>CAWUFW010001075.1:0-1200000 GCA_963921515.1 Calotriton arnoldi
CAATGCAGTGGGTGATCAAGGAAGGCTGGCTGGCTGCCTCACTTGCGTTTGGAGCGTGCGAAGTCCTCCCGGGAGATCGGTTTCCACTTCGGACGGCCCCTTCCACGTTTGCGAGGGGGGGTGCCTGCTTGCGACATGCTGGTGGTTGAGGTGTGCTCACTGGCTGTGGACGCAGGGGAACTGGACACTGCTGCTCGACCCTGCGCCCCGGCAGGTGGTGGCGGAGGGGGAGCTGCTATCCCTGGCTGTGTCCTCACCGCCACCACCAGCTGGCCCATGAGGTCCACGAGTTGACCTATACGGGCGTCCATGGACCTCAGCACCCCCAGCACCTCCCGCGTGTCTGAAGCAGACCTGACCCATTGTTCTTGGGCCTCTTCATAGGCCCCAAGGACTCTGGCTATTTGAGGCAGGGCATGGCTCCCAGGGGAGACTTGCGTTTCCCTGACCCTGCTCCTCCTACCAGTTCTGCTGCCACCGGCCTGCCCACTAGCCACATTGCTCACCACGGTCCTCGCTGTGGCACCCAGGGTGGATCCAGTCGGCCGGGCCACCACCTGCGCTGGGGCTGGTGCCAGCGAAGACGTGGTGGTGGTGGCGGCGGTGGTGGTCGGTGCGGCGATGGTGGCGGTTGCGGCAGTGGTAGTGGCCGCAATGACCGTGGGTGTGGCCGCAATGACCGTGGGTGTGGCCGCAACGACAGTGGCAGCAGGGGGCTGGGAATGTTCAGCAGCCCTGGATGATGGGTTGGTGGGTAGGAGGGGTCCTGGGGAGCGGCTGGGCCCTGCCACACCAGATGGGCCTGCTTGGTGGTCCGTGTCCGAAGAGGAGGTGAGATCCTCCACATCCGTGTGGCCTCGTTGGGGGCTTGTGGGCTGGCTGTGCTGGCTGCTGTCTCCATCCCCAGCATCCGGCAGTTCGTCACCTGTGGAGAGAATGAGATTTGTTATTGTGTTGCACCTGGCGAAGTATGTATTTGTCGTCTGACATTGACAGTTCGTGCAATCTCGTACATGGGTTTCCCGGAGGCGTGTGTGTGGCTGTAGCATTTGTAGTTGTGTGTGCTTGGCAATGGGACTGTGTGCTGTGCACATGTGGCATGGGACGGATTGGCCATGCCGATGGGTGTGTTGCTGTGCCCCTACTTATTGTGACTCTGGTGTATGCGGGCTCCTGGCCCATCCTGGGTCTGGTTTGTACTTTGCTTTTGGTGTTCAGATGGGACGCTTAGGAACGCATATGGCAACATGGGGGCCATGCCCCAGATTCGCATTTGGGTGGGAATATGCTTTTGGGGTTCAAATGGAACGCTTAGGAACGCATATGGCAACATGGGGGCCATGCCCCAGATTCGCATTTGGGAGGGAATATGCTTTTGGGGTTCAAATGGAACGCTTAGGAACGCATATGGCAACATGGGGGCCATGCCCCACATTCGCATTTGGGAGGGAATATGCTTTTGGGGTACATGCTGTGAGCCATGGGTGCCGAACGTGACATGTGTTGTGGCAGCATGACAGTGCATGGTTTGAGGTGTGTGCATGCTTGACATGGCCTGCATATTTGCTGTCTGTTGTGATTACTGGACATGGCATTGGACGCATCGTTATGAGTGAGTGATGGTTGTGTGTGAAAGCCAACGTATTGCAGTTGTCCCATCTCCTTGGTGTGCGTGCTGCCCTGTGCCATGTGCATCACTGCAGTGCTCGTGGGGGGTGTGGCCCATGTTGTGTGTTGTTGCTCACAGTGTGTCGTGCGCTTCATTGACTTCTGGCACATGGTTGGTCATGGGCATGTATCTTAGCGTGACTGCTGTATGTGTGGCAGCTGTGCGGATGACATGCCTTTCATGAGACTGGGGCTGACGGATGGGATGGATGGTATGTTGTATGTGCATGGTGTGTCTGTGTGTTTGATGGGTTCAGTGGTGTTCGTGTGCATTTCTGTTGTTCCGCTCTGTTGCGTCTAGTGTTGTTTGTCTTACATAGGCGTAGTTGTGGGGTGTGTGGTTGACAGGCAGTAGGGGCTACATGGACAGGACTTCAATGGTGTTTCGGTTGTGTGTGATGAGTTGCACAGTGGCTGCCGTGTGGTACTATATTCAGTGTGGCTTGTGTATGCAGACGTGGCTCCTTGGGTGTTGCTATGTCTGTGATGGGTCATGTGGGGTGTGAGTCTGTTGTTCATGTCCGTGTGCACATTGTTCACTTGTTCGTGACGGTGGGCGGTGCTGCGTGTTCGTCTGCTACGTGACATGTCCCATGTGTTGGTCGTGTACCGGTCCTCATGCCTCCAGTAATCCAGCCCTGTCCAGTTTTCCACCTGCAGGTTGTTCGTGCGTGCACTGTACTGGATGCCACATGGCTCTAAGCGGGGGTGCTCCATGTTGCAGGTCTGTGGGGGTGGGGGGTGTTGTGGGTCGTGGGGGTGGCTGGACACCCACTGACACCGATTGCTGTGGACCGTGATGTCTGCCTTTCGGCTGTCGTTGTGCACTGCGGTGGCTGACACGTGGCTGTGGGGTGTGGGGGATGCTCCTCCTTGCTGTGCTGTGGGACTAGGGGCCTGGTGTGTGTTGTACTTGGGCTGTCCACCGTCCCACCCACTGCACTTTGTGTTCCTGCCACTTACCTGTTACTTGTCGGTTTGTGCAGCTGTGGCGGACACATGGGTGTGGTGGGTGCTCGTTGTGGCGCTTCTGGCATATTTGGGGACCTGTTGGTGGTTACGTGGCTGGCTGAATGTACACATGTCCCCACGCATCTTACAGTTGTTCTGTTTGGGCTGTGTGTGGTGGTGTCTGTTGCATGTGTGTGTCGTGTATTGTGTGCTGGACATGGGGGTGTTTGTCCCTGGGAGCTGTGGCATGGTGGTAGTGCATGTGAGTACATAGCGGTGTGCTGGTATACATTAGTTTGTACTTACCAGCCTCCACTCCCCTGCTAATCCGGCGAGGATCTCGGGATGTATGATGACTCGCACCTTCTCCTCCCACGCTTTGAAGGTCTTGAAGAGCGCGGGATTCCCTCCGCCAGTGACGGCAGCCAGTTCTCTGTTTTTGCCCTCCTTCTTCTTGACCAGGCTCTTGACGTCATTCCACCGTTTGTTAATTTCGACTCTGTTCCTGGGCAGGGTCCCGACTGCATTGACCTGGTCTACGATCCGGTTCCACATTCTGTTTCTGGTGGCTAGTGGTGTGTGTTGGACCATGTTCCCATAGATTTGTGGGTGCACCTTGATGATCTCGTCGACCATGACCGTCAGCTCAATGGGCGTGAACTTGGGCATTCTTTGTGGTGCCATGGTGTTTGTGGTGCTGGTGCGGTGTGTGTTGTGTAATGTGCAGGGGGTTTGTGGTGCCGGTGTTTGGTGGTGGTGGTGGTGGTGGTTGTGATGTGTGCGTTTCTGTGGTGTGCTGTTGTCCTTGCTGTGTCACTGTGTCCTCTCCTCTCCTCTCTGGTTTGCAATGTTGCAAGGGGTTGTGGTCTGTGGGAGTGCTGCTTTTGTACTTACCTATGTGGGTGTGTCCTCATGGTCTGTTGTTTTCAGGTGTGTTGTGTCTGGGGTTCTGGCCTTTGTAGTTTTTGTTTGTCCGGGGGTGTTTTCGGGATGTGTACTGTGCTTGTGTATTTGTGCGTGCCTTGCTGTGTGGACTTGTTGGCCATGTTGTGTGCTATTGGTTTTGTGAGCGGATGGTTTCTGTGCAGGGACGTGGGCGCCATGGCTTCTGCCGTGTCGATTCTCATCGGCGTTGTTTGCGCTGGCGGGCGGTATATTTGTAGTTTTTCCGCGCTCATGGCGGTGCGATCGTAATTTCACGTGCGGTGTGTCGGCCGTGAGGGCGGGCGGTTTTGTGTTGTCGTGCGTGTTTCCGTCCATGGCGGGCGGTTTGACTCCGACTCGGACGATGGCGGGCGGTATTTTGTGTGATTTTTCCGCCGATGGCGGTTTTCGGTTTGTGTAATCGTAATGGCGTGGTCGGTGTTCAGACGGTGTGTGCGGGCGGATTTTTGCCGCTTCCATGCCTGGCGGATTTATTTACGCCGGGTATCGTAATGGGCCCCTAAGTAACATTTAAGTTTCAAGGATAAATGATGTAGTTTCTCCTCGACTTGAAATAAATGTGTGCCGCTGAAACTGTTTTCTTTGCAGGAAAAAGGATTGCAAGGGTGGCACAATGGTAGATGGCACAGGAGCGCCACAGAGAATAGAAAGTAGAAAATTTTCAGATAGGCGATATCCCTGTGAGTCATATGAGAATTATATCTCAAGGACAGGCTTATAGAGCGAGTCTAGCAAACATTTACCTCATTGTATTCCATCTGTAGTTAATGCGTTGCATCCGAAGAGAAATGGTCCTACACTGAGAACTCTGATCCTTAGAGGTATTGTTTTTGTGTCTCTGGTATGAACATGAGAATAATGAACTGAGGGAGCATTTTTATCTCAACTAAAGGAAAATGAAAACTTCCTGGACCTAACAAGTAGGAAAATGCATAGCAAGAGGCACCTCTAACCTTCTGCATACGCCCACCTTCAGTTTGAAAAACAAAGGCAGCCACCATGTGCAATCAATTCTGGAAGGTTGGGTTAAATTTGAAGGACTCAGTTGGTGTTTCTGTACTTATCTTAGTTGAGCCTTGACTCGCATGATTGGTACCCTGGAAACTTGAATGTGACTCTAACATGCATATGTCTATTAGTTCTTATAACTAATGTTTAGGACTGAAACTTTTTTGAAAACAAAAAGAAAGTAGACTACGAAGGGCCATTGTCCTCTACTCAATGCCCCCCCCATCTCCCCTCAAGGGTGTTGACTTTTGTATTGGGAGGTTCAAAAACACTTTACAGAATTTTGAACTCAATTCTGTGAGCAGCCGTGCTCAGTCGCAGGGCTTCCCGCTGTTCTGACTAGGCTCGGTCTCCTATTAAGGTGACCGTAGGAAGCTACCTTAATGTGAGTGGAAAATGTTGTCCCTGGTGGCATGGACTCATCTTGTAACTTTACTTCAAGTGCCACCACAAGAGGCCACAATATTGGGAAATAATCGATGCAGTGTTTACAGAATCCAGAGGTTGCAAGATATTCACTTTCCAAAGACTGCAGACTCTAAACCAGTAGTGAACTTCCCTGGTCTATTATTCTTGACTGTGAACACTGAAACATTTGATTCTGCTATTGTAGGATCCTGTTTTCTCCCTTTGAATGTTGCATCTTTCGTAGGGTGTATTTTAATTCCATTTATGCTATTTACAGTTGGTTATTGACTGTGCACAGTGTTTACAGAGGTTCATAGCTTGGCTGGAGGTTTGAAATCCTCCATGTTATCTTCAGTAATTTACAATTCGTGATTGCATAAAGTATATATTGTGTGTAACCTGCATGCCCTGTGCTGGGTGTGCATCTTTAGTGTCATTTTGTTACTGCAACAAATCTGGTTGGCATCTTTCTAGGAAGCAAAAGTGGAAATACCAAAACCGTCTAGACTCAGCTAAAGCACAATTTGAAAATTAGGTAGTGGTATGTTAGGAAACTAAAGATTGCGAGTCTTGTAAGCGGAGTTGGGGGTCAGAAAATATTCTTTAAGGTGTTGGAGCTGCATTATGAATTGGGTGCATGAACAAACTATGAATCCAAAATGTCAATGTGTCTCAACACATAATCCCATTATCTCTCTTACTTAAAGCACATCCAAGAATGGCTCTCAACTAGAAGAAAATAGGAGGGTTGAAAAGGTGAGACAACTAGGGAATGAATGACAATTGTGAAGAGCAACCTGGTAACAGGACTAGACAGAGGGGAAGGAACAAGTACTGCACAAGGTCTCACGCCTTCATAGGAGAGGACAGGAAAGAAACATTCCACGCTTAATGCAGATCTGACTGAAAATGAACTAAATCTACCACCTCAAGGGAGTAGAAGAGAAATTAACAAAGTGTTGGGCAAACCACAAATGGAAACGCTACAACTGGAGACCTGGGGTGGAGTATACAATCCCATCAGAAGAAACAGCAGTTGTCTAAAATGTGGTTCCCAAGGGAGGAGATGGAGAAGACGTGGAGCCGTAGGTCACAGAGTATAATCCGAAGAAAGTCAGATAAAAATAGCAAGCTGGTACACAGGAGAGCAACAATAAGACTGAAATCAGGAAAGGGGTCCAGGGGTCAGCTGCAGGGCAGATTATAGTGACTAACAACTGGAGAAAGCAACATAAGGTTTACAGCAACTGCAAAACTGAGCCCTTGACTGTTGGCAGCTGAGAAGCAGTATGCCTTGTATAGGGACTTCTTTTAAAGTGGTGATTTGAAAAAAGTCCCCCACTTGTGGGAATAGCTTGGAGAGTTCCCATTCCATGAAGGACGCCCTGCATATGTGATACTGTAAACTGCTGACCATATCTAGTCAAGAAGATTGCCATCTCAGACAAAGTACCCTTCTGAAACACCACCAGGATGTTGACTCATGATGCACGCTGCTGGGCACATTGTCGTGGGCAGGGTGGAGCCTGCTGTGAAAACACATCAGCGCTAAATTTCAACACCCGTAGTTGTGTCAACCCGTCGAGGCAATCTCAGAGGACAGAGGGCGAGGAGAATACTATTGTATTGTATTGTATTGTAATTGCATTTATATAGCGCTAACTACCCCTGACGAGGCTTTGAATCTCTTTTTCAGTGAGTACACACTACTCCGGAACCCAATAAGGATTAGTGGAGAATTAGTATAGTGAAATATGAAATTAATTTGAGGGGTGGATATATTAGTCTGTTATTTGAATTGAGAAGGACAGTGGAGGGATAGAAGAGGAAAAGGTTTGCATTTATATAGCGCTTGCTACCCCTGATGAGGTGCTAAAGCACTTTTCGGCAAGTAGCATGCTACCCCGGAACCAGAAAAGGATTCATGGTGAATTAGTCTAGGGAAATATGAAATTTATTTGAGCGGTGGACATGTTGGTCTGTTATTTGGATTGTAAAAGGAATAGTGGAGGGATAGAAGAAGGAAGGGTCTAGAAAGCTTTTTGGGTTTTTTTGGAGTTCATAGCAGTGGGAGCGGGTTTGGGATGAGTAAAAGGGAGCTGGAGGGGGAAAAGTTAGAGGGAAGGGTTTAGCAAGGCTTGTTTGGGAGATCTGAATAGTAAAAGAGGTATGAGATGATGCAAGGAGGGAAGAGTCTAGAAAGGATTATTTTGGGGATCATAGTAGTGGTATGGATGGGGTTGGCATGAATGAGAGAGTGGAGGTAGAGGATATATTGAGAGAGGTATAGGGTGAGAAGTAGGGTAGTGCATTGGAACGATTAGCAGAATGAGGTTTGAGATGAGTCAGAGAGTTGAGGTAGAGGATATATTGAGAGCGGTATAGGGTGATAAATAGGGTAGTGCATTGGAGAGGGTAGTGGAATGAGGTTTGAGATGAGTCAGAGTGGAGGTAGAGGATATATTGCGAGAGATATAGGGTGAGATATAGGGTTGTGCATTGGATATGCTGAATTAGAAGCAAAGTAATAAATATAAAGATACATAAGTACATGGAAGGTATATCATAAGTACATGGAAGGTATATATGTATAAGGAAGGTAATATATGTAGATTAAAGTTGCATTCAATAAACTCAGACTTTCATGTGTTGCTGTACTTAAAAAAAATGTTTTTGTTAATTCAATAGTGAAGCAATTGTAGATAAAGAGTTATGATAAAAAGATTCACTTATTTATGAAATCACTTATATACATGTTAAACATAGAATAATGTAACTATAAGTAATATGTACATTTGTTAAGCAGAACTAACGAATATCTATATCTTTAAAAACATAATTATTATACATGTTTATACAAAGCAATACACATATGTAGGTACACATCAATAGTCCAAATAAATGCTTATATACAGAGTGATATGCTGTATATTTATGTTTGAATGTGGTGGATATGTGGGGAAGAGCCAATTCTTGAGTAGTCTTTTGAAGATAAGGTGGTTATCGGTGGATCTTATGTTTGGGGGTAAAGTTAGGTTACACCCTGGCAGTTATATGGCAAGTGTCCATTGGTTTACTACTTTTTACTGTTCAGTCTTCCTGGTAAAAGAGAAACTACTCCTATGCTGTCTGGACGCTATGGTGAACTTCAGCAAAAAGGAATAGGATGAACCCTGACATTGTCCAATCTTGAACGTGTGTGAAGGTTGATCAGTTCTTTGGAAAGGTAGAGGCTAAGATAAAGAAGGAAGTGCCTGGCCACCAGGTGCCTTTGAACATACCTTCTGTTGTTTTTCTTGTTCCACCAGACCATACTCAAGTCAGTGAGGTTGCACTTCAACGGGTTTTCTATTTGGAGTTCACATTTGTTGAAGTTGGTTCTGGAGAGTCTACCCCTTGAGATGATTGGCTTTTGCATGTTAGGTACACTGTAGTTATTGAATCTGGTGGTGAAGCTAAACCCCCTTTCTCAAGCATTCAACCAAGCAGAACGTTGTCAGTTCCACTTGCTTCAACAGTTGTCCTTAATGTTATATCTCAAAAAGGATTTGGCATGGCAGTGCCTCTGGCAGCATGCGTAAAGACGAACCTAAAAATGACAGAGGAGACAAATCTTACTCAAGGTCACGAGGAACACTCATATATAACACTTTGGAGAAAGTACCTTATTTTAATACACTACCAGAATATCTGTTTTTAAACACTGTGCTACGATAACATTGTAGCAGGAGATTTACTATGCTTAACTCCAATGTATGAACCATGGCGATATACAAATCTACCAAGTTATGTAGATTTAGAGTTATTAGTAGTAAATCTATACTTATTTCTGTTTACTTAGTTTCACAATATTTTGCGAGTCAATATTGTGGATAAGATATTTCGCTACCACGATATGTTTGTGCTCGACATTCTGACAAAGAATCCCTTACTTCCTGCACCTAACTAATTTATGAACAAGTCAACCTCACTATCCTGGTAGAGAGACTAAGGAGGTTGGGGATCCAAGATGAGGCAATCTCCTGGGTACAATCTTACCTAGAGAATAGAACTTTTCAGGTTTTTTCAGGGGACGCAATATCGAAGAGTTTAGAGCTCAGCTGTGGAGTCCTGCAGGGAACCTCGTTGAGCCTTACACTTTTCAATGTGTATATGCGACCACTCGCCGATATCATCCTGCCTCACAGGATTAAGATTGTCACCTACGCGGATGACACACAGCTGGTCATAACTCTTAATGGGCCTCGCAACTTCCCCTCTGATTTCGAAACATGTCTGGAGAAAGTTGCCTCTTGGATGGAGCATTCCTGTCTCAGACTTAATGGAGGCAAGACAGAACTCCTGCTCCTAGGCAACCACTCTAGCATGGACCTTAATCAGATCTGGCCCAAGTGCCTCGGTCCCCCTCCTACCCCCAAAACTAGAATAAAGAGCCTGGGTGTCTGGCTAGACAACTCTCTCAAGTTTGACCACCAAGCAGTGAAGGTGACAGGGGCCTGCTTTGGTATACTCAGATTACTTAGAAAGGTCCTACCGCTTCTTCCTATGGCGGCAAAAAGAATTCTGATTCAGGCCTTGGTCCTATCACGATTGGACTATGGCAACTCCCTCTATTTAGGGGCTCCTAAGGCAACACTAAGGAAACTTCAAGTTGCTCAGAATTGTGTCGCCAGTATGCTACTTGGGATTCCAAAAACCCAGTCAGCCAAACCAGCTTTAAATACTCTACACTGGCTGCCAATCCTTCACAGAGTAAAATTTAAGGACCTATGTATTGCCCATAAGACTATGTGGGGAACGGGCCTAGCTATTAACAAATCCCTCATGACTCCATACCGCCCTCAGTGGGATCTGCGATCAGCTAACCTTACTCTTGCAGTGGTCCCTAAAATCAGGAGGACAAGAAGCGGAGGAAGATCTTTTGCCTATAACGTGGCGAAGCTTTGGAACTCATTACTCTCACACCTCCGCTTTGAACCCCATCTCCTGCCATTTCGTAAACTCGTAAAAACCTGGCTATTTCAACAACCAGCTCCGTAATTTCACTTGTCTTCTGTTCAGTTGCTAGCGCTGGGATGCCCTAGGGTAGCTATGCGCTCTACAAGTGTTTTAATAATAATAGTCAGCTCCCTCAGAAGAATTTGTGATGGGTTAAAAAACGAACTGAAACATCTAAAACAAAGCAATAAAAACAAGATTCAATCTTGAAAATAAACTGGGTTATAGGTGAACAAATATCTACAAGTCCAGTTAATTGGTGCCACTGTACTATAGAAGCCCCAATGGGCTTGTAGGATCCATCCAGACAGGCAGTTGGGGCAAGAGGGTCCAAAATAAAATAAAAACATCAAAGTGGAAGAGCAACAGTAACTGAGGGGCTGTGACTTGACAGTGTCAACCCCCTGTTCTTCCTTACCTGCCGAAATCTATGTTTAATTGCACTTATAAAGAATTGGAGTTAAGTTTATACAGCCATTGCCACTGCCAAATGTGAATAATAAAAGCTTGAAACCTAACTGTAGTGATTTGTTATTAACTTTACAAAACAGAAGTCTCTCAATTCGTCCTAGAAACCGAAATGTTTCTGTAACATTGTTGAATATTTAATTTACTATAATTGATAAGAAATAGGAATACGGATGAACATGATAATAGATCCTAAATTACGGGGTGGGACAGATTCACAATCAGACAGAACAGACCCGCCTTAAAAAACCACTAAAGTGTAAAAAGAGGTTGTAAGACAGCTGTAAACTTGGTGGGGCCCTTGTCACATGCCATCAGCTAGAGATAATAATCAAAGTGCCTCAGAAATAATGTCAAAGGGCCCGATTCACAGAACTAACTTAAGACAAAATCCTAAACTTACTACCATTTTGGTATTCACAGAAGGCACTTACTCAATTTGGTATTCACAGAAGGCACTTACTCATTTCGGTATTCACAGAAGTTAGGAGTCCTAACTTTAGGACTCTAAATGCCTTCTGTGAATACCGAAAGTCTTAAAGTTAGGATTTTTCTCAGTTTAGGAGTAGTAAAGTTAGGACTCCTAACTTTAGGACTCCTAAATGCCTTCTGTTTACTACTCCTAAACTGAGAAAAACCTAACTTTAAGACTTTCGGTATTCACAGAAGGCATTTAGGAGTCCTAAAGTTAGGAGTCCAAACTTTACTACTCCTAAACTGAGATAAATCCTAACTTTAAGACTTTCGGTATTCACAGAAGGCATTTAGGAGTCCTAAAGTTAGGACTCCTAACTTCTGTGAATACCGAAATGAGTAAGTGCCTTCTGTGAATACCAAAATGAGTAAGTGCCTTCTGTGAATACCAAAATGGTAGTAAGTTTAGGATTTTGTCTTAAGTTAGTTCTGTGAATCGGGCCCAAATAGGCTACCAATGAATGGCTTCAAGATGCATTGTGAAGCCATCAAAAGATCATTTAGGGTGGCAATAGGGTAATCTTCATAAGTGTATGAAGACGGTGTAGTCAATATTCATCATTGTGTAAATTAATCTGAAGTGTTTAAACTTCGCCCCAATCGTTTTGAGCAGCCTCCCTTCTTCAGGGGATAAACTTTACAAAAGATTTGAAGCTCCTGTGAATTACTTAGGTGCTCAAAAAATGAAATCTACAATCTCAAACAAAATATCATGATTAATAAAATAACGGTGTGAAAGCATTTACTCCTGCAGACGGAACTTACTGCAAGAAAAATCCTGAAGTAGTGGGTAAAAATGTTGATGTATATATGACCCTTAAATCGAAGGGCGAACCACAAGATGTTTTGCCATGCACACAGAACGTTATGATTTTGTCAGTTTTAGTGCATTGCTACTGAGAGTTTGGGAAGTCCAGAAAATGCTTTAACTTTTGTAGACAGTGTCACTACATAGAATTTTCTGGGCAAATCAGCGGAACAGCCATTCTAAATAGCATTTATCAACACCAGTCTCATTTGCATAGTAAAATGGATGCCTGCCCATATAGAACTGGGATAACAGCTGTGTGCTCGGATTGTTCACAGCACCGACTTTAAAGGCTAGGAAACAACCAATTAAGCATGAAGACTTAGACCTCCCTGGAGATATGTAATCATTATACCGTTATTAATTAATATGGGTGTGAGGTTAGGTGTTTTTAGACACATTGACTTTTCTATTACTAAGAACCACTGGCTCACGGAAAAAGATTTGTGCATCTGTCTCTTTATCACCTCTCTTTACACGCCGTTTCCTGGTGTTTTTATCTGGTTCTGAGAATCCTAACATTAATTAAATTTGATGTTTTACTAGTTTCTCATGCTTTATAAAAAATATGATAGCTGAAACATCTTTTATCTGTCGCACAAAGAATAATAAGCTTTACAGAAGAGATAATGGGGTCTTCATTCAGCTGTTGAAAGCAGAATTCATATCAGAGGGTTGCCAAAGTTAAAGTTGTAATGTCAAACTCTCATCAGAGTCAACATAGTTGATCATTGATACAGCCTGCCAACTAGTGGTACATACTAAGTTGTGGCATGAACTTTGTGTTATTAAAGCAGGAATCTGTAATTACTTTAGTTTGAGCTTAATGTACTGATGACATATCAGGGATGTTGAAAATCCAGTAATTGTTATGGTCTGGCTTGACCGTGCAGTTGTCACCCGACAATTATGTGAAAACCACTCGAAGAGGGGATTTGGCTCCACCCACATGTTGGGAGTCAGGAGTACATGTTTTGATTGGGCAGAAGTTGTGTGCTTCCACAGAACAGTGCTTGCCCTCCACAATGCTGTGATCATTTTGTTTATTTATTCAGGTGTCCAAGCTTGAACTTTAAGGGTACACGCATGCCATTATAATGCTATTAAAGTGTCTTAGATTACTAGAAATGTATGGTGTTTTTCTCTGGCAGCAGCACAGATAGGAGGAGGAAGTCATTAGCGTTCATGGATTTTTAGGTCTGGCTTGGCAGTGCATTCATAAGCCAGCCCTATTGGCATTGTGAAGGCTTGTTTTCAGTGGGCTTGTTTCACAGCTCAGAGTTCCCCAAACATATGGAGTTTGAATATGTTGGAACACTCTGCTCTCACAAGGAGACTGCAGTTACTTCTGGTCCCTTTCAGCTGCTAGATAGGAAACTAGCACAGGGAAGGTCTGCTTTGTGTACCTCCCTATGCCACGCAGTGCCCAGCGGATGTCAGAATAAATATGCCATTGGGTATTTGGATTGTTTTACCTCATTGTTTTGGATAATTTTTTTCATTTCAATGCACAGCTTAGAGTAGACATTCAGAACAGATCCAATTTGTCTGTAGACAATCACTGCAATTCTTGGTTTCCTAGCAGCTAAAATGTAATTTTACGACTGGGATGTCTCAAACGAGCACAACTTTGTACGACTTTGACTGGCCATTTCTTTCGCACTAAAAAGAAAGAATGTTTATAAAACTTCAAGTGGTTCAGTTTGTTAGTTATTTTTGGATTTCTATAAATATTCGCATGTTTGTGAAGGCATCAAACACTTAAATCAAGCACTCTAATGTTGTGCTTTTTGCATATCCACTAATCTGCCCTCCTACCTTTTCCATGCATTTGGTTTACCATTTGTACAGAGTCTGCAGATCAGGGTCATTATATTCCTTTGCCTTTGGGTCTGAGCTATCCTTCTGGAATATGCATGCACGTGCTACTTATTAGCTAGGGACTCTATTTGTCATGTTTTGTGTTTGTTTCTAATATGTTTGTCCAGCTTCTTGAATTGTTGATTTGTTTTTTGCAGTGTGATTTGTCGTTTGTCTGAATTTTCTAGAACTTTGAAAGTTTTATTCAACTTTGATGATATAGGACACTGTTGTATTGTGAGGCCTGTTTAGAGCCGACCCGCACGCAGTGCTTAATTTGTGCCGGTGCTTAGCACCGGCACTTTTTTATCAGGGCCAGGTCTACACTCTACACCCATCTGCTGCACTTGGTGGCGACATATTGGATATTGCATTGATGTATTTAATTCAGTTTACCTCGGCGCAGCCGCAGAGTGTTGTTCTCATGACCATCTCCAGTCCAGAGTGAGTGTCCTGGTCAGTAGTGGTGTTGCGGGCCTTGCGGCTGTGAGACTGAGCCAAGGCTGAGGCAAGAGCAGCCAGTTAGATTCATGAAAAATCATTAAATGTGTATTGATGGTGGCCCTTAGTTGAGTGTTGCTGCCAGTGCCCGGTGGGCGGGCCGCGGGACACTGATTCATTGGGCTGGATTTTGGTTCTGCCGGGGCAGGGGCTGTGCGGCAGCAAGCAGCGTGCGCAGATTTCTTTCAAATTGCCACGCCCCACCATACCCTCATGCGCGCACCCCACCCCACTTCACCGCGAGTCATCCGTTTAACAGTTACTAGCAGCAGCACCAGGCCCGCCTAACGGAACCACTCATGTATAGTGAGGGCACCTGCTGAATGCGCCACTCGGCAGAGATAAGCTGAGGTACGTGGAACAAATGCAGCTGCCTATTACCGGGCACAGGAGTACTTCAAGCTCCTTGAACTTGTCTGTCCTCTTCGACCTTTGGGCGGTGCCGCTGCACTATTGAGAATTACACCTTATCCCCAGTGGAAAATGTACAGGATATAATCAGCACTAAACAGAAGGTGGAATATTCCCAATGAGACTGACGGGTAACAATAGATAACTGGAAAGCGGCGATATTTTGCCATGTACAACGTTTACAAGGTAAATACATTAGTGTCGTTGAGGGATAGTGTTAAAGGATCTGTGGACCGACAAAACAGACGAACTTACTTGCGCATTCATAATACCCACCCATGCAGTCATAGATTCTTTGGTTCTACTTCTACGGCTGCGTGGGTGGCAGCTAATGTAGTGTTCGTCGTTTGGGCCCTGTGACGCAGCATGGGTTGGGTTCCTTGGGCCCTAATGCAGGCACTTAGAACAGGTCTGCCTTTGAAGTAGTGAGTAAAAAATGTAGAGGTGGCCGAGCCACTCAAAGCTCGAGCCAAGGTCAAGCCTGAAGCCTGGCTCTGTCTCAACTCGAGGTACTGTTGGAACCTCGAGCCGAGCTTTCATGTGCCAACTTTGCAGCTGGGGAACCCCGTTGGAGTCTCGGGGTCCACTCAACATCCTGTGATTCTGGGCAAAGCGTTTAATATCCCCATTGCCTATAAACAATGAATGCGACCGTGTTAATGTAACTGGTGCTCATGTAAAGCGTGCCATGTTCGCGCTATATAAAAGCTGCAGAAAGGTGAAAACAAAGCCTTAACATAGGAAAGACAAATAGTCTGATACCCATTTACTGCCTGATTTGTACAAAGTAAAACCAGAAAACCTTGGTAAATTGCGGCTACCAGCTTAAATTGTGGGACCATAGGCAAATATTTTATTTTACCAAAACGCTTTTTTTCTTCATTACCTTGTATGAAAGCCCTTTCAAACGTGAGTTCAGGATACCAGTTTTACAAACACCTATTGTGTTTGATTTAGTAGAACTATAATGCTGCTCTAAAATAATCTGGGTTATGTACAGGGTTTACATGTCAGTTGTCTTGTCTCTTAGTTCACTAATGGTTTATGTTTAGAAACTAACAGGCACATGCATCAACCTTTTTTGCGAGCGCAAACGATGGGATTCGCAAAAATCGGCCGTTTGCGCCCGAAAAAAGGGCCTCTGCGATGCATGAAACTGTAAGGCTCTCGCAATTTAAGAAATCGCAATTTATTGCGATTTCTTAAATTACGATTACATTTAAGGAATCGCAAATTGCGATTCCTTAAATGCAATGCATGATGAAATCGCAAATAGCGATTTTGCTAATAGAGGCGCAAATTACCATCAATTTGAACTTGATGGTAATTTGCAAATACATTGAAAAATGCACTAAAGTGCATTTTTCAAAGTTATAGAGTTACACACACACATGCCCTTGGGGCATGTGTGTGCGCAACTATGTGTGCACAGTTCAATTTCAGGGTGCAACAGGGTGTCCTTTTGACACCCTTGCACCCTGAAATTGCATGCGTAATTTGCGAGTACCTATTGGTACTGCAAATTGCAGCATGCAATCTCCCATTCATTCCTATGGGCCTGTAGGCCCATAGGGATGAATGGGAAGGCATTCCTTAATTGCGACTCGCAATTTGCGAGTCGCAATTAAGGAATGTTTGGGAATCGCTAATTTTATAGCGATTCCTACATGCATAGAGCTTTTGCAATTCCTTAATTGCGATTCCTTAATAATCGCAATTAAGGAATCGCAAAAGCATACATTGATGCATGTGCCCGTATCACTTTTAATAAGTACTTCTCAGTGCAGTTCTATAATCTGACTATTAATGGCAAAGCTTCCACATGGTAAAGGAATACACTTTTCTTTTTTGAATTTTGAAGAGACCTTATAATAGTTTGCATAATGTTTGTTTTATGATTTACATAGCAAACGTTTTCCAGGGCTCGGTTCGTGCGCAGGCTTTAAGATCTGAGCCAGACCCGTGGCTCGGCTCTGCTCTCCCTGTTAATTTTTGTCTCGCCCACCTCTAATAAAATCAGTGGTTAATTTGTAAAAAACATAAGTGCCAGGGCTCTCGTCAGGAGGCAGCTTGCACCAGCCAATTTCTCCTGTTAGCGCCGCCTAAAACAGAAGCAACTGCTAACCATGAAAGTGGGCAGAGGATGTCGCTTAATGGCCAGTGCTGCAGCCTTCGGAGCTGGGGAACCAAGTTCAAGTCTCCTCAGTCAGCTCAACATCCTGTGATTCTGGGCAAATCACTTAATCTCCCCGTAAATTAATGTGTCCTTAACTGGTGCTCATGAAAAGCTCCGATGTTAATGATTAAGTGCCGTGTTGATGATTAAGTGCTGGTGCTGAGCACTGGAAACCACCAGCTCAAATTAAGCACTGAGTAAAACTCAGGCATAAATGGGCACTCTTAAAACTACAACTAAGCATAGAAAGGGGGCAGAGGTTTAATAGTCAGCTTAACCACTCTTTTGGCAAGTGGAAACGGAAGAGGGATTCACAGATAAGGCAGCTCATCCCGAGCTAAAGTTAATAGTCATGTTTTTTAGTATTCTCCAAATGTGTGCCTTGCAGGAAGATGACAGTGCATCTGCACAAGACGTTCATAGTTTAAATCTTGATATGTATAGTAAATGTAACACTTTAGGTAGTGCCTTCAGAAGAGGACAGAATAAATGAAAATCAAAGACAACAGTTATACCATACCTCTTCTTGGGTGAGGAGTGGGTGAATGGACGGTAGGTAAATGGCCATAGACCTAGAAAAAGTTGGTGCAGGGCTTTCAATGTCGTTTCTCACAAGCTCCTTTCAAGTGCTGATGTGAACTCAGCTAGCACAGTTATCCTAACAGAGTTGTTTTTTTTCCACAATTCAAGTGTTACACTCTATCTTTCCTAGTTTGATTGTAAAGGCCGTCCTTTACCCAGGTTCTGTGATGATGGTTATCTTTTGTTTCATATGGGGACCTACAGTCCAAAATGATTTCATTACAAGACTGGATGCTGAATTATTACATCTGGTTCTTCATTACATTAAATTCTAGCAGCAAAATTTCGCAAGCATATTTAAACTAAGAAATTCATCAAAACATGAGAAGATCAATACTTCAGTAAAGTTAACTTACTAGGGGGCCGATTCACAAAGGGCTTTCACACTCATGGCAGAGGCCCCGCAGTTGTGTCAACAGTGCCCGCACTCATGGTGGGGGCCTCTACACTCGTCGTGGAACCTCCGCAATGAGTAACTGCAGTGGGGAGGTCCCGCCACGAGTGCGCCCCTCTGCCACGACTGCCGGGAGTGCGGAGTCCCTTTGTGAATCTGCCCTTAGGTGTTCAAAATCACATATCACAGAGGGTCCTATGGCATCACTGTCCTTGGATAAATAGTTGTGAACAAGAGAGACAACTTCCTCTTCTTTGCTGCTCTAGCAGAAAATACATTTCTCTTTGTTATTCATCTTTTACTCTTCACCATTTTAATTTGCTCCTTGTAACAATATTTCATACCTTCAATATGCTTTACGGGGTGGGGTTAGGGATATATAAAACAAGCATTGGCATAGCCAATAGGTCTCGCCTTTGGGACCTGTTGCATAACTAAATACTTATAAGGTCCCAAAGGCGAGACCTATTGGCTATGCCAATGCTTGTTTTAGAAAGCCTTAGAAGAACATCAGCAAAATGTGCTGGGCAGCAAGTTCGAAATATGGCCAGCAGAGCGAGACCCGGCTTAGGGCACCGAGAAAGAGATATTCAGAGGAGGCGCTGGGGAGAACTAGAGAGGGGAGACAGCAATTGGGAAACACAGACCGGCGTTCACGTTGTGAGAGTGGATATTAAGAGGGGGCCCTGAGAGTGCCATTGGGAGGGGTTATTGAGGTTATTGACTCGGAGAAGATATTGAGAAGTAGAATATTGAGAAAGGAGTACAAGATTTGTCGAACACATTGAGATGGAGAACGTTATGGGAGACCCAGAGGCAAGCAGAGAGAGGGCTATGTCAGATACGTCATAGATAGATAGATCAACTGTGTGAGAGAAGCAGAGGCAGGGAAAGTGAGAGGAGAGAAGGGGTGACAGGGAAAGAGAACGAAAGAGGGAGATACACATGAGAAGGGAAAAGACGAGAAGAGAGAGTGTGTGGGGGAGATTGAGGTGGGAAGGGCAGTAGAGGGGGTGAGGGGAGGAGAGCGAGATGAAGAGGGGACCTAGAGAGACTGGTGTATGGGCGCGGAAGAGGGAGAGAGGAAGGAGTGGAGCTACAAGTGACAGAGACTGTAGGAAGAGAGCCGTGTCAGAGCGTGTGGAAATGAGACGGGGTCTGTGCTCTCTTGCGTGCGCTCATTACTGAGGTGTTCGGATGTCAGCAGGCCGAGGCTGTGTAAACACAAGTGTGCCCGGCCTGGCCCTGCCGGTGACACTGGCAGACGGATCGTGCGCTAGAAGTGGCCCCATAGTGTCCTTAAAGCAGCCCAAAGGCTCCCCGGACAAAGGGGCCGCCCGCTGGGGCGCTATTGATCGGCCGAGGGGCCGGGGATGTCAGCACACTAAATATTTACTGATCACACACTCAGGGCCGCCATGCACCGCGCCTCCGCTGTGAGCGGGGCCGGGTAAATCATTCCATTAGTGTGCATCAGGCGCAGCGCACACTCTGGCCGGGCGGGCTCAGCGTGTGCGGGGGGGTGGGGGTCGTCTACTGGAGCGACGGGAAGAGCAAAGAATCGCAATAGGGCATGCAGGGGCTTCGGGAATGGTATAGGGCATGCAGGGGCTTGGGGAATGGTATCTCCCGGAGACAAGAGAACTACTCCTGCAGCCGACTCGAGGAAAGCCACCAACGTGCACACGAGAGATGTAGAGGGGCGCAGGCGCGAGTTGAGTGGTGCGCGCGCGCTCGTTAAAGCCACCAACATGCACACGAGAGATGTAAAGGGGCGCAGGCGTGAGTTGAGTTTCGACCTACAATACGCGAGCGCCATCTGTTTCCAATTAACGCGAACGCGATAATTGGAAACAGATGGCATTGATGCTCGCTCCCGAGCTCCCTAGGCCAGGGGAGAGAGAAGGCGGCACATGCACCCGCCTTTGGCCAATTGCGTGCTGTCTTTCTTAGAAAGACGCATGCAAAGGCCAATAGCAGTAAATGAAGAAAAAAAGCACACGCACAAGCGTGTGTTCAGAGTTTAAAGCCCTTACTAAAAGCCTCGCAGAGCACCGCATGCGCGCTGGCTCAGGCGAGACCTAAAAAGGTGGGGGTGGCACGCCTAGACTCTGGTAAGAATGGCATACCCCTGTATTGTCCTTTCCCCAAATCAGCACATATAGCACTGGAATTGTCCCTTTTCAATGCATTAGTGATTTTAGCTCATTTATTCCAAAATTGTGCTTTAAATGCACGTTTGATTTAATCTTTTTCAAAATTTTCACAGGGCAGGGAAACCTATCAAAACCTTACTATGAGGAAGGCTCCCTTGCTGAAATTCAGATCGGGTATTACATTTGACTTTTCGCAGTGCCAGTTGTGGATGTGGGTGGAGCTAATAAAGCAAGTGGGTGGAGCCAGTGGAGGGAGTGGGTGGAGCCAGAGAAAAGTAGGTGTGGCCTCCGACAACCATTTGAGCACCTGCACTTCAAATTTTACAAATTAAGCACTGCCCGCACGACTCAAACCGCGAGCCAACCTGCACGAGCCCAGCACATTGACAGACAGCATGACTCACACGTGCGACCCCAGTCTCTCAAATTAAAGCAAACATAGCGCTTCAGATAAAAACCTGCAGCGAACATTTCCAAGCACACAAATAAATATTATCAATACTTACCGCCTCAGGCAATGCCCCCTCCCACCCCCTATTAGCTTGTTCCAAGCAATAAATAAAGGAAATGTTTTGGCATTAAATGAGACTGGAAACAATACAACAGAAAGGAGATGTTAGCTTTTCTTTAAAAAAAGAGAAACGAACGAGGCTGGTGACAATAGAAACAGAAAGAGGGCAACCTTAAGAGAGGAGAACTCACATATACTTCCACCTAGCAGCAAATTATGAAACAAAACTCTACAAACAGGGAAAGCAATATCAATAAGAAGGTGGAAAAAACATTTTCTAATTTATAGTATTACTGTTGGTTTCTTAAAAGGTTGGAAGTTATATGTAGCGTCCTCCCTAGCCTCGGGGGTCTACAAAGGAATATGCCACACACAGAGTTCTGGCTTGTACGTCTTTAATCCTCAGCATACAATCACACACTGCACTCTCATTGCGTCATAACTGTTAATAACTACACTTTAACACCTCCCTGCAAGTTACATAATTCCTTGTTGAGTCCACCCAGAACCGCAAGAGTCCTAGCAGCGCACATAGTCTCACAACACTACATCTACCCTCTTGTTAAATAAAAGGTACAAACAATAGTCACATCATATTTCTTCAATAAGGCATTGAGGCGCTTGCATTAATCGGCCAGATCGAGTGGCATGAGATGGTTGAGAAGCACTCTGATTGTGCACCGATGGCACAGGTTCTGATGCTTGATCTGGACTGTCAGGCAGGGTCACCTCATTCATGATTGGAGGAGCTGATGGCTGTCGAGTTTGGTGCTTAAAGTGTGACGAGTCCCATGCGATGGACTTTCCAGGACGATGTGCCGTCACCATATGTCCTTTACACGTCACAACCCTAAAAGGATTGGCAGCAAACGGAGCATCTGTTTCCACTTTAATTTCTGCTTGACCAGGACCCAGCCACCTTCATTGAAGCCTGTTTCCTGAGCTTGTCAACAATGATAGGCATATGTTTTAATCTGTCAATTCCGAGAAGTGTCCGTGACACGAACCGTATCCGCATTAAAGGATCGGTCTACTGTCTGCAATGGCATTTGATTCCGATAGCTTTCACAAATAGCAAAGTGGCAGGACTCTCACCAGTTGTGGAGTGAGGAGTTAAACAATAGGCATGGAGGGTTTGATGCAGGGCCTGGTTTAACTTGATCCCTCCATCAATGCTCGTTGAATTACCTTTTTGAGGGTACCCATGAATTGTTCCACAACACCATTAGCTTGGGGCCACAGAGCTGTGCTCTTCTGATGCTTGACATTTAGTCTGACCCGAAATTCCTTGAATTATTTGCTATTGAATGGCGGACCATTGTCAAATTTCAGAATGGCGGGGATACCCCACTCTGCAAAAATGTCATCCAGCCACTTGATGACCTTGTCATGAATAGTTGACGATACCTCCTGTACTACAGGACAATGGGAATACTCAGCGATGACTACCATGAGATCATGTCTGTTTTCTAAAGGCCCAAAGAAATCAACTGCAATTCTTTCCATCGCATGTGCCAGAAGGTCAGGCATTGTCAATGGGTGCTCGTCACTTTGGGAGAAAGGCAGTTGCAAAGATGGCACTCTTTTAGTTCCCTCTACACTCGTTCATCGAGGCGCAGGAACCACACTCGGACTTAGGGCTCTTTTGGCGGCTACAATGCTACAATGTCCTTCATGGGATAGTTCAACGACCTGCTGTCTTAGGATCTCAGATATGATGATTCATGAGCCTCTCAATACAATCCCTTCCATAGTAATGGACAGTTCATCCTATAAATTTTTGAAATTCAACTTCATCAGCAAAGGGTCGAGCATGCTGCTTTCATGGTTGAGCTTAACCCCTTCGCTGCTAGGCCTTTTCCCCCCCTGTGCTAAGCCTTTTTTTGGGGATTTGATGTAGTGCACGCTTAGGCCCCTGTAACTTTTTGACCACATAAGGTATCCACGCCAAATTTGTGTCCTTTTTTTCTAACATCATGGGGATTGTAAAGGTACCCAGGGTTTGTGGATTCCCTTGGAGGGGACCCAGAAATTTGCCAAAATACAGCTAAATTTTGTTTTTTGGGGGAAAAATGCGAAAAAAGGGCTACAGATGAAAGCGTCTTGTTTTTTCCCTGCAAATGGCATCAAAAAAGGGGTTGTGGTGCTGAAATCACCATCTTCCCAGCTTTCAGGGACATGCAGACTTTTGTCAGAAAACCAACTTTTTTTACACAGTTTGGGCATTTTTCTGGGACATAGCCTATTTTTGCTATTTTTTGTGCTTTCAACCTCCTTCTAGTTAATGTTAGAAATGGGTATGAAACCAATAATGGATCCTGGAAAGCCATACATTTCTGAAAAGTAGACGAAATTCTGAATTCAGCAAGGGGTCATTTGTGTAGATCCTTAAAGTTTTCCTTATAGAAACTAACAGTTAAATGAAGGAAAAATTGAAAATTAGTTGAAAAAAACAGCCATTTGTGTCAACGTTTTCACCTGTAACTTCTTCTAATTATGACAGCTATTTGAAAGCAATATACCGTTATATCCGCTGGACCTTTCTGGTTGTGGGGATATATAGGACTTGTAGGTTCACCAAGAACCCGACGAACCCAGAGCCAATAACTGAGCAGCGTCTTGCAATGGTTTTTTATTATGTACCGGGTATATAGCAATTATTTTGGGAAAATGTATACATGGAAAAATTGTTATGAAAGACACCTATGTATTTCTGAAATGGGAATAAAATGTAGATTTTAGAAACAGTAGATATTTGCACATTTCCGAAATTGGGAGTACCCATACTAGCATGAGAATTATAGGTCATTTTTCAAAATGACTTATTTTTTACACATTGTCTTTCATTTGGAAGGCAGAAATGCATCGAAAGTCAATAGGTAATAACAGTTGCTCTACAATTCTGTGTTACCCTAAGTCTCCCGATAAAAATGGTACCTCACTTGTGTGGGTAGGCCTTGTGCCCACAACAGGAAAAGGCAGAAAATGCAACGTGGACGTACCACATTTTCACAATGAAAAATTACCCTTTTTTTGCAAAGTGCCTAGCTGTAGTTTTTGAACCCTAGCTCTGCGGGCACTTAGGGAAACCTAGCAAACCTATACATTTTTGAAAACTAGACACCCAGGGGAATTCAGGATGGGGTGACTTGACTGGCTCTCACCAGGTTCTGTTACCCAGAATCCCTTGCAAACCTAAAAAATTGGCAAAAACAACACATTTTCCTCACTTTTGTGTGGTGGAAAGTTCTGGAATCTGCGTGGATCCACAAAATTCCACCCACCCCGCGTTCCCCAAGGTCTTCCGAAAAAAATGGTACCTCACTTGTGTGGGTAGGCCTAGTGCCCGCAACAGGAAGCAGCGCAAAACGCAACGTGGACGCACCACATTTTCACAGTGAAAAATGACCCTTTTTTTGCAAAGTGCCTAGCTGTAGTTTTTGAACCCTAGCTCTGCCGGCACTTAGGGAAACCTAGCAAACCTATACATTTTTGAAAAGTAGACACCCAGGGGAATCCAGGATGGGGTGACTTGACTGGCTCTCACCAGGTTCTGTTACCCAGAATCCCTTGCAAACCTAAAAAATTGGCAAAAAAAGACACATTTTCCTCACTTTTCTGTGGTGGAAAGTTCTGGAATCTGCGTGGATCCACAAAATTCCACCCACCCCGCGTTCCCAAGGTCTTCCGAAAACAATGGTACCTCACTTGTGTGGGTAGGCCTAGCTGCCCGCGACAGGAAGCAGCGCAAAACGCAACGTGGACGCACCACATTTTCACAGTGAAAAATGACCCTTTTTTTGCAAAGTGCCTAGCTGTAGTTTTTGAACCCTAGCTCTGCCGGCACTTAGGGAAACCTAGCAAACCTATACATTTTTTAAAAGTAGACACCCAGGGGAACCCAGAATGGGGTGACTTGACTGGCTCTCACCAGGTTCTGTTACTCAGAATCCCTTGCAAACCTTAACAATTGGCAAAAAAAAACATTTTCCTCACTTTTCTGTGGTGGAAAGTTCTGGAATCTGTGTGGATCCACAAAATTCTACCCACCCCGCGTTCCCCAAGGTATTCCGAAAAAAATGGTACCTCACTTGTGTGGGTAGGCCTAGTGCCCGCGACAGGAAGTAGCGCCAAACGCAACGTGGACGCACCACATTTTCACAGTGAAAAATGACCCTTTTTTTTGCAAAGTGCCTAGTTGTAGTTTTTGAACCCTAGCTCTGCCGGCACTTAGGGAAACCTAGCAAACCTATACATTTTTGAAAAGTAGATACCCAGGGGAATCCAGGATGGGGTGACTTGACTGGCTCTCACCAGGTTCTGTTACCCAGAATCCCTTGCAAACCTTAACAATTGGCAAAAAAAAGACATTTTCCTCACTTTTCTGTGGTGGAAAGTTCTGGAATCTGCGTGGATCCACACAATTCCACCCACCCCGCGTTCCCCAAGGTCTTCCAAAAACAATGGTACCTCACTTGTGTGGGTAGGCCTAGTGCCCGCGACAGGAAGCAGCGCAAAACGCAACGTGGCCGCACCACATTTTCACAGTGAAAAATGACCCTTTTTTTGCAAAGTGTCTAGCTGTAGTTTTTGAACCCTAGCTCTGCCGGCACTTAGGGAAACCTAGCAAACCCATACATTTTTGAAAAGTAGACACCCAGGGGAATCCAGGATGGGGTGACTTGACTGGCTCTCACCAGGTTCTGTTACCCAGAATCCCTTGCAAACCTAAACAATTGGCAAACAAAAGACATTTTCCTCACATTTCTGTGGTGGAAAGTTCTGGAATCTGCGTGGATCCACAAAATTCCACCCACCCCTTGTTCCCCAAGGTCTTCCGAAAAAAATGGTACCTCACTTGTGTGGGTAGGCCTAGTGCCCGCGACAGGAAGCAGCGCAAAACGCAACGTGGACGCACCACATTTTCACAGTGAAAAATGACCCTTTTTTTGCAAAGTGTCTAGCTGTAGTTTTTGAACCCTAGCTCTGCCGGCACTTAGGGAAACCTAGCAAACCCATACATTTTTCAAAAGTAGACAACCAGGGGAAACCAGGATGGGGTGACTTGACTGGCTCTCACCAGGTTCTGTTACCCAGAATCCCTTGCAAACCTAAAAAATTGGCAAAGAAAACACATTTTCCTCACTTTTCTGTGGTGGAAAGTTCTGGAATCTGCGTGGATCCACAAAATTCCACCCACCCTGCGTTCCCCAAGGTCTTCCGAAAAAAGTGGTACCTCACTTGTGTGGGTAGGCCTAGTGCCCGCGACAGGAAGCAGCGCAAAACACAACGTGGACGCACCACATTTTCACAGTGAAAAATGACCCTTTTTTTGCAAAGTGCCTAGCTGTAGTTTTTGAACCCTAGCTCTGCCGGCACCTAGGGAAAACTACCAAACCCACACTTTTCTGAAAAGTAGACACCCGGGGATTCCAGGGAGGTATGGCTTGCGTGGATCCCCCAACGTTTTCTTACCCAGAATCCCCTGCAAACCTTACATTTTGCTGAAAAAATCACTTTTTTCACACATTTTTGTGTGGTAAAGTTGTGGCATCACCGGGCTGACACAAATTTCCTACCACCCAGCGTTCCCCCAGGTCTCCCGATAAAAATGGTGCCTCACTCGGGTGGGAGGCCCAAGTACCCGTGACAGGCAAGGGCCCACAACGTATTGAGGCGACATCAAAATGGCCTATCACAAAACGACCTGGTTTTGCAAGGGGGGTCCCATGATGTTTTGGCCCGGGGCTCAGCGGCCACCTAGGGAAACCTACCAAACCCACACATTTATGAAATGTAGACACCCGGGGAATTCCAGGGAGGTATGGCTTGCGTGGATCCCCCAACGTTTTCTTACCCAGAATCCCCTGCAAACCTGACATTTTGCTGAAAAAAATCACTTTTTTCACACATTTTTGTGTGGTAAAGTTGTGGCATCACGGGGCTGACACAAATTTCCTACCACCCAGCGTTCCCCAGGTCTCCCGATAAAAATGGTGCCTCACTCGGGTGGGAGGCCCAAGTACCCGCGACAGGCAAGGTCCCACAACGTATTGAGGCGACCTCAAAATGGCCTATCACAAAACGACCTGGTTTTGCAAGGGGGTCCCATGACGTTTTGGCCCGGGGCTCGGCGGCCACCTAGGGAAACCTACCAAACCCACACATTTCTGAAAAGTAGACACCCGGGGGATTCCAGGGAGGTATGGCTTGGTGGATCCCCCAACGTTTTCTTACCCAGAATCCCCTGCAAACCTGACATTTTGCTGAAATAAATCACTTTTTTCACACATTTTTGTGTGGTAAAGTTGTGGCATCACGGGGCTGACACAAATTTCCTACCACCCAGCGTTCCCCCAGGTCTCCCGATAAAAATGGTGCCTCACTCGGGTGGGAGGCCCAAGTACCCGCGACAGGCAAGGGCCCACAAAGTATTGAGGCGACCTCAAAATGGCCTATCACAAAATGACCTGGTTTTGCAAGGGGGTCCCATGATGTTTTGGCCCGGGGCTCGGCGGCCACCTAGGGAAACCTACCAAACCCACACATTTCTGAAAAGTAGACACCCGGGGGATTCCAGGGAGGTATGGCTTGCGTGGATCCCCCAACGTTTTCTTACCCAGAATCCCCTGCAAACCTGACATTTTGCTGAAAAAATCACTTTTTCACACATTTTTGTGTGGTAAAGTTGTGGCATCACGGGGCTGACACAAATTTCCTACCACCCAGCGTTCCCCCAGGTCTCCCGATAAAAATGGTGCCTCACTCGGTTGGGAGGCCCAAGTACCCACGACAGGCAAGGGCCCACAACGTATTGAGGCGACCTCAAAATGGCCTATCACAAAACAACCTGGTTTTGCAAGGGGGGTCCCATGACGTTTTGGCCCGGGGCTCGGCGGCCACCTAGGGAAACCTACCAAACCCACACATTTCTGAAAAGTAGACACCCGGGGGATTCCAGGGAGGTATGGCTTGCGTGGATCCCCCAACGTTTTCTTACCCAGAATCCCCTGCAAACCTGACATTTTGCTGAAAAAAAATCACTTTTTTCACACATTTTTGTGTGGTAAAGTTGTGGTATCACGGGGCTGACACAAATTTCCTACCACCCAGCGTTCCCCCAGGTCTCCCGATAAAAATGGTGCCTCACTCGGGTGGGAGGCCCAAGTACCCGCGACAGGCAAGGGCCCACAACGTATTAAGGCGACCTCAAAATGGCCTATCACTAAACGACCTGGTTTTGCAAGGGGGGTCCCATGACGTTTTGGCCCGGGGCTCGGCGGCCACCTAGGGAAACCTACCAAACCCACACATTTCTGAAAAGTAGATACCCGGGGGATTCCAGGGAGGTATGGCTTGCGTGGATCCCCCAACGTTTTCGTACCCAGAATCCCCTGCAAACCTGACAATTTGCTGAAAAAAATCACTTTTTTCACACATTTTTGTGTGGTAAAGTTGTGGCATCACGGGGCTGACACAAATTTCCTACCACCCAGCGTTCCCCCAGGTCTCCCGATAAAAATGGTGCCTCACTCGGGTGGGAGGCCCAAGTACCCGCGACAGGCAAGGGCCCACAAAGTATTGAGGCGACCTCAAAATGGCCTATCACAAAATGACCTGGTTTTGCAAGGGGGTCCCATGACGTTTTGGCCCGGGGCTCGGCGGCCACCTAGGGAAACCTACCAAACTTATACATTTCTGAAAAGTAGACACCCGGGGGATTCCAGGGAGGTATGGCTTGCGTGGATCCCCCAACGTTTTCTTACCCAGAATCCCCTGCAAACCTGACATTTTGCTGAAAAAATCACTTTTTTCACACATTTTTGTGTGGTAAAGTTGTGGCATCGCCGGGCTGACACAAATTTCCTACCACCCAGCATTCCCCCAGGTCTCCCAATAAAAATGGTGCCTCACTCGGGTGGGAGGCCCAAGTACCCGCGACAGCCAAGGGCCCACAACGTATTGAGGCGACCTCAAAATGGCCTATCACAAAACGACCTGGTTTTGCAAGGGGGTCCCATGACGTTTTGGCCCGGGGCTCGGCGGCCACCTAGGGAAACCTACCACACCCACACATTTCTGAAAAGTAGACACCCGGGGGATTCCAGGGAGGTATGGCTTGCGTGGATCCCCCAACGTTTTCTTACCAAGAATCCCCTGCAAACCTGACATTTTGCTGAAAAAATCACTTTTATCACACATTTTTGTGTGGTAAAGTTGTGGCATCACGGGGCTGACACAAATTTCCTACCACCCAGCATTCCCCCAGGTCTCCCGATAAAAATGGTGCCTCACTCGGGTGGGAGGCCCAAGTACCCACGACAGGCAAGGGCCCACAACGTATTGAGGCGACCTCAAAATGGCCTATCACAAAACGACCTGGTTTTGCAAGGGGGGTCCCATGACGTTTTGGCCCGGGGCTCGGCGGCCAACTAGGGAAACCTACCAAACCCACACATTTCTGAAAAGTAGACACCCGGGGGATTTCAGGGAGGTATGGCTTGCGTGGATCCCCCAACGTTTTCTTACCCAGAATCCCCTGCAAACATGATATTTTGCTGAAAGAAATCACTTTTTTCACACATTTTTGTGTGGTAAAGTTGTGGCATCACGGGGCAGACACAAATTTCCTACCACCCAGCGTTCCCCCAGGTCTCCCGATAAAAATGGTGCCTCACTCGGGTGGGAGGCCCAAGTTCCCGCGACAGGCAAGGTCCCACAACGTATTGAGGCGACCTCAAAATGGCCTATCACAAAACGACCTGGTTTTGCAAGGGGGGTCCCATGACGTTTTGGCCCGGGGCTCGGCGGCCACCTAGGGAAACCTACCAAACCCACACATTTCTGAAAAGTAGACACCCGGGGGATTCCAGGGAGGTATGGCTTGGTGGATCCCCCAACGTTTTCTTACCCAGAATCCCCTGCAAACCTGACATTTTGCTGAAATAAATCACTTTTTTCACACATTTTTGTGTGGTAAAGTTGTGGCATCACGGGGCTGACACAAATTTCCTACCACCCAGCGTTCCCCCAGGTCTCCCGATAAAAATGGTGCCTCACTCGGGTGGGAGGCCCAAGTACCCGCGACAGGCAAGGGCCCACAAAGTATTGAGGCGACCTCAAAATGGCCTATCACAAAATGACCTGGTTTTGCAAGGGGGTCCCATGATGTTTTGGCCCGGGGCTCGGCGGCCACCTAGGGAAACCTACCAAACCCACACATTTCTGAAAAGTAGACACCCGGGGGATTCCAGGGAGGTATGGCTTGCGTGGATCCCCCAACGTTTTCTTACCCAGAATCCCCTGCAAACCTGACATTTTGCTGAAAAAATCACTTTTTTCACACATTTTTGTGTGGTAAAGTTGTGGCATCACGGGGCTGACACAAATTTCCTACCACCCAGCGTTCCCCCAGGTCTCCCGATAAAAATGGTGCCTCACTCGGTTGGGAGGCCCAAGTACCCACGACAGGCAAGGGCCCACAACGTATTGAGGCGACCTCAAAATGGCCTATCACAAAACAACCTGGTTTTGCAAGGGGGTCCCATGACGTTTTGGCCCGGGGCTCGGCGGCCACCTAGGGAAACCTACCAAACCCACACATTTCTGAAAAGTAGACACCCGGGGGATTCCAGGGAGGTATGGCTTGCGTGGATCCCCCAACGTTTTCTTACCCAGAATCCCCTGCAAACCTGACATTTTGCTGAAAAAAATCACTTTTTTCACACATTTTTGTGTGGTAAAGTTGTGGTATCACGGGGCTGACACAAATTTCCTACCACCCAGCGTTCCCCCAGGTCTCCCGATAAAAATGGTGCCTCACTCGGGTGGGAGGCCCAAGTACCCGCGACAGGCAAGGGCCCACAACGTATTAAGGCGACCTCAAAATGGCCTATCACTAAACGACCTGGTTTTGCAAGGGGGGTCCCATGACGTTTTGGCCCGGGGCTCGGCGGCCACCTAGGGAAACCTACCAAACCCACACATTTCTGAAAAGTAGATACCCGGGGGATTCCAGGGAGGTATGGCTTGCATGGATCCCCCAACGTTTTCTTACCCAGAATCCTCTGCAAACCTGACATTTTGCTGAAAAAATCACTTTTTTTCACACATTTTTGTGTGGTAAAGTTGTGGCATCACGGGGCTGACACAAATTTCCTACCACCCAGCGTTCCCCCAGGTCTCCCGATAAAAATGGTGCCTCACTCGGGTGAGAGGCCCAAGTACCCGCGACAGGCAAGGGCCCACAATGTATTGAGGCGACCTCAAAATGGCCTATCACAAAACGACCTGGTTTTGCAAGGGGGGCCCATGACGTTTTGTCCCGGGGCTCGGCGGCCACCTAGGGAAACCTACCAAACCCACACATTTCTGAAAAGTAGACACCCGGGGGATTCCAGGGAGGTATGGCTTGCGTGGATCCCCCAACGTTTTCTTACCCAGAATCCCCTGTAAACCTGAAAATTTGCTGAAAAAAATCACTTTTTTCACACATTTTTGTGTGGTAAAGTTGTGGCATCACGGGGCTGACACAAATTTCCTACCACCCAGCGTTCCCCCAGGTCTCCCGATAAAAATGGTGCCTCACTCGGGTGGGAGGCCCAAGTACCCGCGACAGGCAAGGGCCCACAAAGTATTGAGGCGACCTCAAAATGGCCTATCACAAAATGACCTGGTTTTGCAAGGGGGTCCCATGACGTTTTGGCCCGGGGCTCGGCGGCCACCTAGGGAAACCTACCAAACTTATACATTTCTGAAAAGTAGACACCCGGGGGATTCCAGGGAGGTATGGCTTGCGTGGATCCCCCAACGTTTTCTTACCCAGAATCCCCTGCAAACCTGACATTTTGCTGAAAAAATCACTTTTTTCACACATTTTTGTGTGGTAAAGTTGTGGCATCGCCGGGCTGACACAAATTTCCTACCACCCAGCATTCCCCCAGGTCTCCCAATAAAAATGGTGCCTCACTCGGGTGGGAGGCCCAAGTACCCAGCGACAGCCAAGGGCCCACAACGTATTGAGGCGACCTCAAAATGGCCTATCACAAAACGACCTGGTTTTGCAAGGGGGTCCCATGACGTTTTGGCCCGGGGCTCGGCGGCCACCTAGGGAAACCTACCACACCCACACATTTCTGAAAAGTAGACACCCGGGGGATTCCAGGGAGGTATGGCTTGCGTGGATCCCCCAACGTTTTCTTACCAAGAATCCCCTGCAAACCTGACATTTTGCTGAAAAAATCACTTTTATCACACATTTTTGTGTGGTAAAGTTGTGGCATCACGGGGCTGACACAAATTTCCTACCACCCAGCATTCCCCAGGTCTCCCGATAAAAATGGTGCCTCACTCGGGTGGGAGGCCCAAGTACCCACGACAGGCAAGGGCCCACAACGTATTGAGGCGACCTCAAAATGGCCTATCACAAAACGACCTGGTTTTGCAAGGGGGTCCCATGACGTTTTGGCCCGGGGCTCGGCGGCCAACTAGGGAAACCTACCAAACCCACACATTTCTGAAAAGTAGACACCCGGGGGATTTCAGGGAGGTATGGCTTGCGTGGATCCCCCAACGTTTTCTTACCCAGAATCCCCTGCAAACATGATATTTTGCTGAAAGAAATCACTTTTTTCACACATTTTTGTGTGGTAAAGTTGTGGCATCACGGGGCAGACACAAATTTCCTACCACCCAGCGTCCCCCCAGGTCGTTTACGACAAAATCTACAGTTGGTAGGTTATTCTTAGATGGAATGTACACCTTGGCAGACAGACTAAAAAGACAAAGATTACTTCACAGCCATCTATTCCTCAAGCACACACACATACTGGTTGGATTTGGCACGAGGGCAAGTGATGGTTCAGTATATACAATTTTATTAACAAGAGATTTCACAAAAATGAAATGCACTGTCAATAATTGAAAGGACAAAAAATTGAACCAGTGACTCGCAGCTCGTGAGCTGTAAAGCCACGTCAAGGCCCCAACCGCTTTACAGGCCATTTACACAGCTTTCATACGTGATACACACAAGACAATTCACACCACCAGGCACGAAACAAACACATTACAACATTCACAAAAAGGGACAAGGTACACCCTGCTTGAGAAAGACAAAAAAAAAATATTACTGCACAGCCATCTAATCCTCAAGCACACACACATACTGGTTGGATTTGGCACGAGGGTGAGTGATGGTTCAGTATATACAATTGTATTAACAAGTGATTTCACAAAAATGAAATGCACTGTTAATAATTGAAAGGACGAGAAACTGAACCATTGACTCACAGCTCGTGAGCTGTAAAGCCACGACAAGGCACCAACCTCTTTACAGGCCATTCATACACCTTTCATACGTGTGACACATACAAAACCATTCACACCACCAGCCGCGGGCCCATCACATTACAACACTCGCACCAGCAGACAGCGCCATTCAAGGGCCCATCACTTTCACATGCCCACATTCCTAACACAGCAACCACACAAGCTGATGGATTGCGTGGAGTGTCGCTCGGCTAGCAGTGTGTGTAGTGACCAGCAGCAAGTCACTACTCACACACCGCCAGCCGAGCGCCAGTCCACGCACACCGCCAGCCAAGCGCCACTCCACGCACACCGCCAGCCAAGCGCCACTCCACGCACACCGCCAGCCAAGCGCCACTCCACGCACACCGCCAGCCAAGAGCCACTCCACGCACACCGCCAGCCAAGCGCCACTCCACGCACACCGCCAGCCAAGCGCCACTCCACGCACACCGCCAGCCGAGCGCCACTCCACGCACACCGCCAGCCAAGCGCCACTCCACGCACACCTCCAGCCAAGAGCCACTCCACGCACACCACCAGCCAAGAGCCACTCCACGCACACCACCAGCCAAGAGCCACTCCACGCACACCGCCAGCCAAGAGCCACTCCACGCACACCGCCAGCCAAGCGCCACTCCACGCACACCGCCAGCCAAGCACCAGCCTACACGCACCACCATCACATTTAGGATTTTTTTATACAAAAAAGAAAACACAAACAAATTGCAAATAGATACAAATCTGCTAACACAAAATCAGAAACTAAATACATTGCACTAATGCCAACCTTGAAACAGAACAACAATTCTTAAACATTACAGACCAGGCAGTTCACTTTACCACTCATGGTTGCTCCCAATAATTATTTTGCTTGTGGTACGCTATATAACAAGCAGGCACACACAGCCCAGGGTTAGAAGGACACTCAGGGCAGTACATACGAGTCTCCTTCCGCGTACCTCTTCGCCAACAGACTCTACATCTCCTAGTGGGAAAGTCTTTTGAGGGTGTAGGAGGAATGTGATCAGGAAAGTGGCGATCTTTCAATCGAGCCACATCCTCCACCACTCCAACTCTAGAAACACTTGCCTGTTCCATAACAACAAGGCTGCCTATGACAGACTCCTGAAACTGAACAAAAGTCAACTTTGACGCAGGAGAACACTCCTTGAACACAACAAAAGCACTGAAAGTTGCTAAATTGAAGAGATGGATGGCCAACTTCTTATACCAAATGTAAGCCTTACGAATAGCAGTGTAAGGTTCCAACCTCTGATCTACTCTATCAGCACCACCCATGTGCTTATTGTAGTCTAAAATGCACAAAGGTTTGCGCACTTCAGCAATCTGACCCCAAACAGCCACAGGTGAAGTACTCTCATTATGGATGGTAGTCAGCATGTACACATCCCTCCTGTCCTCAAATTTCACAGCTAGTAGTTCATCACTACGCAAGGAACTGCACTGTCCCCTCAGAAGTTTTTTGCAAACAAGCTCTTTTGGATAACCTTTACGGTTAGAGCGGATTGTGCCACAAGCAAAAGTGTCCACTTTGAACAATTCCTTAAACAATTGCACAGCAGTGTAGAAGTTATCAAGGTACAAATGGTGGCCTCTGTTAAACAGTCCTCTAGCAAGATCCCACACAATTTTCTCTGAAACTCCAAAAGTGGACGGACAACCAGGGGGTCAATAGTGGAATCCCTACCAGTGTACACACGGAAATTAAAAACATATCCTGTCCTACTCTCAGACAACATATACAGCTTAATTCCATAGCGTGCCCTCTTGCTAGGAATGTACTGCCTAAAAACCAAACGGCCCTTGAACAGGACCAAAGACTCATCAATAGATATTTCTTTCCCTGGAGTATAGATCTCTGAAAATCGATCTACAAAGTGATCAAGAACAGGCCGAATCTTAAAAAGACGGTCACATTCAGGGTGATCTCGTGGCAACGCCAAAGCATTATCAACAAAATGCAGCATCCGAAGCAAAAGTAAATACCGATCACGAGTCATAACTGCAGGAAATATGGCCGTTGCCATCAAGGGACTGGTAGACCAATATGAACCCATGGACGGCTTCCTTATCTAACCCATCAAAAAAGTCAAACACAAAATCTTCTTCATCTCTTCTAGATTTGTGGGACTCCACCGGGTAGCTCTAGGGTGGGGCCTAAGTCTGGCACTGTTGTCCCTCAAAAACTGTTCAGCATACAAATTAGTCTGCTCAACAATCTCACCCAAAAATACATCATCCATAAACAACTGAAAATACTGTATAGGCAAATAATGTTCACAATCCACTCTACACCCTGCATAACCACTAAAGGCAGGCAACACCGGCTGCACCATGTTTGGATCAACCCAGAGTCCAGCACTTCCAGTAGGAAGCCTAGCAGCCCCAGGCTGCAATCCAGATGCCTCTTGCACCATCGGCACAGTAGTATCCTCCTCTAAAACAGGCACTTCATCCGCACTGAGAGTAGATTCATCCACACCGAGAGTAGCTTCATCTGCACTGAGAGTACCTTCATCATCCGATGATTCCATGTGGAGAGATAACTCACTGCCTGAATCTTCCCCTCCCTCCTCTCCCTCAGACGCACTGTCAGTCTCATAATCCTGCTCAGAGGAAGATTCCAGAAGCAAACCAACCACCTGCTGAGCAGTCATTCTACGGCTAGCCATAATGCTTACTAATAAAGGTTACTTGTCAAACAAGTCAACAACAACAAACCCTTTGTAAAAAAAGAAATAAACAAAATGTAGCTTTATCACAAAGACCTATATACTCCAACACTATACCACTCACGTGACAGAAGCAGCTAGACTCACCACCACCTACTCTGCACAGACACAGTGAAGATCAACAATATCCCACTAAAAAAGAAGAAAAAAAAATTACACATAAGACAATGCAAAACACATCGCAAAGAATTTCATGCTCTGAACACTAACAAATATGCTGCCATTATGACACCACTTACAAAAAAATTCATTCATGCATGACAATAATACTCATTTGGAGTAAACACAACAAAAATATTTTTCTTATCAAGTAAATGCAATTACGCTAAACTGCAGAACAACCACTGCCGAAACCGCAAACAGGAATCAAAAGCTTTACACTAGAATAAAAAGGAGAAAAAAAAACATTACAATCACATATGCAAATAATGCACCAGTCCACACACAATCCACCAGCCAAGCTAAGGTGTAGGTGGGCCGAAGAGTATAAATAAAATATTCACCCCCGTAAAAGGGGAGCAACCCTTGCCCTTTTGGCCACTCCCCAACACAAAATTTTTTAAAAAACCCTGGTGTCTAGTGGCTTCTGCCCTCCTTGGGGGCAGATGGGCCTAAAAACATACTGCTATTCTGCCACCCAAAGAGGACAGAAATGGCCACAATCATCCTCCCATAAAGGGGAGCGACCCTTGCCCAAGGGGCCGCTCCCCAACATAAAAAAAACCCTGGTGGCCTAGTGGACCTACAAAAAAACAAATCAGCCGATCTGCCCCTCAGGATGGCAGAAACGGTCAAATTAATGCTCCCCAAAGGGGAGCAACCCTTGCCCAAGGGGCCACTCCCAAAAACAAATCCCTGGTGGTCTAGTGGGCCAAATATAAAAAAAATGGCGACATCTGCCCCCCCCCATGGGGGCAGACAGCCACAAACAATGCCCCCAAGGGGGAGCAACCCTTGCCCAAGGGGCCACTCCCCACAAGAAAATCCCTGGTGGCCTAGTGGCCATACAAAAAAAATCAGCCGATCTGCCCACCCAGGGGGGCAGAAACGGCCAAATTAATGCTCCCCATAGGGGAGCGACCCTTGCCCAAGGGGCCACTCCCCTCAAACAAATCCCTGGTGGTCTAGTGGGCCCAATTTTTTAAAAAAACATGGCGATCTGCCCTCCTGGGGGGCAGACACAGCCACAAATATTGCCCCCAAAGGAGAGTGACCCTTGCCCAAGGGGTCACTCTCCACAAATAAATACCTGGGGATCTAGTGGGCACTATTTGGCTGATCTGCCCCCCCATGGGGGCAGACAGCCACAAACAATGCCCCCAAAGGGGAGTGACCCTTGCCCAAGGTGCCACTGCCCTCCGTTTTTCCCTGGTGGTCTAGTGGGCTGCAATATGAAAAACTGCCCCCCCCCCCCCAGGGGGGCAGAGCACCAAAACATATGGCCCCCAAAAGGGGAGCGACCCTTGTCCAAGGGGCCGCTCCCCCAAACAGTATTTTCAATTTAAATAAAAAAATCCCTGGTGTCTAGTGGGCATTCCTGCTGCACGATCGCATGATCGTGCAGCAGGAATGCACAAAAGAGGCATCGGGGGAAAGGAAAACCCTTTCCTTTCCCTCGATGCCTCTTTTTTTTTTAAAGCCCCCCTTCCCGGAGCCAAAACTCACCTTAATTCTCCAACGCGCTGGAAGCAAATGGCTTCGCGTCGGGGAAGAAAGGGAAACCCCCAATGACGTCAGCGCGCCTCGCGCGCTGACGTCATTGATGGGGGGGGGGGCCAAGGAGGCAGGGGAAGGGCTTCCCCTGCCTTCCCCCCAAAAAAAAACAACGATCGGATTCCCACGGGGGGAGCGCCAGCGCTTCCCCCGTGGGTGGGTCCCATGACGAGCTGGACTCGTCATGAGCACACGACCACTGTGTGCCATGACGAGTCCAGCTCGTCATAAGCATGGAAGGGGTTAAATGACGTCTTTGAGGATAAGCATGTTCTTATCAGCATTAGTAGCAGCAATGATCTGTTTAATGGATAGGGCTGCTGGTGTGCTGGACCTCACAATTAAGTTAATGTACTCCTCAGCCGTTTTGGATATCGAACTGTGCCACTGTAGCGGTACTCAGGAAAAGTAATCAGCAGGATTCTGATCTTTACCCGGCTTGTGTACAATTGCATAGTCATAATCTTGCAGTCGCAGCCCCCACCTCTCTATGCAAGGGGCATCTTGGCTTTTAGGTTTCCAAAAATAGCGATCAGCACCTGGTGATCTGTAGTGATAGTGAAACATTTTCCATATAGAAACACACGGCTCAGAATAGGCATGTTCTGTGTCAGACAGGCTTCGACTGGCATAGGCCACAATGTGTCTCCAAGCATTCGGATGACCATTATGTTGAGCAAGGATTGCCCTGCCCCCAACCCTACTCGGCTTGCATCGTCTGTGATCTCCGTATGTAACTTGGGGTCAAAATAGGCCATCTCATTTGCATTTTCAATTGTATGGTTTATTCTTTTGAAGCTTTCATCACATTCAGCATACCACTGGAAAGGGACATCTTGTTTTGTCAAGTCTCTCAATGGAGAACTCATAGTAGCAAAGTCAGAAATGTACCTTGAGCAATAACTGGCCATGCCTAAGAAGGATCGCAGCATGGTGACATCTTGTGGGGGCAGGTAGCTGACAGTGTTCACACTTTATCTGGATCAGCAGTAATTCCCCCATCAGAGAACAGGTGGTCTTGTGAAACTCACACTTTGCTGCGTTTAGAGTGAGACCTGCATCAGCAAGTAACTGGCATGCTTTCGTAAGAGCTTTGTCATGCTCTTTTTTCGTTGCCCAAATACCAGTATGTCATCACTGTAATTAAATGCAAAAACAACAGTTGATGCACAGAATGCAGAACAATGTCATACATTCACCCCAGTACAGAGATCTGGGCCTAAATCCATCGTTTTTTTGCTCACCATGCCATTCCAGTTTGAACCCAGCCATATGCAAATCAGTATTGACCCTGTGCCCAATGGGAACAGTCCAGCCCGAACTGCCAGGCCAGGTCCTCCCTGGACTGGAAACAAGCATCCTAGGACCGGTTTCGGGGTCTCACCCCTCTTCAGCCAGGATAGCTTGACTCCAGTGGCATGGAGAGCAGTCTTGTGGTGGCAGCTGAACTGGGGTGGCGTGGTGAAGCAAAATAACGATGGATTAAACCCAGATCTGTGACTGGGGGTGAATGTTTGCCAATGTGCAGCATTCCATCCATCATCTTGTGTGTTTTGCATTTCGCCCTAAGTGGGAAGGGTATGCCCAGACGTGGGTCCCGTGCTCACTACGCCACTGGAGTCAAGCTATCCTGGCTGATGAAGGCTGATAGCCTGAAACCGGTCCTAGGATGCTTGATTCCGGTCCAGGGAAGACATGGCTTGGCAGTTCGGTCTGGACTGTTCCCATGAGGCACAGGGTCAAGACTGATTTGCATATGGCTATGTCTGAACTGGGGTGGCGTGGTGAAGCAAAATAACGATGGATTAAACCCAGATCTGTGACTGGGGGTGAATGTTTGCCAATGTGCAGCATTCCGTCCATCATCTTGTGTGTTTTGCATCACTGTAATTAAAAGCATGCGTAACAGGTTGAATTATTCAACATATAATATCCTGAAATATTTCTGCAGCTGACGACACTGCAAAACTCAACCTATTGTATCTGTACAAGCCAATATAAGTCAAAGAAGTAGTGCTGTACATGAAGTTTTCTTCCAACTCGAGTTGATGGTATCCCTTGTTCAGGTCAAGACGGGAACAGACTTTGGCACCGTTTAGTTGCATGGTCATGTCTGCCATGTGTGGACCAGGATGTCTTTCTCTCTCACTTGCTTTGTTGGCCTGACGCATATCAACACAGATGCGCACTGCACCTCCATTGTCTGATTTTGGCACCACCACTATGGGCGAAACCCATGGCGTAGAGCCGAAGGAGCGCTCAATGAGGTCATGCTTCAACAGCATTTCTAGTTCTTTCTCAACAGTAAGTGGAAAGCGACTCTGGAAGCACAGCTTTTTCTTCTTTGGAGGCTTTGACTTGCATACATCTACCTTGTACTTGTGCTACTTTTCATGACCAACGCTGATTTATTTGTCACTGTTCCAGCGTCCATATCAGCAGCTTGTCGATCTGCTCTTTCCTCTGCTCTTGCAGTCATTAGTACTTTTTCTAAGCTGAATGTCTCTCTCAACATGGTCTTCTGAAAGAGTCTGAAAGACAGCCATCGATGACTCAAAGACGTATGGCTTCTTCATCATTAAATTCACTAAACTTGCAGTGCTTGATAAGCACATCAAGTCTTTCAACAAACTCATCCATCTTTTCACCAGCTTGCTGTCTTGCTTGTTTGAAAATGTACTTTTCATAGTCGACATTTGGCATCGGATTGAACTTATCTTCTAACGCTTCCTTGATTTGACGATATGATGCTGCATCAGCTTGTGATATTTCCTTTATCACTTCTTTCACTCCATCACCAGCAAGATTCTTTAAGGACTTAATTATTTTCTCATCGTCTGCTTCTTCCAGTGCGTCTAAGAAATCATCGAATGTCTTGATCCATGCAGTCCACCAGGCACCAATATTCTGCTTCTTGGCCGTGATGAATGGCGGTGGTGATTTCAGGAATGCAGCTGCACCATACTTCGCACTCCCTTCTGCAGCCATTGAAGAATTTCACAATTCCGAAGGCCTTTCAGTGCACTGGATGTCTCTTGCCACTGTGCATGCCTCGACGGCCCAACCACCCTGGTCTTCGCACCAAATTAGAGTTTGTATGGCACTTCCCTCACTCTTGCTGGTAAGTACGTTTGTACTTACCGTTGTCAGTTATGGGACGGGTGGTGCTGGCAAAGATGGTCCTGCTCCCCTGTTGCCTATATACACTGCAAAATTAATTCTGCTGCATTTCGAACTACACCTTCACCACTCTGAACAGCCTCCTGGTCTTGCTGGTCTGAGCAGGTAAATGCAGCAGAGTCAAACTCAATCTCCTAAAGTTGGACATTGAGCAGGGCGGCCTGGGGCTCCCAGATCTACACCTTTATTATACTGTGGTCTTCTTCAATATGCGGCGCAATGGTGCGCGGACAGTTCGAACACAGAAAAAAGGCTGCTCCCTGGCTGGTGCCCTGAAGCGGACCTCCCTAGATACCTGATGTTGGGGGCGAGGACCCCTTTGGACTGCCCATTCGTGATTAAACAGGTCGCCTGGGCATGGAAGAGAGCGGTCGCCCTCGTGCTGCGGAGGTCCCCTTATGCACGCGCTCTCCCTCTGGAGTGGCTCCCGGGTTTCTGCCAGATACAATCAGTCATGGATGTGGCCCGTTGGTGTGAGGGCTGCTGCATCTCGGCGGGAAATATATACCTTAACGATTCCTTCCTGTCTTTTGAGGCTGCAAAGGAACATTAGGAGGTCCCCTAAGGCCACTTCCTCCAGTATGCGAAGTTAACCCGCACGTTCTGTGAAATCTGGACTACGTTTCCGAACGAGCCAGAGGAATCGAGCACGCTATGCACAATCCTAGACCCAGGCTCCTTTCGAGGATTAATATCCTGGCTATACAAGGCCCTTAAAATAGATTGTAGAATGGACTTAACTGAGACTCAGGACAGGTGGGAGGAGGACCTACCTGTGTCATTAACGGAAGGGGAATGGAAACGCGCATTCGGGCAGGTCCAAGACGTCTCGAGCAATGCCCAATTCAAGCTCACGCAGTTCAACTACCTCCACTGCACCTACCTGACTCCCCTGCGCTTATCTAAGTTTGACCCATCGCACTCACCCAAGGGCTGAGATGCGGCGCCACCCCTGCCCATTTCGCTCATGTGACCTGGGATTGTCCCATGATACACTCCTACTGGACACTTTGCGGAGGGCAACGAAGCTCCCAATTGAGTTTTCAATCAAACACAGTCTGCTGGGGGTGCTGCTGATCCCCAGGGCCACAACCCGCATGCAGCATAAATTCACTATGCTTGGGCTGGTGTTGGCGAAACGCTGCATAGCTATCCACTAGAAGTTAGCCAAACCCCCCTTCCAAAGAAATGGAGGACGGACATCTGCGAATGAGGGGTAGCGGAAGAGCGCCGGCTACGCGCGGTCCGCACGAATGTGAACGCGGACCGAGATTTAGAGACCTGGGGCATTAAGTTGGATAGCACTCAGGGGATAGACCACACTGGAGGGAGTGACACTGATCGCCCTAGGGACGAGACCCTGACATCCACATGGCGTAGCTCCCCGGCGGGCTCTCCCCCCTCTCCCATAGTTACACAATGACTACAACTCCAGGTTCCGCCCCTCACCGAGGCAATACTTCCAGGCTGACAACATGCACCCAGGTGTCGACCGCCAGCTGGGTTACATCCCGATGCCTCGGAGACCTTGTAGATGAACTATGCCTTCTCTACTAGTCCACCCCCCACTTATGCCCCCTTCACATCATTCTCCCCCAACCCAGACGCTCCCCAGATGGGGACAGGGGCAGGGAGTGAGGGACGCTGCACCACATGAAAACCTCTCTCGAACATCAAACACAGACACATAAGCACAATGAGTGGGTGGATGCCTTTACCACCAGATGCTGTCAATAGCAACAATAAGTTTAAACGTTTTGTTTGTTAAAAAATAAGAAAAAATAAAAAGTAGTAATATGACGGGAGGATAGCAATTACAGATGGATTATCCCTGGGGTAGCACAGTAGTGGATATGGGCTGGGCGATATGAGGCGAAGCCCGCCCTGCTGGGTATGTCTGAAACGTCGCACCTGAAATGAGGGCTGGGTTAAATATAGGAGATCAGCTCATGTAAGATGCCTGAAATTTGACGCTCTATGTTATATGAATTGTACCTAGGGGTCCCTTAGCAGGGTGACCGCATATTTATCGATGTTTCTGAAACAATGTATGTACATTGATCCTGATTTGCTTACTACCAATAAAAAGAATTTTTTTTAAAGTACGTTTGTACTTTCATAACAGGTTATCACTGCCTTTAGCGTTTTCTTTGCATGGATACCGCCTCTGTGCTATTGCGCGACACAGTGTTTCTTCTTTCAGCCTTACCAATGGATTCTGGTGGGCTTTTCAAATGCACTCTTCCCTAGGGCCTTCAACTTCTTCGAGAGCTGTGTACTGGCTGGAGCGGAGCCTCAATTCCACACACGCCAACTTTGAACTACTTCTTATCGATTTGAGCGCACGTGGCACACACAAGCAATTTGCTGTATCATTGCAAACTCTCAGGGAGAGCAGTCTCATGTCTTCGGGGCACAGATCCCCTACTCGTCGCCAGTTGTAGGGTCCTCCCCAGCCTCGGGAGCCTACAAAGGAAAACACAACACACCGAGCTCTGGATTGTACATCTTTATTCCTCAACATACAATCACACAGTGCACTCTCATTATGTCATAACCGTTAAAAACCACACCATCACTCCTCCCATCAAGTTACTTAATTCCTTTTTGAGTCCGCCCAGAACCGCAAGGGTCCTAGCGCACATAGTCTCACGACACTGCAGTATATAGAGCCTGCTACCTTAGTAATACTATAGTAAATTATGTAATATACACAAGCAATTTTTCAACCTCCAAGCTTCTTTTCTCATCTCAAGGAATGGAAGGAGAGGATAGACATTTCTGAGATATATTTAATTATCATGAATGGCCAAAACTTTAATCTGAAAGAAAAAAACCATTATTGATTAGTGTCCTTGGCAAAGAAGGCCAACATATTTTTAATTATTTACCAGTATCAGTGGATCATCTAGGACATGCTATTACTGACATACACAAAGAAGCTAGATTTGCCAAATCAGTCAACATTGCTGTGACTAGTCATACATGTTACACTCAACTACAGACAGATGACGAGATTGTGGGGGAATTTGTAGCATATCTTAGAGAGTTGGCTATAAAATGCCAGTCTGAAGAAGTGAGAGACGAGTTAATAAAAGATCAGTCTATTGTACAATGTCATAGCAAGAAGATGCTGGAGAGCTTGTGGGCAGCATAAAATCCAACTTTGAGAGAGGCTATTAAAATTGCCAAAATAATTGGAGTGAAGTGTGTGTATGAAGGAAATGGAAAGCAAATAGAAGAGAAGGGAAGAAGATGTTGCTTCCACCAATGCCAGTGAAACTGAAGAGATATTGGAAAACATTAACACTGTGAACAAGAGAGGAGGGTTTGGGAGTGTAAATTGAAATGTTTCAAGGGGTGGAACTATGGTGGGCAAATGGTTTTCTTCAAACAAGTCTTGCAAAAGGTGTGGGAACTTTTGCCATAGTGTGGGCCACTGGAGACTACATGAGGTGTTGCATCTGGGAAGGTACCTCTCGGACCATGCCCCGGTTCTTATGTGCTTGCAGTGGGGGGGACCCTGCTTTGTGAGCATCGGTGGCACATGCCCACTGACCTTCTACTAAAAGCAGTGTGCCGGGATGCTCTGAAAACCTCTCTTACTGACTATGTAACTGTCAATTGGGGGTCGACCAGCTCTAGAGCACTGGATTGGGAGGCCCTTAAAGTGGTAATGAGGGGGGCCTGCATAGGTACTACCTGTGGGTTCCAAAGACTGCTGGAGGCGGATCTGGTAAGGCAGGAGCACCGCCTGTCGGAGCTCCAGGGATCTGACCAATCTTCGCCGGAGGCACGGACTGAGGAACTTCAACTCCATAGAGGAGTGCTGCTACTGTGGGACTATCTAGATAGATGCATGTTACACACATACCATCAGCGCCTTCACAGGGAGGGTGGCAAGCCTGGTATGTTGCTAGAATGGATTCTTAGTAGGGAGCAGGAGATTCTCTCTCCATATTCGCTCAATGGGTGGGGTATTGGTAACTGGTCGTCAGGCTATCTTGGATGTCTTTGTTGGCCACCTTCAGCGGGTGTATCGGGCAGATGGGGTGGGGCTTGAAGGGCCATTAAATATGGTGGGTCTGCCCACTCCCACCCCAGACCTTGCGCAGGAATTGGAGAGGGAGATCACGATAGAGGAGCTGGGTGTGGCCATTAAGGCTTTCAACAGATCCAAGGCCCCTGGTGGGGATGGATTTCCCATGGAATTTCATCAAACGTATTCCCCAGTACTTAAGGATAAGCTCCTGGAGGTGTTTCAGAAGGTGGGGCGGTTCAGTGTTCTTCCAGCCACCACGAGGGAGGGGATCATTTGCCTTATGCTTAAGCTAGGTGGGGATTCCGCGGACCCCTCGTCATATAGGCCTCTGACGATGCTGAACTCAGATGTCAACATTTTATGCAAACTGCTTGCAGCCAGACTGGTAGGGCTCATACAGAGGTTGGTGCACAAAGATCAGTGTGGCTTCATGCCAGCTAATAGCACTGCTTTTAATTTGTTCAGGCTCACTCGCGTACTCCATGAGATCCATGAGGATCATCGGGAGTAGACTTTGGTGTCACTAGACTTAGAAAAAGCCTTTGACATGGTTGAGTGGGCATACTTGCAGGCAGTGTTGGCCGGTATGGGCTTTGGGCCTATGTTTTGTGGCTGGGTGAGTCTTTTGTACACGGGTTGCATGGTGCGTGTTCATGTTGGCAATAACCTATCCGAGCCGTGGGAGGTTGGGAGGGGTTACGAGACAGGGATGCCCCTTGTGGAATCTCCTTTTCGCTCTCTCTATAGAGCCACTTGCCTTGTTATTGCGCCAGAGGTTGGGGACCTGGGGGATCCAAGTGGGGTTCTCCCTACATGTGATTTCAGTATATGCGGATGACGTCTTGGTCTACGTTCATACTCTGAGTCACTCTGTACCGATTTTGATGGACTTGCTCGCCGCCTATGGGCAGGTGTCGGTGCTTAAGGTTAATGTTCGTAAGTCACTGCTATTTCCACTGGGGAGTTTGATCGGGGTGTCTCGGGATCGGTTGCTGGAGTTGGGGCTCTGTTGGGAGACGGAGGGGTTTCAGTATCTGGGTATAAGGGTCGCCTACGATGAGGCCACTTTCCGATGCCTGAATATTGATACTCTGCTAGAGCGTTTGAGGTCCTCCTTTGGTTTCTGGTCTGGACTCCCCCTGTCGGGGATGGGGCGGGCGGTGGTGGCGAAGATGGTTTTCTTGCCCCGTTGTGTTCATTTGGTTCAGAAAGCACTGTTTCCACTTAGGCTGGATTTTTTTTATTCCGTGGATAGATTGCTCATCTCCCTGGTGTGGGCGGGGAAGCGCAGTAGGGTGGCGCTCTCCATACTTAAACGTGACTTGGAGGACGGTGGGTTGACCCTCCTGGATATACGGCATTATTACTATACTGCCACGCAGCAACACGTGGCGAAATGGGTAACAGACTCCGACAACTGGGAGAAGAGATTATATGTGGACATGTTAGGGGGGAGACACTCTTCGTGGTTGTTAATGAGGGGGGGGTTCTGACCACGCGGTTACTTACCTGGTGCGCCAGACGGCAGGGAGTGGGAGACGGTGGTCACTAGAGTGCTAAATAGGGCCCGTTCGATAGAGAGCTTAACCTGTGGGACCTGGCCCCATTTCGGGCAATAGACGACAATATGTCCATGGACTTGTGGAGGTTGGGGGGGGGTGCAGTGGTGGAGGATTTGTAAACGGGAGAGGTGTTCCTTACATTTCAGGAGGCGCACAAGACCTTTGGGGTAGACCTGGGTCACTATCTCCACTATGCCAATCTGGAGACTGTTACGAGGGAGGTATGGGCTGGGTTTCCAGAGTCTCTTCGACCTTCCCATGTGCTGGGTGGGTTGCTAATATGGGGGGATGGGAGACATCTCACTACCCTATTCTATAGAGGGTACAGGCAGATATAGAAACCACAGGGTGTGCGGTGCAGGGTGCTTGGGCCGAGGACCTGAGTGAGCCTGCTGCGGATGCGGATTGGGCCCGTGCGTGCGAATTGGTGAGGAGGGTGTTGTGTAACCACTGGTTCAAACTGTTACATTTTACCTTTTTGCATCACACATATATGACCCCTAAGCAGCGGAATAAAATAGACCCCTCAAGGGGTGCTGGCTGTATACATTGTGGGGAAGTAGGGGCTACCTTTCTGCATTTGGCCTGGCTCTGTACAGGGGTGCAGGACGTTTGGAAGGCGGTGGTAGCAGTTATAGTAAGGGCAACGGGACTGGAGATTCCTCATACACCTTTGGCTTGTCTTTTGGGAGTGGTGGTGAAACTCGGGGGTAGCAAGATCCCTCACAAGCTTGCTCAGCTTGTGTTGCTTCTGGCTAAGAGAAGGCTGGCTATCGGGTGCATGAGTGATAGGCTGCCCCAACTGAGTGTATGGCTCAGGGACCTGTGTGAGTGGGGGGCTGCAGAGGAGGCCAAGAAGCGCCTCACGCATATGGATGAAAAAGCTGAGGATGATATCATGGCCTGGGGATGAATTCTCAATGCCTTTAACGAAGACGGAGACTCTAGCTCGGGAGAGGGTTCAGATGCTGAGGAGTGTGCAGGCGCGGTCGGTGGTAGGAGTGCCGGTCGGGCGGTGACGTGGGGCGGGGGAGGGGCAGGGTGGGGGGTAGTAAACTACGGATTAAGGCCTAATACAGGTAAGTAAACATTTAAATAAATAAAACGAATTTCGTTGTGAGCGCTGCATCGCCAAATGCGATGCAGTGCGCGCAACGAAATTCGTTTTATTTATTTAAATGTTTACTTACCTGTATTAGGCCTTAATCCGTAGTTTACTACCACCCACCCTGCCCCGCCCCACGTCACCGCCCGACCGGCACTCCTACCACCGACCGCGCCTGGAAGTGTGGGACGGATACTGCCCTGTGTGTACTAAGACAGCCGAACTTTTCAAGATACGCCCTCTTGATATCTCTATGTGGTGAGATGATGCTTTGGAAGCGTTGTTTTGCCCTTCTTGGTGTGTGCTATCCATGACTTCTATGCTCTGCTTTTCCCTATGTTGTTCTAGTGGTGGAGATGCGGGCTGGACATGAGTGGACAATATATTTGTCGAATCGTGATGCGTATTTTATTGCACTGCTTGTTATTTTTTTCTTTGTTTTATGTTCAGTCTTGTTTGAGAAAATCAATAAAACAAAGTTGATTAAAAAAAAGTACTTTAAGAGAAATTGTGTTGCTTTGAATTGTGTTCTCAATTCTCATTTTCATCAATATTTATTTAAGATAATAGTTTTAATGTTATATATTTGTTTCATTCTTATTGTATTTGTGTTAAATATGGAGGATGCATTGTAATGTGAGGCCTGTGTAGAGTTAGGTTACTTCAGTGGAATGGACCAAGCATTCCACTAAGGTCACCGGCTTGGCAGAGCATTTGAGCTCTTAGGCTGGCAAGGGAACAGGCCTTTTTCTTATGTGGTGTTGTGCAAGAAATAAAGACTTTATCTACACACCGCAAAACAGAGTGGAGAGATTTTACTACAGACACCCTGGGTGTTTTTCTTCATTGCTGTATTGGGTATTTTGTGCTATAGATTTGTTGGACTTTTATGGCACTTTTGCCGGTAAAGTAAATTTTCCTCCTGGCCAAGTCAGATGTGTCATATTTGCTGCAGCGTCCACGTTATGCCTCAGTTGCAAACCAGTAGCCTATTGCTGGAATCAGAGTCAATGTAAATATCATGAAGCCCTCAATCTCCAAAATCTCTGAGACATCCGACTGGAACAGAAGGGGGTCTGTTTTGGGAACAGTTCTAAATGAACTCTTGTATCCTTCATAAGTACATTTAGCCAAAAGGGTTCTGTATGGTGTCAAAATAATGTAAAAAAAAAGGCCTATGCTTCACCTACTTTAAAATTATAATTAAGTGGTGCACTAGGACCCTTAATTCCTCCCCCTATTGGAAGATATAATGGTCACTCCTCCTGCAATCATCCTGAAGCAACGAAGCAAGAAACAACTATTTCCTCCACTCTCAAGTTGAGCTGGGTCAAGCAAGAGTAGGATTCAATCAGTGCAGAGTACATGGAGACCAGGCACATACCTCTGGAAGTCATATGGCACAAGTGATAATTTAAATGAGTGAACTACATTACTCTACACTGCACTTAGTGCAGCACTTGGCACAGCTGCACCAAAGGCATCCCCAGCAGAACGCACCTGCAACTTACAATGATTTGCAAAGGAGTCATATAATGCCTAGATGGCAGCTTGGCACACATCCAGGAGAGAAATGCTTCAAGCCTCACTCCAGGACACGGTCACACCTCTGGTGGAGCAGCCCTGAAGGGACATACGGAAACACTAAGCATAGGCCTGCAAGCGAGCAGAACGCAACCGCCTACTCAAAGTAGCCATGTAATGTATATGACCCCAGTGACCCAATCTGAACAGGGGCATCATACCCTGAAAAGAAAAACTGCAATACAGATAAAGGCACACAGCCATCCCAACATCCAGGGAATGAACAACCCCTTCATCAGCTGATGAGAGGGAAGAACATAAGGAGTGATGGACAATCTTCTGGTGAAGATGGAAATCAGACATATTTTGGGACAATGTTAAGGGAGGGATAGAGAACTAGACCCTGTTGTAGAAAACACAGAAAAGGAGCAGAGCAGAACAGAGCCCCAAGATTCTTGAGCCTTCAGGAAAAAAGGATGGCCACTAAAAAAAGACCTTGACTGACAGGATGTTGATTGGCGTGTCCTCCGGAAGTTTGGTAGCAGAATGCTGAAGAACATGGGGAAGATCCCAAGTTGGAATTGAAGAGGCAACCTGGGACAGGTCAAATCAAACCTCTGGAGAAGGGGAAAAGCTGGAAATTCTAAGTGCCCCAGATGCTCTAGGAGGAGTGAAGATTCTGAATGGTTGAAAGTTGATAACGAAGGGAGGAAACAGCTAGGTCCAAAAGGAATACGTCTTTCAAAAAATCTAGAAATTGTAAGGGTTCACAAGAGAGAAGAGCCAAATCGTGGAAGGAGCACCAGTGACAAAGAAACACCAATGGCGGTTGTAGGAGTAAAGGTTGAAAGGTCTACAGGACTATTGTATAGCCAGGACTACCATTGGGAAAAATCCAGCCCATACAAACCTAAATGGTCAGATCGTAAATGGTCAAATGGAGGTTCAGGAAGGAATGCGAAGAAATGAACCAATCATCTGTAAGACAGCAATTGGAGTCAAATGAAAAGTTTAGGGATAACAGGAAGACTCTGCTCAGGGTGTATGTCCAAACATTGTCAATCTCTGATATGTAACTAGCAGACAAGGAGACTAGGCAAGGTTGTGCACAAGAGCAGATCTGGTGGGCAAGCAATGGCAGAAAGGGAGACCTCACAACCCCGCTGATTCATATGATTTGTTACCCCTTGATTGTCCATAAATATTAGGACCCCCTGACCCAGAAGAGATCATCAGCATAGCCTGGTGAATAGTTCACAGCTCCCTCCAGCTTGTAGATTGAGCTACTAACTGGCAGAGGGTTGCCCTACTGCCTGTTATTCTAGTGCTTGTGGTAATGATCATTGGAGCAGGGGAGCCAGAATAACATCTTTACTATGGTTGGATAGGAGCAACCACCACTGGAGAGGATGGAATCTGGGGCTCAAAATCCGAGGAGACAGAGTGCCAGTGCCGAATAACATGGGGAACTGGGCCCACAGAGCCACAAAGACAGTTACTTCCAGGTACCCCTCCACCTGTAACAGTGTAGAGTAGAGGTGAATGACCATTCCAGCAGTTCAGACAGGTGAGATTAAAGCTACAGGATCTGAGGATAAGGAAGAAGCACCACACCAACAGAAGTCTCAATGAGGCCACCTATGATCTCGAGGTGCTGAGTGGTTTGAAAATAGGGCTTGTCAAGGTTCAAGAAAACAATGGGAGTCCACAGGATGGTGGTATTCCCTTTGTGCTTATTGAGCAACCAGGAGACAGGAAGGAACGTGAGGGAGCAAGTCCTTGGTGAATACATGTGGAACAGACATCAAGCTGAAGAGAAGAACCTAAAATTGGAAGTAGTCATCCAATAGTGCAAACCTCAGCAACTGCTATTGAACAGGAATGATGGGAACATGGAAAGAGACATCTTTCACTGGAAATTAATGTCATGAAATCTTTTGAGGCAATGGAGTGAGTGGTGGTGGAACAGACAATCGCCTTAATTTCCATCTGGTCACAGATCAGACGGAAGTGACCAGATGGTTTTGGCTCCAAAAATAAGATTGAGTAAACACTCGGGCTCCATTCTACAGTAGGAACAAGAACCACAGCCCCTTTTGCAATAAGAACCTGTACCCCCAGCTGGAAAGCAATTAGTCGATCCTGAGGCCAAGGGTGACATAGAACCTCAGAGAAGGAACACTAGGAGGGAATCTGATGGCGTGGCTACAATGAAATATGTCCAGTGCTGAATGATCAGAGACATCCAGAAGCCAGGAGCTGAGGAAAATCTTCAGTCTACCTCACAACAGAGGGGACAAAGCTGGAGGAGGTGCCTCTGGTAAAGTGTAATCAGAAATGCTGCTATTCAGATGAAGAAGAGGTATAACTTTAAAAGGTGCTAGTTCCCAGACCTCTACCAATGCCCTTGAAGAATCTGCAATGTAACAGTGTTGGATACAGCAGAGGGTATCTGAGTGAAGGATTATATCAAGCCAAGGATGGAAGATGACGGTGAACTGGAAAGGCAAACTTCCGATTATCAGCATTTCCTCCAGGCAAGGTCCAAAAAGACCTTGAGCCAGTAAAGAACGCTTGTAATGGATTAAACATCTGAGCACAAGCTCCCTTCCAGGTTCCAAGACAATAATTTTGCAGAAATAGCACCTTGGAGGTATTCTTCGGGGTACCCAGTGTGATAAGCTACAGCTGCTACTCGATAATGTTCATCAAAGAGGCACAGTCCACCCCCTCCTCCATGGCCACCAAGCAAGGTATACAACAGTAATACTGTGGATGAAATAACGCCCTACAAATATATTGTGGACAAAATATTGACTCTCGAAATATAATGAAGGTAAGTGTATAAGTAGGTAAATTTAGATTTACTATACTTAACTCCACATAATTGTACCTTGATGAAAAGTATAACTTCAAAATAAATGAATAGTGAATTAAGGTTAATAAATCTATAACAACAAATATATTTACCTCCAGTATATTTTGGTTCTTCATATTTAGGCCACAATATTTTTGTGGGATTATTATCTTCACAATTCAGGCATACAACTGGTGAGAAAATCCTTCAAGAGTGGCTGGGCAGGGAAGCGGTGTAGGTCCAAGGATATGCACTGCAATGGATCTGCTTCTTCCTGACTGGAAGGGAAGGACCCTGTCAGACAGCCTGGCACCGTACACCTGCTTTTGTGTGCCCATTGCGGTGTCCATTTTCAGGGCTCCGCCGTGGGAGCGGCAAAAGAAAAGCCCGCCAGACAGGAGTTGAACTCGTAATCTGGCAGACGGGCCATGCACGGCTTTGGGGGTGCTGTGCCAGCACAAAGCCGGCGCAATACCGCCAAAGTCGTAATCAGGCCCTATGTTACAATCCTGAAAGTGCTGGGTGACTTTGTCAGGTGTAGAAGTATTTACAGTAGGACCTTGCCCTCATATGAGGAGTTCCACAAAGATTCTTCCTGAGCCTAACCCTTTTCAATGCATACATGATCTCTCTAGCCAGCATCATTTGCTCTCGCGGTATCAATGTCCTCTCCTATGCCCACGACATGCGCCTCATTCTCTCCCTCACTGCCCAGTACTGGGATCAAGTTCAATGCCTGCATGACTGAAATCACCCACTTGATGAAGACCAACTGTCTAAAGCTGAACACTGACCACACCAAAATCATGATCTTTGGGAAGATTGCATCACTGTGGGACACAACCTGTTGGGCAACAGAGTTAGAACTGACATCCACCCCTACCACCCACACCAAGAACTTCGGGACCATCATCAGCAGCAAACTCAACATGACTGCCTAAGTCAATATCATCACCAGCTCATACTTCCATACCCTGAAGATGCTGGGGAAGATTTTCACATGGCTCCCAATCAGCAACGGTAAAAGCGTCATGGTCACAAGCAAGCTGGACTATAGAAACACACTCTATGCCGGCACCAACAAAAAACTCACCAGAACTCTGCAGCCAGAATCACTCTCAACCTCCCACGCCGCCCACGCTCACAACACATCACACCTGAAGGAGCTCTACAACCTCCCCATTCACAAAAGAGTACAATTCAAACTCCTCACCCACACTTTCAAGACACTACATAACACCAGCATACCTCAACAATCACATGTGCTTTCACAAACCTTCCACACTCCTACATGCACAAAGCCCACGCATACAGAAAACCAGACCCGGCGGTCGAGCCTTCTCCTACATCACTCCTAAAGCATGGAACGACCTGCCGCTAACCATAAGAGCCTCCTCCGAACTCCTTGAATTCCACAAGAAGCTGAAGGCCTGGCTTTCCAAGTAGTCCCACTAGGCCCTAGCTAGGCCCTAGCTGTGCCTAAACTCACTCCTGCTCAGAACCAGGATACCATTGCGAGTTATAGTGCGCTCTACGAATCTTCAGAACATAACATAACAAAGCAAAAACAGCTGTGTAGTGTTGCTGCATGAGGCAGTGTTCTGCCCTATGAGCCAGGGGGTCCATAGGAATGGCATCCTTTAGTGTGATGACAGATCACCCAAACAAGAAAGAAAGGAGTCCACCATCAACACTTCACGGAAATCTAAATCAATGAACTTGATACAACTTAGATCAGAAGCGAGACATCATATATTTCTTGCGTTCTTTAATTCTTTGAGTGAGACTTGACTTTTTATGTGGGGTGGAGCGGAAACCAGGAGCCTCAGCACGTTGATAGAGTACAAAAACTTTGGAAAGACCAGCATCAGCGATAGAAGGCAAGGACGGGTCCAGGAAACCCATAGGAGGATATTCACAAGAACGTGCGATAAACATCGCCAAAATAGGTTAACGCAAGTTTTCATATCGCCGTCTATCGCGGGAAAATAACTCCGGGTTAACGTCGTATTTTCAACACGGCGGTAGCATGCGATAGTCTCCCGATAACGCGTCAAATGTCCGTGATAACATTACCTAGACGGCGATGAAAATCCAAACCCGAACGCGAAAAAAGTTGCGATGGGCCCAACCGCGATAAGACAATCAGCGAAAAGCAGCGCCATGCCTGCAATTCACACACGTCAGGCGGGAAAAACCACTACAAAAGCAGGAAAAAAAACACAAACAAAAACCAAACTACAGCGAAGCACAATGGAGGCAGCCGGAGCAGGTACAGAGGACGGCCAGAACCCCACAAGCCCCCCGGAGGAGCAGCCTGGGACCTCGGGGACAGGGAAGGGCAAGGACAAGAAGAAGAGGAAGACGCGGTTCAGTCCGCAGGAAAACAGGATCCTGATCACGGAGGTGATAGAACACCATCAACAACTGTTCGTCACCTCCTCTGTGTCATTGGCAACAAAAAATGGAACATGGCAGTCCATCGTGGACAAGGTGAATGCAGTCGGAGTGCTGAGGAGGACAATGGATGAGGTCAAGAGGCGCTGAAATGATGTGAAGCGCAAGACCAAGCAGAAACTCGCCAACAACAAGAAGGCAGCAATGCAGACTGGAGGTGGGAGTCCAGCGCCACAGGAGGAGCTGGATGAGATGGAGGAAATGGTGTCCACAGTCATCAGTGGGGAGACGGTGGCAGGAGTTGGGGGACCGGACACTGCTCGACATGACCCGACACAACAGCAACAGAGTGAGTAACGACCAGGGACTGGGGGGATGGGGGAGATGGGCACAATGGCACACATGCACAATCAAGCGGAGCACAGTGCACACCCACAATGACTCTGGATCACGTCCCTGATCCCCTTGGCACACTGCAGCACACATAGCAACAGCACGTAGGCCCCCATCGACTATGTGCCCAGAGGAGGCCCGCCCACACATCACTTATCTCACAACCAACCCATGCACATGTGCTGAACCCAGCAAAGCTGCGGGTCCGTGAGCCACACTGACAATGCAAGTGACACTGCATGACGATTAGCATGGCTGCAGTCCGATCATCATGACTTGGTGCACGCCACCACACTGAGGTGGCTGAGTGTGGACCACATCCGTAAAGGAGCAGGTCACACTCTGACACATCCACCTGCACAAACAACCCCTGACCTCAACAATACATCTGCGGACAAACCATGCTCCAGAGTCCCAACTCCCACCAAGACCCAAATTCACCCAAAGTCTGCAACATCTCAGCACTGTATGGGCACAGAAGTCAAAGGCACACCGCCTGAAAGGACAAGGGGCAGCAAAATCAGAGCTGCAGGGGCGACTCTCCCAAAATGCAGCACACACACATGACAGTCAGAGCACATCAGCATTGACAACAATGTGGTACAAACTGCAACATGTTTACAACAGGACAGAGGACACAACAGGTGCCGCTTGTGTGTAGAAACTGGCCAATCACATTTGGCATAGCAGGGAAATGTGAGATGTCAATGTACAAGTACAAACACCTATCCGTGATGTTGTCGAAATGTCCACTGTCCCGCATCAAATAGGCAGCTCCTCCTAAACAGTCACAATGTACATTGTCATGCAGTCTGTATGTGAACTTGTACAATGCGTCAACATACATGTGAACACAATGTAATACTGCATCTCCCCTTCACATTGCAGAGGGAGCATCAACACCTCCTACAGAGCAGCCCCAACAACTCTTCACTGATGACGATGAGGACATCCCCAACATCGACACCGAGGCCCTCCAAGTCCTCATTGACAGCTTCGGCACCCCACCTCCAGGAGCAGGGCAGCCCAGCTGCATCGAGGAGACCCCACCCCCTGCACAGACCACCCAGCAGGAAGCACCTACCACCCCGGCTGTCTCCCAGGACCCCCACGAACAACACATGGCCTTCCAACGCCGTGTGTTAGAGGTCCAGGAGAAGATGGCTGATCAGGTGCGGGTGGGGTTCGACCTCATGGCAGCCAAACTTGATGCCATACATGGGTGTCTGATTCCCATCAGGGACCACTTACAGTCCCTAACGGACACCCACAGTCCGCTCCATGCTCTCCAACGATCCATGGCTGACATCGCTGGAGTCATGATACTGAGACAAGAACAACTGTCCAGTCAGAGTGGCTCCAGCGATGTCAGCCGTGAGTTGGGACAGATGCGGGGGCTCATGGAGAACATGGAGCGGATGCAGGCGGAAAGAATGGCTGCCACGGCTGCACACCAGCGAGATGTGGCTGGGACCTTCCATGCCCTGCAGCACATCGTCATGGCATTGCTGCCTCAAGGCCTGGCGCAGATGAATGCTGCTGCTGCTGCTGCTTCTACATCCACATCTCTGCCCCCTGATGTGTCAGTCCCTCACAGTGCGGCAGGCAATCCACCTCCGGCCCCTGATGTGTCAGTGGCACACAGTGCGGCCGACATTCCACCACCACCCACGTGTGTGGCACATGTGACATCAGAGGACGAAGATGCGGGTGAATCAACCTTACTGGTAAGGAGGAGGCAGTAGCATTCATCTCCGCCATATGGCCTGTTTCTGCTTGGTTCTGCCCTTTGCATCATCACCTTCCACTATCCCCCGATACACTCTGCGACACTCACCTTGGACCTCGACATGGACTGCCATATTCTGTTTGGTTACAATTGACACAGCGATCAGACTGAGGACTGAACTCTTCCTCTTCCGATGTACTTGTCATTCCCTGAAGGACTCTGGCTGGCCCTCCATGGGCCAATAATGTGAAGTGGGGTTTGCATGCCCCTGTACTGCTCCAGCTGCAACACTCCACTGGATGTGAATTAAACATTCAGAATCCCACAGATGTGTCATGTCTTTGATCAGTCAAGTATGAAAGTATGGATGGATGTAAGGTCAGTGATTCCCCCTTACGTCCATGTTCCTCATGTCGTGGGACTTGAGTCACAGGGTGCAACATTGCCGATTGCAGTCCGTGTGGCGTAGACACTACAACAGAGACACAAGCATCAGTTACTTCCTTGTCCAGCCCAGAACTGAAGCACGCCCAGAGCCCCAGGCTCATTGTTCACACCCCTACACTGGACTGGCATACACCAGCCCAGCCCAATCCGCTTACGCTTACAGGGGGGGACGACAAAGCTACATGTCCCAGGTCTTCCCTGTAGTGATCTGCTGATCACTGGTCTAGTTGTCAGCATGCCACAGCCACTCCCTGAGGGCTGGTTTACACCCACACCACACCCATCCAGCACAGGCATCACGGGACATGTGACCCTGCCAATAAAAGGGGCCCACCACAGCACATCCCCCACTGCCAGAGGTGACATGATGGCGTCTGCATCCACGGAACTCAGTCATGAGGGGTCCGTGACTTGCGTTGCACTGAGTTAGTGGCACTCGATGGCCTGCGTCCGGCACGGGCCTACCGGCACATGACGATGACTTGCGTTGCACAGGGTTAGTGGCACCTGCTGCACTGCGGCTGGCAGGGGCCTACCGGCACGTGACGATGACTTGCGTTGCACAGGGTTAGTGGCACATGAAGAGCTGAGCGGGTGTGCAGCCTGCGATGATGCGTAGGCCTCGATGAGCCGTCCTGCTAATCGTGCTTCGATTTGAATTGTTAGCCCGGCTGGACCGTAGTGCACGCCAAAGGCAGCAGTCAGCACACACATGGCTCCGCGGTGCGGTGCCGCAGGGTGCGCTGGGGCCTGTGGCGCGGAATCCAGTGATCAGCTGAGGAGGTTTCACCAGCACGGGGTGGGCCCTCTTGGAGTCACGCCGGTGGCGGCAGGTGCGCATTGAGGCCTGGGTGCGCAGGGGCGGCCAGTCATCGCTGGGCGGCGGACCGGTCTGGGGACCAGGGCTGGGGTGCAGCACAGCAGGTGCACAGGATCGTGCAGGCACCACCGGTCACGGCGGCGGCCTCGTGGCTGTGTGGGGGGCGCAGCCCTGGCAGACACGACCCTGCATGCGATTACATTATGTGTGCGGGTTGGTTTGGGACGTAGCCACCTCGTCTCCAGTGTGAATCTGTCCGTTGAAGGTGGTCGGCCACGTGTGTGTAGGCCTATGGACAGGTTATGGCGGAGACTGAAACACACGCAGTAGTCACTTTGGTGGTGGATTTGTGACGTGTGCATTCCCACAGTTGTGAGTTGTAGGATTGTGGAGTTGAGGTGTGTGGTGTGTTCAGTTGGTACTTGCCGATGGGCAGTGCATTACCATTGGTGCCATCCTCAAAGCACTGGTTGGTGGCGGACTTGCGGACATGTGGGAATCATGCACACTGCCTGGGGAGTTTGCGACGACATTGGTGGACAGGCCACGGTGGTCCACTTTTGTCTGCACATTGATGGCATGCGTGTGGTTGCTGTTGCGGTGATTGTGTGCAATGTCGGCAGGGGGCACAAGTCATACACGTGTGTTGTGAATTGCCCCCAACACGTGCATGACGCCAGCTATGGCGTAGTTCCCTTGCGTGGTCTCAAGATGTTCCTGCGCAGTGTGGGGGGAGTGAGGAGCAGGGGTATCGAGCTGACACACACCGTGATGCCTTCAGGTATGATGAGTCCTGCATGATGGGACCGTAACAGCAGTTCATGTGGTCGTTACCTTCCTTTTCATTCCTACGACGGTTACGACCACATGAACTTCTGTTACGGTCTTCTCATGCATGATTTATCATGCCTGTGAGCATTCCGGTTTGTCCAAGTGCAGTACACTGTACCAGATTAGGCATGTGACTATACGGAAGTTTGACCATTGTCACCATTTCTCCCACAGGTTTCTGAAGACACGTTGCCCTGTTGAAGTTCCCCGTTGGGAATGGAACGCGTTGGCTGAGCTTTTCGTTTTGTTTGTTTGTGTATTTGTAATAAAGTTCTGTTTTTACACTACTGTTGACTACTGGACTTCATGACCTGGCGCACCCACATTTCGGTTACTACGATCTTGGGTCTGGGGCACGGAGGCGTCTAGCACGGCTGGCGTTGGGGTTGGTTGCGCAGGTACACTACGAATTGGAACTATCGTGTTGTGCGGATACAGGGCCCGCTGTTGCTTTTGTGGACATGCATCCATGACATGTGTGAGGGAGTTTGATGGGGCTGGCTGTGAGACTCCTCCGACTCTGGCAGTTGTTGGATGGAAGGTACCAGGGGCCAACAGGTGCAGCACAGCCAGCAGCTTTGTCTGCGGGGGGATGTTGGTTGTCCGCTGTGTTGGTACCATCAGCCTGTGGGCAATGTGGGTCAGGATGCGGAGGATGGTTGTCCTTTTGAGCCTGTGTTGGCCAATGGCTTCCTCTGGCGTTGAGTATCTGGGGCTAGTGCGTTTTAGGGTTGCACGCTGTCCGGCGCTGCCTAGGTAGTAATCCGGGGGGAGATCCGGGGGGGGGGCCTGGGAGTGGTGGCGGTGGGTGTTGTGGCGCTCTTGGTTCTCCGCGCATCATGATCAGTAGCTCCATGGCATCTGTTGGTCTTCAGATGTGGCTCTGGGCTGGGTTCCCTTTCATACTGCAGGTAGTCGTCCTGCTTAACACCAGCAAAAGGTAGGTGTTAAATCCCTGCTGCTAACGCGCCTTATCGCCTGTTCTTGGTTCACATCGCAGATCTGACTGGTCGTTGAGAATCTCGCGAAGTGGTGTTTTCGTGTGTTTTTGCACGGGAACGCCTACTCTGCATATCATTAGCGTTAGTTGTCGCACTCATCCCTGGCGATGTTTTTTGCAGTAGCTATCGCAGGAAAACTGGCGATGTCTGCAGTTTGTACCTGCTTGTGAATGGGGCGATAAATCTATCGCCACTTTTGCGGCGCTAAAGTGCAGATAAATCGGCGATAAGTCCTTGTGAATATGCCCCATAGTGTAGTGTAGGCAAGCCACAAGCTCTGACAACACCTCTGATTTCACATACTTATTTGCCCTTAGATTCTATCACAGGAGTTTCGTCAGTCTCCATACATGAGAGGGAGTCATCAATTTATGAAGCTTTCAAAGTACTAAAACTGCTAAAAAAAGAATTGCTTCGACACGCGAAGGCAACTGAGAAATTTGAACTAGGTTTTACATCTATTTTTCAAAGAAGCTTCTTAGAAAATGTCAGAAGATATCCGTAAAAGGGAAAATAAAACAATGTCTGGGTGTATGTAGCATGTAATCCAATAAAAACTTTTGGATGTGATTTGGTTCAGTCAGCAAAGTTATCCGATGATATCCAACATAAAATGTGAAGGAATCTTTATTGTGTTTGTTTGAGTTTGGAAATGGCAACTGAATACAAGGATTAGACTGAAAGTGCTGGTTGACTCAGCGCCTTGGCAGCGCCTGCAGACATTGTCCCGAGACCATATACAGTGCTTCATTCAAGCAGACCTTGTCCGTGTGTTTACTTTGGAGAACGATTACAAGAATGTTTCCTGCAGTGCGTCACACTTACACGTAATATAACCATGTGTACATTATGCATGATATTCGCAGCTGAATAGAGGTGTAGTTTGTGTTTATAGCTGGCCCTTCCGTGTGCAGACTCTATATAATGTTTTAGTACATGCAAAATAATTTAGATTGCCCCCCACAAAGCAGCTTTTGGGTTACTGCAAGCAAGTCGGACTGCACATGGAACACTTTTCTGTGCAAATAACTTACGCCGAAATGTGTAAGTTTCATATATAGGACAATACCCGCCGATTATACATGCATAAGGGAATGCATGTATAATCACAAATATACATAGAGCCTGGTCTAGAGTTCGGCCTATGCGGGACATCTGCTGAAAAGAAGCAGATGTCTATGCACACTCAAAATAGGGCGGGTATGATACCCGCCGCTCACAACCATATATTATGCATGGCATAGTTTACACATGTAAAGCTTTATCTTTGTTAATCGGGCCTATTTTGTACTATATAGCGCTTAGATTGTGAGAAGTGGGATTTTTTTGTTTCTTTTCTACAGTCTTCAAAATTCGAAGTTTTATGTTACTATTTTGTCATTTGCAGACAGAATTCACGATATATTGCAAAATATTTGTAAGGAAGCAAAATGCTCTTGTGGTATCTGGGCGTGAGTGAGGTATGGGTCGTGTGACTGCTGCACGTGTGAGCACGCTGGATGAAGGGCGGCACGTGTGTGCTGCTGGGTGTGTGAGCGCTCCACCAGGTGCCATGTAATGGAGTTCATTAAGAGAATGCCTAAGCTGCGTTAGCCTCTTGCTCCTGGTGGGATTTTTGGATATATGGAACTAGAGGTGGGCGAGCCAACAAATGAACAGGGTGAGCCGAGCCAAGGGCCTGGCTTGGCTCTTAGAGCCCTTGCACGAGCTGAGCCCTGAAAATGTTTGCCATGTAAATCATACAATAAACATCACGTAAAATATGATGAGGTCTCTTCAAAATTAAAAAAAAGCGCATTTCTTTTTTTTTTGTTTCGTAATTCTTTATTAGATATTAAAGAAGAACATATCGATATAAGTAACACACAGTATAGCAAACTCACATGGCTTGTTGTTATTACTGATACCTGTGTGTAATTAAAAGAATAAATTACTCAGAGTAAGGGGAGGGAATGAGGTAGTTGAGGGTATAGCAGAAAGAGGGAGCAAAAGACAAGAGGAAGGGAGGAGAAGGAGGAGGATAAGGAGGGGGGGAAGAATGAATTACATATTGAGATCAGACAGGTAGACGATGTTCTTAAAATGTAACCGTGGGGTAGATCGTACAGGAGGGGAAATCCCCCATATTGGGGTTTGTGGGAAAGAATAAAGTAGTTTGGGGAATTGAATACAATCAGTGGAAGGTGTTCTCCGTCCATCCAAAGATGCCATACATTGATGCAGTAGGATGAAGTGGTAGAAATTCTCAGAAGTGTGGGGGTAGACAGACGTATTATAGGACTAGACTGGGTACGGAGCATGCTGTGTGTAGTGTCCAGCACCACTCAGCATATAAAGTCGCAGAGTGAGTCAATAGTAGTGAAAGATGAGTAAGGTGATGGTCCTTCCTTACCAGGAGGGGGAAGAGGTTGGAGCAGGGGGGATAGGGTAGGGAAAGAATAAGTAAAAGGTGGGGGGAGGGAGGTAAAGTGAGGCGGTGGAGGGGGAGGAAGGATGGTGGGGGGAGGAAGGGAAGTCGCGCGCATTGTGAGTGAGATAAAGGGAGGAGGAGTGGAAGGGGAAGAAAGAAGGGTTGAAGAAGGAGAGAGGGAGGAAAGGGAAGAGAGGAAGGGGAGGGAAGGGAAGGGGTGAAAAAAGAGGGGGGGGCAGGGATAGTTGGTGTTCAAGTATCTTGGAGAAAAGAGGACCATGTTTGTTGGAACACTTCCTCCTGGTCCTGTAGGCCATATATTACACGCTCATGGGACGCTGTTTGAACCATTGCTACCATCAAGTCCTCCTCTGAGTGAGGAGTGGATGATTTCCATTGTCTTAAGATGTAGATTTTGGCTGTAGAAAGCGCTGTGTGCAAGAGACGGCGTTGTGGGTGCGTAATGTCGGCCGAATCATTGCGATTGTGAAGCAGAATAGTAGGGGGAGAAAGGGGAAGTCGGAATGGCATTGTCTCACTTAGAGTATTTCCTATGTAGGCCCAAAAGCGCTGTATCGAAGGACATTCGCATAGAATATATGGAAGATCACAGTTTGCTCTCGAGCATCTCCAGCACTTAGAGTGAGGCAGCAGCCCAGCTCAATGCGGTTTCAAAGGTGTCCAATACCAGTCATGTAAAGTTTTGAATAGACAGAATTTCAAACGTGCTTCCCGGGTACCTTTGTCCAGAGCTTCTAGAATGTCTGACCAATCCTCTTCATCTATGGGTATTTGTAGGCGTATTTGCCATTTCTCGCGAAGACCATTAAGAAGAGGTTGTGAATATAAATGATTAGTTAATGTACCATACAGTCCTGACATCACTCTCTTGTGATGACCCCATATTAAGAGATAGTCCAGTATCGGTGAGGGATCTAGTGTCCAAGGGTGGGGGCCCAAGCAGCGTCTCAAGCAGTGCTGCAGCTGTAGGTATCGTGAAGCTTTTTGTGATGGAAGGCTGAATTCCTTACTAAGCAGAGTGAAGGATTTTAATTCCCCATTTGATATGACCTGATCCAGTGTCTGAATACCCTTCGTTCTCCAGCTGGACCAATAAAGCGCACGGCCATTTATTCGAATACTCTCATTAACCCAAAGAGGGGCTTTGGAGTGCAAACGGTGGTTGACTCGTAAAAGGCGATGTACCAGGTTCGATGCTTGATATATAGCCTTCATCACCGGATGTGAGGGAGATGTATGTGAGGCACAGGCACCATAGAGAAAGTCGAGGCCATCACCACAGCCGATAAGCGAATGTTCTGTAGCTACCCATTGCGGGGGGTCAAGTGTTGCAAAAGGTGTAGTGCTAGGGAGTAGTGTTCCAAAGAAGGTAAACCCAAACCACCATGAGAGCGACGAGCTGTTAGTTTAGCAACGGCCAGGCGGGGGCGAATGGAGCCCCAGATAAACATCCGTATACGGGCGTCTATACGGCTTAGGGCGGTCAAAGGCACTATGGGCGATAACATTCCTAGGGCGTAAGTGAAGCGTGGTATTGTGACCATCCTTACAGCCTGTACTCTACCCCACTTGGAGAAACCCAGGAGGGACCATTTGGAGAAGTCAGTTTCTATTTGTGTTATAAGGGGTGTTAAATTATCTGTTACCATTCCTTCCATGCCACGTTTGAGCAAAATTCCCAGGTACTTTAGTTGTGACGGTTTCCTGTGAAAGGGGTAACCATCGATCGACGCTTTTGTAGTACCCGATGAAAGTGGGAGAGCCTCACTTTTGTCCCAATTTACCTTGTAGCCTGACAGGACTGCAAATCCGTCAATGATCTCTAGTACGGCTGGTAGAGTGAGGGAGGTCCCTAAGGGTAAGGAGAATATCCTCAGCATAGAGGTATAATTTAGATGTACCTCCTGCTTTGGGTATACCCTTTATTCGCGGTGAGTGGCGAATGAGGGAAGCAACGGGTTCCATAGCCAGCAGAAACAGGAGGGGGGAGAGGGGACAGCCCTGACGAGTGCCCCTACAAATCAGAAAAGTGTCTGAAATAAATCCTCCACAATTGACCTGAGTTACGGGATTATCATAGAGCAGGGGGACCTTGGAGATGAACTGGTCACCTATGCCAAATTGTTTCATGGTGGCAAAGACGTATCCCCAGTTGATGCGGTCAAACGCCTTTTCTGCGTCAAGGGAGAGAGTCACTGTGTCTTCCGGCATATCTCTTGCAGTCCACAAAGTGTGAGACAGTGTTCGGAGATGGTTCATGGAAGAACGGCCTGGAACAAAGTTGACCTGTGTGTGGTGGATAAGGGACGGGATGGCTTTGCGTAGCCGTGCTGCCAGGATACTGGCCATGATCTTAACATCACCGTTTATAAGGGAAATTGGGCGATAGCTGCCACAAGAAAGAGGGTCTCTACCCGGCCTGGGGATAACAGCAATCATAGCTCTATTAGAGATAGGACCTAATGATGCCGTCTGGACAGCCTCATGAATGGCAGCATGTAAAGTATCAATTACATCTTCACCAGACCATTTATAATATCCCGCAGGGAAACCATCTTCACCCAGAGATTTGTGGTAGGGTAATTTGGCAATAGCTGTCACAATTTCTCCCTAGCTAATCCCCTTCAAGTAACTCTCTGCCTTCGTTAGTAAGGTGTGGGAGTTCAATATTCCCAAGGTAATAAAAAATGTGGACTTCAGTTGACGGGGCCTCCGGAGTGTAGAGACTCTCATAGAATGATGCAAATGTATTTACTATGTCTTGGGGTTTCGTAAGAATCGTGCCTGTTTCATTTCGTATGACAGGGATAGCCATAGCCGCCTCGTGTTGTTTCAACTGCTCTGCGAGTAGGCGGCCTGCCTTCTCACCCTGTTCGAGTGTCTGCCTTTTAAACGCTGGAGGGCATAATCAGCTTTGGAGGTATACAGATTATTGAGTGCCATTCGTGCTTGTTCCAGGCGACGGCAATTGTGCACTGTTGGGTGAGAGGAATATAGGTGTGTTAAAGAGACAATCTGACCCTCTAATTCAGTGCGGCGGAGGGAAGTCGTTTTGTTGGCCTCAGCTGCATCCCTCATCAGTTGTCCACGTATATAGGTGCTTTCGCAGCTGCCCATATGGTTCTGCTAGAAGTAACTGATGCCTTGTTATTGGTTAAGTAGTCGGAAAGGTGAGAATGTAGTTGGGCCTTGCCCTGGGGTGAGCGATATCTCTGGATGTGCAGTCGCCATGGTTTACAGCCTGGGGAAACTAAACCTACATCCAGAGCAAGTAGAACCGGAGAATGATCGGGAAGAGCGGCTTCCAGTATGAGCGAATCGCTGGTGATTGCAACAATGAACGGGAGATAAGAAAGTAATCTATTCTAGACTGAGTGCCATGGGCTGAAGAAAGAAAAGTGTACTCTTGGTCTGAGGGGTAGCAAAGGCACCAGTGATCCACCAGACCATGGTCAGATGTTATGTCCCCTAACAAGGCTCTATCCCCTTCATTATTCCTGTCCAAGGGGCCTGTCCTATCTAAGACTGCGTCGTGGGCAAGATTCCAATCCCCACTGATGACATAACTGGACGCCCCGATCTCCACTAATGGGCAGTTCAGGCTGAGGAAAAAGGAGCGCTTGGCCCCTGTCGGGGCATATATTGAGCCAATGCATAATGATCTGTCTCCTAGTTTCAATTTAGCAAAGACATATCTGCCGTCCGGGTCAGTCCATGTTTTAGTAGTTGTCACAGGCACGGATTTGTGCAAGAGTATGGCCACTCCACATTTCCGTGGATGGTTCTCTCTGACAGAGGTCTGTGTTGACATTCCACAATGTAAAACTTTTCCCACCCATTCTTGGTGCAATTTGGACGATACCAAGGCATCTAGATGCGTCTCCTGTAAGAGGGCTATATCTGCTCTTTTCGTTTGCAGGTAAGAGGGCACTTTCTTACGTTTAACGTAATGTGTGAGGCAGTTGACATTTCAGGAAATAATGCGTAGTGGATAGGATGGATCTCCTAGAAACCTGGGGACTTGTTTCGAGCAACCATAAAACGCAAACCGTACATCCGTGTCCACTATCTTTTTTATATCCTGCATCCTGCCCTCTTTTACCTTTGTATATTATTGTGATTCCAAGCCTATTGCACATTTCTATGTTTCCTGTAAAGCGCTCTGATACCCTAACGGGTCAAGTTCGCGCTCTATAAAACACAAAAATAAAAATAATAAATAAATAAATAATGGAGGAGGGGCGGATGCTGCCATGTGTGCTCTGGGGACAGAAAGAAGCAATTGGTCACTAGGGAGTAGGGGGTGGGGTGGAAGAAAAGGAGTTAGGTTATGAAGAAAGGACTGGGAGAGGAAGGGGGGAGAGAGGTGTATACTGCACTGGTAAGAGGGGAGGGTCAGGAACAGATGTTGGGAGGAATGAAGGAAATGTCAATACAGGGATGAAAAGGAGGGAAGGAGAGGAAGGGGAGGAGGGGGAGGGACGAGCTCCTAGTAAGGAGGGGGGTGAAAGATAAAGGTAGTTATACACTTAATTGAGTCTTAATAGTCCAGAGGTAGTGGAGAGGGGGAGGGTAGGAGGAAGTGCCTCTTGAATGCACAAGGGGGGTAAGTAAGGAGGGGAGGGAGATTAGGATCAGGAGAGGTTGAGGAAAAAGGTTGGGGTAGCAGGACAAATGGGCTGCATTGGAAAAATGCAGCATTGGGGTGTAAGACTGCCTCCTCGGGTCTAAACTTTCGGGCTATACATGTCGGAGGAGCCCCTTCAGGCAGCAGGGTTAACCAGGAGACGTGTCATCTCGGTAATATTGCAAAGCTTACAACTAGAAAAGTACAAACAGGCTTTGTTAAACTCAGCTATAGCGAATAAATATCATTATGAGTACATGGGTAGAAGCAAAGAAATGAAGATGGGAGGAATGAGAAAGACAAGGGGATCAGTAATGTAGAAACATTATTGAAATAAATAATGCATAACAAGTAAGCAGGTACTCATCCGGTCATCTTCCTCTGCAAACACCAAGGCGATAGGCTCAAGGCTTTTTACGGATGCAGAGAAATCAAAGCACTACAGTTCAGGGCACATCCTCCTTAGATGAAGAGGGCTTAAGAGGAGAATGTGATTTGTCCCTGTCTCTTTCCTGCATAAGTGCAGCCACCGCTTGTAGAGCCTGTACTCTAACCCCCATGGAGAGGAGGGGTCTATCTGGGTCTCGTCCTCTGCTCTGGGATCGGCTTGAGTTGCGTCGGGAACCGCTGGAGGACATTGAAGAGGTCAATGATAGGGGTTGAGATCCAAGCTCTGGTAAAGAAGCAGTACAATCCATACTTTGTGGAGTAAGGCTGTCTAGAAATTGTCGAAGGTCCTCTGGGTTAAAGAATTCTTTGGATATTCCTTCCTTGGTAATCCGTAGACGTGCCGGTTCAAAGAGACCATACTTGATGTCTAGTTGTCGCAGGTGGGGTCTGCGAGAGAGTAAAGCTTTGCGTCGATCGTTTGTTTCTTTTGAGAAGTCCGCTGATATTCTGATCTCATGGCCTTCGAATACGTACGGGCCATGGGTACGAGCTGCTATGATCAATTGGCAGGCCTGTTCATGGCGCAGGAAGCAAACTATAAGTGGTTGCGGTTGCATATTTTTCCCTGCATTAGGCGATCCAATACGATGGGTTCTCTGCATCTCCAATGGTGGATCAAAGGTAAGGCCTGTGAGCTTTGGAAGGGCTTCTCTGAGAAAGGATTTGGCATCAGAACCTTCTATCTTCTCCGGAAAGCCAAAAAGGTGGACATTGTCTCAGTGGCTTCTGTCTTCCAGGTCTATCGCTTTGCTCCTTAGGAAGAAAAGTTCTTGGTCTCAATTCAGTATGGAATCAAGGCGGTTTTCTACTGCAACCACCAGAGCAGTGAGGCAATCCACCTAGGTCTGAAATTCAGCTATGTCTGTGCGGATGGATTTGGTTTCGGTAGTGAGGGCAGAGATGAAAGTCTTCATACCCTCTAAACGCCGACCTACAGCAGAAATTTCCTGGAGTATCCGCTCCATGGTAGAGTCCGGTGAAGTTGCCATTATAGGATTAGATGGTTTCTGAGGCGAGGGTGTGACACCATGCGTATCTGAGGTGGAGCGGCCCTGGTTTAGGGCTTCTGAATAAAGGAGGTATTTAGCGGGTTTCCCAGGCCAGAAGGCAACCCCAACTCTTCTGTGTCAGTCCACCAGTGTCTATAATGCAATGGTCAGTAAACGTGTATTTCGGCAGAGGAGAGAGGGCTGATGCAGTGGTATCACTTCAGCCCTAATATGTAGTTGTACCTATTAGTGAATCGATTGTATGAGGAGAGGCGAGCAGCTACCTTTAAGGACCAAAATGAGAGACCTCCTCTCGGAAGAGACCAGATAGCTCATATCTCGCCCCAGCGGTGCAGATGATGATAGAGCTCAAGCAAGACTCAAGTTAAAGGGTTGATGTAGGATGTATGGAAGCAAAGACTGTTAGAGGGCAACGAGTAGCAACTTCTGGAGGGGCCTAGTATGATATCTCCATGTCACTATTGACGTGCCCTGGTCTCTGATGAGACTATCTTCTTCGGTAGAGATGCTTGCTGTTGTCAGACCATCTGTGAAGGCGGCAGTTGGAATTGGCCAGTGTGGGGCTCAATAGTGGTATAGTCAGGCTTCCAAAAGCGTGAGGAAAACTGTAGAAGTTCAGTTCTTCCTGGTGGCTTCAATCCAGGGTTAATCTCCACAGAATGGATGCTTTGGAAACCACCTATAGAAGGGCCATTAATCAGTGCACTCAGTCACTCACTTATATCCGGCGTATGAACACTGAAGGGGGGGAAGTAGAGACTGTAGTGCTGGGTCCCATATCCGTCGTATCTTGCAGCTGGTGACAGGTATTTTATAGTATAACTCGTCTATCAGTTTAAAAAAATCATCTTAAGGTCATTAGTAGCGCCGTTTAGGCCATAACCATAACGCCATACCCAGGTGCAATGGGAGAGGGCTCTTTTCCACAGATCAGGTGACCCTCGTCTGGTGAGTTCAAGTAGTGGCTTTAACCGAGTGGATGGAAGACACTGCAGGCATGTCATATCATATCACGGTGCTCTTCTGTTATAGCCTTGTCCCCAGGGGGGAAGAAAAGAGAGTGGGACCCATTCAGGATGGCAAGCGACCTTTATTAACACCAGTATTCCAAGGGAAGCAAGTAGGGAGAGCGTTTATATTCAGCAGTGCATAGCTCTTCCAAGGCTGGTGAGCCGGGTGAGTCACAGTCCGTCCACCAATGTAACAATGTAGATGCCCGACGACTGTAGCTCCTAAGCGCCGACGCGGGCTTGTATGAGGCAGTGCGTAGTTCCTCTGATGTGGGTGAACCGGATGAGCCATGGCCCACTTAACAATGCAGGCGCCTGTCAATAGCAGCGCTTACGCAGAAGGATGAGCCCGATCCGCCTCGTCTAAGCCGAGACGCGTACCGGGTCACCGCCCGGCACAGTGCCGACCACGGTAGTTGGCAGGCTTCGCCCTGGAGTTGTCAGTGGACGTAGACCAGCGGGAAGTACGGGCCAGTCAGCTAGTCTCATCAGGTCGGACAGTACTGCAGCTCGTTCACACTGAAGAAAGGTCCGGGTCGGTACGCCACAGGACACTCAGCGGCAGGGTCGTCAGGAAGCCCAAAATCATCACACGCACTACTCACAGGTTCGTCTCTTCAGCGCTGCATACATGACGCAGGCTGCAGTTTTCCGCATGTTAGGCCACATTCAGCTCCCCACTGGAAACATTGCTTGAGGCTACCGCCTCAGCAGCAAAACGCCGCCAAACCACTCTCGGCTTCCTCACTGTCCAAAACCAGGATCTATATTGGCATAGAATTCCCAAAAAGCACTCACGCCGCCGTCCGGGGCTCCTTACAGCGCAGAGCTCCGGAATTAAGCGGCCATATTGCTATGAGGCCAGACCACGCCCCAAAAACGAATTTCTTTAACAGATGGAAGCTTTGAAATGTAAATGTCACATTATAACACTGCACTGAGAAGTACTATTAAAAGAGATAGTTTTTAAATATGAACTTAGAACCATTCTTGCCCTCACCCCCATCCTGGCGACAGTGCCATTAGTGAACTAAGAGGCAAGGCAGTTGTCATGTGAACCCTGCATGTGGCCCAGGTTTTCACAGATACAGCAGCATTATGGTTTAGTAAATCAAACACAATAGGCTTTTGTACAGCTGGTATTCTGAACTCACATATTTGAATTTGTGCTTTCATATGCGATAGTAAAGAAAAAGAAGGATGGTAATATATTTGCCTAAAATCACACAATTTGGTTAAGCGAGGAAGACAAAACGAATCCAGGTTTTCTGGTTTCACTGTGTACAAATCAACCCCTAAAAGGGTATCTATTTGCCTCTCCTTTTTACCTCAGATGTTAATACTTTGTTTTTACCCATTGATGCTTCAGTAGAGAGAGGGTGGCAGGCAGAACCCATTATATAAGCTTGAGGCTCAAATCGGACCTCAAGTTGAGCAAGGCTTTAGGCTCGAGCAAAGTTTGAGCTTTCAGCATCTCGCCCACCTCTACATGGAACTTCATACCTGGACTTGCATGTAGATAATTAAATGCACTTATTGACCATAACCTTCTCCATGTGGACAGCGACTACAACACTCTTTCAAATGCATGGCTGAATTTCCTTACTCGACACAGGTTCTAATTCAGAAACGGTATCTATATGACCCAAAGCCTCTAGATTCGCCCCTGAATTCATAATATTACCCCACAGGGAACGCTTCCCCTTAATGAATGGGTTATCGCCTCCTTTGATGAGTCAGTACCTATCAATGGCTTGCGACCAAAAATGCGCTTGCAAACCACTGATACACAGCTAGCTAATCGCAATTTAGAAGGGACGCCCTAAACATGCCCCTTTCGAACTGCAATTTGGAATGCACTTCTAAGCATATTTTGCGATTCTGTAACGTCTTACCAAATGGCAAAATGGGTATAGCACATTTAAAAAGTCCATTTAGCGGTCGCAAACTTTGCAACTGCTAAATCAATGTACATCTGGCCCTATGTTGTGTACCAACACAAGACGTGCTACACACACACATACATGCATGCAACACACACACACCCTCCACCCATGCCCATACCTCCCACTCCTGAGTGCACATCTTGAGCTGCAGGCAAATACTTTGTGAAACCGCAGTGAAATGATTTTCTAAGCATATGGAAATATTGTGCTATATACCCTTGAGAGTGGTTTGCATTTGCAGAAGAGCTATTTCAGCAGCAGGCTCCACCTCAGATAATCAGTGTTCAGAGCATGCTGTTAGGAGAGGCAGGTCCACAGGCTGAGCACAGGACTTGTCGTACTGTCCTTTATACGGAATATTACAGCTCATTCATAACAGGCTACAGTTGTGATGCAGAGCCACGTTACGTCAGATAAAGAGCTGTGCCTGCGTCTACAGTGATGTTTTCCATGCGGTCTGCTCTCCAATAATATTAGTAATAACTTGTTTTCTAGTTAACACTTCATTCCTCACTACTGCCGTTTCCAAGGGCTGTAAATTTAAATTATTTCCCTGCCCTCGTCGTAAAATAACAAGTGTTTCTATTACTTCTTTTAATGAGAACAAAAACCCACGAAGAACATTTACCCATTATAGTAATCAGAGAAAGGTGTTAGCTCTTTTCTCATTCAACGTTTGCACTGGCCCCTGGGATGTTAGCAGATGACACTATTGCAATCTAGAACTTTAATGCTGTTCGTTCAATTGAGGGGAACCAGGAATGCAGCTCCCCGAATGTATGCCATTGCTGTATACAGGCCCAACGCTGGAATCTGGTGTCCGCGATGACGTGGAGGTGTCCGGTAACCGGCGATGTTTACATCAGCTCGAGACGCTCTACCAAGACCCACGCCAGTGCTGAAGGACGAGTATTCACGTCTATTCTGGTAGGAACCCTTTCTCCTTGAGAAGAGGAATGTGAAGGAGGTGCCGAAGCACCAGTGAAGTCACGTGTCTCAGCCAGGAGTAGGACACACGTCCTTTAGCACGGAAGGTGATTCCTCTAAATATAAACCATGCTAAAAGCGCCCCGTCAGAGCTGTGACTAGCATACTGCCTGGCTTATTTTTACAACTGGAAAAACAAGCATTGGCATAGCCAATAGGTCTCGCTTATGGGACCTTATAAGTGTTTAGCCAGAGCTATTGGCTTTGCCAATGTTTTTAAACTATGTTGTAGAGCATTGTAGCTGCTGTGCAGTATGTTGAAAAGTTATAATAAAAAAGTGTTATAAGCATTTTTGTTACCTCATATATTACCAAGAAAACAACAGGAGAGTGGAGGTTGGGAAATAGTACTTGAATTACGAGCAGAGGACGGACACAAGAGGAGAATCAATTGATGCCAGATTCCAAGAGCAGACATGAAGGGTGTGTCTGAGAAGGTGGGAGGGCTGGAGCGGTCGAAAGAATGTCAGGCGCTGGCTGCTTAGCATGCCACTGACTCCGCCTCAGCCTGATCAGCTTTGGAGAGGCACTGGCTGTCGAGAATCCTCTCCTTGTATAATTTTTCAAGCGCAGCCTTGTCACTTCGCACCATAACTGGTGCGAGTGTATCAAAATGAATGTCCTCAGTTTAGCCTAACGTGTAAGGGTGAAAGGCTGTATTTCCCGTGCTGGTACACGTGTTACCGAACTTTCTTAGTAGAACTGCACAGCCACGGCTCATGGAAGGACAGAATCCGCCATGGTAGAATTTAACAAGAGATGCATTTTGTGGTTCTTAAACCAAATCTAATGTCCGAACTGGATGGTATGATTGGGGCTGTGGAAAGTTGGGTTACAGTGTTGCTTATTTATCTTATGCAAATATGTAAGCTAGTAAATAGTTATAAGCTGCTTACCTGTGCCGGCCGCGCCTGGGTTTCAGGTATGGAGTCAAAGCAAGAAGCGCACAAAATATTCCAGAGATAAATAGATGGATGAATGAATATGAAGAAGTGTGATCTGGTGGACGGAAGGACGTGTGGATGAATGGATTATGGATGGTTGGATGAATAGTTGGATGAGTAAGTGGACGGATGGCTGGATGATCTGTGGGTGCTTAGGTGACTGGTTGGATGCATGGCTGAATGAATAAATGAACATGTAAAGCTGCGCCCTGTAATATGAATAGCCGCGGAGGTCCTGCTGGCTCAAGAGTGGATACACAAAAAACACATATAAAGGTGAGTTTTGAAATTTTTCCCACCTGGGACTTAGCTGTGCATCACGTCAACTGTGTCTTGACCAGTTCATGAGCCAGTCTTTAGAATTCACTTCCAACAGCGGCACGGGCATTGGTGATGACAGTCGAAGGAGCGCCCGCGGTTATACAACTTCTATACCACTATGGGCCTGTGCTCTCTATGTCATGTGATACATTTTTTGCCAGATAACACTAGTGTACACAGTGGGTGAATTCCCTTAGCATTTCTGCATAGAAAGCCCAGCGTAGTCAATTCAATCTGTACACACGTTCCCTCCGTTACTTTACATTTTAGGAGGGGGGTGAGGTAGGATGACCCTAAAAGCTCATACAATCCAATGCCTTTTCTAGGCGCCTATAGGGTATGTGTTTTTAAAGCGCGGCACACATCTAGTTGCCGTATCAGTGTAAATGCTGAGGTGCGGAAAAGGGTCATAGATGGGGGCACGCCCTCCCTGTGAATGAAAGTTGGCCCAAAGCGCATCACAATAGCCAAGGGCTCTGTATTTCTCCTTAGCTGAAGTATCTAAGCGCCCTCCTCCTCCCCACACAGTGTAAAATGTAAAATAATGATGTTATTTTTTAAAAAGCTTCTCCATGGACACATTGTATTACTTCAGTAGGCGCAAGAAAACATTAGCAACAGGACCCAGTGGAAACTATTTGTAACTGATCAACATGAGTTTCCACTGTGGAAGATAATTTGCCCAAGATCACACAAAGCGGTAAAGCGGGGAAGCCAGGATTAGAATTCTGGTCGCCTCGCGAAAACTGTCAGGTTGCATAGTGCGCTATACAGGTGTCCTAACTTCGCGCATTCAACACATGACCCGCTTGCTCAGCGGTAATCAAGAAGGAATTTGGGACTCACCATCCTGACCCGAGGTCTCAAAGTATTCCGCCAGGTCACAACCGAAGGCACCCGTTCCCTTTTTCTTGAACTTTGGCCCCTTGTTCTTCATGAGTTAATCCAGAAAGCGGCGCCCCCAGGTCCCCCGGAAAAAAAACTGCAGGGCCCCTCGTACCTTCAGGTGGCCTCTCGTGCTGCGCCTTCCTCCGTTGACATGGATGTTGGATGCCAAGCAACGGTCTGGGCACAGGAACATGAAACCCTGAAGGGATGCCCTGCCGCTGTGGGTGCGGGAAGAAGACGAGCAGCCGTCGGGGCACTTTGAGTGGGGGACATGTATGTGCTATGTATATAGCGCGTAAATCCCCAGGTATCCAAGTGCTTCCTTCTTCCAGTTGACTGTGTGCAGTGAGCAAGAAAAATGGTGTCAGATCCAGGCGCAACAGGGCGGCTCGTAAGTTGCTACAATTCTTAGAGACCATTGGGTGAGGTCGTGTCCGTCGTCAACGCGGCTCCTGGAATTAAAAAGCATAACACACCCCATGGATGTGATAAACAAACTTGGCACAAGTTTTGAAGTTGAGATGCGGAATGTAAAAAAAACAAGCATTTGCAATGAAATAGGACTCGCATTTACGCGAGACCTATTGCGAGAAGGCACGGACTGCGGGGGGAGGGAGGCACGGGAAGAAAATAGTGCTCACAATCTAAATAAAACATACTGTGCAACACTCGAAGTAAAGGGGCCAGTAGCCACGGTAGGATACAATTGACGACATGGCCGTCATAAGGAGGGACTAACAAACCTAAAACCAATCGGAAGACAAAGACACAAGCCAATGAAAAAGATGGGCAGAGAGTGGGCGGAGCTTCCACAGAGCTTTCACTCCATACTGAATACTGCATGCCTCGCAAAGCGAGCAGCGCATGCGCGCTGCCGCTATAGGCTCGACCTAAAAATCACTGCGCGGTGTTTCTATACGTGCTCTTCGTCTGTAGTGTCATTGTGGCACCTGGTGGTGACAAGGCATTGTGCTTTCTGAAAGCAGTGCCTTGAGGGCTAGATACGAAGTGTACTTTAGTGACAGTTATATCCCAAAATAATGAACCTTGCGTGCAACAGGAATGAAATGCTTGCGTGGGTGGTTCAGGAAGCGTGTTGTTTCATTGTTTGTTCACTGTAACTAACTTTTGTATAAAAATACAGGTAACACGTGCAACCCTCTCAGGGCCGGACTGGGAACACAAACACAGTTGAACTGGTAACTCTGCTGCAAAACCGGCGCCAAGAAACAAAAACGGCCCCCACCACTCAAAAACTGTCTCCCACCCTTCCGGCCCGGTGCTCGCTACGGCCAGTCTGGCCCTGAACCCTCTCAACCACCAACTGCTGTTAGTACTGCTATTTCACCCACCTCAAGCACCTCGATGCCCGGCGCAATCTCACTATTGGCTGGGACAGGTGAGGCGAGCATGGCGAGAAGGTTGATGGCACGTTGACGAGCAGCAGCGTTATCCTTGATAGGCCTCAAACCAGCCTCTTATTTCCTGCTGAGGGACCGTCAAAGAAATAGGGTCTGGAAGGGGTAGAAGAAAAAGCGGCAGAAACAATCCCCAGGAGGAACCTCTAGTGCTCGTCTGTCCCCTGCTCACCCATCTCCACATTAGGGGTGGGCATAACTCGCATAATTTTCTGTAGCGTAATTATGCGAAATTACAGAAAAGTAACGTGAGATTACCCAGCATTCAGCACTATTTTCTTAGGAAAAAATATACCCTCACGTCCAAAATGGACTCAAGGATGCATTTCGTGCTGGAAAATAGAGCTACATGCAACAGAACACCAACAGCAGCAGCCACTCTCGCTCGCTAAATTTGTTGTTTCTGTGCTCCTGCATTAGGAGTTTTGTGCCAAATTATTCAGAATAAATAAAAGGTGTAATCATGTACATTTTGGTAATTTTGTGTCAAAAGAGTAATGCGAAATTACCAAAATTACTCCAGCATAATACAAAATTCACATAGGCCTATTCCAGATGAGAATGAGGAGATTATAGGCAGAAAGATATGAGCCTCATTGTGAATTTCTAGGCATATCTGGCCATGTAAGGCTGGTCCTCAGCATGAAAACCTGTACCCGGGATGGAAGGCTGTACCTGGGATGGACGGCAGTGCCTGCACGTGATGATGGTTGTAGTTTGGCATATGAGGCTGAGTCTTGCATATAATAGCAGCGGCTCAACATATAAGACTGTACCTTGCATGAGACAGCAATACTGGACATGTGTCCAGGCTCTATTTCGCATATGAGATTGTGTCTAGGATATGACGGTTGCATATAGGCGTATACGGCGGTAAAGGCACGTGTTGACTCTACCGGAACATACAAGGGTGTGCATAGGCACAATATGGGATTTGTGGACCATTTATTGGCAGCACCTGTCATCTATGACAGCAAATGGCTCTATAATGCGGCACCTGGCATAGCTTGGGTTTATTTGAGTATATGGTGACAGTACCTGGGCTTTTCAGGCATCACTGTCAAATAATGGCAGTAAGCATGATGGCTGTAGCTTGGATAAGAGGCCACCCTGATGCAGCTGTCATTTCCCTCCTTCATTCGTTTGTGCTGGTCCCTTGCTACATGTTGTAGGGACAACTACATTTACCAAGGTATATTGCTTCCCTCTCATGATGCCCTTCCGGACTTACTCAGGGCCTCCTATTCCTACCATTAATGACCCTTTATAACCCTTAATCCCACTAGGAACTGAACTTTAGTCTCCTGAACCCACCAGGACACAAAATGTGTTCAATGGCCCCTTACATAGATTGATTCCCTTTCACTCCAACTAAACCTAACCCCGTTTCCCCAGTTCTCTTTAGGACTCACTCTTTGACCCACTTCTTCCCCTTATTGAGACCCGGATTTACTGCGTGCCCTGGATCCTGACTAGGAATCACCTCTTGCCCTCATATACCACCATGTTCAGCCCTCACTCCAATCTGACACAGAATGCATCTTTTGAACCTTAATCCGCACATGGTTTGACACCCTCCCACCTTCATTGATCCCTAGTAGAATGCACCATTTTCTCCACGAGCCCATAGTAACTAACTCTCTCACCCAATCTTCACCAGGTATAGTTCTTTCCATACTTGACTCCTCACTCGGACTCATCTCTGAAACCCAAATCTCTTCCAAGACAGACACTTTGTCCTCCCCTTTAGTTCCCAGACTGGCCCATTCAACTCATACCTTCTTCTGAACCTCATTTACAGTTATCCCTTTCTTCCATTTCTAGTAGGTTTTAACTCGTCACCCTCATCAAACCAGCTCTCACAGCTCATCCACATAACCACTTTTCCCCAAACACATTCCCCCCTTGAGGCAATTGAACCGCCTCTTTTCACCAGTCCCAATCCCATTTCATAGTCATAGGAGGTTCACGACCCTTCTTCACCAGTCGCTGATGATGCTCACAAGACATGCACTACCTCTTTTCACAAATCATATATCATGCAAACAGGAGGCGCACTGGCCTTCCTACACAATCACATAATGCACTTGCAGAAAATAACGCCAATTATAACACGCAAAGTTCACAGTCCTTTTTTACAAAAAATATTACGGTCACAGTAAGTGCATCCCCCTATTCACGAATCACATATCATATCAAACTCACAGGAAAAACACGGCCCCTCTTCACCGATCACATATCATACTCACAGGAAGTACACTACCCCTCCTCACCAGTCACATATCATACTCACAGGAAGTGCACTACCCACCCCTCCTCACCAGTCACATATCATACTCACAGGAAGTGCACTACCCCTCATCACCAGTCACATATCACACTCACAGGAAGTGCACTAACCACCCCTCCTCACCAGTCACATATCATACTCACAGGAAGTGCACTACCCACCCCTCCTCACCAGTCACATATCACACTCACAGGAAGTGCACTACCCCTCCTCACCAGTCACATATCATACTCACAGGAAGTGCACTACCCCTCCTCACCAGTCACATATTACACTCACAGGAAGTGCACTACCCCTCCTCACCAGTCACATATCACGCTCACATCCGCCCCATTTGTATTGTACATTGATTGGTAGCTTTGCAGTTCAGTTCGTGCTCTATAATGTAATTGCTCTTGCTTTCTCTTAACGGGCATGCTTCGTGTACATAAATCATCTACTTAGCCTTGATTTGTGATTTAATTACAGTAGCTGAACAAACACAACAAGGTTTCCCCCTAGTATTTCATCCTGCAGGTAAGCCTACAGTGTGCTCTCCCTGCGCTTGCCGTGTACTGCCTGTTTTTATATTTTCCCTGGTTCAGATAAATCCTACTTCAGATGCAATCACTTAGTTACTTAAAAAAAAGTTGTAAATCACTGCAGGTGGAAACATAATCCTCTGTAAGTCGCCTGTGTTTTCCCTAGAGTTCCCTATTGCTAATAATCCAGTGCTAACCCCAACATTGAATAAATCCGTACAATGCACACTTGCCCGGTTTGAATTGGTCAAGTTGGGGCAACTCTGCTCTGATAGTCAATTTCTCACCCTGGAACGGTATTACAGGAATGACAACCTTAATGCATTACATTTCTTTGCTTATTATAGGCTACAACTGGCCACCAGATCATACTGGGATTCACACCCAGCGTATTCTGACTAATTCACTTCAGTGGCACAAATGTTTCTAGCCTCGAATGCAAAAGGGTGTGTGTCCAAACGCTGCAAATGGTACTGAGACTGTTTTTCCCAAATAACACATACGGCCAAATCACATTGGGAAAAGGATCTCAACCTTACGATATTGACCAAGGTCTGGAAATTTTGTTGGGAAGAGGCGTGTCTTCATGAATTATAGACACCAGCTTACTCAATTCTATTTCCTAAACAGGTTATACTACTCACCTAAGATGTTCCATGTTCTGAATCTCACAAGACCAACCAGTTGCAACCGCTGTTCCATTGACCCAGTGGATTATATCCACTTGCCCTGTAATTGGCCTCTATATGCTCATTCTGGACTGGCATAGCGCAAACGATCAGTGACATAACCATCACACAACTACCATGCATGCCCATGACCTTCCTACTGGGTTATGTTTCGGACATCCACGTTCTTCCAGGCGGCTGGTGGCGCTACTGATTCTTCTTGCCAAGCGCCGGGTTGCAAGGGCATGGACGAAAGGCCCCACTCTCAAATTGTACAACTGGCTAAAATACACTACTATCTGCAACAAGGGGGCCGAGAAATATATACCTCTCCAACTACCCAAACAACGACCAAAAGACTTATGGCAACCTTTGAGGGGCTAAACAGATCAGTTGGAGTCTGTAATGGAGATTTCCTACCCTCCAAATGCCTAATTGTGCTTTATCCTGTGTCGTATTGCTTCACGATTCAACTAAACCAGTATGTTTTTGCATTAATTGCATAAGTACTTCAAGATATAAGGTGATGCTCCTTGTATTACGGGGCTTGGTTCAGTCCTAATTAGAACTTATGGCTTCCGTACCAGTTGAAGTTCTCTGTATTCCACAGTCTATGCTGGTTAGCTGGGTTATCCTGACCATTAAGTATGTATGAGTTTGGTGTTTCCTACAGTATTTGTGATGGCATAATGCTGTTTATTGAATAGGGTGGCCTTCTACTCACTTCGATTAGGTAGACTGACGGAAATGATATAAATGAGGTTATTATTCATTTTGATATGCCTTAAAATGTCAATTAACAGAGCTAGAACGACCAGGGTCCTGCTCCCAATTGAAAAATTTGCACAATCAGGGGCTTCCACCAAGGGAACCATCTCCTTCCTGTATTCCCTCATCGGGGCATTGAGCCCACAGGTGACCCCGAGACACCGAAAATTTTGGGACTCTATCCTCGCCACTCCCCTGGGGGAGAAACAATGGGGCTCCCTATACAAAGACATTGCCAAACACAACCGCTCTATGTTTCTGAGAGAGGCCCACTATAAAATTATGTATGACTGGTATTTGCACCCAAAGAAACTATATAAAATATTTCCCATCACCACGAACAGATGCTGGAGGGGTTGCGGGCTTTTGGGAGACCTTCGCCACATCTGGTAGGACTGCGCCTCTATCCAGCCACTCTGGAAGGAGATCCTATCCCAAATTAAACTGATTCTAGGCTACCCGATTCCAGACACCATGGAACATACCCTCCTGGGGTCCTGGGACCCCAACCTGAAACGTCAAACATATGGGGACCGTTCCATCATGTGGTTGTGCCTGGGTGCCGCCAAAATGGCAAAAGCTGCTGCCTGGAAGAAGGGCGGAGGCCCCATCCCTCAAGAAATGGCATACTAGGCTATGGCGAGCACTAGCAATGGAACGAATGACAGACATAGCAGACGATGCAAGAAGGGGGTTCGAGTATATTTGGTCCCCACTGGTAGAATATTTGTCAGAGTGTCTGCCCCTATTTGCATGTGGCCCCAGATTAAGAGCTCTCCACCTCTTTCATATCTAAAAGATTGGGGCCTCTCATAAAGAACGCTGAGGGAGACTCGTGCCCCGTCCCGTCCATTACACCTCACCACCATTCGACCAGAGACGCTATGTAACCACCATGATGCATATGTTTTCTGATTATATGTTGGCTTTTTCTTTTTCTTTTTTTCTCTTCTCTTTTCTCCGCATTACTTATCTTTCTCTTCTCATAGTTCAATGTTTGGGCAAGAAGCACAAGCGTTAATTGGCTACAGTCCCACGTCAGGGCAAACTCGATGTATGGTACACGTGAACGTTTGGATGAACCAGATAGGGACACAAATGTAAGAAGTTTAGGGAGGCTAAGACCTTGGAAACAAGCTGTGTGTATTTTTCTCGATACCTGTAACTCTTGGCCTGGAAACCATGCTTGTTGCAATTGCAATTTTGTTGTTTCGACATAAAAGCAATAAAAAGATTTTAAAATAACAGAGTTAGAAATGAATAAGACTATCACTGATGCGGACAATCCACATAAAGGAGGGTTAATGGTACAGTAAAGCTCACAGATGTAACATAATGTTCCATGTAAAGACTTCCCTTCACATAGGGGAGCTGCATGCATTTCCCCACACTTACTACACTACTAACACCTGGGCCATTTATGTGTCAGCTTGAAAATGAAAATTGGTGTGGAAAAAGTATTGCAAATATTTGTGAACTTTTAGACATTTGTTTTTAATATATCGCTGCTAGACCCCAAAGGGTATCCAAGCTTTTACAACAGTATCTTTCTTAATTTTAAATGCAGTAAAAATTGGCATATTCAGCTAATAAAGATAATCATGACATAGTGCATGCAGGACATTTCAGAAAATACTCTCCCCTACCCTAGCAGTATTCTCGCTATACTAGGGATACCCTGTGTTTATCCAATGAGACCCTGGTTCATGACACTCAGTTATTTAGCTCCCGCCACACTTCACATGGCAAGTCCTTGAATTTTGGCTTTAGCCACTGAAGGAGATGAGATGAAGGCTGGGCTATGTTATTTGACGATCTTTGTCGTGCTTATATATATTTTGGCTTGGAAAACACCCCTTAAAGCTCTCAGTTATGCATGGCAGGGATTCAATTTATGTGCAGTAATGTCTACAAATGGACACTCCTACCACTTTTTGAAAGATTTTAGAGTAGTTTGTAGCTTCTAAGACGCCAGACTTGCAATGTGCTTCTGTTTTTGTAGCCTCTGATGGTCCTATTACTTACAGGTGATATTTATTACTCCTGTGGCCGTCTTCTTCGTTGCATTCCTTACTATGCGAGGCATAGCACCTCCATGCATACCTCTTTCAAAAATAAACAATAAATTAGGTTTTTGTGGCCACTCCCATGATTTCGGTTGATATAAGGCTATCAGCAGGGTTCCACAAGAGGAGCTGTCCGACTTCAGACTCCCTGCGAGTAACAAGCTAAACTCTCCACTCCAAGAGAAGGGTATTTAAGAAATGAAATGAAGAAGATTGCCCCAGGAGTCCTGAAGATTACTGGCATTTAATCCATTACCTCGTGTGATCACTTCCTCGTTCCCTTCTTTATTGCACAAGGATGTTCCAATCTCCTTGCCTAATCACAGGAGACAAGGGACACAGCATACATGAACAGCAGGAAACAAGATTGCTGCAAACACACTTAAACATTAATACAAGATAAAAACCTTCGACAAACTGCAGCTCTCCATCAACGCCCAACTAGAGGCAGTAGAGTTGCAGGAAACTGGTGGGTACAGTGCAGGAACAGCACTTAATGTTAGAACCACCTTGACCCTCTGATCAAGAAGCAGACATTTCTCGTTGATTTTCCTTGAATACAAGAATAGAGGACTAAACTTTCTGCAGTGTAGGCTGTAGAAATGACAGATCTAACTCATCAGCTGGGAGTGGAGATGGCATGCTTGAGACCTTTTATGGCAGACCCAATGTAAACAAAAAATGCATCACAACAACGATACTACCCCGTTCTGTTTGGCTAAACAGAGATCGCTCTTTGTAAATCCAAGGTATGGAGAGATTGTTCTTCTGAAGAGGGATTGGGGTATGAAGAAGGAAGTGAAATTGATTGCTCCATGGTCTATTCAGAAGGAATCTTGAGGACAAAATTGGGACCGAACCTGATAACCACAAAAAAGTTTGAGATGAGGGATGTAAACAAAGAACCCGACTCTCCTAGTCATTTAGCAGAGGTAACTGTTGTGAGAAAGACACTTTAATGCATCTTCTTCTAAAACCTCAAATAGGGAATGTTTTAAGGCTTCATGAACCATAAGGAGGAGCCAAGGCCCTGAACACAGGTCTGGCCACTGGCCACATTTTAAGAAAACATAAGGCACAAGGTTCCAAGGGATTTTAAACAACCCCAATGTTCAATGAAGGCTCCGATATCTCCCAAATGAAAACTTAAAGAAGAAATGCCCAGACCCTTATTAAAACTATCCATCAAAAGTATTGGAAGAACACATTCGTTTACCACTTACACCTGCCTGAAGAGAGGGAACCAAGACATCATTGGCCAAATATGTATAATCACTAAAACCCAAGCCTTCATCTGATGGCCCACTAAAAATAACCTCTGTATCAGGGGAAAGGCAGGGAAGGCTTAAAGGCCTTCTATGGTTGACAAGAGAAAGTTGAGAAGATATGGTGAGATAAACAGAAGTCCAGAGACTGACTGAAACTACTCAGTTGTTATCCAGACCTTTAATAGGCACCGAGAAATATTGTTACATGAGATTCTGGCCACTGCCTATCCTGAAAACAGGTCTGACAAGACCCATGAATTCGAAGCCATGAAGAAGATTGATATTAGCCTTTGTAGTAATATTGTCAGCCTCAATGAGAACTTCTGTAGATATGAGATGAGACTGAAAATATTGTGGAGCTTGAAATAAGCCTGCCAGCGTCCTACATTTGGAGGAATGATGACCTTCCCTCCTGGAAAATGTCTAGCAGATGTTCCTCCAGCCTCTAGTGCTGGCATCTTTCAGTACTATGATTTGCCAAGGTAGGACTAGAGGAACTCGTTCCTTCACTGCAGAGGGATTCATTTACCATTCTAGTTCTCTTTGATTAACTGGAAAAAGTTGATTTAGAGCCTCCAAAGTACCATGCAGAGGGGACCAGAACCTAAGGACATGACCCCAGATGAAAACAAGCCCACTTCACCACCAATAATGCTACTGCCATGCTGTTGTGATGCTTGAGCCATCAAAAGAGCAAGAGCTTCTGAACCCTTCATGATCCTATCTCTGTTTCTGGACCATCTCAATTGGATGCAGTACATGTCCAAAATCTGTCCTTAACCAGCCCAGAGTTACTGAAGATCCTGAACTACATGAGCTGAGATTTTCCCCAGATTATCAACAAACGGTTTTCCAGAAGTAGGCTGGCACAAAACTAACCAAACATCCAGAAAAGGATGGACAAAACTCTCTTCTTTGTAAAGAATTGCCAGAAGAGGGGGCAGAACATGTGTAAACACCATTGTTGAGAACTTGGACAGGATCACAAACCAAAGGAACCTCTAATCTTTTTGTCTAACTGAAATGTATAGATATGCATCTTCTCAATACAGTAAGGCCAAGAAATCCCCTAAAGATATGGTTAGTAGTATTTTTTGCAACATATCCATCCTGAAATAGATTGTGAGGATAAAGTGGTTCAGACAATTCAGATGTACGACGAGGCACACATTTCCTGAATGTTTTTGCACAGTTGCAAAGTAGCACGACAATAATTATTGTTAGAAACAGTGGGTTTTCAATAGTTTGTGAAATCTGAAAAGATGGATTCAGAGTGAATGGCAAGGATGAAGCTATTCCATGTCTGAGGGGTGATAATCAAAAACAGCATCTTCCCAGTCACAATCTGCGAAATGTTGTGATCGTGGCCAGATGAACTGAGGAACAAAAACATTTAGGTGGTGAATATCTACAAAGCATCTGGAACATATAGATAGTGTGTTAGGACTTGTACAGAGCCCTGTGGCAGAAACAAATCACTTTAAAAATACATCTCTTATGGATCAGAAGCCAGTGAAGGCTTTTAAGGTGTGTTGCGATACTAGTGTGTTTAGGAATGTCCAGTACCAGTCTGACTGTTGCGTTCTGTATAAGTTGTTGTTTGTGGAATAGATAAGAAGGAAGACCTCCAAGCAAAACATTACTATAAAGCAGTCTACTTACGATGAGAGACTGAACAACAGGTGCTTGAAAAGCCCTGGGGATGAACAGTAGAATATTTCATAAAATCTTCATCATAAAAAATATGTGGCAGTAAGTTCACAAAAATGGACTTGAAAAGACAGTTGAGTATTGAAGGAAAGACTAGAAGTGGGGAAGGGGAAGTGCCAAGACACTGGGGCCACCTGAACAGAAACTAGGAAGAAGATCATTGAACACCACCAGAACTTCAGTGTTATATGCATTAAATCTTAATGAATTGGCATTCAACAACCATTACAAGCCATCCTTTAAAATGGTCTTATAGGGAGTTCAGATCGCCTTCATGGTGCAAAATAATATGCAAGTTATCTGCATAAGAATAAAATTGAAAGCCACAGGCCGCAATCAAATATGCCAGGGGAGCCAAATACAAATTATGAAGTATGGTGCTCAAAGTGGAGCCCTGTGGGAGTCCACAGATCAGGCCTTTAAAAGGAGACTGAAAAGGTGGAATACCTTTGTCTGAGAACTCAGAAAGGATCTGAATTAGGCAAGGACATTACTTTGGAGATCAGCCAAAGAAAGCCTGTTCATGAGAAACCATGTTGATTGCAGTGGGCAAGTTGAGGTGGATGAGGGCAGCTGAGCCCAAAAAATCAAAGAATACGAATATCATTGCCGGCAGCTGATTATAAGCTATTAAGAAGATAGTTATTTTCCATATCAACGGTTCTTAACATTTTGACTTCTGGGGACCCCCAATAAATGACTACTGGGCACCAGGGCCCCCCGCATAAGCAATTTCTACGATTTAAACCTCAAAACAATACACAAACTAGGAACTAAGTATACATTAAACAATACATAAATTACTAAATATTTTGTTCAATACACAGGCAAAACATAAACAAAAAATCGAAATTTTAATTTTAATAGGAAGGTTGAAGTGTTTCAAAATTATTTATTTATTGCTAAATACAGAGATATGACAGGCTCTTGCATATTGCTTTGTCTTTTTGGAGGGGCATACTAGTGCTTTGACTGAGGTCACTAGTTTCCATACTATTGTTTGCTGTACTTGAGCTTCTCCCACGAATCAAGCTGAGGATACCAACTACATTTTTTTTGTTTCCGATTTTGAATTTCTTCACATTTAGAGAACGATATAAAAATGTTAATTTTACATTTATCTTTTATATATATATGTCACAAGTGATGTAATATGTGAGGTCATAAGCAGTGCATTGCGGGGGCGTAAGTTATAATTAGCTCAGGTAACTATAATTGCTGAATTTCACTGGTTTTGCACGAGTGAAATCTGAGCCTAGCTATAATGTCCCTGTAACCTTTGTTTTTTTCTGTGAATTTCTAAGGTTTTTTTAAATTCAATTTCCTAACTATAATGCCCCTGTAACCTTTGTTTTTTTCAGTGAACTTCTATATTTTTTTAACCCTAGAGCAAGCACTGACAAAAAGATGACACCCGTGTGGAACAGGTGGGGGTTAGGGAATGAATGCTGGATGGGCACTCTCTCCGCACAAGCTAAGTGCAGAGCCAGCAAGTCAAATGAGAATGAGACAAAATACAATGAAACCAATAAAATTCATTAATTCAGTAAAAAAACACTGAAATTAAAAGTCACCCCACACTCAATAACACAGTCTCAGTAAATAAAGTGCAGATAATATAATGTGCAAACAACATAAATTTCAGAGGGCACATACGAGCTCCAGCCATCCTTAAAAATGCAGGGACTGTCTGCCCATAATTGTCAAGAAACCCTAGAATGCACATTGACTTAAGAGGATGCCTCTAGTAAGGAACAGAGAGGAGTTAGGAAATGAATGAACTTGACATTTGTAAAGCACAACATCCACCTCATGAGGAATCTTGGCACAGACAACTCTGAAACAAAAGAAAGAAACCTGTCCCTCCTGAAAATAAACACTTAAGATTAAGTGAACAGCCATGTTTTCAGATATTTTCTGAATGTAGCAAGGTTCGCAGCTTGCTTTAGAGCGAGCAGTAGATTGTTCTATGTCTTTGCTCTACGAAAAGATATATAGCCCTGCCCTCTCCAGTTTGTAACCTGTACTTTGGGATGGATAGAAGATTATTACAGGCAGATCTCAGATTTTTCTTGGTGGAAGGTAGGGAACAAAACGATCAATGCCATACTTAATTAATTTGAAAATAGGCTCTGTACACAATAGTTAAAACTGTGAAAAGAATCACTTTACCAACTGGTAACCAATGGCGCTCCCACAAACCCTCTGTGATGGAGCTTCAACGAGGGAGTTAAAGTACCAGTCTCGCTGCAGCATTTTGTACCACCTACAGCTTCTGGATCAGAGAGTTAGGCAAACCCAAGAGGTGGCTATTGCAATAGTCAAGCCTTAAGGTGATCAGGGCATGAACAACCGACTTCCTTGCTGAAAAGGTTAGTAGGTCAACAAACGTTTTTAGGGACTTAATCACCAAAAAACATACCCATGGCACAGTGTTTACAGGGGGCAAAAAGACAAGTCATTGCCGAACTTGACTCCTAAATTCTTCACCACCTTAGAAGGAAGGGGGCCTATCATGTTTGTCTGGGAAACAATCCGAGATAGAGACATGGTTGTTCTACCCAAAAGGCCAAATTCCCATTTTACCGGTGTTGCACTTTAGGAAATGTTCATTCATCCATGTAATAGCTTCCAAAAGGCAGTTTTTAAAATGTTGTTCAGAGCTGGTGGAATTCTTGTCAAGGACAAGAATCAGTTGACTATCATCCGCATAAGACATGGTGGAAATACCAAATGATTTGATAAGAGTAATAAGGGGGGACATATACACATTGAGTAAGGTTGGGCTAAGTGAGGAGCCCTGGGGGAAACCGTATTTAAGCAATTTCTCCTTGGATCTAAAAGGACCCAATGTGATAACTTGCTTTCTGTTTTCTAAAAAAGATAGGAGCCAGGCTATGGCACGACCACGAATCCCTATCTCTGCCAGACGTTGAACAAGAATATCATGATGAATTGTGTCAAAGGCCGCCGACATATCTAAAACAATCAGCACAGCATTTTTTCCACTATCTAACATCAGCTTAAGGAATTCGGTTAATTCGAGTAGTGCAGACTCAGTGAAGTATCTACGTCTGAAAATAGCTTGAAAACAATGCAGAAGGTTATGTGATTCTAAGAAATTGGCCAATCGGGCATTAACTAGTTTTTCCAACATTTTTACTAGTGCCAGAATTAAACAAATAGGCCGGTAGTTAGACAGGACCTTAGGGTCAGCACTGGTTTTCTTAATCAAAGGCTTGATAAGGGCTAACTTCTAATTATCAGGCACAAGAGCCGAAAGGAATGATTGATTAAGTAAGGTATTCAAAATCGGATTGACAATCTCAATACCCTTCTTTAGCACATGCTGGGGGTAGGAGTCTAAAGGCAATCCAGATATACATTGCATAATAGCCTGTTTAGACTGCTCCAAGGTTAAGGTACTTACCTCTGTGATGGAAGCTGGTAACTGGCATTTCAACAGAATCTTGCCAGGCATTGCCATTTATTTGACAGGAGTGAAACCCTATCACAGAGTTCCTGCGATGAATCGAGATCGGGAAAACAGCCCTTAGACTAAAGAAAATCTTTTGAGATCTGAAAGATTACACAGGAATCATTATTTGCAACAAAGAACAGCCTCTTTACTTCTATAATAGCTTTATGGTATTTTTGTAAGGAAAATGTATAGAGGTCTCTATCTGCTTGAGAGTACATGGCCCTCCACTCCAGCTCTAGTTTCTTACAGCTAAGACATTCTTGTGCCAGTGACAGAGAAAACCAAGGAGCAAATTGAGCTCGGTTCTTCTGACTATCGATAATCGGAGGTAATAGCTCATCGATGACCTCAATAAGCCAATTATTAAACTTGTTTAAGTCATTGTTTACTTCTCCTGATATCAGTTGGAGAGAAGTAGAAAGTCGCTGAACAAATGCAGAGTCCTGGAGTTTGCCCCATGGCCGACACATGATACCAGTCCTACTTCCGGTTCTGAGGGTTTCTAACATAAGTGTTAAAGGGATAAACTTATGATTGAACCATATCTTGGTTTCTGGGGAGCCAGCTTGTAAAGACTACATCCAGAATATCGCAAGCCTGATGCGTAGAGCAGGTAACCAATTAAATAAGATTGAGAGCAGTTAGGTGGTCGGCAAGGGTCCTAGCAGCACCGTTCTTAGCATCATCAATATGGCAGTTAAGGTCACCCAAAATGGTGAAGTTGAAATACTGAAGCCAATGAGGAATTACGGACTTTACTAGAGAGTCCAGACATTGAGAGCAAGGTCCCAGGGGACGAATGATAAAATGCCGGAGTAGTCTTGCTGAGAGATCTGCACACAGAAACGCAGACTTTCTGCTGCTTCTAACTTATCAATATGAAACACAGAGCACTGAATGTTATTGTGAAAAACAAAGGCTAGGCTGCCCCCCAACTTCACTTCCTATCCACCCATTGTATGGTATAGTCCGGAGGAATCGCCATTGCTATATCGGGGTTGGAACACTCATTTAACTAAGCTTCCGAGAGGAAATTAAATTCTAGCTTTTCATCTGTCAGTAAATTGTAAATATCCACAGCGTGTTTAGGGAGAGATCTAACCTTTATAAGTCCCCCCTTCAATTTAATATTAATGCTATCATTTCTATGAGTGCTCATATTAAAACCTGGGCTCTTCCTTCCTGCAACAAATTCATCATCCTGGGTAATAGTAATAGCCTGTCGACAAATGGAGCAGAATAGTGATGCCAACACTTTGCCTGGATTCAAGTTTATATTGCAACATGGCTTCCTACTGAAAGTCTTGATTTCATCTGCTGAGTAAACGATGGGGCCATATAGTCCTGGAGCAAAACTGGCAGCGTGACTGGCGCTGGACGCGGATGCGCTACATCTTTCCTTATGAGCATTAGCCCAGTCAAAGTCCTCTCCTGTGCAGCTGAACGACTATACCGCTGATGGACAAAATTAAGGCAGATAGCAGAACAACAATGGCAGAAGAAGGAACTCGCACCCAAAAGCCCAAATGGGAAAGGTGACCAAGCCACAACAAGAAACCCCCTAGTCATGAAAACATTTAACAACACACACATTTTTAAAAAACCACTCAAGACTGTTAAAAAATACCCCAGACTATTAAAAAGACCCCCACGTCAACAGAACAAACTAAACAATACACCCTAAAAGTGAACAAGGACAGAGGAATCTAAATCATTCCCCCAAAGTGCAGGTGTAAAAGTCATAAAAAATTAAGAAACAGAACTAACTCGTGCTTCAGAGAAGACACTGAATGGGTTCTCTCTCTCTGCACAAGCAGAACGGAGAGCCAGCAAGCCAAAAAAGAATGAGGCAAATTCCAATAAAACCAATAAAATGCAGCAATTCAGTAAAAAAACACTGAAGTTAAAAGTCACCCCATATTCAATAAAGCAGTCTCAATTAATAAAGTACAGATAATAAAATGTGCAGATCACTGACAGAATATCGGAAACAGAAATATTGTGTGGACATAATATTGTGTCAAAAATATCAAGGATCAAAATATCGAGAAGGTAAGTGCAAATAGGGAAGTATAGATTTACTATTCTTAACTCCACATCTGTGTACCTTGAAGATATATATATTGTCAATGTACACATAGGTGGAGTTATGTATAGTGTATATATATATATATATATATATATATATATATATATATATATATATATATATATATATATATATAGCACAGTATATAGTAAAAGATATTCTTGACACAATATTTTGGTCCACGGTATTTCTGTTTCCGATATTCTGTGTAAATACCATAATGTGCAAAAAGTACCTTACAGAGAATCAAGAAGCTCTAGTGGAGCAATGAAAGAACTGGCAAATGATTGCTATCTTTGAAAGCTTTAGATACTAACTCGGCCACTGGAAGACCAAACAGATGATGGCCGGTAAAAACAATTTAAGCTGTGGGTACTTTTTGCACTGCTTCAACTTTCCAGTTTCGTATGAGAACTTGCTCACGGCCATCAATCACAGTCCATGATACCAAGAAAGAAACTCATAGTGTATCAAATTATACATCTGAAGATAGCAAACCAGCACAATTGTCTCTATTATGGATGGCCAAAGAGAGTTTTTGGAAGCCCTTGACCAGTGACTGCAACACATAGATAGCAGTTCACCTGTCTAAGTTTAAATCTGCATAAGACTTTTTTTTGCAGATTTTATATGGCGCAAACTCAACTTACAGGTTTTAGAGTACTTTACATGAGCACCAGTTATATTACACAATATCACATTTGTTTTATAGGCACAGGGAGATTTAAGTGATTCGCCCAGAATCGCATGTTGTTGAGCCGACGCTGAGACTCAAACCTGTTCCAAAGTTGCTATCTCTCATTGTAACACCACCTTCTCTCCCCTAACTACAATGGAATAGTCTTTTTGACTCCCGGGGAGTGATTGGGAGGCAGAAATCCCACTAGACATCAAGGGGGAAAAAAGGGACGAGGATGGCTCACTCTTGCATCGGACTGTGCCCTAGCACAAAAATGGCCCCAATAGTTTTTCTGCTCCCCTGTGGGGTAGATTAAGTGTTTTATCTCCATTCTTGCCCCAGATAGAAAACAAACTAGACAACAGGAAAAAAAAGGGGGTGGGGGGTGTCCCGCCCTGGCATCGGGCTGTGCCACCAACCCAAATAGGTCTCAAAGTCGTTGAGCCCCACCACCCCCCAAAAGGACAGATTGAGGGGTTTACCCCTATACCCCCCCACCCATGGGGGGCAGAAAGCTCACTAGACACCAGGTAAATGGCCATAAAAAGAGGGGGTAAGGGTGGCCTGCTCAGGCATCGTGCTGTGCCCCACACCAGAATGGGCCCAGCAGTATTTCTGCCTCCCTAGCGGACAGATTGAGGGGGTTGGGTTTAACCCCAATCTGCCTTCCAGGGGGAAGAGAAAGCCCACTAGACACCAGGGATTATATATATATTTTTTTTAAAGGGTTGGGGCTGGCTGGTCCAGCCATCAGACCACAATCACAACCCTGTAGCTTCAACAGTTTTTCTGCCCCTCTAGTGTCTGAGCTTCGACATGCCCACGGCAAGCAAGCTCTTTTAGGCATAGTTTTGACATAAGAACCAGCAGATAATGAGTAAATTCGATATCTTATCACTTACTATCATGAATAGCTGCACTATTCAGGCCCTGGGTCAGTCGGCAACCAGGGAACCCTATGAACCCTGGGCATTTCTGAAACCTCTAGACCCAGGCAAATCCAGTGAGTTGTAGCGTGTGTGAATCCTGCTACATTTTTGTACCCAGAATGCCTAGCAAACATTGACTTTGTCTAAAATTATGCATTTTGCTCACATTTCGGTGAAGGAAAGTTCCGAAATCTGATGGGATTAAAAAGATTTCTACCACCCAGTGTTGCAACACATTTTACGATAAAAGTAGTACCCATTTGTGTAGCTGTACCATTTCACGAGACAAGAATGCACCAAACTAAGAACCATGTGAAGACCTCATTGACTTCATATGGTCAATGTTTTCATCTGCTCCAGTCATGGGCAATAGCTCCTCCCACACAAGTAGGGTCCTGTTTTTACTAGGAGAAATGTCGGAAAGCTGGGTGGGAAGAAATTTGTTGGTAGGAACCTTTGGTGGCTATCCTGCACAAGGAAGGAATTCTTCTGCACTCCTTTTTGGACAACTGGCTGGTGCATTCTAAAACAGAAAAAAACAGTGGTCAAAGAAAAGGATGTCGTACTGAAAATTCTGCAAGATCATGTTTGTTAAGAAGCAGGGAGAAATCTCAGTTTTAACCATTGCAAGATCTGGAATTCACAGGGGCAAGTTCCAGACAAATAAAGGTATTGTCTCTCTTCCGGAGAGGAGATGGAACAAGATGCAGAATAATTTACAGGGCTTTATGGTTCAGAAATCTTCTCAGGCCAGGGAATGGTTGAAGATACATGAAGACATGTCAGCTTCCAAATATTTGGTTTAATCTGAACCTATTTACAATCAATCAGTCAGCGACGGCCGCTCCATTAGAGCGGAGGAGAGCTCCCCCCCGCCACCACCAGCAAATAAAACCATAATAAAACAGGTTTTAAACCCGTTTTATTATCGTTTTATTTTTGTCCCCTGGACCCGCCCCCAGGACTCTGATGAGTCTTGGGGGCGGGTCCAGGGGATGACACTGCTGATGGGGGAGTGGTGGGCACTCCCTTCACTGTGCATGAGGTGTTTGGCCGACCATCTCAGGCCGGCCAAACCCTCATGCGCAGTGAAGCTGGGGCTGAGGAGAGCAGGCACAGGCTCCCAGTTTGCCTGGGAGCGCAAGTTGCCAGCGCTCAGGCCAATCCCAACGCTGCTTTCATGCAGCGTCAGGATTGGCCACAGTGCATTCTGGGAGCCTGTGCCCAGAAGCAGGAAGAGCGCGATGCGGCGGCATTAAGGTAAGTTTATTTATTTATTTTTGTCCCCAAACCCTCCCCCCCTCCCGACCTCCCTCCTCCCCTCCCGACCTCCCTCCTCCCTCCTGCCACTTTGGCAGGGGACGGGCCACTACTGCAATCAGTTTCTGAAAGTTCGGTCTCTGGAGCAAGAGAGATACGAAATAAAACTGATAATGAAAAAACAAATCAAAATAGACCTTCAGTGGTGACTGGATCTGTCAAATGTAATTTAAGGAGTTCATTTGACAATTCCAAAATGCTCAGTGCAAACAACGGATTCCAGCACCACAGGTTGGGGAGGATAGATGGAGAAGAAAACTCTGAAGTGGTCTCCCCAAGATAAGAGACTTTCCTCCAACTGGAGAGAGTTGAAAGGATTCGGCTAACCCTTCTGGGGTGTGCTACTTTAGAGGGGCAAAGCAGTCTTAATACAAATGCAAAAAGCAAAAACGTATGTGAACAAGCCGGGGGCTGGTTCAAGGCCTCCTTTCCGAGAGGAAATAACGTTTCACGGAGCACAGTCACCTTTGAAGGTTCTTGCAGGTGTACATATACAGGAGATTCAAAATATGAAAGCAAATCATTTGAGAAGAGTTTTTTCTTCATCTCAGGATTATCAGCTACATCCTCTTTTTTTCAGAGCTATATCAAAGATCCAGGAAGCCAGTTGTAAATTTATTTGCAAGCCAGCAGAATGCACTTCTTGCATTTTTGTGAGGGGTGGGCATGGAATGTAGATGTTCCTTCTTGTTCTTGGCCACAATGAATTCTGTATGTGTTTCCCCAATTCCAACTAATGTTAAATTTTCCAATCAGAGAAGGGTACTGTGATTCCAATGGCTCCAGCGTCGCCACGCTCATCTTGGTTTCCTCTGATACTGCAGATGAAAATGGAGCAAGAATGGGTTCTCCTGATAGTTCCATCTCCCCTGGCATTGCCCTTATGGTCTCATGAGCTTCTCTTTCGGCTTCACTTAATGGTGTGAAGGTTGAACAGGTGGGATTACAGAGATTAGGTTTATCTGAAAGAATCGTTTTTTTCAGTTCACGAGTCTAGGTGAAAATCTGAGAAATTATTCTCATCATTTGTCTTCGTTCAGAAAATGGCCTGAGAGCAAAGAATTAGATCCTTTGTTTTGTGATAACATCGATATTTTGAATTTTCGCCAGGATTGGTTTTCTATGGGGTTGAAGGTAGCAACTGTACAAATCCAGTGAGCAGAGATAAAGATTTTCAGGGACAATTGGCAGAACTTCATAAACTGGATGTCAAAAGGGCAGTCTGTGTTTGTTTGCTTCTTTTATGAATACTGAGCCTTAGTAAGTTTTGGTTCAGCAAACAAAGCAGAAAAACCATCAGGACAGACTTTTGGTGGATGGTTAAAATCTCGAATTGTACAAGCCTGTCAGATTCAGGGAGTTGGGAGTCACGTAGATATTTAGAGAAGTTAAACCAGAAGTATGGCAACTTCATGGGCAGCGGAGACAGTGGCGTAACGAAACCTGAGGGGGCCCCCCTGCAGGGTACGTGGAGGGGCCCCCTCCGGACTCAATCTGGAGCTCTCCGGCCAAAGTGCGGTGCTGAGGGGGCTGCGGGGGCCTGTGTTACGCCCCTGGGCGGAGATGTACAGCAGCTACAGGGGCAAGACCATCTACTTTTGTAAAGTAATATAACTTTTAAAATATGGATCAGCATGAAGACCTTTCTGGTGTAAGGGTTCTATCTGCTATGAAGTAATATTAGGACTAAGATATTTAACAAATAATTAATGTGCAGCACACAACTTGTGTAGGTTGTTTTGTCTTCACTCCACTCATGCTGTACGTATAGCTTTGGTATGTCTCATATGTAATGTGAATAATAAGGAAGGAGATGAAGAGATAATGCTGTTGGGCTGGACTGTCCCCATGAGGCACAGGGTCAAATCTGCTTTGCATATGGCTGGGTCCAAACTGGGGTGGAATAGTGAGCAAAAGAACGATGGCTTGAACCCAGATCTGTGACTGGGGGTGAGTGGTCGAAAAGCTTCAGCGCTCCGTCCATCATCTTGTTGTGTTTGAGATAATGTTGTATGCACCTGATTTGATTTGATTTGATTTGTATATTTGTAAAGCGCACGAATGCCCAAAGGCGTCTTGGCGCTAATCGTTGTAAAAAGACTAGGTCTGCCGAAGAATGATACCAACTACAAATTAAACAACCATGTTTTCACCTCCTTCCTAAATGAAAGTAGCGACGCGCTGTTTTTAATTGTAACAGGGAGAAGGTTCCAAGTCTTAGCCGCCTGAAGAAGGAAGCTTCTCCCTCCCACCTTACTTGCTTAAATTTTGGAACCTGAATTAATTTTGCCTGGCTGGATCTCAGTCTCCTGGATGGCTCATAAGGTTTCAAATGAGTTTTTAAGAAATGGGATCCTATTCCATGAAGGGCTTTATAGGCCAGGCAGACTGACTTAAACTTGATCCTTTTTTCAATAGGTAGCCAATGAAGAGTTCCCAATCTGTGGGCAACTGGTTCATATCTGGGAATGTCCATCACCAGCCTAGCTGCAGTGTTCTGTAGGCGCTGTAATTTTCTTAGATGTTGAATTTGTAACCCTGCATACAGTGCATTACCATAATCCAACCTGGATAAGACCAGTGCAGTTACTAATATTTTGCGAGAATCTGGGGGAATAAAAGGTGATAGTTTCTTTACTAGTTTGAAGATGTACCACACCGAGGAAGAGAGTTTGTTTATCTGGGGACCCAAAGATAGTTTATTGTCCAGCAATACTCCCAAGTTTCTTACTTTGTCCACTGGGGATGGGCAGTCGCCTAGGCTATCTGGCCACCATTTAGGGGACCAGAAATTCATATCAGTCCCAAGCAGCATAACCTCGGTTTTATCACCATTCAATTTCAGGCAATTATATTGCATCCAGTGAGTGATCTGACTCATGCAATTATTAAATCTACCTGCTGTCTCATCAGTATTGTTTGTGATTGCTACCACAATTTGAGTATCATCTGCGTAGGAGATTGGTAGAAAACCACAATTCCTTATTATAGCCGCTAGCGGGGCAACATATACATTGAAAAGGGTGGGGCTCAACGAAGACCCCTGAGGTACGCCACAAGGAGAATTAAAAAGTTTAGAAGCAGCATCTCCCAATCTAACTGAGAAAGTTCTGTTTGTTAGATAAGAGGATAGAAGCTTAAGTGCCTTCTCTTGAACTCCTACTTCGGCTAGTCGGGTCAGGAGTGTGCCATGGTTTACCGTGTCAGGGGTGGAGGTCAGTTGGATAAACTTTTGTTTTTAAAGAAATTTGGCTTCTGAACCTGTCTGGTAGAAGCATAAATGCGTCATATATAATGATATGTGACAAGGAAGTGCGGAGTCAGGGTAATGGAATTACAAGTAAGTAATTTGAACATACTCTATGATGTGCACTGATTAAAAGCACAATTTGTCCTCACAATAAAAACCTTCAACTCGCTTCTTTGTGACAGAATTGTTCATGGCACTGGCTTTGTGTAATATGAGAGCAAAGCTTTCATTTGTCTATTCGCGTGGCTACAGTCGGAAGGATGGAATCTAGCGGTGCGTAATGTTAGCTTAATGCTATTTGGGGGGAATCTCTGTGAGCTGAACGTTGCGTATTAATACCCTCACTGAACCCTGGCTCGCGTCTCAGTGGGTTAATGTGCCTGCGCAACAACCTTTGTGCAGTAGGGTTCATATTTATCAATGCATTCATTTATTTCTTTGCGGGACACTGTCACCAACAGGGATCTTGGCGCTAGCAAGATGTCATAGAAATGATTACCACTCGTGTGTGTAATAACTTTGTCAGCATTTTGACACTCGCCTTATTGATGTTGGTTTTGAGTGCTTTTAAAGACCTTTTTAGGCGCTTGCCTTATTTAAACAGCAGTACCTACCCAACCTTTGCGGCCCTCTACTTACATGCTTCTGTCATGTTTGCAAACACAGCAATTTCTACCACATTTTTTTTAGTTGCAGGACGCGGTTTTGTCGCGGTAGAGTGCTTTGTCAGCGAGCCACGGTATGTGACAAGTTATGAACACTTCTCAGTAGCAGGGTTGTTCACAGGGGCACTGTCGTGCACACAGACCCCTTCCACGTTCACCTCGCAGGAGAATTCCAGGGTTTCGTTCGGAAGCCGCCCTCTGTGGCGCCGCATGACTGCCTTCCCCGAGGCATTCAAGGGCACTGCAGGCCTGTACTCTCCATAGATTATATTTTCTGCTTCCCATCTCTTTTCCTGACAAACTGGCCTATCTGACGACGGCTAGTCCCATGCTGGCTACCCCCGGATCTCTGGAAGTAGGGCACCGTTTCCAGCTGAGGCACCCGGTGACCTTGAGCAGCTCAGGCAAGCAGCGCAGTGACGTCAAAGTCAGGTGACAAAAACCAGGCAAGAACAAATGGAGCAGGGTTCTATCTCTGAATATGGCGCCGACGAGGGCTCTTGTAGTCTATTTCGCACGTGAATAACCAATGCCTTTTGTATTTTCCCATCCTTCTGCTGTTTTGTCTCTGTTTACGTGCATGTTATTCAATTGCTTGCTGACAAATAGGTGCCTCCTCTACTTATGCCCTGATTACAGGTTTAGGTGCTATTTTTCGCACCTGATAAATAACGAGACCACGGGTACGTTATTTATCGGGTGAGATAAATAACACCTATTACAAATTGGGGTAGAATAACATACAGATTTTGGTGTGCAACGCACCAACATCTGCACGATACGGTAAATACCTGGGGGCAGATTTACAAGCCCCTTGCGCCACTTTTGCGTCACTTTTCCCATGTTAAAAGTGACGCAAAAGTGGCGCAAGGGACTTGTAAATCTGCCCCCTAGGGTGACCAGCTGATATGGGTGCAAATTCAGGACAAGGAGTGTAAACATTCAGAACAAAGGGTCAAAATTCAGTACAAAAATTCAGGACACAAGGTCAAAATTCACGACAAAACTTTGGGACAAAAGGTACGTTTTACAAACACATCGGAGGAGGTAGCGCAATAATATATAAGTAAATAGGCAACCAGTATAAGTATAAGTCAAATAAGTTTATTAGGTTGAGACAATTTTGCACTTCACAGTTTTTCACTTAGCTTTGAGCAACTGTGTAGGTCTTTTTGTGGTATTTCATATGACCATGATCTATTTATATGGTTACTGCACAGGGTTGTCCAGTCTGATATTTTGTTTACAGTTCATGGTCCTCAGCAGGCATGTTTGGTGAGAGAAGTGGTCAGGAAGATCTGCTCGGACAGACTTTGTTGCTAGCATCTCATATCTGAGTGCCACTGTGAGATGTAAAGCAGCACGCATAAAATGTAGCTTATTGGGACCAGCAGTGCTGGACTAGAATGCAGTCCTCTGAGTGGCCAGTTTTATGTGTCAGATCGCTTCAGGTATTCCATGTCTTCACCTGGTGATGACTAGTTATGACTCTGGTACAGTGCTGCGTGATGGATAAGACCCATAGAGGACAGGTCTTGGTTGAGGGTAAGAGCATTAAGCAGGAAAACAGAGTTATTAACCAGCCTGCATGAGCTATAATTGGCTACACACTGCTGAGTGTTATGTTTTATTGTGGGCCAGAACGGTTAGATTCGAGTTGATATTACTATATAATGCCCTGGCTAGCCATAAATCAGCCCTCCTTAGTTTGCCTGTATATGATAAATCAGCCCAATCAGTATACTGATTGGGCTGTTTCATTAGTGTGAGCTGTAAACTACAGATTCTCACTGATGCACAGAACTGTGCTAGAGACTAGAAACTGAATACTTTGTTGAGGCGTTATTGTAGGTCAGATGGAGGCACTGTCTTTTACATACAGAACATTTTCTTTTGAAAATGGAAGCACAATGCCAACATGCAGTTTTACTAATAAAACTATATAGCGCACAAATAATAATGTGTGGAAGTATGGTTTCAGCAAATATGTATCATGTGAACATCACCAAGTAAAGTGCCTTGATTGTTTTTATCCTATTAAAACTTTGTTTCCAGCACACTTCTGAATTACAAACAAGTGGTCCATTTGTGGTTTCCTAACTGCTGATATGTTTTAAGAAATTTGCACAGTCCATCGACTCCGCAGCCAACCACACAAAGGAACTCTTTAAACTAGTCAAAGAATTCTCCAACCCGACAGCCATAGAGAACACCATCCACCCCTCCCAAGAACTCTGTGACACCCTCTCAGACTACTTTCACAGCAAGATCATCAACATCTACAACAATTTCAACATCCAACCCACCACCCTCAACCCCGACAACCTCAACCAACCAGCGAACACCAGCCAAACCATCACCACCTGGTCACCGCTCACCGCCCTGACCACCTTCCATCCACTCCGGGGAACCCACCGACCGCTGCCCCCACCACCTCTACAACCTCGCAACGAACACAGTGAGCATGCAACTCACCAGCATCCTCAACACCTCCATCTCCACTGCAACCTTCCCAGACAGATGGAAACACGCAGACCTCAGACCCCTCCTAAAGAAAGCCTCCGCTGATCCAGATCTCAAAAATGATCATCCAATCTCCCTGCTCCCCTACCTGGCCAAAGTTCTTGAGAAAGCCATCAACCAGCAGCTCACCGAATTCCTGGAACAAAACCACCTACTGGATGCCTCTCAATCAGGATTTCGTGCCAACCACAGCACTGAGACTGTGCTGATTGCCACCACAGACAACGTCAGAGCACTCCTCGACCATGGAGAAACTGTGGCCCTGATCCTCTTCGACCTCTACTCAGTATTTGACTCCGTCTCCTACCTCACCCTCATCAACAGACTCTACAACATAGGCATACAGCAAGACGCCCTCAAGTGGATCGCCTCCTTCCTTACAGGATGCACACAGAGCATCTGACTGCCTCCATACCAAAAGACATCATATGCAGTGTGCCACAAGGCTCATTCCTCAGCCCCACTCTGTTCAACACCTACATGACCCCCCTCACAGACGTCATCAGATCCCATGGACTCAACATAATCTCCTATTCAGACGGCACAAAACTGATCCTCTTGCTCACCGAGCACCCCTCAGACTCGAAAACCAACTTCTGCAACATCATGACCAACGTAGCCAAATGGATGAGAGACAACTGCCTCCAACTCAACTCCGACACAACTGAAGTACTGATCTTCGGGAAGAACACCTCCGCATGGGACCACAGCTAGTGGCCTGCAGAACTCGGACCCATGCCCACACCGACCAACCGACCATGCACACAACCTCAGCACTATCCTCGACAACCAAGTCACCATGAAACGACCTAGGATCTGCCTATCTCAGCCATCGACTGAACTTCCACCAACACCTGCGCTCTTCTTCACTCGCCCTCGCACACACCCCCTGTATCCATTGCAGCCGCAGCAGTAGCCACTCCTTCTCCTACATCGCTGCCTAGACCTGGAACAACCTTCCCCTCCAGCTCCGTACAGCCCCCTCGGTGGCACACTTCAGAAAAATACACAAGACCTGGCTCTTCGACTGAGATCCAGTGCCCAGATACCCCTAGGGGTGACAATGTTGCACTTTACAAATGCTGTTTGATTTGTTTGATTTGATTTACAGGTATTTAAAAGTTGATGTGTGTTACAAAATAGTGACAGTCTTTGTTTTCACACTTCCAAGTAAATTTGGGAATACATGGTGCATTCTACAAAACATTTGTCATTAGATATTCAACTGTATTAGCTTCTAAAGCATAGTAAATGATGACCTTACTGTGCACCAGGATACAACAATCTTTGTTAGGGCTCTTCAATTATTCCCTCACTATCACCCTCCGACAGTGCCTCTCATCTCTCCATAGCCCCTCTCTCACATGTATTTCAATTGTTTTATGGCCCTTCTCATACCAGTATAAGGTGTCGGAGCACTTTACATCACACACACATACAGAGACAATGAATCATATGTGTGTAAATCAGTGTATAAAACATGCTACATAAGGCAAAGGGGACTACAAGATGTAGGATGCACGTTACCCATACCAGTAGGCATTTTTTAAGAGTGTTTGGTCTGAAGAAGCACAACCTCAGGATTCAGAACATAACACTGTGGTTAAGGTTGACTTTAATCATACACATTTATTTCTACCCAATCATATCTATTTTAGCAACATCAGGCTAATGAAAGACTGGGAAGAAGACTCTAACCTGTACCATGCAGCTTGCATGCACCTCTTTGATGGCAGTTCATAGCTCACTGTGCTAGATTATGATTGTAATTTATGAACTGCACAGTATCAACAGAATCTCTGTGACAAAAGCAGTAACCAACTGAGCTGTGCACATAAAATACTGTTCTTTGATATGCATATTCTTAGCAGCAGGCATATTAACCCTCTGCACTACCTTAGATGTATCAAAACTGCCACTAGACAAAACTCCCATCTCTCTCCAGCAGGTACAATAATCACCAGAGTTATCGTGACACTTCTATAGTTGCCTGAAACCTGCTGGATAATCAAGGAACTTTGCAGTGCTTTTGAAACTGCTGCACTGCTACAAAACCGGCCTCCGGTAACAAAACCTGCCCCTACCCTTCCAGCCTCCCGGGGAAACGCCCGATACCTGGTACGGCCCATCCGGCCTTGCTACCACCCTCCAATGGTGCCCCTCACCTTCACCTAGACCCTATCTCATGGGTATTTAATTTCTTTTATAGTGCCAGTCATGGCAAGTATGTAGAGCAGGGTGTCAGAGTGCGTTAAATCACACACATATCATATAGAGATAATGACTCATATTTATTTATTTATTTAATGAGTTTTATATAGCGCTGGCTAGACCCGGAGGTATCAGAGCGCTTTACAAGAGCATCAGCGAGTTACAAGTTACAACGAAAAAAAAACAAAATATTGCACATTGTTACAAAGTAAAAACAAGAGTAAAGAACATGAGTTACTCGAGGAGGCAGAATGACACATGATGAAGCAAAGTTACACAGTGATATGACACTATTAGCGCAGGATAAGTAGAGACAAAAACATCCTAAGGGGCAGAGAAGGAAGGGTGAAAAACAGTACGGAAGGAGTAAGGCAAGCAGATCAAGACAGGAAAGCGAGAGAGAAACTAAAACGGAGAAAGGGCCAGGGGTCCAATAAAAAAGAGCATCGCAAAAACAACTAGAACAAGTTCATGGGGAATAGAAGGAGGAGGGGGAATCAAGGGTGTACAAACGATCAGGTCGGAAGGACAAGCAGCGGAAGATAGCAGATCAGGGGGAAACACGGTAAAAAAGAATAGAGAAGAAGAGTCAACGAACAGGATTGGGGACCAGGAAACACAAACATCAGAGTCAGGATCCCATAAAGTCGGTTCGCAAAGGTAGGGGGAAGTCTTTGAGGGTGGGTGAAGAAGCGAGCCTCACGGAGATTAAACACAATGAGGAGGGGAAAGGGAGAGTCAGGGAGGGGTTGACATGAAGGCCGCGGTCCGACAGGCCATATAGGGAGAAAAAGAACCAACGGCATGCTCTGGCACGGGGATCGGTCAGGGCCACAAAATGGAGGACCCCGGGTGGGGATACCTGACAGTTCATCCCAAGATGGCGGGCTTGAAGATGAAAGACAAAGAATTCAGTCCAAAAGGTCACTAAGACGTCGATTTCAAGTAACCAGACAGGAAAGCGGGAGGCAGCCAGAGGAACGAAGAGGGGAAGGAGGGCGGGAGATCACCAATCTCATTCGGGTGATCATGTAGAAGAGCTCCGGGCTGCAGCAGAGAAGTCGATTCGTACACCCAAGAAGACGGCCAGGATGGGGGGAGGCAGCAAGTCAGCAGCGGGGATCGGGAGAGCGAGCCTCCCCTTGATCGGAAGATTGCAGACAAGAATTCGGGGGCACCAGACCAGCAGCGCCGTGGCACTCACCGCCGATACAGCCCCATCGTGGCAGGAGATCAAGCGTCGAGGCGGACAGCTACGTCCCAACCCAGAGGGCAAGGGGATGGTCTGGAAGAGTGAAATCTCGCCCCAGATCACTCAGCCGCCATCCGGAGTTTCCGATCACGCCTTAGCCGCGCCAAGGCTGGTCCAGTTGTTGACGATCCGCGGCGATTCATTCCGAAGGAGGCAGAAGAAGGAAAACAGCAGCGGTGGGACGAGGAAAGCCATGCCCCAATGTCCGGCTGGGTAGGTGACGGCCGCGGGACAAACCCGAGCCAGACTCCTCTATAGCCGAACCAAGCAGCTCCACCGGTCATTGGCCATGTCGTCTCGAAGTCCGCAGTCAGAACACAAGGCACGGTTCCGAATCCAGAAGCGGGAGATTGGAGAAACGAAGTCATGGGTGAACCCAGGTGAGTAAAAAGGGGTCCAAGGAGGGGAAGAATTCCGGGGAATTAAGGAGATTTAAGCCAAAAAGGCAATCCCTGGCCGGGAGCTCCCGGCCAGAGCTCCTCACCTTTCGGCCATCTTGGTGGAGGAACTCATATAAATGTGTAAGTCAATGTTTAGGAAATGTTACTTAAGACAATGAGGGCTACAAGGTGTAAGAGTCAGATGTCATCCATATTGATTAGGTATTATATCTTAAGAGTGTGTGGCCTGGAGGAATATAGAAACTCAGGATTTAAGACATAACATGTTGGTTGGGGTTGCTTTTATTGATAACTATTTCTTATTATCCAAAAGAACCCTATTTAGCCACCTTGAAATAATGAAAGATTGTGAGAAAACAAAGGCAGGTAGCAAAAGGAATTATGTGACAACAGCAGTTACCCACCGAGCTAATCATATAAAAACAATTCATTGATAAGCATGTTACACCTTGTGCTTTACATGAGGCACGGTATCCCTTTGCTACTTTACTTTGAGTCAAACTGGGACTAGGCAAAATTTAGATCTCTCTATCAGGTACATTAATCACCATAGTTAAACCGACATTTTTATTAACAGCTAAAAAACATTCTGGCGCACAAAGAACTCTCCAGTTTATGCAAGCTATTTCAAAATGAACTCCTCTCCCCTCTCCACCCATCTTGGCCCCTGGTGCTGTAGAACAATCCCCTGGACAGAAACAGAATCCCTTGCCCTAGACCGACAGTTGGTCACCATACCTCGTATTAACAGGAGAAAGCAGATGAGATAGCAGTAGCATTCTGTTGCTCTTTGCCCCATTTTCAGAAGCCAGCTTGGGATTGCTTGTCTTCTTGTTGAGGGGCCCTTGGCATTGCATTTAAGAAAATTCGGACCCTTTTGGGGTGGGACCAGTTTGTATGTCATTAGTTTTGCTCAGTAACGGCACAACAAGCAAAGAAATAATGGAATAGAATGCCAGTGAGAGCAGCATCACTGTTGGGTATCAATTGAAGCTTTCCATCTGTCACCTTTTTTTGCTGTTCTGATTGAATTTCTTCATACGGCATGGGTATGCAAAGATGTGGTTCCCACAGCTCGTAGTGCAATACTGACATATAGCACGAAAGCTGCACCTCAAAGAGACGATCCTTATGCTACATCAGTCAGGAGATGCTTGTGCACACATGGATAAGCAGTTCGCGCTGCAGTACGACCAAGACTGATTTGATTGTGCAATGGAACAGTGAGTAAAAGAAAGATGCAATGGAATGTTCCACAGAGCAATGCAAGTGGCTATTATTAATGTAGGCGTTCAATCTATAATATCTTAAGGCTGTCAAGGGGAATCTCTGATCTTAACATATGGTAGTTATTACAATTTTTTCAATTTGACACTTGTCCTTTAGTGTCATGCTGTTTTCTTTACCTGCCAACATTAGGCTAGGCACTTGGTTGAATCATTGAGGCAATATTCTCAGTTACGCACACCCTGGGCTTAGGTGGGCTCCTAGTAAACACCCATGTCGCAAATTGCTGCTATGCAGCTGCCATTTATCATTCATATTTCTTGTTTGTCTTGAAGTAGTTGCTGAGTCATGTGTCATTTTTTAAAGTAACTGGACAATGTTACTTCCATCTAATGTGTTACATTTTTCTTCTGTGCCTTCAGGCCCACCACATGCCTTAACTGCCCAGACTCGCCCAATGTCATTCTGTTTGCGACAATCAGCCGGCATACAGAATGACAATGGGTACATCACAGTCTGTGAGAGGCTGGGGAGGGGCTGCTCTTGAGCACAGAGGAATGCGAGGCGGCCCCAGCAGGGAGTTCTCAGAACACTGAGGCTTCTCAAAGGTGAGCAGTGCAGGTCGCTGTAACCCTCCAAATTACGGACAAAAGGCGTCTGTAAGAGGGATCATCACGGACAACGGACGTGAGATCCAATTAACGGACCGTCCGTGAAATTTACGGACGGTCCCCAACCCCCCACCCCCACCGCCGTTGTGTGGCTTAGCCCGAGCACTGCTGCTTTGAGGACACACACAGCTCTTTAGCTGATGTGTGCTGGGCTGCGCTGGAGATGGGGTCTCGACAACCTTTCACAGAGCAGTTTGCAGGTCATCGACACAAAAATGTGGAAACTGTGATTAGGAGTGCAAAGGGGAGCGGGACAAAGACATCACTGAAAAAGAACAAAATACTATAGAGCTTTTGTATTGGCTTGTCACCTTCATGTAAATAAATACAACACACACACGCCTTAAAAGAAAAATAAATGCTAATTAAAGTAACCAGTATTTAATGCATTCTTTTGTGATATGAAAGCTCAGTTGGTTAATGGATCACAGCAGATGTCTTTGTGCGTAACCAGACAGTCACACAACTGTATCCTAGTTGGTGCACCAGGGAATAGTAATGTATATTTATAGCGTTATAAAGTCTCAGACTGAGAGTGAAATTGCTGTAAATATGGAAGTCATTATTTTAAAATGGTATTGCACACAATATAAGCAAAATTAGCAAAGAGATTTTGAGCCTGATGTACAAAGCCATTTTGTGTCACAAAGATTGCGATTCTCCAAATCACAGGGTTTGCAACTGGTAAATGGCTTTTTAAAATCTACAAAACCCATTTTGCAATTCAGTAGCAAGTTACCAAATTGCAAAATGGGTTTAGAAAATCAAAATGAATCATTATTTGGAAGTGTCGTGTTTAGGGTGGCCCTTCTAAACAGCAAATCATTATGGTATGTATCAACGTTTTGCAACAAAAATCTGGTCACAAAACATTGAAAAGTTCCTCACTCCTAAGTTGGGGTGGTAAAACATTTGCAAATGGGAATGCAAAAAAATGTGTTAGGGAATAGGCAGTGGTCCAGGAGACCACTGCCAACCCTCAAACTTAAAAAAAAGTTTCATTTTTAAATTGAGACTAACCTCCTTTAAGAAAAACTGGCTACTTTAAAAAAATAATAGTTTGCTTTAAGTGAAGGCGATCACAGACATGGTCCTCTGCTGACCCCAGAAGCCACCATCCATCCGTGTGTTGGCATCTAACCATAGTGAGTTGCAATTTGCACACTATCTCATGAATATTGATGTGGTAGGTCGGATTGCACTCCAGTACGACTCTGAATTGAACCGACTTATTAGTACATAGGTCTGTTCGGAAAATTATTTTCCATTCGTAAAAAGTAGACAGGCAATTTACAACCACTTTTCGCCAGTGGATATTTGGGACCATCTGGCACTTAGAGTTAAAGGTAAAACAAGTGTTTAAAAAATACATATTAGTGTATAATATGCAATCAGACTAGACCTAGTGCAAACCTTTTTAATAAGTTTCTATTAGAAGGATGCATTCTAGAACAAATGTGATAACACCCTTAGATTACCTCTAAAAAAAAACCTTTGCACCATAAAGCCTCAAATAACTCCATCATACTCCTAGGCAACCTTTAAATTTACTGTTAGCCAAATGCACACATTTACATTTATTTCAGATAGCAAGCACTGTGGTGAAAAATCTCCTTTCTTCTTTTGCTGCCTGCATCTGCACTAGCTTCACAGAACAGGAGACCACGACCCTTCTATTATAGCCAGAAGCACATGAAGGCCTGTATTGTACATACTGGAATGTTTTTTTGGTTTTTTTTTAAAGTAAGTAAACTGTTTGTAAAAATTAAAAAGATTGTGAATGTCGTCCTAATGGATACCTCCCACTTCAACCCCTGAGGTCATCCAAAACCATTTACAGGTAGAGGAGACTTTGTTTTTTCATTGCTTCTCGAGCTTCAGGATGTTGCTCTCCCTCTCCCTAATCAGCATAATTGCAAGGTATCCCATGGGCACCATTTGGGAACTATGCATAGCGAAATTCCAGTATGGAATTCGGTTCCGCACAATTAAGAGTTCCAGTGTTCCTACATTGGGGTTTTCTGGCTGCGGGAACAATAAACTAAATTTTACCTACCAGAAAATCCAGTAGGTAAAATCACTATGAGAAAAGGCTCCATTGTAGCCCAGAACACTTCTATGATCCCTGCCTAACTCTCAGACAAGTCATGAGGGCGCATTACATGCTCTCCACTGGCAGCCAACATTCCCCACTTCTAACTTCATCCTCCTCACACACACTTCCTCTACCCCTGCCTTACAGCAGCCCCCTGCACACTTTTACCACAGACCACTGCACACATTTGCCACCTGCTCAGAGCAGATTAAAAGTGTGTGTTAAACATCACAGAAAAGGGAATAGCATGTGAAATACCACCAGGTAATTCCCTGGGATTTGCCTCATAATTGCACAGTACCGAAGGGGTGGTACTTGGCAGATGGGCCGCCAGGTCAGAGGTTAATACAACCCTTTTGTCAAATCTAAATAGAGTGGGGGAGTGGTTAGTTTGGCTGGGCTGAACATCCAGCTCTGCCAAACTCTAAATGAGGCCGGTAGTTTCACCTCTGTCTTTGCTCCTGGTGCCTTGAAGCTGCCAGCATGCATCCTAGTGTGCTAAAGAAAATACCAAAGATGATCTGATAAACAGCAAAGCATCATTCTTTAGAGAATAGGACAGACTGGGGCTAGTTTAGGGGCTATTCCCTACTCCCTTTGTATGTATAAAACATACAATTTTACATATTCTCATAACACTAACGTGTGTATACACACACACACACACCAGGCTTTGAAAACACCACATACATGTTAACAACTCAGGCATTACAAACTGTCTCTTACTGCTACCTCTTTTATTTCAAATTCTACTTCTCAGAATCACAACTCCCCAAGAGTCTTTTCCGGGCAGTCTCCAATCTCACCAATCTACCCATTTTGACTATTCCCCCTCCTCAGTTGTTTGTGACAACTTAGCCTCTTTGTTTCTATGAGACGTTCAAGGCCATTTATTATTGTATTGCTCACCTTTCGGTTTAATTCTGTCTTCAGCAGCATGAGTACAAGCCTTTGCCCTTTTTTCACTCATCTCTCCATGATTACCTGTCCAAAGTCAGGCTCTCAAGATGATGTATGTCCAGCCAGGCCTCTAAAGTCTTTACTTGCATTTGTTACACCTGCTTTTACCTTCATCCTTAACACCTGCTTTCTCCTGGCACTGTCCCTAGTGGATGGAAGAATAGGGTTGTCAAACGTCTTTTAAAGAACTTGGACTCGAAGGCAGAAGCTAACTATAGGGCCATCTTTCTTTTGCCAGCAGTCTCTAAAATTGGTAAGATGTTCTGGCTCACCAGCTTTCTACACAGTTTGAGCAGCATTAGTTACCAAGGGCCAGATTTATCAAGGTTTTGTGTCACCCTTGCGCCAAGCAAGGGGGCACAAGTGCGACGCAAAACCTAAGTGAGATTTATCAAGCCACGCAAGGCCACCTTGCTTGGCCATGCATGGCTTAATAAATCTAGAGTAACGCTAGGCAGTGCAAATTGCTGCCTTGCATTATACTGTGGCAGGGAGGCGTTCCATGGGTGGAGCGTTGGTGTTCCCACCCATCCATCCATGGATCTTGGCACATTCCCAGATTTACCATTAGTGGTAGACCTGGGAATGTGTCAAAATGCTACGCCTCCCCAGGTGAGGCATAACGAGGAGAAATATCTTTATTTCTCCTCGTTATTTCCTCTTTCTACATGTGCTGCAGAGCCTCTCAGGATTGTTTATCGGCAGGAAGGTGTCCCTTTCTGCACAAAAACAATCCTGCCCACATTGCAGGCACCCGTGCACCATGACGCAAGGGTGCCTGCGTTGGCGCTAGGCAGCCAAAGGTGCGCTAGCAAAGGACAGGAATGTGCCATATAATGTTAAATAGAGCGCTTGCCTCATCTTGCTGTTGCACATGTCCTGTAACCGCCAGATGAGGATCTTGAAGAAAACACTTATATACCATACCCCTTGAAAGCTTCCTGTTGTTACCATAATTTCTGCATTGAATTATGCCAATGCTTGTTACGTTGACCTTCCTGAGTCAGCTTTTACAAGCTTCAGGGTATTCAGAATATGGCAGCATAACTTGTCATGAATTTCAGGAAATTTGATAGGCTCTTCTAGGATCACTGTAAGCTGCACTGGTTGCCAGTATTGAGAAGGATGCTTTACAAGGCACTCTGCTTTACCCACAAAGCCTGTTATGAAGCAATCCCCGTGCTGTTTATGTGTTTGCTTCCAAGTCTAAACAGTCCCTTCATTGTAGCTCTTCCCTCCTGCTATCAGTGCCCCGATTTAGAAAGACTCAATAGTGGATTCTGAGAAAGGGGCTGTTCCTTCTCTTTTGTTGCTTCCTTTGTTTGAAACGTACTCCATCTTGGCCTGTGCAACATCCAAGACTATTCTGTGTTTAGCAAAGCTCTTAAAATTTATCTGTTTTATTGAATATTATCATATCTTTTCTGTTGCTATTAGTCCGTTCGGTGCCAAGATGCCTTAGGCATTTGTTGCACTTTATAAGTAACAACTCAGCTCAATTTATATCTTGTATGTTTAGGTTTTCATTACATTTAATGGATGCCCTGAGGCACTAAACACAGGGTCAGTGGTAACTATTGAAGGATTTGGACAGAAACGTTGGGTTGTGGCTCTTGTCTTTTTGTGATGGAGTATTGTCAATTGATGTATAGCAAAGGTGTCTGCTGCCTGACCTGTGGGAAGACTGAGGGATATCTCAGCTATGTGAGGCCTTAATATATAATTTATTCCTAACCAGAAGCTTCCGACTAAAGCAAACACCTTTATAATTAGTTTTGCAGACAGACGTAGAATTTGCTTTAATGTATGGTGTGTGTTTTTTCTCTGGGATGGTGTCTATGCAGAGGCAGTACACCAGCACTCCCATAGTGTAGGCATAGCATTGATGTGTCTTACCTTGTCAAACTAGTGTAGCATGACAGCAAAATGCTTTTGAAAACCTTTTCTGCTTTCAAACTAAGCCTGGGTCCAGTGGTTAATTTATAAATCAATAAGTGCCGGGCCCTCATAAGGAGGGCCCGGCAGTACCAACAGAACTACTAACCATCCCACTCCTATAAGTGTGACTGTTAGACTTGGCATCTTTGGCGTGGTTTCCCCTGACTTTTTGCCTCTACTTCCTGTATTTTTGATGCTGTGCTGGATTTCGTTTTTACTGGCTTAGATGCTTTGGGCACTTTGCCACTGCTGATCAATGTCAAAGTGCAAGTGCTCCTTGTGTAAATTGTGATTACAATTGGTTCTCCCTGATTGGCATATTTGATTTACTGGTAAGCCCCTAGTAAAGTGCAGTAAATGTGCCAGGGCCTGTAAATCAAATGCTACTAGTGGGCCTACAGCACAGATTGTGCCAACCACATGAGTAGCCCTGAAAAAGCAGCCTGTAAAATGTAACTCTGGCCTGCCATTGCAGAACCTGTGTGCAGTCTGGTACTGCCATGTCGACTTGGCAAGTGCACCCACTTGCCAGGCCCTAACCTTCCCTTTTCTTACATGTAAGGCACCCCTATGGTGGGCTCAAGGTACTCCCCTGGGCAGGGTGCAGTGAGGGTTAAAGGTAGGACATGTACTAGTGCATGGGTACTCACAAACTTTCTCTCTGGGGCCAAATTTACAGTGTGGTTTGTGGCCGAGGGCCGCACCGGTGGGGCGGGGTCAGTGGGGGAGGGGGGCGGGGCTAGAGCAAAAAAAAAAATTATGACCATGAGGTTGAACACAGGCCCCTGCAGCGGACGCCTTCGTCCACTGAGCCACCAGACCCGGCATACACACCTCTCTCTATCTATCTCTCTCTCTCTCGCTCTCTCTCCCTCCCTCTCTCTCCCTCCCTCTCTCTATCTCTCCCTCCCTCCCTCTCTCTCTCTGTCTCCCTCCCTCTCCCTCTCTCTCTCCCTCTGTCTCCCTCTCTGTCTCCCTCTGTCTGTTTCCCTCCCTCTGTCTCCCTCTATCTGTCTCCCTCCCTCTGTCTGTCGCCCTCCTCCCTCTGTCTGTCTCCCTCTGTCTGTCGCCCTCCTCCCTCTTATCTGTCTCCCTCCCTCTGTCTGTCGCCCTCCTCCCTCTGTCTCCCTCTCTCTCTGTCTCCCTCTCTCTCTGTCTCCCTCCCTCTGTCTGTCTCCCTCTCTCTGTCTCCCTCCCTCTGTCTGTCTCCCTCTCTCTGTCTCCCTCCCTCTGTCTCCCTCTGTCCGTCTCCCTCTCTCTGTCTCCCTCCCTCTCTCTCTGTCTCCCTCTGTCTGTCTCCCTCTCCCTCCCTCTGTCCCCCCTGACTCCCTCCCTGTATCTCCCTCTACCGCCCTCTGTCTCCCTCCCTCTGTCTCCCTCTCCCTCTGCCTCCCTCTCTCTCTGTCTCCCTCTCTGTCTCCCTCTGTCTGTCTCCCTCTGTCTGTCTCCCTCTGTCTGTCTCCCTCTGACTGTCGCCCTCTGTCTGTCGCCCTCTGTCTCCCTCTCTCTCCCTCTGTTTCCCTCTGTCTCCCTCCCTCTGTCTCCCTCTCTCTCTCCCTCTCTCTCTCTCTCCCTCTGTCTGTCTCCCTCTGTCTGTGTCTCCCTCTGTCTGTCTCTCCCTCTGTCTGTCTCTCCCTCTGTCTGTCTCTCCCTCTGTCTGTCTCCCTCTCTCTGTCTCCCTCTCTCTCTGTCTCCATCCCTCTCTCTATCTCCCTCCCTCTCTCTGTCTCCCTCTCTCTGTCTCCCTCTCTGTCTCCCTCCCTCTGTCTCCCCCTGTCTCCCTCTCCCTCCCTCTCCCTCTGTCTCCCTCTCCCTTTGTCTCCCTCTGCCTCCCTCTGTCTCCCTCTGTCCGTCTCCCTCTCCCTCTGTCTCCCTCTGCCTCCCTCTGTCTCCCTCTGTGTCTCCCTCTGTCTCCCTCCCTCTGTCTCCCTCCCCCTCTGCCTCCCTCCCCGTCTCCCTCCCTCTCTCTCCCTCTCTCTCTGTCTCCCTCTGTCTCCCTCCGTCTCCCTCTGTCTCCCTGTCTCCCTCTGTCTCCCTGTCTCCCTCTGTCTGTCTGTCTCCCTCTGTCTGTCTGTCTCCCTCTGTCTGTTGCCCTCTGTCTGTTGCCCTCTGTCTGTTGCCCTCTGTCTCCCTCTGTCTGTCTCCCTCTGTCTGTCTCCCTTCGTCTGTCTCCCTCTCTCTCTGTCTCCCTCTGTCTGTCTCCCTCTCTCTCTGTCTCCCTCTCTCTCTGTCTCCCTATCTGTCTCCCTCCCTCTGTCTCCCTCTGTCTCCCTCCTCTGTCTGTCTCCCTCTCCCTCCCTCTGTCTCCCCCTGACTCCCTCCCTCTCCCTCCCTCTGCCTCCCTCTGTCTCCCTCCCTCTGTCTCCCTCTCCCTGTCTCCCTCTGTCTTCCTCCCTCTGTCTCCCTCCCTCTGTCTCCTTCTCTCTGTCTCCCTCTGTCTGTCTCCCTCTGTCTCCCTCTGTCTCCCTCTCTGTCTCCTCTCTCTCCCTCTGTTTCCCCCTGTCTCCCTCTCTGTCTCCCTCCCTCTGTCTCCCTCCCTCTCTCTCTCTCCCTCTCTGTCTCCCTCCCTCTCTCTCCCTCTCTCTGTCTCCCTCTCTCTGTCTCCCTCCCTGTCTCCCCCCGTCTCCGTCTCCCCCTCTCCGTCTCCCTCTCTGTCTGTCTCCCTCTGTCTCTGTCTCCCTCTGTCTCTGTCTCCCTCTGTCTCCCTCTGTCTGTCCCCCTGACTCCCTCCCTCTGTCTCCCCCTGACTCCCTCCCTCTGTCTCCCCCTGACTCCCTCCCTCTGTCTCCCTCTGCCTCCCTCTGTCTCCCTCCCTCTGTTTCCCTCTGCCTCCCTCCCTCTGTTTCCCTCTGCCTCCCTCCCTCTGTTTCCCTCTCTCTCTGTTTCCCTCTGTCTCCCTCTCTCTCTGTTTCCCTCTCTCTGTCTCCCTCTCTCTGTCTCCATCCCTCTGTCTGTCTCCCTCCCTCTGTCTGTCTCTCTCTCTGTCTGTCTCCCTCCCTCTCTCTGTCTCCCCCCTCTCTGTCTCCCTCCCTCTGTCTCCCTCCCTCTGTCTGTCTCCCTCTGTCTGTCTCCCTCTGTCTGTCTCCCTCTCTCTGTCTCCCTCCCTCTGTCTACTCCCTCCCTCTGTCACCTCACCAAGCGTGTGTGTCAGCCCGAGCTGAGACAGCTTCCCGGGCACACACACAGCCGCACCCGAGTACTTCACAGGTCTTTAAAAGACCATTCACTTGTTAATGAGGCTTTGTTGTATTTCACCTCTTCTTAGCGCCCCTGCATCTCTAATCAGAGTGGAGATGCAGGGGCGCTAAGAAGAGGTGAAATACAACAAAGCCTCATTAACAAGTGAATGGTCTGTTAAAGAATCTCCCGGCCCCCATAGAGCGCTGCTGCAACCAGCGGTGTTTGCGGACACTTAAAAAAAACCAAAAAAAAACACAGGTAGGATATCTGCAAGGTCCGCGGGCCGCCAAGGAAGGCTTGCCGGGCCGCTGGCGGCCCGCGGGCCATACTATGAGTACCCGTGTACTAGTGTGTCCTGATAGTGAAATACTGCCAATTTCGTTTTTCACTATTGAAAGGCTATCTGTCCTATAGGGTAGAATGGGAAAGGCTTTGTAACATCTTACCAGTATAACTTCCCATTGGGACAAGATAGAGAACTAACGTTTAGGCTCTCTGAACTCAGAATTTAATAACACATCTTTTAGTAAAGATGGTTTTTAAATTGTGTGTTTGAAAATGCCACTTTTAGAAAGTAGGCATTTTCTTGTTTAACCATTCTGTGTGCCTCTCCCTGTTTGTATATCGACTGTCTGGTTTTGGCGTGACAGGGGCTGGGGATGTGCAGTCACAGTAGACAGCCACTGGGGGGGGGTTGAAACGTGCCTGGCTCTTTCTGGATGACTCAGAGCTGAGCTGAATGGGGCTTGGCTGCATTTAGAGTAGTGGAAGGAGATTTCCTTGCACCTGAATAGGGCTGTCTCCCTTGCACAATACTGTCTCCACCCCCTGTGGTCATACTGCACCAGTGAGGACATAACTGGTTTGGACTGGGCTCAGAGACCCTTGCACAAAGAGAACAAAGGCATTTTGGGGTTTAATTATTACACCTGAAACCCCAGAACTTTAGATTACTGGACTCAAGAGTAACCTTTGCCAAGGAGAAGAGCTGAAGAGCTGTGAGAAGGAGTACTGCCCCTTTGCTGTGTGCTGTGCGGGGTTGGCCTGCAGTTGCTATTTCTGCCAAGGAAAGGACAAAGACTGGAACTTTGCTTGAACCAGCTTGAAGAAGATCTTGAAGGGCCTGTGTGTGCTGGCCTCCTGTTCTGAAGTCTCAGGGACACAAAGACTTCACCCCAGCTCCCCTGAACTCTGTTGCCAAGAGTTCTGACCTGCCAGGAGGTGCCTGTTCCAGTTCTGGGCCTCTGGAGGTTGTTCCTGCTGTTTGGGAGCTGGTAGAAAAGAAGAACTGAAGAAATCGACTCATCGCTCTTCTTGCAGCTGTTTTTCCGACGCAGCACCGCTGTGCAAGAAGACTCTCCACTCATCGCCCCTGCCGAAACCGATGCAGCACCTGTCGTGGCTGCAAGAACCGGTGCATCGAGGGATCGCAGCTGAAGACACCGACGCAGTGCCGCTCGATGCCGCCGCATCGGTCCCCGACGCATCCCGGATTTCCACGCATCACACCTGTGCAGCAAGTTTTCCCGACGCATTACCTGCGGAGCAGAATCGTCTTGGAGTTGACGCATCACTTCCCCCTACAGACCAGATTCGACGCAACACTTCTCTTGTGTGCAGCAGAACTGTCGCATCGCCTCCCCAAGGTCTCAGGAACTGCCGCATCTCTTTGTTTTCGCTTCCCATCTCTGCGGCTGTTTGGCCTTGAGAATTTTTACGCATCTACAGGTACTTTGTGAGAATTCATGCATCCATAGTTTTCTATGGACCCAGTTGTTTGAAACCTTTGAAAAGGCATATTCTTATTACATGTATGTTGGATTTTTGTTGTTTTGGTCTTGTTGAGTTTAGATAAAGATACTTTATTTTTCTAAACTGGTGTGGTGTCCATTTGTGGTGGTATCACTGTATTACTGTGTGTTGTGAGTAAAATACTTTACACGTTGCCTTTGGGATAAGTCTGTCTGCTCGTGCCAAGCTACCCAGGGGGTGAGCAGGGGTTATCTAAAGTGTGTATCCCTCTTACCCTGACTAGAAGCAAGGGTCCCTATTTGGACAAAGGTACCTACCTCTGCCAACTAGAGACCCCATTTCTAACAGTGACAATTCATATTATTTAAGGCCCCCAAAGCTATAAGAATGGCTTGGGTGGCCCGTCTTAGTGATTGTTAATGTATATTAAATTATTAAACAGCTGTTGTTGTACTCAGACGCACATTTGGCAGACAGCGCCACCATGTGGCAGACGGCCACAAGCACTGCTTCTAAGAATTAAGTGTCGGTGCCAACCACCAGAAACCACCAGCTAAAATTAAGCACTGCCTGGGTCTGTCAAAAGCAGAAAAACTTTGAAATTGTGTACATAGGTTATCAATGTAAAACCAGTACATAGTGAAAACGCCAATTCCAGTGTTACAATTCCAAACTAGCAACAATGTTGTCCGCCTGGCGCTTCTCTCCTGCCCCATTCATGGCTATCCCTGCAACTATCGGACCAAGCTATTTGCTATATTTAGTATAGACATGGAGGTACAAACATTATAGAGAATATGGTCTTTCTTCTCAAAGAAATTTTGGAGACATCTGTAACAAATGTTACATTCGATAATGCACCTCCAGGATTGAAAAACAACATTGATATTTCACTAGATTTGACACTTTATATGCTGGGAATTACAGAACAGAATCAAAAGAATGTTTTCCGTTATTATAACAATTGCTATTAGGAGGCACTATTTCTCTGCAGGAGATTGCCCATCAGCAATACATTATATGTTTTCAGAGCTTGAAGGAACAGATGTATCCTTTGCATACTATAACACCATTTGTTGCAAACTAATTTCAAGGTAACTACCTCTTTTGACAGTTCTTTAGGCTTGGAGACTTGCTTCATGGACGTAGCTCAGTTACCTCATATGAGAACTGCTCAATGTGGGGAGCTAATATCAATAATTTTATTTTGAATTAGAATAGCGCAGATTTCTGGCAGAGTAATTAACAGGAAGTAATATTGCCAACTGATTGGCACTCATTCAATTTCAGGAGTTGTGGAAGATGCATTAGAAATCAAATCTAAGACTTGTCAGCCACACATCCTGAAATCAGGCGCGTTATCAATATTCTGAGACCAGTACATGTGTATAGCCGTAAAACAAGTTTATGTTGCCAAGTCCCGCTGAACTGACTGAAAACGTCCCTTTTTTCAACAATGAGACAGGAGCATTTTTCGATGAAGATAAAAATATTTCATGAGCTCATTGTCATTTCACAGAAGGAATTTTCGGAGTATTGGCAAATGGGTTGTCGTCTTCAAATAACTTTGCGAAAACGGGTTCTAAAGTGCTTTGTATTAAAATCTGTAGAAGCTTCTTTTTAGCTGTCAAATCCCTAATTTCCCTTTTTAAAGAGCTGTCAGCAGGGCCAGACTGGCATTAGCGGGCATCGGGTGTTTTCCCGGGAGGCTGGAAGGGTGGGGCTGGTTTTGCAGCAGTAGGGGCCGTTTTTTTGTTACTGGAGGCCAGTTTTGCAGCGGTGCTGCAATATCTGCCTCCAGTAACAAAAGCAGCAGTGCTTCACACTTGCACCCTCCCCAACCCCCCACCCCTACTCCCCACCCTCTGGGGATAGGGGGGGCTTTGGGTTCCCAGTCTGGCCCTGTCTGTCAGCAGCCTACAAACAGGGCCGGTTCTAGGATTCTGGGGCCCCTTTGCAGAAAGGGAATTTGTGAGGCCCCTCTAATTTGCATAAACGTGACACATTCAGGCTGCCTGCATCTCAATAGGTGCCCCTGCTCCTGAAGCTTCAGCCCCTCCCTCTCCTTAAGTGCCTCTTAACAGCTCATAAAGGGCTGGAGGTGTGAGGGTAGCTTATCTGCAAAGACTGCCAGAGAGCTAAACAGAGGGACAACAGACATTGCACTGTGCCTCTGCCTGGGTGGGGGGTGGAGACCTAATTGCCGGACAAACCTGAGGAATGTGTTTTCCTGCAACTGGGACTGCCCCCCACCCTTCACCCCCCTCAGGTTCACTTGCTACACCAAAGCAATGAGGCCAGGGGAGGGAGTCCCCTAAGGTGGCGGTGGCGGCGCACTTGCAAGGTCGCATCTTTAATGCCATAACCTGGCTGTGTCTCATTGGTGCGGGCCCCAAGTTGGAGGGCTGACTACGGGGCCCTGGGCAGCTGCGCACACTGCCCATGCCAAGCGCCGGCCAAAACATGTTTGTTGTAATCGAATTAGGTTTGACCAATATGTTTAAAATGCACAATTTATCACTATTTTCTTGTATTTGCTCTAAGGATAGGCCCACCCCATTTCTTGTAGTGTTAGCACCACTAGGGTGACCAACTGGCATGGGTGCAAATTCAGGACAGTGAGTGTAAAAATTCAGGACAAAGGGTCAAAATTCAGGACAAAAATTCAGGACAGAAGGTCAGAATTCAGGACAAAAATTTGGGACAAAAGGTACATGTTACAGACACATTAGAGGAGGTCGCGCAATATTACATAAGTAAATAGACAACCTACATAAGTACAAGTCAAAATAAGTTCATATTAGGTTGAGAGAACCTTGCACTGCATCTGTTGTGTGCCGGATTGAAACTTATATACCGGCGTTTGCATATTGGATTCACCTGGGTAACATGAGCCAAAATGAAACCTCCACCAACCCAGAGCTTGGCCCCTGGTGAGGTGACAGGAGCCCATAAACAAAAACAGTTTGCCATGCCCTGGGCTCTGGCAGGAGCAGTGGCGGCTGGTGACATTTGAAAGTGGTGTGGGGTAAAAGTTTGTGATGAGTGCCCAATGGCGAGCGCAGCGAATGAGCCTGAACGTCATTAGGGGGGCTTTTTCTCTCCCGAGAAAAGTTTGAAAAAAGAGTGGGAAAATGGTGCCCTTTCAAGACTATTTGAGAAAGCAAGAAGGTTAATAAAGCAATTGTGAAAGTGTAGTTACTGCATCAATAAAGAGATGAGAACGGCGGGGCCAGCATCGGCCACGCCAAAAGTATGGCGCCCGGCCCCCTCCGGCAATCACCGAGGCAAGCCTGTCGCGCACTTTGGTGACGCGACAGGCGCGCCTCTCGAGCCATTGGTCCCCGGTCCCGGGCATGCCCCGGAAGTGATCGTAATCACTTCCGGGTCACGCAAGTGGACAGTGCCAGGCCGGTTAGAACCGGCCTGGCAAGGAGACCCTTAAAAGGCGGGGGAGCGCGGGAGTAGCCCTCTTCGCTCCCGCTCCCCAGCCCCCTCACACCAGCCTTGCTAGGAGGCTTTAATCTTAATCTGCCCGTCTCTCTGTGCTCTGGCTCCTCTTGAGCCCCAGCCTCTATCTTCCCTCCTGCCAGGTCCTACTGTGTTTGCGCTCTCCCTAATCTCCACCTAGTTCCCAGACAGTCAACCCCTTGTTCTGCCTGTGTTCCCTCTGTTCCAGCACATTGTTTGTGTGCTAGAAGTCTCCTGTGGTATCGTTTGACACCTTTGCATTGCTTGTATGCTCCCTCTCCTCCTGATGCTCTCTCTCTCTGGACCATCAATCTCCTGTGGTATCCTTCGACTCCAGTGCTTTAGTCCTGCAATTCCCTCCTCCCTGTGCTCTCTCCTTCACTGCACCCCCAGCCTTCTGCAATCTCAAATCTCAGATCCAGAACATTACGGTAAGTGAATTCTCCAGATCATTCTAAAATACTCTGTTCACAACAAACGCACACTAACTCTTGTACATGCAAAGAACTATCCAGAGAACTGTCCGACAAACCTGCAGAACCATTCCTACAGTGACATAATTGATCCACATTATCCTTATAATTCTCTGTTCACAGCTCCCTTACTCCACACACGCATTCAATTTTGTGAATCGCACAAATGCCTTGTACGTGAGGCCTTTACACACCTTTTGCTAGTGGGATACGCTAGATGCACTGTGGGATAGACTACCTTACATCATTCCTTATGTTAGTCTGTCTTCTTTATGTAGCCAAAGAAAAGAAGGCAACAGAATGGTAGGAAACAACAAGATCAAAATATAAAGAAGAGTAAAATAAGTAAAAGCAACATAATTAAGGAAACAAGGCAGTGAGTGCTCTCGCTTCCCATTACGCATACCAACATAAACATTCTACAGTGTTACTTCTATTCGGTAAGATAGCTGAGCACATGCTGCAGTGAGTACTCTAGCTTCCCATTACGCATACCAACATAAACATTCTACAGTGTTACTTCTATTCAGTAAGATAGCTGAGCACATGCTGCAGTGAGTACTCTAGATTCCCATTACGCATACCAACATAAACATTCTACAGTGTTACTTCTATTCGGTAAGATAGCTGAGCACATGCTGCAGTGAGTACTCTAGCTTCCCATTGCGCATACCAACATAAACATTCTACAGTGTTACTTCTATTCGGTAAGATAGCTGAGCACATGCTGCAGTGAGTACTCTAGATTCCCATTACGCATACCAACATAAACATTCTACAGTGTTACTTCTATTCGGTAAGATAGCTGAGCACATGCTGCAGTGAGTACTCTAGCTTCCCATTACGCATACCAACATAAACATTCTACAGTGTTACTTCTATTCAGTAAGATAGCTGAGCACATGCTGCAGTGAGTACTCTAGATTCCCATTACGCATACCAACATAAACATTCTACAGTGTTACTTCTATTCGGTAAGATAGCTGAGCACATGCTGCAGTGAGTACTCTAGATTCCCATTACGCATACCAACATAAACATTCTACAGTGTTACTTCTATTCGGTAAGATAGCTGAGCACATGCTGCAGTGAGTACTCTAGCTTCCCATTACGCATACCAACATAAACATTCTACAGTGTTACTTCTATTCAGTAAGATAGCTGAGCACATGCTGCACTGATTTACATCATAGCCAGCAAGTAATACTTCAGACACTTTGCTGGTGCCTTTCAGCCTTTCACGGATCATAAAATGACTATCAGTGGGGTAATAGAAGCTATATTGCGCAAAGCTCATGACACAATTCCATATGTGGTGCAAGCTATATAACACCATATCATTAATCCGGTTAACAAAAGCAAATTTTGTTGAACCTGTTTGTTTAAGGCTACCACTTTCAAATGTCACCAGCCGCCACTGCCTTTGTCTTTGCTATTAGTGACGGCCCAGACTAAGATGATGGTACTATGCATTGTATGGAAAGCACTGCATGGTCTGACGCCTAATTACCTTTCTAAATATTTTACTCTAACAATACCACAGAGATGGTTACATCTGCAGCAGATTGAAAACTTGCTATCCATAAGTGGCACTTTTATAAGATGGTAGTGAGATGGCAAGCACTTGCGGGTAGCTGGGGTCATGTTTTTGATCCAGTTGCCGGTATCACTTTATTCTGTCTCAAGTTTTCTTGGTTTTCAGCATGAGCTTTAAAGATTATTACCTGAGCCAGGAATATTTTTTCTACCTTTTTAGAGTTTATTTATTCTTTTTCGCAACGTGTCACTCCATGGATTCTTATAAAGCGCACTTACTTCAGAGACTGACCTCATGATTCCTTGACCAGCGGTATTAAACAGGTGCAGTGTATTACAAGAATTAAGTAAGGTGACATGCTTGCTCAAAGTGCTGGCTTTTGAGCCTCCCTTTCAACAGTCAGAACTTCAAGATCCCTAATAGGCAGCAGAAAGGCATTCCATTCCAGGCCACAGAAAATGAAAATGTCTGTCCACTCTGCCTAGTTGGTCTGAATCTTCACACACAGGGCAACATGTTTTTTGCGGTCTGCAGTGCTTTCTAGGTTTATACATTTTAAAACGTGGAAAAAAGGAAACAATTGAGCCCAGGTGGCAATGTGTCCCATACAGAGTGATTTAATTGTGTGTGTTCCTTTAATAATAGCTGTTGCTTACTGGAAGAAATTATGTGAGTGGCTGCATTTTGGAGTGGTTGCAACTTGTTTTGTTTCTGCCGAAAAATGAGAACTGTGAAGTTCTTACTTAACAAATGATTAAATGATAAAATCACTTGCAAATGATAGCTGAGAGGGTTAATTCTGCCATCACAGGCACCGGATAGTTATCGTTGTCTTTTATATATTGTTAACACAATATTACCTTTATTTGTGTACTGCGCGCTCACCCTCGAGGCTGCCTCTTGGCGTTCTTGACAAATAACAGTTGTTTATTGTTATGGAACTGATTGTCATTCCCGTTATCCACTTATAAGGACTGTGCTCTCACCCAGTATCGAATCTGTGCAAAAGTCAATGTGTGTGGCCTCAGGAGTCCTGTTTCTGCAGCCCAAGGCTGTTCCCTAAGCAGTAGTGCCCAACAACACAGCGGATATAAAAAGCAGGACATTTAATAACAAACAGGAAAGCCCGCATCAGCCTGAAAGAGTTCCTTTTTTATTTGCATTTGAATACTTATCACAGTAGATCATAGCCTGTTTTCCATGGTATAGTGCGCCATTCTGAGATCTATCAGCATTACGACCGCACTGTCTTCTAAAAATGCTTTTGTGGCAAAATCCACGGTAACGCTTTCAGTTTTCATCCATACCTCTGCTCTGCCGGTCGTCCGCTGAGCAGTAGTTCCACTACACTCCTCAAGGACTAACTAAACCGGGCCTGTAGGGGGTACAGCATAAACAGGAGTATATAAAGCTTCACTGGCCCCTGATGAACAGAAGCCATTAATGGACCCCCTTGGTATCACAGTGGCAGCTGGTGACACCCACGGAGCAATACTGCTGCGCATGATCGATCCCTGCAAAGAGCAGTGAGTGTAGGAGGAGGCCCGGCAAATGCTGTCACTGGCCCATTATCATTCTGTATGTGATAATTAGGCCGACATACAGAATGATAATGAGCTGATAGCAATCTGTGCCAGGTCGGGGAGGGGCTGCTGCAGGCCACAGATCACAGCAGGAGTGCGAGCTGCCCCTGCAGTGAGAGTTACAGAACACTCAGGCTGCTTGCAGGGGGCAGCTCGCTGGAATTACGGACAAAAGGCGTCCGTGAAAGAACTCTTGACGGACAACGGACAAGAGGCCCAAATTACGGGCAGTCCGTGAAATTTACGGACGGTTGGTCACCCTAAGCACCACTAGCATTCGCTGACCTGTTAGCCCCCACTCTCCCCACCCCCGAAGTTCGGGACTACTTGCACCCCTTGTAAGAAGCGCTATATACCTACCATGTAACTATGTAACAACTACCAAACGACTGTAAAGCTTTGATGTATATATAGTGCTACATAAAAATTCAGAAAATGAAAATCCTAATAAAAAGATAGTGAGTTTGAGTGTGCGTGATCAGGCGGCGTCCTGCCAGCTCAGGTTTGCTCTTGCAGCGTCCCCGCCCGGGGCCTTCGGCGCGCGGAGCTCCAGTCAGAGTCACCTTGTGGTTCTGAGGAGGGCTGCGCGTCTTTGTCGACGCGAGCCTCTGACGAAAAGCAGAGCGCGGAGCCATTAATAACTTCTTCTCGCCTTATATTCCAGCAGACTGTTGGCATGCCACCTGGTCTTCCGGTGTGACTCACGTGGCCGGGCGCATGATCCTTTGTTTATTTGTATACACTGCGAGATTGTGAAAGGTGAACCTTAAAAAACCTTTAAAGTCCCTGCATCAAATTAAAATAAAGCCTCTGGAAGATCGATAGCCCTCACATTGCACAGCAGCGTCTGTTGGCTGTCTAGATTTGTTTTCAAATGCGTGGCATTTACTTCTCATGAGTGTGTGTGTTTTCCCCCTTCTTAGACTGGTGTTTAGAATGTCAAATGTTAATGTGGGCTAGGTGGCTAAGACCAGTGCTTTTTTAAATGGGCCCGTACTCACCGGTACTGAGTACCGGCACTTCTCAGTTTTCTCCCCCTAAGTACCGGAACTTATTTTCGGGCAAGGAGAGTACCGGTACTCCATGAAGCAGCAGGGCTCAGGCCCTGAAGTACGGGTACGTGCAACGCAAAAACTGAAAATTACCCTTTCAGATGGTGCGTGTTTATGTGCTGCTCTGGCTGGCAACAGCCTGTGTATTTCTGCGCTGGGTTGCTCCTGCAGTGTTAGGTTCTCATCAGGCGCGCAACGCCCATTGGGATCAAAGGGCTTCAGACACCCCTCCTCCCCCATCGTGTGTGTCAGCCCGGCTGAGACAGCTTCCCGGGCACACACACAGCCGCACCCGAGTACTTCACAGGTCTTTAAAAGACCAATTGCTTTTTAACGAGGCTTTGTTGTTTCTCACCCCTTCTTAGATCCCCCTGCATCTCCAATCTGCATATTGCTGAAAGAATTCGCTCCCCCCCACCCCACCCCACCCCCAAAATTTGACTCTAGTTGCGCCCATTGGCATCGCAACAAGAATGAGGATATGGTCAGAGGTGCCGAGAGTTGAACTGAAGAACCAGGGTCGAATCCCGACGTCGGCTCATCATCCTGTGATTCAGGACAACTCCTTTAACCAGGAGTCTTAAAAAAAGTAAGCTTTAATACAGATGTTCTGACTGTCATGTAAATCACTTAAATGCCCATGGCCCAAATTCGCGCAATATCAAACTGTCAAAAATTAGGCTCTGCACGTATGACATAGAAGCTGATGCTTGCCATGTCTCTTATGTAAGGAGGCAGTTTGATTTTGCGCGAATTTGGCCCATGGGCATTTAAGCGCTTTACATGACAATCAGCACATTTGCATTAAAGCTTACTTATGTGGCTATTGTTAAATTCCTGGCTCACAGTCACGCCCCTAGACACGCCCCTAACTACCCACCCAGTCTAATTAGTGAGTACCAGCACTTCTAATTTTCCATTTAAAGCACTGGCTAAGACTGTAGATAAAGAGAGTTGTCAGAGAAGTTAACAAGCGCCACCTGGTGGTAAGCTGCGGTCACGGCACCAGTCAGCAATATTAAGAATTGAGCAACCAAGACCCTGACTCAATAATTTGTTGAATACATTTAGGATCCTGGACTAGGGTTGCCAACTTTCCCAGAGAAACATACCAGTCATTTGTTTACATTTTAGGTTTCTGAAAAGGCCCGGATACGATGCTTAAATAGTAATTTAAATAAAATCATACATTAAAATGTTTAATTTCTGTAGTTGTTTACTTTAATTATCAGCCAGGGGTCATTAAGACTGCTCTAGAGCATATGTTTTCTTGTTCTAATTACTATTTTAATTATGTACTGACAAGGTGAAAAATACTGACTTTAGAAGATTTTACACATTTTTCTACCAACTGGGACATTAAAATGCTGGTGAAGCAAAAAAAATCTTTGCCACCCCAGTTCAGACCCAGCCATATGCAAATCACTCTTGACCCTGTTCCTTATAGGAACAGTCCAGCCCAAACTGCCAAGCCTGGTCTTCCCTGGAATGAAAATAAGCATCCTAGGACCGGTTTCGGGGTAACACCCCTCATCAGCCAGGCTAGCTTGAATCCAGTGGCAAAGTGAGCAAGGGACCCACGTCTGGGCATCCCTGCCAACTTAGGGCGAACAAAGCAAACACAAGGAGATGATGGATGGAGTGCTGAAACTTTTCAGACACTCACCCCCAGTCACAGATCTGGGTTGAATCCATCATCGTTCTTTAGCTCACTTCGCCACCCCAGTTCAGACCCAGCCATATGCAAATCAGTATTGACCGTGTTCCTTGTGGGAACAGTCCAGCTCAAACTGCCAAGCCATGTCTTCCCTGGACCTTAAACAAGCATCCAGGAACCGGTTTCGGGGTAACACCCATCATCAGCCAGGCTAGCTTCAATCCAGTGGCAAAGTGGGCAAGGGACCCACGTCTGGGCATACCCTGCCAACTTAGGGCGAACAATGCAAACACAAGGAGATGATGGATGGAGTGCTGAAACTTTTCAGACACTCACCCCCAGTCACAGATCTGGCCGCCATACCCTGGACCCTATGCAACTTTTTTCTTTTGATACTAGTTTGTTTTCTGTGGTGCATCACAGTGCCCTCAACTTGTGTCTCGACTTTTATTTGGAAGAGTAGTTTATGCTGTCCCTTCGCTGTTTAAGGAGCCTCCAGGCCCTTCTATTACACATTTTTACAACATCATTAGGCCCAGGCAGCAAGGCAAAATGGTTTTTCAAGTATAAGGTTAATCAAAGAGGCTCAGACAAACTGCAGGTGTAAAAGAGCTTCGGAACTTGGATAGATTATGCAACACACGGAGCCACTTCTGAAGCCAGAGCCTAACTTCATCTGTTTCTGAGGAGCCTGGACACTGAACTCTACCAGCTTTCTCTGAATTGACCTCTTTGTGTTGTCCTGTAGCATTCATGTATGCAGCTCTTCATACCCCGCAGTAGGGTGCCAAAGTGCATTTTTGGATGGGTGGCATGGTACACCAGGGGGAAAGGGTGTTTGTCCCAGTGTTGTAGTGTTGTAATGGTTGCCATCTAATGTAGGAAGGTTTTGGCGCCTTGCGTGAGTGATGAGAGAGGTGCTCTACTGATGTCTTGGGGTGCAGCAACTAGCAGTGTGACAGAGGAGGAATTGTGAGTCAGGCACGCAAAATATCACTGGAATCAGCTGGCAATGCCCTCTGCAGGGCCCATTATGAGATTTCATGATCTCTGTGAGGCTGGAGGCAAGGATCTACCTGGATAGTCTGTGTTGTAGGTATTCCAGTTTGGGAGAGAGGATTCAGGGAACTAAATCATAAAGGCAGCAACACAGATGCAATCTAGCCTTTGATTATTGGGGTGCTTTGATGAGGAACATCAGACTGAGCCTTGCATTACCAACTGGACTCTACCTATTCCACATTCAGACTGTGATATTTCTTGTAGCGCTTCGAAGTAACAGAAAAGCAACACACAGTGCTGTACTCAATAAGTAAATAAAGGAATTAGGAATGTTGACCACAATCTGCCGCCTCTGAAAAGTTTGGGAGGCCTAAGGGCAGTTATGAGAGCACAACTCTGCTTCAGGCCGGCAGGCCCCTGGAATGATCTGTCACTGTGCCCAGATCTATCCCTTCCCTGCACCAGTTCAGAAGAGAAGTGAAAATGCTCTTGCACTTCAAGTAGTGAGGTGGTCTCTCTTGCCCACTCCTAACTTTTAAATCCCAAACCCAATTTTTAAACTCCGCTCCACTTCTCCCTGTACTTTTTCAGTCCACTCTTTGGTCGCGCTAAATAATGAGATATTAAATTGTATTAATTCTTGCTTGTAAATGTTCTCAACTACATTATGAATTCCCTAAACATCCCTGTATCTTCTCCTGTCCACGTCCTGCACTACGTTGTCGCTTAAGACAAGGTTCACCCTCAACAATCACACTAAATAACACAAATTCAATAAATGTCATGGAAACACTGGCATATTTCGATTTTCCCATATCCCTATAGGATCATCAATCTGCTAAGAGTTTCCGGTGACAAATGGTCTGACACTCACCCCAAACCAGAATAATAATTATTTTTTCTACATAATACTTATTAGTACAGTTTTGCCATCCCCAAACACTGTCAATTATAGGTGTTTCAGTTACAGTTTGCTAACCTCGGAAGGGGGGAATGCTGTGATGGCCTTTGCAAGATTCAAACTCGTGCCCTGCAGATCACACCAAAAGCCAACAGCAAACACTCAGCTTGCAGGACAAGCTTGTCAGCGGAAGTGACGCCCGGAGCTGCCACCCTCTGATCAAACAGCTTAACGGCTAGAGCGGCCGACTTAGAAGCTGGGGAACCAGGTTTGAGTCTGGTGGGAGGCGCACACATCCTGTGATTCTGGGCAAAACACTTAATCTCCCCAAAGTGCCTAAAAATGAATGTGTCCATCTGTAATGCAACTTGTGCTAATGTAAAGCGCTCTGATACCTTCGGGTCGAGTTTGCCCTATATAAAACTGCAACAACAACAAAAACACAGACATGTGTCAGAGTGGGTCTTGATGACCTCTGGTTAAATGAGACGTCACAGGTTAGATGAGAAGCCAGGTTATTTTTTCCAAACAAGTTTCCATATAGTAAGTAATAAAAGTATTACTAAGCCAATGAGATGGCTGCGCCTGTTCCTAACATCTAGTGCATTTTGAAGATTACAGGGTTGAACTGTGGAAAGGGCACCCGAGTCTTTCATCCTTCCAAAGTCGCTTGAGTACCATCCCACTGGATAATAGTTACAGTTATGCTATATACAGGACAAAAAACCCTTAACTGTACATAAACACGATATGGCAAGACACAGGGGAACTCCGTGACCATACTGAGGGGTCAGGCCAAGTCATTGGCCTTTGAAATGATTTGCAAAATCCTCATTATGTGCATGTAGTTGCATTGTATACAATGGGTGACTCCAGAAATACTGTCTGCATAGATGAAGAAAAATATTAGGACAAATGTTCTTTCTCCATGCAAAGCCGCTTGACATGTGTCTAGTTGATGAACAGCATTCGACATAGCAAAAGATAAAAAAAAATAAAAAAACATGAATTATATAAAATATAATACTGTGGAAGAATAGTATCTTTTCAGCACACTGCCTTGATGTGCTATTAGAAAACTAGCTACAATTTACAGAGTCCAGGCATTTCACAACTAAATCTTTGATTCGGATTTGCAGCCTTTAAGATGACAACATTTGTTTATTTTCCATAATTGCTCATTAGACGTCTGAGCATCATTCTCTGTGCCTGACGGGTGTGTGTGGCCGTGGCGTGGCACGCACACTAGTCCGCATGGTTTCAGCAGAAGTGTTTCCATGTTGCCGCTTTCAAACGATCTGTTATGTTGCTGCAGAGCAGCGTTTCAGTGCCTGACAGTGCAAACTAGCAGAGCGCTCAGCAGGCAGCCGCCCCTTCACAGCTGCTGAAAGATGACAGGAGGGAGCTGAGAAGTCGGTGCCTGCGGGGACATTATAAGCTACCTAGGTGTCTGGAATACATCATTGTAAGCAACTAGTGACTTTTATATCTTATTACAACATAGTACGGAAGTCAGAATGAGCTTGTAATTAGAAGGTAAAACACAGCTGGTGGCTCAGTGAGCATCTACAGACAATGCAACGATTCCTGCTAGAACCCATGGTCAAAGACTTGAAACCCAACTGGTGTATTCAGTCTGTCATCCTTCTAAGCTCGATAAATTGAATACTATTGAGTTGGGTACTATTAACTGTTATCTGCCAATAGTACTAAGAGAAACTCTTGGGATGAAAATGCACTCTTTGAACATCCCTCATAATGTTAGAATAAAGAAGAATTTTATAGGGATATTGCACTACCTCATTTATTACATTTTTAGGTCTTGCCTGAGACAGCACATGCATTGTCGCTTGGAAGATATTTTTATTATTTATGAGGGGCTTAGAATCCGACCATTGCTTCCCGCTGGTGCAGGACACTAACACAGACCTTTACAGCCAAGGCGTTGCAGGGGAAGGCAAAACCTTCAGAGGCGCCCCAACCCTTCAGACGGCACCATTCAAACCAAGGGATCTCCGTGAGATATGGGAAACTAGGGCCCCTCATCACGTTCTACAGGGGGCCCCATCATTTTGCATTATGTCACTGCATTGGTTGGCTTCATCTGCACTCTTGTTTCCTTGCTTGTCTTTGGTTAGCGCATGTGGGCTTAATTTCTTCTTCTTGTGTTTGTCCCTCCTTTGGAGCATGGCCCAAGTACTTCTTCCTTAGCGAGTCTTCTTCCACTGCTTGTGCTGTGCGAGCTAGTTTTTCCTTTTTATTAAAGCACTCCGTACAGTGCATGCATTTGTCAGTCATGCTTCCTCTCCACGCTGACATGCTCTATGTTGCTTCTACATCCTCCAGAACGACAATTTACTCACTGACTTATTTAATGCTCAAGAGCACTGACCACACACCTCCTTAAGCCTGAGCTATGTAGAGTGCTCAGACTGCTGCAGATTCTTCGAAGCCAGTACTGCATGGAAAGCACCCTCCGAGCAGCCCTGGTCACTGAAGCTCCTTCAAGCCTGGGATGACTACTCAGCACAGACTGCCCAGTCCTGTGAATCCCACTGAGCCCAATAGCACAGGGCACTGTAGCTACGTGAAGCTTGTTGCTCGGGAAGCACTCGTCAGGATTCTGCCATCCTGCCACTAGGTGTCACTCACTAGGGCCCATTGCAAGTCTGCCATTACATCAGTATAGGACAACATACTCCTCAACACTTCCCATATTAAGTTTCTCTTCACTTTTCAGTCTAGGTTCCTGTCCCGTTTCTCTGATGCATTATGGTGCTTGCAGTCCTCTTGTCTCCAAACCCTGCCCAAGTCACGCCCTGTTGGTGGTGCTCTATTCTCTGTTTTGATTCCTATTTACAGCTGCATTCTGTATTTTTCTCTCCTGGCTCCAATTTGTACTCTTTTCCTGTGCCCTGCCTTGTCTCTGCCGATCCCCTAGTCTTCCCCTTTCCAAGTCCCAGTTCTGCCTTCTCTTCATTGGTAGGTCCATGATTCCCTGCACCTGATTGATTCCTTGCACCTGGCTCTCTCCCTGCACCTGTGCTGCTCCCCTAAGTCTCCTGCTATTTCTGCCTGGTGAACCCAGAGTGCAGCAGATCGCAACTGACCTTCCTGCTGAGTCTCTCTGAGCTCTGTTTGATCCTGTTACTATATTCCAGGCTTGCCTTTTTATTTCGATTTTCATGGTTATGTTCCTGTTATTTGTGTCTGTTGCCTGTCACTTGTTCTTCCTGCCTCTTTTTCCTGTGTTTGCCTTGTTGCTAATTCTGACTGCATACATCCTGATCTGTCTTGTATATGCACCATTCTTGTCTTGTATTCTGTATTCCTGTTCTGTCCTAGTTCGTGTGCAGATTTCCAGCATTCACAGTTCTTTGTACTATAATCCTGTCCTTGACTCTTATTGCAGTTCAGGCTTTCCCTGAGCCCACATCCTGTTTTTGTGTACCCTCCACTGTCACTCTTTGTCTTCTTGTGTGTTATATTATTATCCTTGCTTCTAAAGGTGCCAGGTAGACTCAAAGGCTTGTGTTTTGACACAGAGAACCACCCAGCACGCCTTCTCCAAAGTAGCTGCTGGGTGTCTCCCTAAACTCTGTAAGATTAATATGCTCAAAACAACAGCTGAAAAGGAGCATCAATTTATATAAATGAGTGTCCTTCCATTCAATGATTCTGTGGGCATTTTCGACCGGGAAGCACGAAGGGTGAAGCCCTGATGAAGTCCTAAAGGGACAAAACGCGTTGGCTGGGCTGAATGGACTACTTCTGTTAATTGCATTGTTGAAAAAAATTGGATTCAGAAAGACTCGCAAGACTCCTGAATGACTACATTGCATTAAATCATGATTATCGGATGAATTGTTGGAGAAGAATATAATCATTTGGATGAATGGAAGGATGCTCATTTATATAAATTGACGCTCCTTTTCCGCTGTTGTTTTGACCATGTGTTTATGGTGGCTTCTAGGCAGTGGGGGTCACAAAAAGCTGAGCGTTTGGACAACAGAGACTTAACGAACAACACGCCAGTGCGCCTTTTCAAGCCCACGCTGCCGATGTGCTTTTTCTTGTATGATTAACATGCTCCTTGCTTCGTGTAAGACTTTTTTTCAACTCACAGAAAGATTACTTCTGAGGAGCAGACAAACTATCACTTATGATAGTTTGTCTATTGTTTCCCTGCCTACCCTTCCTCTAGTTTGTGTTTGTGTTACCTTGTCCCGTCACGAACTGTGAAGGGGAAGGCAGTGCCGAAAGCTAAAAGCAGCTACTGAAAGGGATTAACTCAGCCCATACTGGGTATTCCCCTATTAGGTGGGTGTGGAGGATCTTAAGTGTTCGTCCTAAAAAATCCATTTTAACAAGCATTGTCAAAAACCAACTTGTCTCACATATGCCAGAGCTATTGGATTTGTCAATGTTTTTTAAGCCATGTAATATAGCAGTATGGATGCTGAACAGTATGGATGCTGAGCAGCATGGCTGAAGTAAAAAAAGGCTGTTTCTCAATCGGCGAGGGTGCACTGTACACCACTGCACCCCACCCATTTCCAAATTTGTCACGGGGTGAGGTAGGATCGGCAAGTCTCAAGGGCCCCACCTTATTCTGAGAGGAGTTGGGAAAAGTGTGGGTTTCACACAAAGCTGGCTTCCCACCATAGCATCTGTAGCACCTTTGTGGCACATTGAATGTAAACAGGGAAGATGAGTGGAGCGCTCTCAGTTGGTGTCCGAGGCAAGTGTGGTCACTCAGGAATATTCCAGGTGAGACTCTGAAGGCAAGCCCTTCCCAGAACACTCAAGTTTCCAGGCTTATCTGGTTCCAGTTACCCCCCGCCCCCTTTTGAATTCTGGCAATTTTTGTCACTGTTTGAAAATTCTATCAGCAGGACTGCAAATTCCAGAATGCAAAGAGGGAAACCCCGACTGGATGGGCTGCTCATGTGTGAAACTGGAACATTTGAGAGCTTTGCCTTTCTCAAAGTCAGACAGCCTCAGTCACTGTAAAGTACCTTACATTTGTTCTTTCAAAGTCTGATGCGTAATATAAATCAGATTTTCTTAGAAAAAATGTTTTTGCATGCTTCTGATGAGTACACTTTCTGCGTGATTCAGACACACAGTCTGAGTGTCTCAGACTTGCACAGAGTCCCTCTCGGTACCCCAGTCTGAGTCCTCTGGGTGTCTCAGACACATTCACCGAGGTATTTCGGAAGCAGTCCTCAGTGTTTCCACTCAATCATTGTCTGGATGCCCCATTGTAGACTCAAGACCTGGCTGTTCAAGTAACTCCACCTCACGCAAGTGCCTGGATACTCCTCAGGGTGATTAGTACGCTCTACAAATCTCTGATTGATTGATTGATTGACATTTCCAGGCACACACATCCAGATGACTAACTCCCAGCCAGGCACAGTGCTGAGTGCATCTAACTCTCAGGCTCTCTCTCTCTCAGATGTCTCGGACACAGGTTCTTAGGATATCCCATTCGTAGGACTTGTGGTGTCTGAGACACAGTCACCAGGGTGTATTGGAATCCGCCACTGGTGTCTCAGACACAGTCATCAGCTGGATTTCCTGCTTCCACGGACAGGTCTCTGAGTGTCTCTCTCAGACACATTCCTCATGCTGTTTTAGGCTCCAAGACAGTCTCTATTGGTGTCTCTGTCTGAGTCATTTGAATGCCTCAGGCACAGCCACTAGGGTGTCTCTGAAATAGTCTTGGGTGTCTCAGGCTCGGTTGCTCTAGTTGTCCATTCAGAGTCTTTGGGGTGTCTCAGATACAGTCACCATTGTCACTTGGAAGCAGCCCTGATGTTGCAAGTTGATTTCTGGATGTCTTGCTCCCAGGCATAGCCCTCCAGGAGTCATAGTCTTACCTTTAATCACAGCTCGCCGGGTTTATCACTTGCACCTGTTTTGGGTGAGTGTCTTAGTATGAGACCTTGCGATGTTTCAGAAATGATTACCAGGGTGCCCTCAGTCACGGTCATCCTCTGGGTGTCTCACCCCGAAGCACTGTACTCTGGGTGACTCTGTCAAGTTAATCACTGGCTTGGTAGTTCCATATACAGATTTATTGGTATTTCTTGCGACCCCTCTCTTCTCCTCCAAAGCCTCATTGGGATAACCTTGCTCACTATTGCAGGCAAATTTAGGATTCGCTCTTACATCCCACCACCTTCAAAGTTAATAAACCTCCACCTTAATACTTAATTTAGTTTAAAGAGGATAAATGCATGTCACTGTGTATAATACGCCTGGTACATGCTTTACATTTAAATTTTATTAGAACATTGGAAGGTTGAGCACTCCATTGAAAACAATGGATTGCTGCGGGCTTCTAAAGGCCGGTAGAAGCCCGGATCATCAACATTCTAATGTTTGTTCACAGCTGTTGCTGTGAACAAAAGGCCTCACGGAAACCGAGGGGATTTCAACCCGTCCCATCCATCCCCTTGTTGTTGTTGCATACATGCAAGACACTATCTATGGATACTCCTAACCACTTAACCAACAAACCGTCAGGTGTTGGAGAAAATATAGCTTTAAGAAAGACAGAAAATCTCACACACCATCCTTCAAACTATCACCGTCTAAGCACCACCCAGACTGTTCTATGCTTGAGCCAAAACAAAAAGAGGACAACGTGTTTCTCAATAATCAATAATCAATTGTACGGCTTAATGAGAAACATAAGCAAACTGGATTGGAGCAGACTAAAATGCTAAAGTTGTGTGTAGGGCCTAGTCTGCATTTCTTTGAAGGAACCAAGACTAAATTCATAAATGTCAGCTGAGCTTAACTGCAAATGTTTAAAAATGTCCTTTTACAAGGAATGTACCTCTGTACGAAGGGGACCAAGTTAGCAAAAGATTAGGGAGGGGAAATGTTTCAGTCTAAATTAAGCCACAAGCTTTGAGGGAATATGATTTGGGAAGCACAAGCTTTCCTTTTAAAATATATTCATATGCACAGAGTGCTGGAAGGCATGAATATTTGCGCTTTAAGTACCTTCCCCCAATGTCCCTGTTGAATCATTAAAAGCCAATGGATAAAGGAGGCAAATACGTAAACAGTACTGAAATATAAACAGGAAAAGCCAATGCACTCCTCAACCCAAGAATTGACAGTTCTGCAGTCAGCCATAGTGCTTTGAATACAGACATGGAAGTCATCAGAGAGTTATCGCTAATCTGGCTATAATTGATGTATGGGAAGTACAACTTCCCTAGGGAGGAGACATTCCTCTGTCTTTCCAAGATGCATAACATAGTCATGGAAATGATGTTCTCCAACTGAGTAGCTGCATGTCCAATGAGTCCATAAGACAAGATAAGGCGCTGCTTTTGACGCCCTGCCCTCCACTGCTCCTGCATGCTCTCTGGATACGTTCAGGCCTATCTTCATTAGACAGACAGAGCAAGCCCTTCTACAATGTAAATCTGGTATCCGGGTGGTCCTTGCCCCCCTGTCATATTCCCTCAGCTTCCAAAATGCTTGGAAAGCTGGTCAATTCTCAGCTGTCAATGTATCTTGAAGGTAACAAACTTCATTGCACCCAGTTGTCGAAGCGATGTGCAAGGGGACACTAGGACTCTGCACAAGACAAGACACCAGTCAGGCTTCCGCCCCCGCCGTAGTGCGGAAATAGCTCTTTTGGAAATCATTGAGGTGATTAAAAAGAGAAGAGCGCTGCCCTGATCCTGTTGAATCTGTCAGCAACATTCAACACAGTTTCCAATCTATCCTGCGTCAGTGACTGACAAGAGGTTGTTTAATATTTACGTGGCCCCCTTAGCTAATCTTGTAGAATCACATGGTTTCAAGATCATCTCTTATGCCGATGACACCCAGTTTCCTTACTTTTGAGCCCTCATCCACAGATACAGCTGCCACCTTTAAATCCTGGCTGAGTGACGTCCTGCACAGGCTGTGGGAGAGTCATCTGCAATGTAATGCAGAAAAAACGGAGATCCTTCTGTTGGATATCAGTCAGTTAGACAAAAACAAAGACAGCGCATTCAAGTACAATGCGATTTTTACATCGCTAACAGCTACATCACCATAAAGTGCACTTTGATTGAAACAACATTTACATACCATACAAAAACAAAGCAGCACTGTTTAAAAATCTTCCAGGCTATCTTTTTTTTTAAAGTGAATCTCTTCATGTTCTACCAAGCAGGGTTGTTTTTCGAAAAAACATATATCTAGTTGTATTGTATGCGAATTCTGCGCCCTGCGAGCTCTCATTTAATTGTTGAATGCAATATCCAAAAATGCAATAAAAAATGGAAGACCATATTCCATGCCATCAAGAGATATCCCGCCCAGGCTCCGTATTGTACAGCATTTAACGACTTTTAATTTGCAGTTGGCACAGGAACAGAAAGAACACTGTTCTCTTTAGTCCAGAATATAGATAAATAATTCAGACCACTGGACTCACTTTCCAATTTTCGTATTTGGAACTGTAAACATCTTTCATTCGAGTCATCAGGATTCCAGAGCCACCTATCATACAATTTGTGATGTAAGCATGCAGAAGAACGCATTTTCAACAACTTTCTTCTACAAACTTTTTATAACAGCGCATATTCTTTTACACCACATACATAGTAAATGCATGCGTTGTAAACGAAAATATGCAATGTAAAAATGCTTTGTAAAGCAAGTCGTTGAAAATTATGTGTTGTAAATGTAACAGACCCCTTCTGTTTGGTTACAAGTGGGTTATACAACTGCTGGCCCACTGACCTCTCATCTCCCCCTGCGCCCTCAGCGTCAAGCTAGACGACAAACTTTCCTTCCAAATCCATATTTTATCAGTCGTGGAGACTTGTTTTGCCCTGCTTTGCTCCACCAGAGAATTTTTGGATCTTCTTCCCTGTAAGACAGTCCTCCATGTGCCTGTTACCTCCATGTTAGTCTACGTGAATATTCATTTTCCTCAGTCTCCCTGAAAAATGGATTAAAAAACTCCCAAGTGGTGCAAAATGTGACTGCCCGCCTCATCTTGAACATCCCCAAGCGAGAGCTTATATCGCAAGATCTTTGCGATCTGCTCTGGTTTCCAGTTAAAAAATGATTTTTTTAAGGCCTTTACCATTGTTCACAACAGTGGCAGCTGCTGTCTAACGCCATGGGGGTTTAGGGGGGGCGGGTCGCGGGAGGGAGGTGGGACAATTGAAAAACAAATTAAACACCCTTGTGCTGCCGCTGCCACCGCCTCTCGGTCCTCTTTGCCCGCTACCAGGGCAGGAACAGGAAGCACCCGGGCTCCCTACAGCCAATCACAACGCTGCAATGCATCGTAGGGATTGGTGTGAGCGCCGTGGTTTGGCGCTATGACCGGCAATGGGAGCCTGGGCATATTCTCCACCCAGGCTGTAATACAGCCTGGGTGGAGAACATGCAAAGTGGGCATGACGGTTTGGCTGGCCCGAGACGGCCAGCCAAACCGCCATGTGCACTTAAGAGAGTGCGAACCACTCCTCCTTTAGCTCCTCTGTCGGAGCCCCGGGCCCCTACCCAGCTACGCAACAACGGAAAATTTAAATGATAATAACAATGAGTTATTATCATTTTATTTTTTCCTTTTTGACCTGCTCAGTGGGGCAACGCTCCTCCGCCTTAGCAGAGGAGCCGCTCCTGATGCACAGTGCATACATGGCCCACAGTTCTTGATCAACAGAATCACACAGTACCACCCGATCAGAGCTCTTCGATCAGCCTCTGCAGTGCTTACTGGCGCAGCTGAATGTTAAATTTGTCAAATACTAATGATGTCTAGTCTTGATTCCAACTTATGCCTCTTTCTTCCACCATCCTACTTTTTTTTATCTCTTTATCAAAGTCTTGTAGGTTCTTTTTCATCTCTGCTATCTACCTTTGCGCTGGTTTCCTATATTTCTCCTTTCTCTCTCCCTTTTCTGCTCTTCTCTCTTGCTCGAGGTCAAAGTTTAATGTTAAGAAATAGTGAGTGCTGATGACCACCACCTGCAACCACGTGCACACATTAAACACTGGTAAACTTGTCTAACTGTGCAGAAGAAAAAAAAAGAACCTTAAATAGATGAAATGTACAAAAACACTGGGTCAAGTTGTGTAATTCGTGGGGGAGAGTTAGTTTACTTATCGTCTTCAGTTTTACAAGGATTGTGGGAAGAAGGAAAGTCTGTTTTCCATGAACAGGGAAAAAAAGCAAGGCATCCACATTTTTAAAATGTATACTGCCCTCCTAATCACATGCCAGTGAATTCATCGCAATGCAGACACTGCATAAGTGGGGTTAGGAAAAAAGGCATTTCCCAGAAATGCATGTGGAGAGCATGCATGTACATGCGTGACATTGATTTGAAACTTAAACAGGGGAGTTCTGTGAACAAGGCAAAAACTGTACAATCTCTACAATGTGTAAGTTACACCTATACATTTGGAGATTTTTATGCTTTTTGTTAATAGAGGCCTTTGTGGTTAATTCTCTTTCTCAATAAGTCTCGGCCTCTAAAATGATTAAGCCCAGGTTGCTAGTCAGATGGTGCGGATTGCCTATTTGTAGTTCTGCTCCGCCTGATCATGACTGGCCTGATGTTCCCGCCACTAGTTGTCCAGGATGCAGGAACACCAGACAAAATTTTACCGACCAGAAAAAATGAACAATAAAATCAGTCGAGGCCTATACTACGGCAGCCCCTAGATGCTGCCCAGTCCCTGCCCGACCTTTCTCCACAGCAAGAAGGTCGCATGCAACGCTCCCCCTTTCCTGGGCACTTTTTCCCTTCACTTCTTTATCCTCCAAATCCCACTCCCCCCACCCTCAACACCAATGTTGCATTAATTCTCACGTAACAGGAAATACTCTGTGGAATAATGCCTGGTAAAAAACAGGTTTACACAGTTATTCTCAATTCAGTGTGGGGTACTGCAGAATACTAGTGGGCTGTTACCGTACGGTAACCTTATTTCAGGGTGAGATTGCACACTGCCTGTATCATGCATTTCATAATCAGGGCCCTAATGTCTGGTCCCTTACCCATTCACAACATCCCAAAGCATTCCAAAACGATGCCAGCAAGTGCAAAAAAAAAACGTAGCCTTATTAGGAATTGCACTTTCACTCACTCACCCATACAGTCACTCACACACCCACTCACTCACCCATACAGCCACTGACACACCCACTCACTCAACAATACAGCCACTCACACAGCCACTCACTCACCCACATAGCTACTTGCACACACACATATACACCCATACAGCCACTCACATACCCACTCACACAGCCATATAGCCACTCAGAAACCCACTCACACACAAATACATACAGCCACTCACATATTATATGTTAAAAGTAGTATCACTCAACAGTAGTACCCATAGTATACTAATTAAACGTTTGTAGTAGCTTAGTATATATGTTTAACACTCATACATTCTTAGAAAACACTTACACTCACTGGATGTTGTATTCACCAATGTTTACTCACTAGCCATGTCTGATGACAGCTATTGACCTGACATCACATATGAAATTATAACTGGGCCTGCTATCAGTCTGAAAATAAAATGCAGATAAAAGATTCGCTCTCCTGAGTTACAACCCGAGTTGTACAATGTTCACAATACCCTTAATCAATTACCACTGTGCATATGACCATATCCAACCACACAACATACAAGGCAATTATTGCAATAAAGTGAAATACAACAATAAACTTGAGCAACACAGCCATGGGTTTACCATGGCACAATTTACCCTGGATTTGGGCACCGCAAAATACTCTTAACACTGACACTGAGGAAAGTTTTGCAATTTTCTACTATCAAGCTGCACAGCAGAAAATTCCTCCAAAAATGTGCAGCAGTAGGGAATTCACTCTGAATGGGCCCCAGGGCTCTCTGGCAACGGGGCGAGGGTAAAGGGATTCCTTTATAAGGTATAAAGAGAAATTATGCAAAACTGCATGTTTATGTCAATTAACAGCAAAGGCACTTTCTGCTCTAACCCAGAAAACCTACAATTATCATGCGACACAATGTAAAAACAGATCATGAACCACCTGCACTTTCTGCCACCAGCCTAGAAGCGAGTACACTTTTCTGTAATTGTCCCTCCTGTTGAATCAGCATCATGTCACAGAAAGTGGCTAATTTTAAGAATATATATCCATAGGTATGATTTTTTTTATACAAATGACTTTACACTATAAAAAGCCAATAACACACTGCTGGGAATCTGGTATGCGTTGGAGCTTCTGATGGTCTTATCGGTGGACTTTGGATCAAACTGTGCTCGTTCTGCAACGGAGACAGTTTCACAATGGAGACAGTTTCACACAGTTTCACATTCCACTGTTGGTAATGCATCAATCAATAATTTACTCAAATAATACTCATAACCAAACTAGACATTCCAAAACGATGCCAGCAAGTGCAAAAAAACCTTAGCATTATTAGGAATTGCACTTTCACCCACACAAGCAGCTCAATCTTTGGCATCCACCACTGATGGCAATTTAAACTTCAATGAACCTGCCAGTGATCTGGCAAAATCAGCTTCACCCCAACTGTGTCTTTTCTTGTGAAGAAAACTAAGAAATCCATTCCAGCAGAAGATTTCAGATCATCTGCACAGGTTTTGTTACTCTCCCTAATAGACAGTGGTAACGCCATTTTGGCAAGGCTACTGGAATCCACAATCTCGCTCCTTACAATCATCCTGCAGCTTGGCTGGAAGCATGTGCAAAGAAGTCAGATCATATACTCCCATCTCGATACAACTCCACCGGCTACCTCCGGAAGTATATACCTATTCAAGATCATTTTCATAACACACAAGACATTACAGTTGGGTCTCCAAAAATACCAGAAAGAAAAGCCCCATACCACAGGGAGCCAAAAACTAACAAGAAGAAAATGAGATTCATACTGGTGATCCAAAGTCGAAGGAAAAGCTTTGACTACAAATCAGGTATTTTCATGCCTAATCTTCAAACTCTGGAATCAGATTCCTGAAACCACAAGAAGGATTCCAAACCTCTTTATCTTCCAGAAAACATCCAATCTCAACCTTTAAAGACTGTTTCTGCTTTATTCCTCTTCCCATTCTACAGTTGATCTGAGATCCCTTGGATACAGTTACTTGGAAGTTCATGTCACAGCAGTAACCAACTTGTATATGTAGAGCATCCTGCTACCCCTGTGGCTAGGGCCATGCTCCATGAATACTATAAATAAATACAATAAATCTGCAAAGGAATGTCTGTTATCCATTTCTGGTACATTTTCCATGGTTTCTGTCTTTTTCAATTGTTTTACTCCGTCAGCCTCTCTTCCTTTCTATTTTTCCCTCTCCCCTTTCTTTGCACATGCCATAATGCAACAGTGAAAAGCACATATTGCTCGAGTATTATGAAGCCACTGTACTTTCTTCTTTCATAGGCACTGAAATGTAGTAGTTTTATCGAGTTGGTTTAACAGACGAGAAAGAATAACACAGCTTCCATAATGCATTATTTTATTACATCAAAGCCTAAGAAGAGAGTATTTTACCCTCGGTAATTTGAAATGATGGTAGTAGGGCAGGGACCACAGGCAAACTAGCAATAACCACATTATTGATAGCCCCGAGATATTGGACACATCTGTACACATTGGTCTTTCCCGCTTGTTAGGTCTCGCCTACGCAGCCCGCAAGGGCTGCATAGGAGGGGACCTTCAGGAATCGATTCAGCTTTCAGGCAAAAACGTGCACGCTTTGCATTGCTTTCAATGGCAACGTGTGCACGTTTGGCGATTCACTTGTGGGAGCGAGCTTTGGCACCATCTGTTTCTAATTAACTTGGAAACAGATGGTGCCCCTGCTCGCACACGCAAGGGAAACAGTTTTTTTTTTTTTTTTTTTTTATTGTCCCACAGCGCTTCCTTAGCTAACTTTTCGACATTTCAGCCGGGTTGCTCGGGAAGCTCAGTCGCACCACATCTAAACTGTGTAGACACAGTCTCTTGTGTGTTTCATCGCGCACTTCCTCAATCGATTCCACTCCATCTGTGTGGTTCACATCTAAACTGTGTAGACACCCCAAAAACAGTCTAAGGCACCAATAATGTCACGTACAGACCCCGTCTTTTTTTTAAAAACTCCAGCGTTTTTAGTACTGGTCTTAAATAACATTTGTTTCAGCCGAGTTGCTCGGGAAGCTCAGTCGCACTACATATAAAGTGTGTAGACACCCCAAAAACAGTTTGAGGCACCAATACTGTCTCGCACACACTCTGTATTTTTCAAAACTCTAGCGCTGGAAAGGTAAATAGAAAAAAAAACAGCACTCATGCCAGCGCCCCTCTAGTTATTCATGGGCTTAATTTGAACCGGTGTGTAACGGGATGCTCATTTGGAAAAGGCATTTAAACATGCAAATTTACTGGGAAAATAGATACCATACGATAGGACTGTTCTTATATAACATTTGGTGCCCCTGCTCGCTCCAAAGTGTGTTTTAATTCTCTCTCTCTTCTGTGTATTATCGCGCTAATACTGTCTCTCAGTCGCACCACATCTAAACTGTGTAGACACCCCAAAATCAGTCTAAGGCACCAATAGTGTCACGTACAGACCCCGTCTTTTTTTTAAAACTCCAGCGTTATTAGTACTGTTCTTAAATAACATTTGTTTCAGCCGGGTTGCTCGGGAAGCTCAGTCGCACTACATATAAAGTGTGTAGACACCCCAAAAAACAGTTTCAGGCACCAATGCTGTCTCGCACACACTCTGTATTTTTCAAAACTCTATCGCTGGAAATGTAAATAGAAAAAAACCCAGCACTCATGCCAGCGCCCCTCTAGCTATTCAGGGGCTTAATTTGAACCGGTGTGTAACGGGATGCTCATTTGGAAAAAGCATTTAAACATGCAAATTTGCTGGGAAAATAGATACCATACAATAGGACTGTTCTTATATAACATTTGGTGCCCCTGCTCGCTCCAAAGTGTGTTTTAATTCTCTCTTCTGTGTATTATTGCGCTAATACTGTCTCTCAGTCCCACCACATCTAAACTGTGTAGACACCCCAAAAGGGGAAAGTGAGCATCGCCAGGAGCACGGAGCAGCAGCACGGGACGACGGGGGCTAGAGAGCAGGGGCAGGACCTTTTAATCCACGGAGAAGGGGCCCTGGCGACCAGGGGCAGGATTGACAAAGTCAATAGTTCTGTCTTGCACTTTTTGCCAGTAGGTGTGTGTATGTCTGTGGGTGGTTATGCCCACCTTCAGCTACTTTCTAAACCGTAACACAAGGATGTTTGTATTTTTTGAAACCCCTTTTAGGGCTTCTTCTAAGTACATACAAATAAAACAAGCATTGGCATAGCCAACAGGTCTCGCCTTTGGGACCTTATAAGTGTTTAACCATGCAACAGTTAATGTTGTTGCACCAAGGATATTGTGCTGCATAACTAAATACTTATAAGGTCCCAAAAGCGAGACCTATTGGCTATGCCAATGCTTGTTTATAAAGAGATTAGGGGTATTACACATGCTAACAATAAGAACCAAAACTCCCTGTTTTATCACACCAGCAGTGACGGGTTTAGCTCCTGTCTCAGCCTCAGGTTTTTGGGGGTAATGAGGGATTTGAGGCAGTTCCTTTTGTAGGTTGATTTTTATTGTCATATGCTACATAGAAGAGGTGAACCACTCGTCATTGGTTCCTATAGAACACAACATGGAGGGCATCTGAGAAAGTAGATCAATTAGGTCTTGTGTTAATTCAGTACTATTTCAGTTTGTGTGCTGCCAAGGGTGCCATTTTGGGCACCTTACAACTGTCCGTCCTCTGTGTATGGGAATTCCAGTTCACTTACGGGTCGCAGATTATAAGTGTATGTGACATTTTTGTGATTTGCGTCATTTTTTGGACAGGTTCTGAATTAAATGGTTAAAGCTCACAAAATTGTTCCACCTTGCACCCAGGTCCCCCAAGAACCTAGGAACAAATCTAGGAACAAAGGGCTGATGTATAGCATACTTGATACATTCTAATGAGTACTTGGTACATTTTAACATTCTAGCTTGCAACAACAGCTTAGCTCAAGGTCACATTGACTGCATTGCGAACGTAAGTTCCTCTAAGGGCAGATGTGTATGATACATGAAGTGATTGACAGTGGAACTGCTATATAGCGGGCTGGGCCCAGAGAAAAGGGCGTACATTGTGTCGCACTTACTGCCTTGCTTACTATCTGCCTCACTCACTGACATTCTCTCTTTAATCATATCATCTCTTTCCACCTCTCTCACTTACTGCCCCTCAGTCTGCACAAGCTCTACCTCACCGCTTCTTGCTCACTTATGGCCTGAATCAAAAGCTATTTATGTAGCAGACACTCGTGTGCAAATGGCAGCATTTACAAAAGTAACTTCAACTTCCTTATTCACAAGTAGTGAACTTTCAATCAATTGATTTAATCAAAGGGCTGTAAGCATTGAAAGGAGGGGTACACATGCAGAAGTTGGTGAACACCTACAAACCTTCAAGTGTATGTATATTAGGATTTCCATCTCTCTAAGAGAAAAATACCAGCCATTTTATCAAGTTTTGAAATCGTGGAAAGGCTCAGAACTAATACATGAATGCAAATTTGAGTAAAATTATTTGTGGCATTTTGGACCTGTTAGTTCTGTTTCTGAGTGGTTGAAAGGTCATTTGGGAACAATTTAGACAGCACTATTTATTCTTCTTGTATCAGCTGTTTTAAGTTCATATCTGAAAATGAATAAATAACATATGTTACCAGTTTTTCCATTTTTTTACCAGCCTTGGCTTGAAAATACAGGTCATGCCGGTAAAATAATGGTGCGGTGGTAACCCAATGCTTAATCAGAATTCCTTTGGAGGAAGGTTTAGACATTGAAAATGGTCAGTGATTTGCTATTGGGAGTTAATTTGTTTTCTGTGTGGAAAAGGGAGATAGTAGTCTCAAAACTTGAGGGTGTGGGAAATCTCTTAGTGACGGAGAATGTGTCTCCCCATGGAAAACAGTTATCAGGTGCACATGCAGTTGTGCATGATATTCTCCCATTTGTTAGAGACTCCATGTCACACATCCAATTTGGACATATGTAGGCCTGTGAGTCATATTAGGAAGCTGCCCAGTCACAACTACTTGGGATCTTTTGTGAATTCCAAAAATGTGGACATTTCTCCTAAACAATGAGAACCCTTACAGAAGCAAATGTTCTGACTTTCTTTGTGAATCCATCATTAGATGTCTCTCTTTTACTTCTCTGACACATCCGCCATTCTATAATGTTTTGAACACTTTAAGTGTAGCTTTTTTCTAAATGTCGTGTCCATTTTTCTATTAATATTTGTTCTATTATATTTTCCTGCAGTTTGTGGCGCACCCAAACTGTCAGCAGCAGTTGCTGACAATCTGGTACGAAAACCTCTCAGGACTGCGGGAACAGCCCATTGCCATCAAGTGTCTTGTTGTGCTGGTGGTCGCCCTTGGTCTTCCATTTCTTGCCATCGGTTACTGGATCGCGCCATGTAGCTGGGTAAAGATTACTTTATATTATGCCTATTTTTTGTATATTATATTGTACCACGTGGATATTAAACTGGGTAAAAATATCATCTGTTCATTTACACCAGGTTTCTCCAACAAGTAGCTTGTGAGCTACTAGTAGCTTTTCAGCTACCTGTAAGTAGCTCTCCGGTGTGCAGCCTAAGACCACTAAATTAGAAGCTTGTGCTTGGTTCAACCAATATATGTATACCTAACTTGAAAAGCATGTATTTGAGACAAAAATGTGTGTATTTTCAGAACTCATAAGCTGATGTGTGGGGAAGAATGGTTGAATATCCAAAATATATTTAAAGCTGATATTAGAGTGAGAAAAATCAAACTGTGTTGGAGAGATTAATTACTAGCATTATTAACATGACACCGGGGGCTTGCATCTATACTGTAATGTATGTCTCATGTAGAGGCATTCCACTTTGACAAAGCATCTTTATGTTACTACTAGCAACAGGTGCCTGATGCACTGAACTGATCACTGCTGGTAACCTTTGCATAAGGTAGCTACTAGTGTAATGAGGTCTAATTTAATAACAAATACATCTCTAATAACATTAGTAGCTTGGAAGGATTTTCATTGAACATAAGTAGCTCTTATTACAGAAAAGGTTGGGGACCCCTGATTTTCACAATGCCACTGGGGCGCTATTGTTGTACAATACTACTTCAGTTTTGTCCGTTCCCTTTCTTCAGGATCGGTGTTTTTATAAGGCAAGGAGGGCAGCAGCCTCATGACGCCACATAGTGGAGGCTCCAAATCACAGTGAAAGGCCAGATAAGCTGCAATTTTCGGAGTAGGGTGGGCACACAAGGTGGCAAAATGCTCTTCCTATCTATTATTTCCTGACTATTCATTTTTCTCAAAACCAATCGCAGGGGGTTGAACATCTGGCATGGAGTTCAGTACACAGCCAGTAAACATGTTTGCTGGGGTTTTCCCAAACTTAGATCTGAATCTTTCCTGCTTAGAGTTCTATATTTAGTTGTCTGTAGTCCCCAATTCGTGTCTCCACTTTATTTTCCCCTGGATAGCACAGACTCCCCCTGGGTTCTCTGCATGTAGGTAGTTTTAATCCTTTACATCCCCTTTTCAGGTATGTCTAAATGTTGGCATTGTGAAGGAAGAGTTTCCTTCGCTCCACCCACAACCCCGGTACACATCAAATCCCTTTGGAGCAACTGAACTATCTCCCAGTGTTATATTAACTGCTTTTGGGCCTGAAATGTAACAAAAAGAGTGTACTCGGAATCATATGAGCTACTCTGGGGGTTTCATTTCTTAAATCGATATTCATACGCATTACCTTTCAGGGTATTCACTCTTTACTCACTGGTGACTGACTGTCCGTCTGCACTTTACATGGTACAACACAGTTTGGTAATTTTAATGATTTTTGTATGAAATAACTTGTTATAAATCTTCTTGAAATAGTATCTGTGAACTTATATTGCTGTGTTTTTCTCGAACGGTTCTAACTCATACGACCATCCCATAAAAATGGAACAGTAGCGAAGGATGTGTGTTTCACTCGTGTGTTTATTCAGGAAATGGCACTGCAAAGGTCAGCTTTCTCTCAGAAATTGGTAACACCAGCCTGCGAGGAGAGGCAGACTCTTGCCTCCCAATCAAATTAAAACTGCAAAGGCGACCCTGAGCATCTTATCTCAACAGAGGTTTGCTCCAGGCACCTGATATCAATTAAAGACATTTGTGTTTGCGTTGTCACGTGATGAACTCTTGGGGTTCCCTATTCTATCTTCCAATAAGGTGTGTTCTAGGAGCCCTGGTTATATGCACTTTGTGGGCCCCCTCTCTCCTACGTCCTCATATAGCCGAAGAGTGCCTGCAGAATGCTATTAGGTGTTGCCTGTAATCTTGTCTTTTGCAATCATGGAAGGGTTTTTTAGGTTACGGATGTGACGTCACTTGTACTAAAGTACCTTTGTCAGGTGATTTCCGAGAAGCATATTGTGTTGCTCAACAGACGGGTATCTTGATAGAGTTATCTATTAACCTACCCATTGAGACACAAAGGTATCTCAGTCACACAAAAGCTGAGTGTGCCTGCTGGTTGGGCATCCACCACTTACCACCCAGTCACACCCCACCAGGTTTTCAGGTAACAGTAACAGATTGTTTATTGCTGGAGCTCACACCAAGACCTCACTCTGTTTAAGCAAAAATATCTATCCAGCTGGCTGGTGAATGATGCCTGGAAGATGACCCTGCCTATATATGTGCATAATATTTCTTATGATGTGGCATAGCTTCCAATATATGTTTTGATAATGGTGCATATAGCAAGGGTCTGGGGGGTGTGTGTGTTAGGGTGTGTGTACTTCGGTGTTATGGGCCCCACCGGAGTGACCCGGACCCTGGGTTGGTGATAATTTCTGGGTAAACGCTGCATCAATTAAATGGTAGCAGAATGATGGTTATTATTGACAAGTTTGGTGATTATTGATTATTTGATGACTAACACTATATGTTGAGTCGCGTTATGTTATATGTGAGTTTTCACGCTTCTGGGATGTAGGAAGTGGAACACGTGTGGCAAGAGAAGTCACATGGAATTGGTACATTGTCTGAGTTCATATTGGTAATAACACAGGTTGTGTTATAATAGGGACATTTTCTGTATAAAAGGTGTATAAATGAGATAGCAAATCACGTTTTCTTGTGAAACTCTGGCCTTAATTCTCAGGAGCATAGTCTCCACATGTGTCTTATCCCCAGAGAAACGGGTTTACTGTTTGCTTGAAAGAAGGGTAAGGTAGAGGGAAGTGCTACTTTATTGGCGAAAGTTAATAATTCTGTGGTAGGGTAGAGGTAAGCGCTGCCTACTGGAAATACAGAATTCTTGTGTAAATGGACAAAGCTGTCACTTTTGTTTAGCGAATCAGACAATGGAAATGTTTTAATGTTGTAACTAACAAAGAATTGTTGAGAAAAGTTTGCCATAAAATTTTGTAAAGGAGGGGTCGGCAAGAGCAGGAGTAGTGGGAAAGGCTGACTTCAGAAAGACCGTGCTGAGATTGGTCAGCTGTAGAAAGACGAAGCTTTCACTGATTGGTGCGTTAGTGTGAGACGTGCTGTGATTGGAGCATCACCAGAGTGACGTAGACGCCCCGGATTGGTGCGTTAGTGAGAGTCGTGCTGGGATAGGTGGATGCGGAAGTGACGTAGAGCTTTCTGATTTGCTTACGAGTGTGTTTCCATAGTGGTATTGGTTGGAAAGGAAACCGCGCAGAGGAAGCTGATTGGTAGAGAGTTTGTGTTGCACTGACGTTTCTAGCTGAATGCGAAGACAAAAAGTTAAGTGAAAAATGTATAATATTGGTAAAGAGAAGAAGAAAGTTTCGCTGTTTGGAAAGGTAAAAAATTGTTTGTGAAAGACAAGCCTGCAGAAAAGCAGGAGTGGAAACTATTCCCTGCCCCGGGAACGCCTGTATTTCACATGATAATGAAGCATGGCTATCACACTTGCGTGTTTGTAGAGAATTGGGTGCTATATACGAAAGGTGATGGTGCGCTTGCATTTCCTCCAGAAGGTTCTTTTAACATAAAGGTTTTGCGGCATTTGAGAGAAACAATGGGGAAACTTGAGCCTAAAGTTAGACCTACGCAATTTGAAGCATTAATGGATTGGGAAAATGAGGTGAATGAGAAAGAACGACACAGATCAGGAAGAGGTTATGATTTTGGTTTGGATAAATATCGGGATGAGAATATTGAGGACAAAATATGTGGAAGGCAACAGGTGGATGTACCCAATGATTTGTTTCCTGTCAGGAGTATGGGAGGATCTACAGGAGGTAAAAAGAAAGGGGAAAAGAAGCATATTGAAATTTCAGGCTGTAGGTACAGTGATACTAAAGATGAGTTGCTGGATGACATTCTGGATAACAGACCACCTCCATATCAAGGGGAGTTTGCGACAGTGGTGCCAAAGGCACCGCCAGCAGAAACTATAAAAGTTTTCCAAACTGTTCCAGTCCCCATAGGGAGTAGTGCAATAAATAGACAAGAACCTGTTCAAATTAATAGTACAGTAACGAAGGCAGGACTCCTTCCAATGAGCAGTACGATTATTTGGCAAGAAACACAAGTGATAAATAGGTCAAATTATGAAGAAGAAAAAAATGAGTTAGCAGTCAGGACACGAGAATTGTCTGAAAGATTGAAAGAACTGCCTATGAATATGGAAACTTTAACAGTCCCGATGAATATAGATTCTGAAATTTCTGTTTGCAAAAGTGAGGTAGAGAAAGAACATTCACTGACCATACCGTTAAATGAGGCAAGACCAGATCCTAGAAGAGAGTTATTCTCTGAAAGTGTCAGGAATAAACAGCTTAGTGTGTCCCGATTGGATACACCGAAAGATCTGACAAAAGCTCCGACTTACACGGTTGGAACTCAGATACTGACTGAAAAACCGACTGGATGGTTGCAGGGAACGAAACCTAGAGAAAGATTAAACGAAGTCTCTTTGAGTCTGACAAGTGAGGAGTTGGGAGAGAGGGAAAGAAGTGTCTATAGAAAAGATGCAGAACGCCAACAGATAGATATTGCAGAATTAAAAGTAGACATGGAGGAATTACATTTTGGAGCGGTAAGCATAAACAGACCAAAAACAGGAGTGGATATCTCTAAATATAGGGATTTGCAGAAACAATATAGATTAGATTTCACAGGAAAAGGCATAGAAAAGTTGAACACTACTGGAAGAAGAGCTAAAATTAAAGAATTGCTGATATTGCTGAGAAAAAGGAGGGATGTTGAAAAATGGAGAAGCAGGTGGAGAAAGAAGAAAAAACGAATAGCTGATAAGGGATCATTAGCATTTCCTGCTGCTCACAAATGTGAAACTGACTACATTACCAGAGGGAATTTGTTTGCAGATGAATTGGCAAAATATTGCACAAAACAGGATTGTTCTTTGAATCAGGCACGGGCGAAGGAAGACACTTTTTCCCAATATCTCATGCTTACTAACACAGTAGAAACATGGAAAGAAGTGAGGCAGTTGCAGGTTCAGGCAAGCGATGGGGAAAAGGAAACGTGGGTAAAAGAATGTTGCACACAAAAGAAGAGGATGATGTTTGGGTCTACCAAGATGAAAGCGCTGTTATGCCCAATGGTATGTTTGCCCATTTTGCACGCATGTATCATGGACAGGCACACACAGATAGGGAAACTCATTTCGACAACGAAGTTATCAGTCTGATCTGTGAAATACTGAGCACTAAACAGAAACTGCATTGTGCCTATTGTCCAGAAGCTTCTGGAGTTGGTGAGCAGGTGAATGGCACAATGAAAGTCAAATTAGTAGAAATGTGTGATTCCACTGACTTGAAATGGCCGGATGCTTTGCCCCTAGTTATAATAACCATGAGAAGTACACCTGACAGAAGGACCTGTTTAAATCCTTACAAGATACTAATGGGACGAGCCATGAGACAAGCATATGTACCTGATCCACAACAAAGGCCACTGAGAAGTAGACTGCAGATTTCGAATACAAGTTCTGAATCAGGTGCTGAGCAACCAGAAGCTGTTAACAGAAGAGAAGCAGACTGTGAAACTAGTGAGACTAGATCAACAGACTCTGCGAGTGTACAGCAAGGTGTAAGACTCAACGATTTTTCACCTGACAACGATTTAGAAAGTACTACAGAACTAGGACAAGAACAAAGTCAAGAGCAGAGGCAAGAACAGGAAATTCTGAACAAAGACTGTGAACCTATGGATAAGGATGATTCACACATGTGGCCCAACGGAGTAAAGAGACTCAAGTATAAGATAGTGAGAAAAGGAACAAAAGCTCTTGAAGACCAGATCTCTGAAATAACAAACAAGTTAGAACAGGAGAAATTGGATAGACCACCTAAGTGGACTTACGTAGTCTTACAAAAGATAGAAGAAGTAGATTTTAGAAAGGAAAGGGACAGTGACAACGACAGTGAGCAGGACAAAGAAAACGACTTGAGGCCACCCTAACAGTGTTACAGAAAACACTTCTGGGTTTTAGCACACAAGACAAAGACGATTTTTCATGAACCATTTCCAAGTAGTTAAAATAAAAGAAGGGGCAAAGGACAGAAAGTCATTCAAGTGTGGAAACACACTTTGTACATACGGTACATATTTGGTAGATTTTATTTATAGGATAACTTAGATACCATAGCAGATATGAACAGTCCTAAAAATAGATATAAAATGTTTGCTTTAGGTGTAAGATGTGTTTATGTTGTACCATTTTACTAAGGATGCTGTTAATAATGTACAAATAAGTTGCACAGGTAGATAGAACTGCACTTCGCAAGGATAAGTAAGTTTCAGATTTAGAACTAAAGATAAAATTTTTGTCGAGAACAAGGGAAATGAGAAAGAAATTTGCTGAACTAACAAAATTATTGAGAAGAAGTGTCTGATCAAATAAAATTTAGTGGGATGAATGGGTGGTTTGGGATTTGGTGATGATGAAATCATCAAAGAAATCTGATGCAGCGCGTACAATAAAAACTATTCTCCTCCTAGGTTATTTATAGGTCATCCAGGGGCAAACTATATTTCTCATATCCACATGACGATGGGGCCCATAAACATCGTCTAACACACACGCACACTCCTGGATTTTCCTTTTACACCTTTATGAAATTCTGTACTTCTAGGAGAAGCATGAGAACTAAATGGAGAACACCATTTTATGTACCGCTGGAAGAGCAAGGATATCTATTTACCTTAATTTGTCACTTTCTTTTAGTTATTTCTTAAGATATTCCTGCTCATTGTTTTGTCGATGAATCATTCATTTAAGAAATTAGTTTATAGTGATTAAGACCAGCTGAATCACAATCAACCAATTACTCATGTCACAATCATTTAGGAAAATAACCACTGAGTCATTTTGGGTTAAAAGAATCTTAAATTTTATATAATTTTAAAAGCATGGAAAGAATTTAATACTTTATTCAATTATTCATTTTTAAATTCACAATTTTATTAAGCATAATCAATTTATTGCAGAAAAGGAAATTTTGTCATAAAGCCAAAAACCCTAGTTACCTGCCTAGCTTCCTAATTTAGCCTAATGATTTCTAACCTAACTTTGGGATTAGAAATAGCCTGATTCTCATACTCAACTGTAAAGTTAAGACAGCAACAGCAACTTCAGCTCGTCAGCATCAGCTACCTGCAACCCGTCTCCTCTACTGCAACCCCGACTCTCGAACTGCCTGGAACTCTGACTGGAACTCCCGGGAACTGACCCCTCCCACTAAGAGTAGGCCCTCTTATACCCTAATTCTAACTTTGCTAACTAACTGTTGCAACATTAATATCACGCTTTTCTTTCATTGGTCCATGCATGTCAGCTTATTCATTCTTTAATCAAGTTCTCTTGGATTCAAGGGTCCTTGGATCATTTCCTTTCCCATACGCTTAAACATTTCCATCCGATTCGATCAGTCCATTTGTATCTTATTTTGACACATTCAAGAACTCCGCAGTCATTGTCCTTTCTCTTGGGCTCCTTTCCCACGGACTCTCTCCTGATCATCACGGCACACTATCAGTTCAATTAGGTCACACCAGCCTTGACCATTTCTTGCATCCTAGCCTCTCAGAGACATCACGAGGTTCCAGATTTCTTCAATCTCATTCCGTACCACGTGTCCCCTTGCGCCTGCGCACATCTTCCCACTGGCGGCCATTTTATATCGCCACTCGGTTCTACTTTAGAAGCACTAATTTGAGGCAAACAAAACATAATAAAAATAGAGAAAAATATCCCTTTCGTTTCCCTCCCGTCTACGTACCCCAATTAGTTGTTACCTAGCAAAAAGCGACATTTAAGCTGCTCCTTACTTACCATCACTATTGTTTTTGCAACGACACATTTTATTTCTATGAAGCACAAACATGCATTTATTTTATTTAGTACGCTTTTTATTCTTACGTTATGATTAGACACACGGACATTCATTAATAGATTATTTAGCACATACATTGGCATATTACCATTCCCACGTATACAATGTTGATTAATACATTTAAACGAACATTTTTAATTAATTAATTATATAATTTGTTAGGGGTTAAATTTTTTTATTTTCCCTGCTCCATCAACTCCCCCTTTGGTGATTTTTAAATCACCATATAAAACCTAAGTCATACTTCTTTTCAGGCAGCATGTCTTTCATCCTTTTCTTTCTGTTATTCATATCTCTGTCTCTTCTTCATCTTGCCTTTTAGTCTCTTTATACATGCTTTCTTTCAATTTCTCCAATTCAATTTCACCCATTTCTCTCTCTCTTTCTCTCATTATTCTGTTATTTCTTCTTATCTTATTCTGTCTTACTTTTCTCTTTATACATGTTATTACTATTTTCAATATCATGGCTAACAATATCACTATAGTTGCTACTATTATAACTTTCCCTATTACTAGTTTACTCATCCTAGTTAACCAATTTGCTACTGAGGAAAACCCTCTACCAAGTTTTCCCAAAACACTTTCAACCTCCAGTGGAACTAATTCTTTGTGCAGACTTGTAATATTTGTAATATACTTCTGTATATTTTCACTGTTATCCGGAATGTAAGTACAACAATGTTGGACTTTCAACATTCCACAGACTCCACCCTCTTTTGCCAAAAGAATATCAAGGGCAAGCCGATTTTGCATCACCATAGCTCTCATGGCAACCATTTCGGTATTTACCATTAAGAACCCTCCCGCAGTATCTGTAGACAAACGATCTACTACCGTGGATAACTTCCGAATTTTAAATGCATTCAAAGATATTCCCACTGCTGGTATTAATGCTCCAAAAATATCACCTACAATTTCTGAAAAACTTTCCCTTTTTCTACGTGTAAATCTATTAATCATCTTGTATGTTCCCTTTTCTTCTCTGTCCATGTGAAAATTTTTTGGAAAGACCAGGCCTACATAGCAAGTTCCATACCAATGGTCCGGTAACCTGTAATAAGCTCTATTCCCACAAATATAATAGATACCTGGAAATATTGGGTCCTTTCCACCTTTGAATCCCCAACCTCCCAGAATTTGATAATTGTCATGGCAGATACTGGAACCTACAAAGTAATTGTCATAGACTGTCTTATTTCTCTTAATGCACAACTTTCCTGTTTGCGGCCAGTCTAATGTCATTGCTGCATTTATCTTTTTCCCTTCATGATTTCCTTCCTCAAACGTCCATAAACGTTTTCCTTCCTCTTTTATTGCTTCTTTTGAAATTTCATTCTTTTTTCTTCTACCATGTCTAAAAATACTTTTTCTTCTTTCTTTAACTCACAGGTAAGATTGTTACTAACCATTTCTTCTAACGTTAATTTTCTATGTTCTAAAAATAATTCTCCTAAAACCTTTGCTGGTTTCACTTTGTTAAGTTCTGGTACTACTGGAATGTTTGCAAATATCTTATTTATATCAGTATAATAAGATTCTAATCTACCTGTTTTATAAAATAAACTTGCTATTACACTACATGTTATTCCATAAGTCAAAGGTAAGTGATGATAAGTCACACCTTCCGATACTGACGCAGGCAACTGCATACAAACATAACAATCTCTTACTTCCATTGTTTTTACGTACTCATACAACAACTTTGTAAAAACATTCTTTGAGAAATCTGTTACTGACCTATCCTTATGCAACTCTGCACTACTTCTTAAAACAACTTGTTCTTTAATATTAGTTTCTTTTTCTGGTTTAGTATCATTCTTTGCTTCTATCACAGCTACACTAATAGGAATTGTGATTGCTAAAACTATCCATATGGTCATTAATAATCCTGTACAAAAACAGCACATTTTGCACCATCTCTTTATAAAATCACATTTATCTCTTCTATTCTCATTATTTTCCATTTTTCCTTTTCTATTTATTAAGTTTCAGAAAATTGTGTCACTACACCTCAGAAATGACTTAGATGCCACTCTGCTTTCAAAAAAAGTCTTTGCTTGGTACTTTCTTTAATTCTCTCCAGAATTCTTTCGTTGTCACATCCGGTGATTTGTCACGTCCAGTAAATTTGTCACGTCCGGCAGAAGCACTATAAGTCTTCACTTCAGTTTCGTTGCATCTCACCTTTTCCCATCCGACTTCTCAGTCTCTGGTTTCCGTGAGTGTTTTCTTCTTCTTCTTTGTAATCAGTTAGTGCAATATACAGCCACTCAGGTGACTTAAATTTTGAATTCACTTTCTTTGTCCTTTTGGACTTTTGTAATCTTTTTCCACTGGGTTTTTCTTGTCCCTTTTGACTTGTTACCTCATTTACTTGTTCAGCATCTTCGTCTTCTGCTCTTATTATTCTATATCTCAATTTTCTTACATAGCTGTTGGGCCAATTATCTCCTTTTCTTGGCCTTTTGGCTTCACCTTCTCTTTCTTCTCTTTCTGATTTCCAATTTCTTTTTCTTGATTCAGTCTTTGCTTTTTCCTCTCCTCCACTTTCTTCTGTTTCTGTTTCAACTGTCTCACTATTGTCTCTTATTTTGAAACTTATAATCTCGTCATCTCCTACTGGTGGATCTGTCTTCTCCTTTTTGTTTTCCCCTATTACTGTCCCTCCTCGGGGTTCTTCCGATTTGGTGTTTTTCTCCTTTTCTGGTTCTAAATTTCCCTGTTCTCCTGTTTCTCTATCTATCCCTATTGCTCCTCGGGGTTCTTCTCGATTTTCTAACTTTTTGTGTACTTCTTTCCCTACTTCATCTATTAATATTGTTTCTAAAGGATTTCCACCATAACTTGTACTTGGTTGTTCATCTAACTCAATTTCTTGCTCAGTTTCTTCTCTAATTGGTTTATAACCCCAAGTTCTCTTTCGAATTCTTCCCAGTTTGCAGCTGAATCATCAGATCCTGAAGTTGTGTCAGATATTTCCAGATGTCGACTTACAGGTCGATCTTCAAGTTCTGGAACTTCTGAATTTCTTTCTTCTTCTTCTTCTTGTTCCTCTTCTTCTCTAGAGGTGTTTTCCGTTGGGGTCTCCAGATGTCGACTTTCAGGTCGATCTTCAAGTTCTGGCACCCTTTCTTTTATCTTGGTTGTCCCAGCCGTTAAACTTTTATCCCACACTTCCAACCGCCGACTCACATGTCGATCTGTAGGTTCTGGAACTCTGATTGTGTGGCTGGCATGAACCCAGTTCTTCACTCCTGCACACTTGACAGCAGTCGTTGTCACTAGGATTACCTGTGTTGGCTCATCCCAACGCGGAACCAAACAGTTTCTTCTCCTGTGGACTTTAATACGGACCCAGTCTCCTGGATTCAAGTCGTGGGCTGGTTTTCTTTCAAGAGTGGTCGCATCCGGTCCAACCTGATGAAACACAGAACGCACCACATCAGCCAGTCCTTTGCAATAATCCAGTATTAGATCATCAGTTATTGTTAATAACTTGTTGACTGGTACGTGGGCTTGTCTCATTGCTCGTCCCATGATCATTTCATGAGGACTGAGTCCCGTTTTCTTTTCAGGGATGCTTCTGATGGTCATTAGAACAAGAGGCAGTGCATCTGGCCATTTGAGCCCTGTAGCTTGACACATTTTCCCTAATCTGTTTTTAATCGTTCCATTTATCTGCTCTACTACCCCAGAAGCCTCTGGTCTGTAAGCACAATGTAATTTTTGTTTAATACTCAGTGCTTCACAAATCAATTGGATCAACTCATTTTGAAAATGTGTTCCTCTATCTGTCTCAACTGTGACTGGAAAACCATACCTCGGAATGAACTCTCGTAGCATAAGTTTTGCCACTGTTGTTCCATCATTCCTTCTTGTGGGGTATGCCTCCACCCAACGAGAGAACAAACAGACGACCACCAGAACATATCTTAATCTGTTACTAGGGGGCATCTCAATGAAATCCATCTGTATCCTTGTGAATGGACCTCCTTCTCGTCCTATTGTTCCTAGACTCACTACTGTTTTTCTTCCTGGGTTAAATTGTTGACAAATAAGACATCTTTGACAAAGACTTTCAGCAATGGCTCTGAATTTTGGGTTATACCAAGTTTGTCTAAAAAGTCTAATCATTGCATCTCTCCCAATATGAGCTTGTCCATGGTACATCCGTGCCATGTCTGCAATCATGCTATCAGGCATAACTGGTCTTTCATCTCTGTATACCCACACTCCATTATTTTCCTGTCTTCTACATCCTGCTTTAATCCAGTAATCCTTTTCCTCATCTCTTGCTGTTTCTTGTAACTGCCTTACTTCATCCCATGTTTCGACTGTATTAGTGAAAAGCAAAGGACAAGAGACATGCTCCCTTTCTCTATTTTTGTTCAGGGACGCCATGTTTTCCGCACAATATCTAGCGATCTCATCAGCATAGTTATTGCCGACCGCTATGTAGTCTTCGTTTTTCTTATGCGCCTTGCACTTCACTACAGCTATTTGTTTAGGCAGCTGTATCGCCTCAAGCAGTTTTTTAACATAATCTCCATTTCTGATAGGTGTTCCTGCAGATGTCAAAAATCCTCTTTGTGACCAAATCTGGCCAAAATCATGTACGATGCCGAAACCATATTGGCTATCGGTCACAATCGTGATTCGTACATTTTTCCCCAATTTACATGCTTGAATCAAAGCAATTAGTTCCGCAACTTGGGCAGACCTAACTCCTTTCAGACAAGACGCTTCCATTACAGTTGCCACTGTGCATACTGCATAAGCTGCGCTTAACACTCCTTCCTTTGTGCGTAAACATGAACCATCTACAAACATGACATAATCGGATTCCTTTAACGGTTCATCTTTTATGTCAGCTCTTGGTTTTGTGCAATATTCCAGCACATTCAGACAATCATGATCTACTTCATCTTGTTCAATTATACTCTCTTCATCTGGCAATGATGTCGAAGGATTTACATTTATGCATCTATCTATGGTCACATTTTCTGCACTCAAGATGACTTTTTCGTACTTAGTCAGCCGACTATGTGTCATGTACTGTGTTTTTGTTCTTGTCAAAAGAATTTCTACTGAATGGGGAACATATACTCTCAGTGGATACCCCATCACTATACCTTCACTTTGTTCCAGACTTACACAAGTAGCAGCAACTGCTTTCAGACATCCAGGCAATGCTTTTGCTATAGGATCTAAAACAGCTGAGAAGTAAGCTATAGGCCTCTTCATGGTGCCGTGTTTTTGTACCAGTACTGAAAATGCACATCCATCTCTTTCACTGCAGTATAACTCAAAATCCTTCTCATAATCAGGCATGCCTAATGCAGGGGCCTCACACAGTTTCTTTTTCAATTCTTTGAAAGATTTCATTTCTTCTTTGTTTAACTCAAAAGGGTCTTTTACATCTTTCTTTGTTAGTTTTTGTAATGGTTTTGCAATCAAAGAAAATCCACTTATCCATTGTCGACAATATCCAACCATTCCCAAAAACATTCTTACCTCTCTCTGAGTCATTGGTGCTCTCATTCCTTGAATCATTCTTACTCTTTCTGTCGCTATTTTCCGCACTCCTTTCTCAATTTTATGTCCTAAATACTGGACTTCTTTCTGACAAAACTGTAATTTTGAAGGAGACACTTTATGTCCTCTTTTCTCTAAGTGGTTCAGCAAAGCAATTGTATCACTTACACATGCTTCTTTGGTTTTCGATGCCACCAATAGGTCATCGATATACTGCACCATTACTGATTTTTCTGGCATTTTTAAATCTTCCAGAGATTTCTTTAGAATCTGATTAAAAATTGAGGGGCTTTCTGTATACCCCTGTGGAATTCGGCACCATGCCAAAATACGCTCTCCGAAACGGAATGCAAATAATGGCTGGCTGTCTGGATGCAAAGGAATAGAAAAAAATGCATGACATAAATCTATCACCGTATACCACTCAGCTTCATGCGGGATTTGATATAGAATCACTGCAGGGTTTGGCACTATTGGACAACATGGTACCACTATTTTGTTGATCTTTCTCAAATCCTGTACTATTCTGTATGTTCCATTTGGCTTTTTCAGTCCCATAATAGGTGAATTACATGGACTGCTCATGATTTCTTTCAGAATTCCCTGTTCAATCATCTTATTTATCACAGGAGTTATTCCTTCAATTATTTCTGGAGTTAATTTGTACTGTGGCGTGTTTGGATAACTTATCCCTTCTTTCACTGTCACTTTTACGGGATCAACTTCTCTCATTAATCCAATGTCCTCTCCTGTAAAATCCCACACGCTTTCTTTTACTGCACCTTTTAGCTCTTCTGGGAGTTTTTCTGCATCAAATGCAGGAAATAAACCATTCGTTTCAGGTTCTTGATTCATCAAAGTTACTTTATACAGAACATCTTCATCTGAGGTTTGAAAACCTATTCCTTCTGGTGTACAATAAATTGTGCAATTCATTTTACACAAAAGGTCACGACCTAGAAGATTTACAGGACTACAATCGCACACTACAAATTTATGCATTTTACTAAAAGAACCAATTTTTACTTCTACCAATTCAGTAAGCGGGGTTTTAATCTGCTGATTGGCTACTCCTACCACTTGGATGCATTCACCTGAGAGAGGAAGGTTCGGAATTTCCACTGACCTAACAGTAGAACGGGTAGCTCCAGTATCGACAAGGAATGTTACGTTTGCTCCATTCACTTCTCCATCCACAAAGGGACCAGACTGATCTACCTCCAGAGTTGCGCCAAGCACGCACTCTTTCCCCTCTCTTGCGCACCGTCAGAAACTTTCATCCGGGTCATCCTCACTCTGATGCAACCAATACTGGGAAATGTTAGCTGCTCTCGGCAACTGTGTTACCTGCTCTCCTCCGTAGAATCCTGTTTCTGTACTGTATCTTTGCTGGTTAACAGTGTTGGGAAGTGGTGGTTGTGGCACCTGACTTTGTTGAACAACTACCTCATTCTGCACCTGTGGAGTTAATGATTGATGTTCCGGATTAGGTTTAGGTGGGAACTTACACTCATTTCTCCAATGCCCCAATTTTCCGTAATTATGACATGGCCATTTCTTCTTTGCCTCTTCTAGACTCACTTGTCCTTTTCCTTTACCTATATTTGGTCGCATCTTATTCTGTCCTGATTCGTTTCCATTATTATTATCCAATTGAGCTTCTTGTTTTTCTGCCACTTTCACTTGTGCCCACATTGCTTTTTCTTTCAACTTACGCTGTTTACTCTCTATTTCATCACTACAATACTTAGCATACCTCAGCACCTCATCTACACTTGCATTCTGCCAGTTTATCATATGTTGCTTAATCATATCGCTTATTTCTTGTTTCAAGCCAAATACAAATCGGTATACAAAATGACTCATATCCTTCTCACTTAATTCCTCATAACCACTATACTGTTTGAAAACCAACAACAATCGCTCATAATATGCATGTACACTCTCCTTACTTTCCTGTGTAGTTCTATCAATCTTAACCCAATCTGTCTCTTTTGGAGGAATCTTATTTTTCAAAAAGGTAATCACCTTGTCGTATTTCTTCATCACATCTGGTCCTGGAGCTCCTGTCTTAGGATCTCTTGGATATTCTGTAGTTGGCCAGTCAACTGTAATCTTACATTCTGACCACAGATCCGTTGGTACCACTATGTCAAACAATCCATCCAAATCTATCCACAACACTTTCGAGACCTTTACAAACCTTTCTACCTGTCGGTACCACTCAACTGGCTTTTCTCTTAACTTTGGAAAGTCATTTGTAAATGACAGGATGTCCTGCCTAGTCCAGGGAACATGCACATAACTACCACCTGGAGTTTCTCTCATAGGGTACTCTTTAACAACAGGTTCCTTTTCTGTTATCATAAAAGCCAATGAACCTTTGTCTACACTTTTTTCATTCTTCTTTGTCCATCTAACCTTCCATCTGTCCACATCACCCCATTTTCTCAACAAAACAATCAACTCTTTTATCTGTGTCAGCCTTCCTGCTGTATTCAAATTTTCAATATCTTTTCACAAAAATCTACTCTGTATGGTTTCTGCAACGTTTTTACTTTTGCAAAATCTATTCCAATCTCACTAGCCACTTCTTCTAGTTTGTCATGTAAATTCTTTGCCCTCCATGTTATACTTTTGCACAGAAACATTATTTCATCATCCTGATAATTCTTTATCTTTTCTGTACCAATCGTTCCTAGAATTAATTCTTCCATGTCAATTTTCAATCTGATCACATCTAATGGTTTTTCTTCTGTTTCTTTTATCTTAAAAGCTTTTATCCACTCATTTAACTCATCAGGAGTCGGACCTATAGGAGTACTATTTATTTCTGTCCAATTTCCACTCTTTTCAGGTGTCACTGTTGCAGATTCAGTTACCATAGGCATTTTCCTACCGCTACACTCATTCACTGTCAAATTTTCAGGTGGACTTGGTCTGTAAGCACTAGTCAAATTGCTCGTACCTGGACTTGTTTCCATTCTTTCCTTTTCTCTTTGGAATTGCGAACTCAAGGGAATCACCAAAGATCGTTCATCAATTTTCTGATTCTCGAAAACTGGTATTACTGGACCTATTGTTACAGGTACGGTAACTGCTTCCATATTCTTGGTTAATTCTCTAATTTTCTCAGTTAATTCTTTTGTTGACCTTGCCAATTCTCTTGCACTATCATTTTCTATTCCCTCATTTTGGGAAGTTCTTATTTGTTCTTGTGACCTATTTATTTCTTGTTTTTTTTCTGGACTTTTATTTCGCATAGTTTCTATTGGTGGCGCATTTGGTGTCACCACTGTAGAAATCTGCTGATACGGAGGTGGATTTTTATTTAATATATCTTCCAGCAACTCGTCATCAGTTTCGCTCTCATGCATATACTTTTCTCTCTCTAAATGTTTCTTTTTCTCTGTCCGTTTTTTCTTAGTCCCTTCCTCAACTGTAAAAGCTGGAAACAAACCTCCTGTCATGTTAGCACATCTCCATCGTTTTATTCTGTCCTCATGATTCATTCCCCACAATCTTCCGGGCACGAACTCATAACCTTTCATACCTCTGAATCTTTCTTTTTCGTACATCTCATCTTCCCATTCTGTTAAAGCTTCAAACTGTGTCGGTCTAGGTCTAGGTTCCAATTTAAGCATCTTTTCTTTTAAATTCCGTAAAATCGCTACATTAAAAGAACCATTTTCAGGGAAAGCCAATGCTCCATCATTCTTGGTATATTTTACCCAATTATCCAACCATATGCACGTATGATATCCATATTTCAGCATCATATGTGAAGCCGCTGATTTCGGCGGAGGAATTACTTGTCCCTCTCTAGTCACTACCTTTTTGTCTTTCTTAAAGAAATTCTTTAATTTCGTTGTCCATGACGTTCTCTCCCTTTCATACTCGTAATATTCTATTTTGTTTTCTCTTTACTCTAACGCTGTTTCTGTGTACGGAACTTCGTCCAATTACAGCGCGATTCACACTAACGTACCAATCAGAACAATTTCCACCGTCCGCGAACCAACCAATCCTAGCGCGGCACTTTTCTACGTCACTCCTGCTCTGTATTCACGTGACCAGTGCACTAACCAATCCTAGCGCGGCACTTTTCCACGTCACTTCTACTCTTTACCCCTCCTTTACAAAATTTATCGGCAAGTTTCTTTTCGCTGTTTTCTCCGTTAGTTACAACAAATAAACAATTCCATAGTCTGATTCGCTAAACAAAGTGACAGCTTTTTCCTTTTACACAAGAATCCTGTTTTTCCAGTAGGCAGCGCTTACCTCTACCCTACCACAGAATTATTGACTTTCGCCGATAAAGTAGCACTTCCTCTACCTTACCCTTCTTTCGAACAAACAATTTACTCGTTTCTCTGGGGATAAGACACATGTGGAGACTAGGCTCCTGAGAATTAAGGCCAAAGTTTCACAAGTAAACGTGATTTGCTATTTCATTTACACACTTTTCACACCGAAGTCCCTAACATAACACAACCTGCGTTATAACCAAAATGAATTCAGACCATGTACCAAATTCCATGTGACTTCTCTTGCCACACGTGTTCCACTTCCTACATCCCAGAAGCGTGAAAACTCACATATAACATAACGCGACTCAACATATAGTGTTAGTCATCAAATAATCAATAATCAATAAACAATAATCACTAAACTAATCTATAGAAAACCATAACTCTGCTACCAAGAAATCTGATGCAGCGCGTACAATAAAAACTATTCTCCTCCTAGGTTATTTATAGGTCATCCAGGGGCAAACTATATTTCTCATATCCACATGACGATGGGGCCCATAAACATCGTCTAACACACACGCACACTCCTGGATTTTCCTTTTACACCTTTATGAAATTCTGTACTTCTAGGAGAAGCATGAGAACTAAATGGAGAACACCATTTTATGTACCGCTGGAAGAGCAAGGATATCTATTTACCTTAATTTGTCACTTTCTTTTAGTTATTTCTTAAGATATTCCTGCTCATTGTTTTGTCGATGAATCATTCATTTAAGAAATTAGTTTATAGTGATTAAGACCAGCTGAATCACAATCAACCAATTACTCATGTCACAATCATTTAGGAAAATAACCACTGAGTCATTTTGGGTTAAAAGAATCTTAAATTTTATATAATTTTAAAAGCATGGAAAGAATTTAATACTTTATTCAATTATTCATTTTTAAATTCACAATTTTATTAAGCATAATCAATTTATTGCAGAAAAGGAAATTTTGTCATAAAGCCAAAAACCCTAGTTACCTGCCTAGCTTCCTAATTTAGCCTAATGATTTCTAACCTAACTTTGGGATTAGAAATAGCCTGATTCTCATACTCAACTGTAAAGTTAAGACAGCAACAGCAACTTCAGCTCGTCAGCATCAGCTACCTGCAACCCGTCTCCTCTACTGCAACCCCGACTCTCGAACTGCCTGGAACTCTGACTGGAACTCCCGGGAACTGACCCCCTCCCACTAAGAGTAGGCCCTCTTATACCCTAATTCTAACTTTGCTAACTAACTGTTGCAACATTAATATCACGCTTTTCTTTCATTGGTCCATGCATGTCAGCTTATTCATTCTTTAATCAAGTTCTCTTGGATTCAAGGGTCCTTGGATCATTTCCTTTCCCATACGCTTAAACATTTCCATCCGATTCGATCAGTCCATTTGTATCTTATTTTGACACATTCAAGAACTCCGCAGTCATTGTCCTTTCTCTTGGGCTCCTTTCCCACGGACTCTCTCCGGATCATCACGGCACACTATCAGTTCAATTAGGTCACACCAGCCTTGACCATTTCTTGCATCCTAGCCTCTCAGAGACATCACGAGGTTCCAGATTTCTTCAATCTCATCCCGTACCACGTGTCCCCTTGCGCCTGCGCACATCTTCCCACTGGCGGCCATTTTATATCGCCACTCGGTTCTACTTTAGAAGCACTAATTTGAGGCAAACAAAACATAATTAAAATAGAGAAAAATATCCCTTTCGTTTCCCTCCCGTCTACGTACCCCAATTAGTTGTTACCTAGCAAAAGCGACATTTAAGCTGCTCCTTACTTACCATCACTATTGTTTTTGCAACAACACATTTTATTTCTATGAAGCACAAACATGCATTTATTTTATTTAGTACGCTTTTTATTCTTACGTTATGATTAGACACACGGACATTCATTAATAGATTATTTAGCACATACATTGGCATATTACCATTCCCACGTATACAATGTTGATTAATACATTTAAACGAACATTTTTAATTAATTAATTATATAATTTGTTAGGGGTTACATTTTTTATTTTCCCTGCTCCATCACATACAACACAGCTCCTGCTGTATGTTAACATAGTCAGTAGTTGGTGCTTGTGCACTAAATGCATTGAGGTGTATAGCAAGCAGTAGCTTAGGGAATAGAGGAGAGGACTGTTCAATACAAACATGAGCCTCTCAGCCCTAGGCAGCCATGCAAATTAAGTGTGCTCAATCCTCACATCTTTTTCTGGTGCTCATGTTAATAACCGGAGAAGGGATTTGTTCTACTCGCTGGAGCTTGTTACATTTCTCGGTAGCTGGGGGTCTGTTCCGTGTGTAATCGAACTTGCATGGTTCCATATCAAAGGAGAGATGCAACAGTGGCAGCTTCTGTGTGCTTCCTGAAATCTGAATAAAAGCATTGTTTATCGCCCTGTGGACTGGATGAGCCCAGGATCATAAAGTGGGTATTACATTTGTGGGGGTGCACAGCCTGGTTAGGCAACAGAACAGTTATAAGAGAATCTCTATTTAACCCCAGCTAGCTGAGGTCACAGAGCAAACAATTCCCTTGCAAATTGTGTGAAATGTTCAAGCAGCACCAAACAATATTAAAGATAAGAACATCATACATTAATTCCCAAGCAACTTTAGAAAAATCAAGAAAAATGAAGAAGCAAAAAGATACAATGGTTAAAAATGGAAAGGAAGAAACAGACACATGGACTTTTAAACATTTAAGGGAAAATGTTCAGAAATGGCTATAGGAACAATGGATATCGAAAGCTCACATTGAGACTATGTGCAATACCCAAAAACAGCCATCAGAGGCCACTTTTACACCGAAAAACAAGGAAAAGTTAACCGCAAACTGTTCTGCTTCAGAGAATCCTCGGCAGTTAGTGGTAGAGTCAATACTCCTCCACTTTGGTGCACTCAAGTGTTTGTAGTCATCTTGGTGCTCTTCAGGGGGTCGCAGCTTCAAGAGGAAGACAGACATCTTTGCCCCGGCTTTGGACTACAACCTAGAGTCCCCAAATGTTTCTTGATCGTGGGACATTCACTCCGAATCCCTCTTACAGCACTCGGTCGGGTCTTTAGGGCAGGCTTATTTGCACGAGGTCTCTCTATAGCCAGGGCTTTCCCAGGGTCCAGTTCCAAGTGGTCAACTTTGCCTTCCTCACAGCATGGAACAATGCTATATTTTATGTCCCTGTAGCAGCAACAGAAGGCTAACCACTTGACCTTTACAGAGCAGTTCCCATATCTGGGTGCCAGCAGAAGCAAGAAGTCCTTCAGTCTTCTTTCCTCAGCAGTCAGACAAAATTTTCTTTTCTTCCAGATGTTTCTTCTTCAATACACAAATGTTCTGAGGAGGTGGTGGTGAGGTGCCAGTTTTATCTTATGCAGTAGGCAATGACTGGAGAATTCCCTACATCCAATCCTGCTAATTTTCTCCCTGAATTCCCACTTCAATTTTTTTTATCATTTCCTTTCTCAGTTCTCTGCAAACTTTCACAGAGTCACTGAACCAAGATGGTCCCAGCCTTTCTCCACCTGCAGGAGCTCTGGTCCTTCATCTAGCCGTTCCCCTGTGAAGAAATGTCCTCTCTTCTGTCAGTGCTAGAACTAGTTTTCCTTTCTACTGGTATCGGAGACAGAAGGTCTTGAAGTGTTTTGAGAATCAATGGGTGCTATTCTGGACTCCCATTTGGCATTTCCAAGCCAAAGGAAGAGCTCTGACAACTGTCCCCTTGTTCTGGCAGCTGTTCCTGCCCCTCTCTTAGATGGCTAATCGTTGCTAAGGGACCACTTGCAGAGGCCACTTCTACCTTCCTACTGCCAGAGGTGAAGCATTGTCTTCCAGAAAATGGATGTAAGCAAGTCAGTCAAGGATGCTTCTGGTGCAGGGCTGGAACTTATACCAGATCTAAACCAGTTTACTCTGACAGCTCAAAGTACACTTTCCTAAAGTAACGTTTCTGCTAAAGTAATCCAAAACGTATTACATTTTTTAAACTAAGTGAAAAAAACTTTTAATCATTGCTCCAATATTTCTCACATTTAGATCTAATAAAGTGATTTTAATCATTAGAAGGTTCGTTCTTGAAAAATGCAGCTTTACCTCTACAGCGAAAACTAATTTCTCTAACTGTTCTCTGTGAGGGCATACTTTCCCTAATGTCTAGAATGCCATTTTTCCATATACTAAGCACCCAACCTTGTTTGCTTATAAACCTCACTTTGGGAGTGACTTGGGTAATATATAAAAACAGGTTTTTCTACACGGTGTGTGCACATTTTCTTGATTTGTGTTACTGTAGAAACTTAAAACCGCAACCCAGCCAGAGCACAAAAGGCGCACTCGCAAGCGCCTACACATGACATTAAACATCCATGCCAGTGTTATATGTGGGCTACAGTCTGCGCCAACATACAATAATCTTACTGGAAAGATATGTACACTAATTGAATGAAACCAATTTTACAGTACAGGTTTAGGGCCAGAGCACATGCAATGTGGCACTGAATGGCAATTCACAATATCATAATGCCAGGAAAAATAGGGGCCATAAAAAAGTAAATAAATTTAAAGTGACCACACAGGAAGGGTGGATTTCCTGCATGAGCAAGCCCCCTTGCTTCGCAGGCTATCATGTATGAAAATAGTACAAACGCTACTGGTGATTGAGGTGGTTAAAGCCCAATGGACCAGTTGCTAGAGGGATCCTGTGAAACATGCCTAGTGTCATAAAGGTATTTGAGAGCTTTACATGATTTGCCATTGATACTCTAATCTAACCATGCTGTAAATCAGCTAATCATTACGGATGTGTGAGGAAATTTGACTGGAAATATTTAGTGTTCAACCTTTTTTCCATTTGGTCTTTAAAACTTATGGCAACAACACTTTTATTATCTGTAGGAGAATATCATATACAAAAAATGTTAGTTTGATTTGAAATAGCAGTACTTGTGTGGGTGAGTAATGTTTTTGGGGTTCAGGTTTGTGCTCTCCGTCTTCACCCGCAGATGAAAGATTTTTTAACAGGTTCATCTAAGTCATCACATGAGCTTACTTGTTTGGAAATATACTCGGTGTGACTCCAATAATTTCAGGGAACACAACAGCAGCAACCAATTAAAATCTCTTGGTATAATTGATTTGTATTAATCCTGACAAAACATGACAAAGCATAAAATAATTTACTTGACAAGAATAACCAGTCAGACACGTAAAAACAATTACGTGGGGGAGGGGGTGCAGAGTAGGGAATGGAAAACCGAACTTTCCAGATCTTTGAAAGTTTGTTAAAGTTGGACTTTGATAAGTACACAGAATTCTGGCCAGTATAGAGGGGAACATTAAAGCGGATGAAAGAGGCAGAAAGTTGGCTTTGATTATGGCCAGGCCTCAGTTAAGAGAGCTGAACATAGTTATGACAAAAGGGTAAGAGCACAGATCCACCTTCTCTAAGGGTGGTAGATAGTCCATTTTAAAATATATTTTTTACAGATCTTTACTTTGTTTATTAATTTGACTGACAGTGAACCTGAGACACTATAAGTATTCCTTCAAATACCTTATATATCTTGGGTACACTAGCAACCAGATTAGAAGACCTTCTGATGGTCAAATCAAGAAGAAAATTCAATAAAGTGACACCCCATAGCGTATGAGTGGGGCTAGACAAGACATCATTAAAGTTAGGGTTGGAATTGTTACTAATGTAACTATGTACTCAAAAGGGGTAGTATATAATTTTTTACATATGAGGGTTGCTTTCCACTTTGTATGTTCAAAAGAAGAGGAGCCACTGTAACCCAAAAAACAAAGAAAACATTGAGTGGAACACACAGCTTGGTTCCATGATGAGTGTAAACATGGAACAAGAATCTACATTTTCAAATGTTGATTTTGAGTAGGGTTGGGAGCTATTTGAGGATGCAGCATAAAATGTTGTGAAAGCCAAGCATCAGAAATTAATGTTAAAAATAATATAAGGGATAAACTACCTCCTGTCATACATTATAAGGCTATTGCAAGTCACTGAGGAGTTCCATAACCATATAGAGGAACAAGGCTAAAGGCTGAGTTACTTTATAAGACTATGGAACTTCGATATGACCTGCGGTATCCTTATAATGTACGGCAGGCGGTACTTTATCCGATATGATACATGGTCACAACATCACCTTTTCCACAAACCACTTAAAACCATGGTGCTTAGGTCTTTCATATGAAAGGGACAGCATGTTTCCAAACATGAAGAATAAAAATAGAATTCCAGGTGCAAAATTAAACACATCAAAAACCTGCTAGATATTTTTTGCAAAAAGATATTAGAAACAGTTCAATACAAGTCAGTTTTTAATATCTCTGCAGCTCCTAAAAATGAACATTTTCTAAAATGTACACATGGCCTGAATCCTGGTTGGGCCACTGACCCTGGCTAGATTGCCAATGTCCCATCTAGAGGTGTATGATAGAGTTGGGATGGTCATACATTGTACACTATTGGTACAATTCATTGTAAGGACACCACAAATAATTTGTACCTCATTCTGACACCCATGCTAATACTTCAGTTTGCTCCCAAATCAGAATTAGAAGTAGCGCGCCTGTTCTTCAGTCACATTTTGCCAGATTTTGCCTGGTGGAATTCATGCAAGGAAAACCCACTATATTTTGAGTTTTGTATCTCATAACACTGGAAGCAAGTGGCATTACCACATGACAGCCCATTCAGAAGTGCAGACTTTGGGAGACGCGCGAGCGCGCGATTCAAGATGGCCGCCGCGTGAGAGACTTCACGCTAATTCAGCCTGTTTTTTCGGGTTAATCGGCGAATTCCTGTCAGAAAGGGCATTCTGGTGGAGGACACTGCATCCCTAAACAACTTACCTTTGCTGTGGAGCTTTTAGACGATTCTGCGCAGCGGAAGTGGGTCTTTTCATCGCCTGGTTCCTGCTCCTTGCACTGCTTTCAGGTACAGCCAGGCTTTCTGTCAAGGGGCGGAGTGAACTTTCAGGAAAGGGCCTGGCTTGGGCCTAGCCACTCCCCCTACCCATTTTAGCTGCTGCACCAGTCATTTCCTGGTTATTTCCACAGCTTTCGCTTTTTCATACACTATTTTGCTTCTGCAAGTCTCATTTTGTCTCTTTTTACTCAAAATGGAAAATAAAAGTGCGATTAATAATAAAAGGAGGCAGCAAATTTCTCCTCCTCCTGCTAAATCTAAAGTAGTGGAGTCTTCTGAACCCTCACTATCTTTAATTTTGGAGGAAATTCAGGCACTTCGTGTCAATACAGACACTATTGCTTCTGAAGTTAAACATGTGCGCAAAGAAATGGCCAGCCTGTCAATGAAAATATCAGATAATTCCATCAAAATACAGGATAATAAGGGCAAAATTGACACATTTTCTCCTCTTGTGGCAAAAATTTCACCTATGTGCTCAGCATTATTGGACATGGAAAACCGTAACAGACAATATAATTTACGCATATTTAATTTGCCTGAAGATGTTGAGGGAAATAACTGTAGATTACATTTGGAGAATTTATTGCCTGGTCTTTTGCAAGTGAAATTCTCAGAAACGTTTGAAATTGATAAGGCTCACAGGATTCCCTCACATAGGAACCCTCTACACACAAAACCGCGACAAATGATTTTCAAAGTTCTTCGACACCACCATTTGGTTTTAATCAGAAAAGCAGCTAGAGAAATACCTTCATTGATGGTAAATGGAAATAAAATATTTATTCATCAGGATTTCGCCAAAGAAACTGTCTCAATTCGCAAAGAATTCATTGCTCTTCGTCCTCAACTACGAAGTCTAGGCTACAAATATGGTCTTTTTGATCCGTCGACGATGCGCATTTGGAAGGATAACTTCTCGAAATCTTTTCAACGTCCAGAAGATTTGAGACATTTTTTGGTTCATCAGTCACAGCTCTCAATGGATACCAATGACTCTGCTGCTTGACTTTTATCAGTTACGATTTTTATCAGTTATGTCCTTTCTGACACAGTACTGAAATCTCTTTGTGAAGGGCTCCAGCGGTTCCGGTCATGCTTGTAAAGCGTGTGTGCGTTTCACATTTCACATTTATGTCTTTTGTTTGTCGTTTTTTCCATCCTTTTTCATTTTTCCTTTCCCTTTTCCTTATCTGGAGCTACCTTTTTCTCATTCTCTTGATCTTCTTTATCTTCCTCTTTTTGATCTCCTTTCTTCTATTATGGCTAATACACAATTTTTTTTTTTTTTTTTTTTTTAATTTTAAAAACAACTTTATTAAAAAAAATAAAGTTCATCTCCACTGCATTCCGCCTACATCCCCAGCAGGGCCGGCAGTGCAAGTTATCGAGGCAGTAACTCTTACGACTGGGTAAGGGAAAAACACAGCAAGCCGCCTACAACCACATTGGGCCGGCCGCGTACAGGAGAGTTATAGATAGTGAGGTAAGAAACGTATGCAAATATAACTTAATTCTCGACAGTTATTGGTTATTAGCTTTCCTATCCTCCTACGCTATCTCTACTATATCTCAAGTGTCGTAATGTCAAATTCACCATTTTACCATTACCACAGTGCTTAGATCCCTGGGTTTGCTGCCTTTTTGCGGGCTGCGTGTCGTTGCAACCCATAAGCGAAGGGAGAGAGTGTCGCCTCGGTTGTTACGCCGAAGAGAGTGTTTGTATTGCCCTTGTAGTTTTTCCGGGCCCACCACTATAATTAAATGGTCGCGTCTTGCGCAAGAAGTTGGTATGTGGGCAGCTGGACATGCTGGTTCGTCGGCTTTGCAATAAAGATTAACCAGGAAAAAAACAAATATACTTAGAAAGGAGAAAAAAAATAGATGAAGGAGAAAGAGGCCTAAGGAGGTATTCAGAGGGCTAACATCTCTCCGGTCGAAGGACCCGCAAGGAAGAGGAACCCGGAGGCATGCTGGGTCAGTTCGCGGTCGGCTGGGGACCGGCCCACGGGCGCCAAGCATCGGGAGGACATATAGGGCTGTTGTGCGTTTAGGCTATATCCAATTCGTCGGTATCCCCTCTTGGGAGAACTGGGTCGTCAAAGAGTTGAAGGGCGCGAAGCCGCGGAGGCATAGTTCTAGCGTGCTCCAGCCGGGTCAGGTATTGGATCAAGGGCTGCCAAGTGCGCTGAAATTTGGCATCTGTGTGTGTCAGTCGGTGGGTAAGAAGTTCCATTGCCATGACCTGCCAGAGTCTCGTAAACCACAAAGTTGTGGAGGGCGTGTGGGCCTGTTTCCAGTGGGCTGCGATAACTTGTTTCGCTGCCGTAAACATCTGGAATATCAAGCGCCAGGCCATATGTGTCATGGCTTTGAGTGTGGTCGGGCGAAGGCCCAAAATGAAAACCTCCGGATCGTTGGGGAGGGGGAACCCTACCACTGCCCTAATGTGCTGTTGCACCTCCGACAAATACAAAATAATAAGTGGGCACTCCCACCAGATGTGAATGAAGGATCCCTGAGCCGCCAAGCAACGCCAACAGTTAGGGGTAACATTCTCTGCAGCCTAAGAGGAGTATAGTACCAGCGTGTCATAAGTTTGTATGCCGATTCTTGTTGTGGCGTACTTCGCAGTATGCGCCGGATATCCCTCCAGAGCTGAGCCCACCGGTCAGGGAGAATCTCGCTCCCAATGTCCCTCTGCCACTGGCGCTGGTAGGTGTGGGGCGTGACCTCCTGAGATTGTTGAAGGACCTTATAGGTCCAAGAGATTAGCCCTTTAGACCCATCGAACGCCCGAACCAGAAGTTCAAATGGTGTCAGCTGTCACGTGGCTCCCTCCCTACTGGATGGGGCCCGAAGCCAATGGCGGACCTGGAAGTATTCTAGCCGAGCAGTCACTGGGAGATTGAAATCCGCCCGACACTGTTCAAACGACTTGAACATCCCGTTCTCGAAGAGTTGTTCAATGATGCGACACTCCCCTGTTTCCCATGCTCGAAATGAGTTTATGCGGGAGGCTGGGGGAAAGTCTGCGTTGAGTGCCACCGGAGTGAGGGGAGAGGGAAACGAAGCAAGGCCCTGGTGTACCGCGATTCTATCCCATATTTCCAATACCGTGCGTGTGGGCGTGGCAATATAAGCACTGGGATGTCGAGCGCTCTTTTTTAGCCAAGCTAGGTCCCACAGCGGGCGACAGGCCACTGCTCGGTCCATGTGAAACCAGTGTTTCTCACTTGCCCGCACCGACCACTCCGATATATACCTCAGGTGCGACGCCCAATAGTATGCCAGGAAATCCGGGCACGCTAGGCCTCCACGTTCTCGCGGTAGCATCAGAACCCTGGTAGACAGCCGCGGTCGTCCTCCTCCCCATATGAAGTTGACCACTTCTCTCTGAAGGCCCAGGATGTCTCTATGGGGGATTGGCGTCGGAAGCGCTTGAAATATGTATAGGACCTTTGAGAGTATGGACATTTTCACTGCGTTAAGGCGTCCTAGCCAAGAGAGAGGTAACGCTTTCCATCGGCGGAGATCCTCTCGGACAGTGGTTCTACAGGCAGGCCAGTTAGCCTGCGTCCAAGTGTCAAGATTAGCTGTGATATTGATCCCCAGATAACGTATGGATTTTGAGGCCCATTGGAAAGGGTTGACTGCCTGAAGTTCGTCTAACTGCTGGGGGGGAAGAGTAAGATTAAGTGCACACAATTTGGTAAGATTGACCTTGAGCCCCGAAACTAACTCAAAGTGGGAAAGGGTGTCTATGAGCGCCGGGAGGGAGGTCGCAGGCTCCGTGAGTGTCAACAGTAGGTCATCCGCGAAGAGGGCGATCTTATGGTCCACCCCGCCCATGCGGACTCCTTTAACATCCTCCGATCGTTGGATAGCAATCGCCAGGGGCTCCACAGCGAGCGCGAAGAGCAGGGGTGATAGTGGGCAGCCCTGACAAGTGCCCCTTCGGATGGAAAAAAAAGAGGTCAAAATTCCATTCACCCGGATCCGCGCTTTAGGGTCCGCATACGGTGCCATGATGCGTTTTATCATGAGAGGTCCTAGTCCTATGCGGCGGAGAACCACCCGAAGGAATGACCAATCGACCCGGTCAAAGGCCTTCTCGGCGTCGAGGGAGAGTATAAAGGCAGGCATGTCTTGGTGTTGAACCTTTTGTATTAGATGGGCTATTCTCCGTAGGTTATCCGCTCCCTGTCGTGCTTGTATGAAGCCTACTTGATCAGGTTCAATTAAGCTCGGGAGGAGGGGAGCTAGACGACGAGATAGGATTTTAGTATAGAGCTTGGCGTCGACATTTAGGAGCGAGATCGGGCGAAACGATGCGCATGCAGTATGATCTTTCCCAGGCTTTGGAATGAGAACAATTTCCGCCTCAGCCATTGACGGTGTCACAGCTCCGGTGTCAGTAAACTAGTCAAAAAGGCGTAACAGAGGCGCTTGAAGTTCTGGGAGAAAGAGGCGGTAGAAGGCCAGTGTCAGGCCATCAGGGCCGGGTGACTTCACCGTCGGCATACTCTTTAGAGCGTGTAGTAGCTCTTCCGCTGTAATGCGCTCCTCTAGCTGTTGCTGGTGGTGGGTGTCCAGAGGTGGCCAGGGGCTCTCGTCCAGGAAGGGTTCTATCTGGTCCACACAGGTGTCCACAGCCCCGTAGAGATCAGAAAAGAACTCGAGGAATTCCTTTTGTTTGGCACCTTCCGCGATGGCCCACCCCCGCCCGGCAAAGCGATTTTGGCAATGTGGTTACGGGATATCTGGAGGCGGAGGCGACGTGCCAGCATGGAGCACACTTTGTTGCCTCCTCCTTAGAATTTTTGCTTTAGGGCGAGAAGGGAGTGTTCCGCCTTATTTACCCTTAGGGCCTTTAGTTGTCCCCAAAGTGATGCGAGTTTTTTCTTTGCAAGTAAAGAGGGCGTTATGTGAGTTTGCCGCTCTAGCGCTTTAATGTCTCGACCGAGGTTGTCCTCTACCAGTCTAGCCTCCCTTCGTCTAGCTATAGAAATAGAGGTGATAGTGCCCCTAATTGTAGCTTTGAAGGCGTCCCATAGGAGAGAAATCGGGGTGTCCGGTAGGTCATTATGAATGAAATAGGATAGTATGGCTTGTTTTATTTCCTCTACGTCCACCGGATCCCGCAGGACCCGAGGAGGAAGACGCCATCGTGGAGTGGAGCCCGAGGGTCTGCCCATTCCCGCCGAGGTTATCTCCACGTGGGCGTGATCAGAAACCGATATGTCCGAGATGTCCGCCGATTCCAAGGCTCTAGTAAGTATCTGGGAAATAAAGAAGTAGTCGATGCGGGAGTAAGATCGATGTACATGGGAATAAAAGGAGTAGTCCCGCGTGTCAGGTTCCCTGTATCGCCATGCATCTACAAGACCAAGAGCCTGTATGTCGTGCTTAAGTGTCGCGGACATAGCTCCGGTCCCTTGATATGAGGAAGCGGTGCGATCTAAGCCCGGATCCCATACTAAATTAAAGTCGCCTCCAATGATGGCGGGTCCATCCTCCTGGGATAGTTGTGACCGGAGGAGATCTCTGAGAAAGCTATCTTGCGCTTGATTAGGAGCGTATATATTAACTAGCAACAGGGGGTTGCCCCGAGCTAATATTGTCGTCTTAAGATACCGACCTTCACTATCGCGTGTAGTACGGCTGATTGTTATTGGGGTGCCAGCTTTGAAAAGGATTGCTACCCCCGCAGTCTTAGTTGGTGCATGGGCCCATACCTGTACCGGATATCTAGGGTGTGACATACGCGAAACATCCGCCGAGAGGAGGTGGGTCTCTTGTAGGAAGATAATGTCAGGGTTGCGTAGGAGGAGATACCTCCAGATTTGTCTTCGCTTGTTTGGGGAATTCAGGCCCCTAACATTTAGGGTCATGCATTTAAGTTGAGCCATTGGTCCAGTAGGATGGAGCACGATCCGTCAACGCCTCCCCCTTGCCTCCCGCCCCCATCCCGGGGCCCTCTCCCGCTAAGTGGACACCTTTCGGCAGGGAGCGTAGCACACATCCACAATCCCCTCCTCTTAGATAGACACCCGGCGCCCAAGCCTGTCCCCAATAGTCCGACCAGCAAATCAGGGTGGAGTCCCGCCTGCATGCCCAGATCCTCCCAGGCCTGTGCGAGCAGAGAAAGAAAAAATTGAGAGGACAGAAGACAGAAAAACCAAATAATAAAAAATAACCAGCAACATAATGGCCAACTGGGCCATAAAGAACCAGTCCGGACCTGGAGCGGCCCATTGGTGTGAACCAGGGCGGCTCTGAGGAAGTCACTCCTCATTTGGACTAAGGACATGGTGGGGGGGAACGTGGTACCTGACAGCCGGGGCGGCTACCGTCCCCCGGGGAGCCATCTGTTCTTTTAACTGTGGTCGTGAGGTTGGGGAGCCTATCAAGGTGTTCACTCATATTATATCAGGGGAGCAAGCCCCTACCTTGGAACGCTGGGGACTCTTATGTCCCGGGTCCAATTGTATGTGGGTATCAATGTAGTAAGGCAAGGTTGTAGCTTGGGATATCGAGTATATGGGCCGTATAGGAGCAGGCCTCGGTAGAGCCCGGTAGGCCTGTCACGATGTAACGAACGCCGATAGGTGATCTTAAAGCCAAGTACCGGCCTGACCTAGGCATGTTATCTAGTAGTGAGAAAGCTAGTTGGTGGTAGGTCTGCGTCAGGAGGGTCGACTCATGAAGGCCCACTTCACCTAGGCTATAGGATGACCTGGAAGGTGATCTAGAGCTCCACCCACCCCTTCTACGCCCTGGACAACTGAGTGCCCCCCACTTCCCAATAGGTGTGCGCGACCTTCCTCTGCCAAGTAGTGCGGGGGCCTGTGGTCACACGAGCAGCCGGTTTTAGGATGAGAGCTATACAGTGTTACTTTTGTTATATCTCAGTCCCCAGCTAGCAGATCGATCGCCCGCGAGCCCTCCCAATGGTGAGAGAAATTACTGACTTAATACATCTACCAACAGTACATCATTGTTGCTGTCAATGTCCTTGAAAGGCTGTCAAGGGGGGCAGGCACAAGTGTTTACACAGTGTTGAACTATGGGTCGGGAGCGGGACATTCAGTGAAGTCAAGCCCCAGCAGAGTGGGTTTCAGTGGACCTAATTTCTATACTAAGCATCCCTCAATGGATAGGGTCCTGTAATAACAAACTTATAACATGGTAACACATAACATTGTGGCCTACTGGTGGGAGATGTCTCCCCGCCTCCAGTTTGCTGGTCCAGGAAAGCCGGTCGTTTATACCGTAGTGAACGTGACCACTTTTCGTCTGTGACTGTATCATCATTTGGGGGTCTGTCCTGCCTAGAGAGGTCAGTTCAGGCTGTGTGTTCCCCTTGGGTCACAAGGCCCCCAGGGGCCATCTTCAAAGAAATTCCCGTGCACAGTGCATAGATGTTTCCTCCATTGCCCCTGTTGTAAGTAGAACCGGGTTGTCGCAGCTCGGGGGCATGTTTTGTCCTCCAGAGTAGGGGTGTGTGCGTGATCAAAAGGCCCACGCGACAGGGCGAGGTGTACAGGTGGTGAGCACAGTTCATTCTCCATTTCCTGGGCCCTCGGTCGATGGGAGCGCTTGGCCAGTCCTCTTCTCTGACATCGGCTGGGGTTCTTCTAGAGCTTTCAGGTGACGTATAATGTCTTGCTTAGCTTGGCTAGATGCCGAGTGGGCTACCGATGATCCTGAGCCGTGGCGTTGCACCTTGGACCACTCTGGGCGCAGCGATATCCGGGAGGCCGAGTCAGCAGGGGAGGGCGAGGATCGCCGTGAGTCCCGTGAAAGGTGTAGCAGTCGGAGTGCCTCCCGCAATGAGCGTATGGATCGACGCCGTCCCTCCCATTGGAAAATTATAGCGAAAGGGTGTCCCCATTGATATTTAATGTTGGACGCTTTCAGTTTGGCCGTCACTGGCCGGAAGTCCCGACGGCGGCGCAGAGTGATGGGCGAGAGGTCCTGAAAGATCTGGATAGTATGGCCCCCGTATTCCAGCTTCTCGTGCGCCCTGGAGGCCCGGAGAATTGCCTCTTTTTCGGCATAGAAGTGGACTCTGGTCAGGATGTCAGGGATCAGGTTGGGGTTGCCTCGTGGGGGAGCCACTCGATGGGCCCGATCCAGCGTCGGGGGGGAGATATCCTCATCACCTCGGATGGCCTGGAGCAGGTCCGCCACGTATGTGAGTATGTCCGTTCCTTCCGCCCCCCGTGGCACCCCCCGGATGCGGACGTTGTTCCGGCGGCTCCGATTTTCTAAATCTTCCTGTTTGATCTGGAGCTCTACGTTCTGTTCTTCTAGTGCCTGAACTCTGCGACGGAGATCTTCCAGGTCCTCTGTACGAGAGTCTCTGTTGCGCTCCATATCATCCACCCGGTTACCAATTTCGGTAATATCTCGTCTTACATCCGTCAAGTACGTTTTGACCTCCGTCTTAAGGGAGGAAATCTCCGATTTTATCTCTTGCAGAAAAGTGGCCAGCACCGCCTGTGTGATAGTATCGTGGTCGGGGTCTTTCAGGGCGGACGCCATGTCAGAGGCCTCTGGTAAAGGCGACGGGGTGCGTTTGTGCCACAAATCCTTGACCGATGTGTCCTTGGTGGCGGGGGTCGCTACAGACTTCCCCGTACGAGGCCTGGTCATGCTGTTGATATCTGTCTCAGTGCGGTCGTCGCCTGTATCGCCGTGCAGCCCAGTACTAGTCCCCTTTCCAGCCCTTGGGTAGGCCGCAGGGTTCCCTCAGGAGCTGTATGCTGTCGGTTAGCATTCACTCCGGCCCGGTCTCTTCAGCAGGGCGCCACCCAATCCACACCCCCATCCAGGCTCCTTTTCAAATTTACTGGTTAGTTTGGGGGTTGTTCCATGAGGGCTCCCAGGCTCACAATAACCCGTTCTCTCTGCTGTTGCCCTCTCCCTCCTGGACTCCTCTCTCACCCCTGCTTCAGTAAGGCGTTATCGTAAGCTGTGGGGCGCTGGCTCACCAGGGCGATTATATGGGGTGGGAGGCCATTCCCAGAGGCACGGCCCGTTCCCCCGCTCCCAGCTTGATGCAAGTCCCGGTCTATCCGGCAGGAGCTTCCCGTCCCTTAAGGCCTCGAGTGCCCCCTTGTGCGCTATGGCTCACTGCCTATGACAGCTGCACCTCCTTGTTTGTGGTCGGGCGAGCAGGCCAACCTTTATTTCTCTGGGGTTTTCTACGATCCCCGGGGCTTTACACTCCTCCCAGCGTTATCACGTTCTCCCCCCGGGATCTACACCCCCCGCGCCTCACCTTCTGGGAGTCCGATGCCTCTCCCGGGCTGCAGCCGCTCCGGCCGTCCACCAGCAGGCCGCCTCCGCCTGACTCACCCGGTGTCGCAGGCCGTCGCCGCTCTCCGCAGGGCCCTCCCAGCTCTCGTGTCTCTGTCTCCAGACACATGGCCCCCAGTGATGTGCGCCGCCGTCGGGCTCCGGCGTACCGGGGATCTCAGTCCTCACCCTGCCGGCGTAGTGTCTCCTCTATGCGGGACTTGTGGATTGCCAAGTGCGGGCGCTTGTTTCTTCCATCGGCGTCACTCGGCCTCTCGGGCACAGCTGCGCCGCTTCCCAAGATGGCGGGTCCGGCCTCCTTACCGCCCGCTCTCTCGGCCGCCAGCAGCTTCCCAGGTCTCTCACCTCTCAGCCGCGGGTCTCCCAGGTGTGTCTTCTGCTCGCCGCGGGCTATGCGACCTCGCTCTCCCCGCAGTCCCAGCCTCTGGTGCCGGCCCAGCATCCGGATCGCCACTCCAAAACTTCCCCAAGATGGCGGCTGGTCTCTCCGCACCACCTCCACCAGCCTGCTCGGACGAGCCAAGGAGCCCCCACCTGGGATCCGGGACAGCCCCCGGGCGTGCGCTCGTATGGGGGGGGTCACCTCTCGTGCCCCCGTGCCTTGGATCGCTCCCCAGTCGTAGCCTCCGGTGTCGGCTCAGCCTCCGGATCGCCACTCCAAGATGTCCCTAAGATGGCGGCTGGTCTCTCCGTAGCACCTCCGCCAACCGGCTCGCACGAGCCAAGGAGCCCCCACCTTGGGTCCGGGACAGCCCCGGGCGTGTGCTTGTTAAGGGGGGGACACCTCACGTGCCCCCCGTGCCTGGGATCGCTCCCCAAATGCCCTAGTTAGGCCCCGGAGGACGGAGCACCAGCCGTGTGCGTCTTACCCCATCGGAGTCTAAGCCACGCCCCCAATACACATAATTTTAAAATAGTTTCATTAAATGTTAAAGGATTGCGCCATCCAGTTAAACGTACAAAAATTTTAGATTATCTAAGTAGTTGCAAAGCGGATGTTTGTTTTATGCAAGAAACTCATATAGATGATAACATTTTAGATTATATGAAGAAGAAATGGGTGGATGTGATTGCTTCTTCCCCTGCTAATGGTAAAAAAAATGGTGTAGCTATTTTGTTTGCAAAAAAACTTCACTGTCAAATTTTGAGTAAAATTTCTGATAAGGATGGTAGATACATTCTAGTTAAAATTAAAGTTCATGACTCAGTTCTATTTTTATTAAATGTTTATGGTCCTACTGCAGATGACCCAGTTTTTTGGACTAATCTTACAACCGGGGTTCTAAAGGTCGGTAATGCCCCTTTAATTGTTGGAGGTGATTTTAATGTTATCTCGGACCCTTTATTGGATAGATTATTTCTTACTAAGTTTCACCCTTCTAAAGTTTATTTTGCTTTCAAATCATTTATTCAAGCCACTAAGTTAGTTGATATTTGGAGATTACATTTTCCTTCAGAAAAATGTTTCACATTCTTCTCAAATCCTCACAATTCCCACTCTAGAATTGATTGTTTATTGGTTTCTAGGCATCTAATTGGTTCAATAACTGCTCCTACTATTGGTAACATTGACATCTCAGATCATGCTATGATTTCTTTGGTTTTGAATTTATATTCATCTTTTACTAAACAATCTAGATGGCGTATGAACACTGGTATAATTTTAAATGAGTTTAACAAGCCTAAACTTTTATCCGCCATTCAAGAATATTTTATACTCAACCCTGAAGGTTCTACTTCTATGATTAATAGATGGGATGCTTTTAAAGCTTATATTAGGGGTGTAACTATATCTATTATGGCCCACGAAAATAAAACCTTTCATGTAAATGCTAAAAATCTTCAAAAACAGATTGCAAAATTTGAGCGACTTTTTATTACATCCAACAATCCTCAATATAAATTTAAACTACAAAAATTGCGTTATGAATTTAATTCAATCCAAGTAAAAGAGCAGGTATCCAAATCTCTAATGCTAAGGCCAGATTTAGTTTTAATGCCAATAGATCTGGAAGACTATTAGCTAATTATTTACGTATAAAAAAGGATAAATCTCAAATCAACTCAATTCATGGTGCCCATGGTAAAATTGCTCTCTCTCACAATGAAATCGTTAATGAATTTTTGAATTTCTATTCTAAATTATATAATAAACCCGAATTTCAGGATGCTTCTTTAATCGACTCCTTTTTAAATTCCTGTGAGTTACCCAAGATTCCACAATCAGATAAAATTGGACTTGATGCACCTATTACCAAAGATGAAATCTTATCAGTTATAAAATCCCTTAAAAAGAACAAATCTCCTGGTCCTGATGGGATTCCAGCGGAATTCTACAAAGAATTTCAGTCATATCTTTTACCTTTTTTACACCAACTATTTATGTTTTTTGGATCCACAGGATCTACCTCTGGTTCTTTTACAGAAGTGTTAATTATAGTACTTCCAAAACCAGATAGGGATCCCACTCTTGTGTCTAATTATCGCCCTATATCCTTAATTAATCAAGATTGTAAATTATATGCTAAAATACTTGCTACTAGATTGGGCCCCATATTAGATTCTATTATACACCCGGATCAATCTGGTTTTATGAAGAATAGATATTCTGCTCATAATACAAGAACCTTGCTACATATTATTGAACAAAGTCCTACTTTAACGTTGCCATCTGGAATTTTAGCCTTAGATGCTGAGAAAGCATTCGATAAAATCCATTGGCAATTTTATTTCATACGTTGTCCTCATTTAATTTTGGAGATACTTTTATACGCATGATTTCAGCTCTATATTTCGCTCCTACTGCTCGTTTATTTATTAATGGACAAGTCTCAAATCAATTTTCGCTTTTTAGAGGTACAAGGCAAGGATGTCCTCTTTCCCCTCTTTTATTTTTAATTGGCATTGAACCTTTTCTTGCCTCTATAAGAAAATGTGACAATATTAAAGGAATTAATATTAAGGATGTTACTGTTAAAACTCTTGCTTATGCGGATGATGTGCTTTTATTTGTTAGTGACCCTATATCTTCGTTCCCCTCATTAATGGATATTATAACAAAATACTCTACAGTTTCGGGCTACACTTTAAATACCAGCAAAACTGAATTTTTCCCCTTAATGTTTATTGCACTCATGATATGCTTCCCATGCGTGAAATCATTTGGCAAAAGAATAAGTTAAAATATCTTGGAATTTTATTTTTCTCATCCATAAAATCAACAATAAATTTAAACTGTGATTTCATCCTAAATTACATTAAAAATAAAACGTCTAAATGGGCGTCATTACATCTTTCATGGTGGGGCAGAATGGACTCTATCAAAATGACTATTGCTCCCAAAATCTTTTATACCCTTGCCATGATCCCTACTCAATTTCCATTAAAGTTTTATAAAGAGGTTGATAAATTTTTGTCAAAGTTTTTATGGAACAACAAATCTCCTCGTATTAGTTATAAAAAGTTAAAAGTGTCTAAACGTAATGCTGGTTTTGGTATCCCAGATTTCTTTCTTTATCATAAAGCTTTTATTTTAAAACAAAGCTCATTATGGTTTAACCACTCCTTTTTAAATATTCCTCCTGCTTGGCTATCTATTGAGAAATCTATAGTAAGTCCATTTCCTTTACCTACTTTAATGTCTATGCATAATAATACCAAATTTTTTCATAAATCAGTTATTATTAAATCTACTAAAATGTTATTTAATGATCTTGACTTAATTTTTCTTTTTCCCATGAATAATACTGATGAGTTATCACTGTGGTATAGTAATGTCATTAAATTAAACAGGAATATTAGTTTTTGGTTTTCAAGGATTAGAGCTGGTATTTTTTATCTTAAAGATGTTTATTCCAATAATACCTTTATTGCTTTTGAAACGTTGCAAGCAAGATTTGGTCTACTTAAATCTGACCTTATTAAGTATCAATATATTGTGCAATTCAATCTTAGACTCCTTTCCCAATGCTATTCCGTCCAATGTTACAGCAGATTTATCAGTTTACATTCAAACAGTCTCTAGATCGTCTCATGGGGTTTCCATTCTATATAAAAAATTATCAGATACTCTAGGTAGCAATTTAGAGATGATTTCATCTTTTTGGAACAATGAACTTTCGCTTTCTTTATCTATTGACACATGGAAGGATATTTGGCTTGGTAGCATATCTGGTTGGCTACCTGTTTCAATCTACCAAACCAATTCATATATCCTATACAATTGTTTATGGACTCCATCACGTTTATTTAAAGCTAAACTTCTTCCCTCTGCAGATTGTTGGCATTGTAAATTACATCCTGGTACGTTACAACATATGCTTTTTGACTGTCCTCTGGTTTTTAAATTTTGGTCTGAAGTTTGGGTTATTATAAAAAAGATTTTTAAACTGTGTAGCAGGAACCTGTTATGGACTGCTTAGGATGGCTAGGAAAATTCTTCCTCTGCTGCCATTTAAGGCAAGGAAGCTGCTGGTCCAAGCCTTAATCCTTTCTCGTCTAGACTATGCAAATGCCTTGTATCTGGGCTCTCCATGTTCAACGATAAAAAGCTCCAGACTGTGCAGAACTGTGCAGCTAGACTCCTCCTACAGACCCCTCACAGAGAATCTGCACGAGCATCTATTGCCGCACTTCACTGGCTTCCAGTTGCGGAGAGGATCCAGTTCAAGTCCCTATGCATTACTCATAAGATTCTTGCCTCCAAGGGTCCTCCTATTCTGCAGTCCATTGTTACTCCGCACTGTCCTAGCAGAGCCTTGCGCTCTGGAAATAAACGTTTGGCTGCAGTCCCCAGAATATATAGGTCTAGGAGTGGTGGTAGACAATTCTCCTATATAGCCTCCAAGAGCTGGAATGCCCTTCCAAATCACATCCGCTTGGAAGACGACTATATGTCCTTTCGTAGACAACTGAAAACATTCTTGTTCCCGGTTGTTTAAACCCGGTTCACCTGAGTTGGCTCTATTCCTAGCGCTGGGAGGCCTTCTGGTAGCCATGCGCTCTATAAATGCCATTTCATTCATTCATTCATATTGATGTTTCCTATCAATTAATAATATGTAAATCTGCTATTATTTTACAAGGCTTACATGATTTAGAAGGTAATCTTTTTAATTTCCTAATCTCAGCAGCTATAAAATCCATCACTTTTTGCTGGAAAGATGTTTCTATATTATCTGTTAATGCTTGGTGGTCGTGGGTTATCTTTACTAGAAGAGGTGCTCAATTATCCATGAATGGGATTTCACATAATTCGCTCGCTTATCAATCTTTTTGGTTACCTGTTGATGTATATCTATCCTCTTAATGTTGTATTTATATCTCCAATTTTGATTTTAACTCAAATAGGCTATACGTATGATAAAATATAGTAGCTCTGTGTAAATCTTATGCATTAGTTGTTATATTTGTCCCCTCCCTCCTTTCCTTCCTTCCCCTTTTATGTATCTTTTCAATATGTAATATTTCAATACCTATTGCAATTTTTAAATAATTTTGGTCAATTTGCGAATTGTTATTAGGTATTTGGTTGCTAAATAATATCATTTTATGTAATGTCTTTATTAGTTGTTTATGAACAAAATTAAATAAAATATTTTGAACTCAAAAAAGAAGTGCAGACTTTGGATTGGGGAGGTCCCACTGCACCGTGTATATGCCATATCTTTCAGAACTAGTGCTTGCTAGTGCAGTATGACCACTCCACATACTGCGACACTCAGCATGATGCCCTTTGAGCCTAACAGAAATTTAGGAGACCACAATTCCTTTTCACACCAGCCAGGGATGCTCTTCAGTGTATGTTGCTTATAATGCATATCTTTGACTTCAGTGGTAAAAAGGGAATGGCAGCATACTATCTTTGATATCATTGATTTTAAGGTAAATCTAGTTAAAATGAAGCAAAGTTAAAAAGCTTTTGTAAACTTGTTGTCGAAGACCTATTGTCTATAACACAATATACATAGAGTGATCTTTGCATCAGCACCTTGCTATGATTGACTGGCTCTCTTGTCTGTCTCAGTTCCCTGATTCTTATTCTATGGCTTGCCTCCTTATTCTTATGTTTATCCTGTCCAAGAAGCATTTTGGCCTCAACATGTTTTGACTGGATGAGATGTATTCTTCTACTGCTGATGTCATAACCTTGTATTGCATGAGTGCCTATTTTCTCTACCTCTGTCTGTCTCATGTTGTTGTCTCTGCACTCTCTCGCTCACGTTGTTGTCCCTGCACCGCCTCCTTTGTTGCCCTTCTCTCTTCATTTAAAAATTACCCCACTATCACCTGCCTGGCCTCTGGTCCCCAGTAGGAAGTCTTTGAGATAACTGCGAATCATTTCATGATGGATGCTCATGGGTGAGCAGGTGCATACCTACCATAGCAATCTAGGCATCCTTTTTTTATATTTCGAAAAAAAAACATTCCAAGATGGCCACAATGCATGTGCACATACTGCAGCCATAACGTTTTTTCTTAAAGCAAAAGACAAAGCATTCCATGAAGGTCATCACGCATATGCATACATGCATGATTAAGCACAACTGCTATATTTGAGTTCTTTTGAAAAATAAAATCAAGATGGCCACCATGTATGAGCAATTATGTGTGCCCATGCTTAATGGCCAGCTTGAACTGCTTTTTGGCTAAGCCTTAACAAAAACCATAAGATAATTGCACACACAGTGGGCATCTGGTTAAAAAAAATAAAAATTGACAAAGCCAATAGCTGTGTGTCACGGTTTCACAGGTGACACCAATTGGCTCAGCCAGGTCTCTTTTCTATATGTGTCTTCCATGTACACCATGGTAATCCTATACAGGAAACGTGCAAATGTGCCACACGAAAAACTGCTATTATACTCTAAAGTCTGTTTTTTAACTGTGTGTTTTTGTTCTTGTACCTGTGTAAGTTTTATTCATTTCTGCGCTAGCAAGTTTCTATAGATTTATTTTTGTGGTAGAGGAATATAAAAATACATTTATAAATAAATTGAATGTTTTTGGCAATTCATTCAGATTGTAAACAACGTAAGGTCCATTTTCACATGGAGTGCAATTTATAGAGGCTACCAAACATATTATAATCTTATTATGTTACTAGCCAAAGCCAATCTAGACACTACTCTGTGGCGTGATGCAAGACAGTCATACGGTTCCTTATATTACAAAGGTTAGAAACAACCTTGTGGTTTGCCATATGCTGCCTGGAGTTGCCTGCTCTCAATCAAAACAAAGTGCTTTAAAAATCAAATACTTTTTAGGGAAATGGCATTTTCAGAGATTTGCCCAGGCATTGAGTATGAGCATCTGATGTCTTACCATTTTTCATATGTTATGTGATCTTTGTCAAATATATTTCTTAGCCCCATTCCCCTCCTTCCCCTCATCAACGCCCAACATGCTAATGTATGGTTACTCACCTCCCTGCCCTGCCTACACTGCTGCAGTCATTTTTCTACTCCAAGACATTCCCCTCTGCCTTCCTACATATCCAGGGCCTCATTTATGAAAAGTGACGCATCGCTGGGCAAAAACAGCGATGCGTCACTTCATAACGCCATCCTTACGACACCATGGATGCGCCATATTTAAAATACGGCGCCCCATGGTGCAAGGATTTACAGATATGTCAGGAATTCTGACCTATCTGGTGGTGCGAAATTGACGCATTGCTGGAGTGTGTCAGAAAACAGAAATGTGTCACAAACCATGGGTGAGTCCCATGTGAAAAGACCTGCGTCAATCCTTACGCCTGCTTGAAGCAGGCTTAAGGAATTTGATGCAGTCAAGTCAAAGAAGTGGCGTAGTGAAATCTCATAAATTTCACTGCGCCGCTTCAATGAGGCTTTTCTACGGGGGAGGGCCCACTCTGCATACATTATACCTGACACAGGTATAAAGTAGCACATGCCTTTACAAAGTGATGCATCGGCCTAGATGCTTCACTTTGATATTGGGTGCAGTGTGGCACATTGATTGCGCCACCGCAGCATCACAAAAAAGAGATGCAATGGCGGTGCAAGCCCTTCATAAATAAGGGGCCCAGTCTTCAGCCTGCCTCCGTATCTCCCCCCTCCTAGTCCATGTTGCGTCACTCCCCGTTGCAGTTCCAACGTTGTTTTTTATTGTTGATCGAGTGTATGCTGAAGTATTGATGTACGATAGGTGCACCCTATGTTTGATGCTGCATGCTATTTGTACACTTCTATGCTGCCCTATGCAGGGAATGCTATACTATTGATGTGCATTTGTTTGAGTATGAAAAGCTCAATAAAAAAATGTATTTAAAAAAAAAGTTATGGGATCTTCGTTTCAAGATGAGGCCAACCCACAAAAAACTATTAGATGTTTGCCACAATCACACTACAGACGAGATCCAGTAGGTGGTAGCCTATTAAATTAGAAAACAGCTTAATAGTTAACTCTTACTATAGTCATTGCTGTGAATAGGTATTAAGAAGTGGGTATGGAGAGGTGTGAGGAAGTCAGATCCCATGTGTGTATATTTCAGTTACATTACAGAGGATCATGTGCAAAGGATGTGAAAAATATGTACAGATCAATTTTATTACCTGCAAAGTAAGTCTCTGCTTTGAATCAGGATTACAGGGAATTGTTATCCAGAGCAGGATATGTTTCCTTGAATAGTTCAAATCTCGCTTCCCTGCAGTTCACAGCGCTGGCTTATGAAGATATTTTTTGTTGTTGCAGTTATGCAATGCAGAGGGGCTTCCGCTATGAAGGGGCTTCTGTAGGGCAGTATATCACCATTTCAGATAAATATATCCCATCTCGTGTGCCAATGCAGCTACTGCTTGACGAAGTGACATTGGTTGTAGTGAAAAAATAGATAAGGACTTCGCCTGCAGGGGAGCAATGAATCTGACCTGTTCCCTTGTTGAAGCAGGCTCCCTGCAACCATGGCTTAATAAAAAATAGCCCAATTCTCATTGGTGGCTGGGTATTGCTAACCCTGAACAAGCTGTTACCAGTATTAGGTTTGCAGCAGCACAGAACATGGCAGACCTTTAGTTCTATTGTATTGCATTGTAAATGCATTTATGTAGTGCTTACTAACCTGGACGACGTGTTGAAGCACTTCCTGCTGGGCAGGCGACTGCTCAGAAACCCAAGATTAGTGGCTAGTCCAGTGTTATTGGTTATTGCTTGTTACTAGTATTAGTCTTTTGCCCTCAACCAGACTATTCCATGCATTTACTCCAGTTTCTTCATGGTGGATTAAATTATTAGGAGTCCGGTATGATCATTAGTGGGGGAGGTATACGTGAGTTCATGCAGATGGTTGTTGGGGTGGATCGATGAGCCAGAGGAGATTAAGTAGTGTTCAGTTGAAGGAATATGACTTTCAAAGAAGGAGAGGTTGTGATCTTTGAAAAGAGCTGTATGCAATTTGCAGGAATACAATAATAGATGTGATTTAGAGTAGGTTGTACTGAGAGAGGGGAGGCATTCAGAAAATAGAAGGAAAGGAAAGGGCCATGCTAAGGAAAAATGAGAGGTAAAATCAGACGCTTTAAGTAAGGGCCAGAGTTTAATGCAGGATTTTGGCAATATAGAGGATGCTTTTTGAGATAGCATGCAACTTAAGGATGCAAACCTGTAGAAAGAAGCAGTATTTTTTGGATGTGAGGAATGCCATATTAGATACTTTTGATAAGCACTATAATCAGGCTACCACTATACTGCCGCTCCAGCAAGGTCAGCTGATGAGCTATGGAGTTTTTAGAGTAATGTATTTGCTAGCAGCAAACACAAGAACTTTAGACTGCGCTCAAAGGAAGCAGTAATCTCAAGATCATAACAATGTAAGAAAATATATGGGTAACAAATGCAAACATTGAAAATGCTGGAGTTCCCATCTTGTGAAGTTCATCCTCAAGTTTGGCTCAGTATTAATAACAAAAGCAAAGTGGAATCCATCTGGTATTGCACAAGGTGGAGGGTGAGGATAGTTTCCCCAGACGACTGAAGTGCACCTCATGCACCTCTATGGCTGATAGATGGAGAGCCAGACACAGAGGCGAGGCGGATGGTGATCGGGCGCCCCCTAGAAATTCAATGAAGGCTTCAATGGAGTGTTGGCAAGAGGCTGCCTATCAGACCTCCTGAAGCGCTGCTCCTTGGCAGACGGCAGGGGTGAGGGCAGGGGCTGCAGACTCCATTGTGCAATTTGAAAGAGACCCTTCAGGGGAGGCCCAGTCCCTTGTTCTCCCTGATCACTCTTTCAGGTGGGCTGATGACAGCCCGATGCAGAAAACCCTCACTTGACCTCTGCTATAGGTGCTCCAGGTCGGAGACTACCGTGCTGTGAGGGCATCCCTCCACACAGAGGCTGAGTCTGGAGAGCAGCCTGGAGGCACACTTGCCAAAAGCAGTTCTGCAGTATGAGACAGCGGATGCACTTGCAACATAAATCAAGTTAAAATTATGTAGAAATAAAGTCATAAAAATAGCAAATGCAGGTACATTGAAACACTGAACTATAAAGTGGCCTATAATGTTCGGAATAAGTATATTCTAAACTGCAGAGACAAAAGCTACATCCACAATATTATTTCTCTCCGAATCTGTGAACAGTTTTTTGAGAGAATGAATTCATTTTAGTATGATGCATGCAAGGTCAAAATTAAGAGCTTGTTTTATCATGGAAGGACACCATGGGTGTATTTCTGTATACACTAAGGACAGCTGCTACTGCAAGAATCAACAAGCAAACCAATGTCGGAAGGAGCTTGCCCATACATGGCAAAAGCCGGGGAGAACTCACCCAAAAAAGAAGTTTGGCGGAGAGGGGCAGGGTGTGTGTCTGTGGTTGTTTTGAGTTATGAGTTATTCCCCAACAGCTAAAGCTATCTGTATGCAGACCTACTACTCAGGATGGACAATGGACCAGCTCACCCATAAAAGGAATTCTGAGGTACCTGGAAACCACTAGCATTCCTGTCAGGGTCATCCATGGCTGTCCATAAACCAAGGAATAAGTGAGCCTTTCACAAGTACTTTGACAATGGCATGAAGAGCAGAATAAAAAACAATTAGCATGGAATAAATTCAGTTTTACCTTTTAAAGGAATAAAGAAATACGCCACCTTTTCATACACCATGGACTATTTTGACCCCCTAGTGAGTTAGAGAAGAAGTGGCCTAACAAGAGAAATCCCTTCTGGTGAACTGCAATTGTTCAAAAATATCAACACCAAAAGAAAGAACATTCCACATACCTCTTAAAACATTCTTTCTATTGGTGATGTGAAATGACTTTAGACCTGGTATTCTCTCTCAATACTTAATAGACTAGCCTACTCAAGGTACAACCCCATAACTAGTCAGGCCATTCATTTATGTCTTTCTGGATCACAAATCTGACATATTAATCTCGGTCACAAAGCCAGTTGTAAAATTTCATCTGAAATAAACACAATAAAAACATCAGTACAGAGGTCTTCAACAATACCAACAATGGGGTCAGAAAGGTCCCGGCCTATGCCCAATACCCAGAATCACCATTAGTAACTTTTTACCCAAACATTATCGTAACACTTAACCGGCTGCCCTTATCAAACAAATCACAACAACATGCAAGAGTAAACTTACCGATAAATGGTTCAATGGATACGTAGTCAAACTAAAATGAAGAAGCCACCAACTCTAGCGTAGAGGGCGCAAGACATTAACAATGACTGACAAGAATCCCTGCAAGATTCGTAGGAGGGTCTAACACTAATCAATAAAGAGAGCAAAAAAGGCCTACTTCATGAAATGCATTGAAGAAGCTCCCTGCATCCTGCAGGAACAGACCAACCCGAAAGCCCTAATAAAATACCCCACATTTTTCCCCCTTAACACTATGACAATATGAAGTCATTTTTCGAAACAGAATTGAGAGGGCACTGGGAGCAGCACTGTGTCATCAGCTTTCCCACCTATTGCCCCACTTATCCTACAAACATCACTCATCACATTGATATATGTGGAAGAGGAGGATATATTAAAGCAATGGTGAAAGACCAAGGCATCAGAACCATTCACAAAAATCTGCATGAAACAATTTATCCTCGACCTCACTTAAGACATTAATTCATAATGCACTGCTTCTAGAAGGATAAGTCCCAAAACCTTTAAGGAACGCCATGCACCCCGTGGCAATAAAAATTAATTTTAAACACAAAAAAGCCCCACAATGGCTTATCCAGAGACCTTGGTCAACTGCCGATCGATATCTAACTTTACTTTTCCCAGCAAAATATTAGAAAGAGAAGTCACAAAACAACTATAAAACTATGTGGAACGCAACTATCTTCCACAACGCAGTTAAATTATGGACCCTCAAGGGGTATTGAAACCACGCTGGTCAATATTAGAGAAGAAGTCCTCACTACATTGGACAAAAATCAGAACTCAATTGTGACTGATCTCTCCACTGCATACAACACTGCTAACCACACGGAACTATTGAGAAGGCTCCAGGACTGGGCAGGGATCTCTGGAAGAGTCGAGACTGGATTTACTCCTTCTTCAGGGATTGCAGCTAACAACTATGAATAGAGTATATACCATTATCTATTTGGAAAGTGTCCTTCAGTGTGCCAGAAAGCTCAGTCTTCTGTTACTTTGTAATTCATGATTCATACCTAGATGTTGGCAAAAGCTCTGATTTCCTACAGTTAATCACTGTCAGATATTTAAAACTCTGTTGAAGGAATCAATTCTCATTGTAGAACCCTATTGAGAAATAATTTCTACAAGAATTTGTTTGAAATTTTTGCTAGATTATGGCATTTCCCTTTTGGGAGTTGAGTATTTGTTGCATTGCTCCCTGTACGTTACCAGGTGTAGCAGGTTCAGTTTTAAAAATGCCAAATCAGAGGCATCCAAATGGTTCCTACTTTGCTTTTGTAAATAATACTGTGAGCCAAACGTGAGGATGATCTTCACAAGACATCTAATTCAGCATTTTCAATGTTTGCATTTGTTACACTTATACTTTCTTACACCGCTATAATGTTGACGTTAGTGATTCCTTTGAGTGCAGTCTAAAGCTCTTGTATATGCACCCAGCTATTACTTTATGCTAAAAACCCCTGAGCTGATCAACTGACCTTGCTGCAACGATGGTCTAGTGATAACTTGATTATAGCGCCTATCAAAAATTCATATTATAGCGCTATCACGCATTCAAGCAATAGAGTTTCTTTCTACAGTTTTGCATACTCAAATTGCATGCTATCTCAAAAGCATCCCCTATATTCTTAAAATCCTGCATGGAACACTGATCTTTACTTAAATCTTCTGATTGTTGCCTCACCTTTTATCCTTCGAATGACCCCTCTCCTTTCCTTCCATTTTCTGCTTGCCCCCGCTCTCTGAGCACAACCTACTCCAATTCACATACATGTTTGCCTTAATCTCTATTATTGTATTTCTGCAAATTGCCTACAACTTATTTTACCAATCACAAACCCTCCTTGTTTAAAAATCATACCCCTTCAACTCAACAATACATAATCTCTATCTCATCTATTAACCCCACCAACCATCTGTAGGAATTCACATACACCTAGCCCCACTAATGATCACACTTAACTTCTATTAATTTAATTTAGCCCAAAGATACATGGAATATCCTGCTTTAACGCACAAGTCTAACTCCAATAACCAACAATAACCAATAAGACTCGATTAACCACTAACCTTGGGTTCTTGTGCAGAGTGCTGCCCAGTATAAATTGCTTCTACATATCATCAGGGAAAGTAAGCACTAAATAAATGCCATTACAGTACAATACAAACATTTAATGATGACAATAACAGTGACACAATATCTTATTGACATCAAGGGAAATCCACAATGTCCCAGTGGATAAAGCACTGACCCTCAATAAATTTGCGGAGGTCTCAGGTCTAAATCCTGCCTCTTTCCATTCAGCGCCACAGCGATCAACCTTGCTCTCCGAATTAGTGGTGCCCTTTTGTCATGGCAGCGCGTCACAGTCCACTACCTGGGCACACGAATATATTATAGCTTGGCAGACCTCCTGGATGGAAATCTTGAACGGGTGGTGACCACCCTGCGAGCGCAGATGGCATTCTGGAGGTCCCTGCCACTCTTGTGGCGGGCCACATAGCTCTCACGAAAATGGTAATGCTGCCACGCCTACTATACTTTTTGCGCCAATCTCCCCATCTATGTCACTAAGCCCTTCTTCTTTTCGCTGGAGCAGCTGACAGGTGATCTTATTTGGCATGGCACACGTCATAGAGTCGCCCTTGCTAAACTTTATGTACCAACTGATCAGACAGGCCTCGGAGTGCCGAAAGTTTAAAACTACTACCTGGCCGCTCAGCTACAGTAGGTGGCAAGATGGTTGTTGGGTAACCAGCTAGCTGACACCGCGACTGCCTCCCCCCTGTGGGAATTAACATGATTACTGCAATTCTTCCATCCCTTTTCTAGAACAAGATTGCCCCACACCCCTCTTCTGCAGGTTACGTGGAGCTGCTACCGGGGATGCTTTTTGTTTTCCCGGTCGGTGACGCCGTATGCTCTGGCACTCCTGTTGCTTGGCACACCCCTTGTGGGGGGACTGGTCACTTCCCTGGTGGAGGTGGGCCCCTGGCACAAAGTGGGTCTCCACAACTTGGGAAATGTCTATCAAATCAGCGTCCTCCTCCCAATGGAGGAGCTTATCACAGCAGCTGGGCTACACCTAGGGCAATTTCTGCTATACACTTCCCTCATTCGGGCGATGGGAACACACTGGTACGACATTCAGCAGGAACACAAAATGCACCTAACGGTTCAATACCTGCATGTCATGGGGTCAGGTTGCCACTTAATACGATGGCTTGCCAGCTCCTTACACACACACGCTGCAATGCCTCTTATTACATTGCAACTCCATTGGGACCGTGAGTTCGGCCACCCTGGTACAGACAGAGAATGGCAGAAGATCCTAGCATACTCTGCCCTGGTATTCCGTAACACTCGCTTGAGGCTCATACAATACTACATATTACATAGGGCCTGCCTCACCCCAGACGGATTCACCAGCTACTTTCACGGCACTGACGCTGTCTGCCCCCGCTGCCTCTTGCTGGTTTTCTACATATGTTCTAGGCATGCCCCTAGCTTGCTTAGCACTGGCTGGGTGTTACACCTTACTTGGCGAGATGCACGGGGAATCCCTCATTGCACACATGGGAGGTGTGCCTTCTGTTCTAGGCATGCCCCTAGCTTGCTTTGCACTGACTGGGTGTTACACCTTACTTGGCGAGATGCACGGGGAATCCCTCATTGCACACATGGGAGGTGTGCCTTCTGTTCTAGGCATGCCCCTAGCTTGCTTAGCACTGGCTGGGTGTTACACCTTACTTGGCGAGATGCACGGGGAATCCCTTTGCACACATGGGAGGTGTGCCTCCTGTTCTAGGCATGCCCCTAGCTTGCTTAGCACTGGCTGGGTGTTACACCTTACTTGGCGAGATGCACGGGGAATCCCTCATTGCACACATGGGAGGTGTGCCTTCTGTTCTAGGCATGCCCCTAGCTTGCTTAGCACTGGCTGGGTGTTACACCTTACTTGGCGAGATGCACGGGGAATCCCTCATGGCACACATGGGAGGTGTGCCTTCTGTTCTAGGCATGCCCCTAGCTTGCTTAGCACTGGCTGGGTGTTACACCTTACTTGGCGAGATGCACGGGAATCCCTCATGGCACACATGGGAGGTGTGCCTTCTGTTCTAGGCATGCCCCTAGCTTGCTTAGCACTGGCTGGGTGTTACACCTTACTTGGCGAGATGCACGGGGAATCCCTCATGGCACACATGGGAGGTGTGCCTTCTGTTCTAGGCATGCCCCTAGCTTGCTTAGCACTGGCTGGGTGCTACACCTTACTTGGCGAGATGCACGGGGAATCCTCATTGCACACATGGGAGGTGTGCCTTCTGTTCTAGGCATGCCCCTAGCTTGCTTAGCACTGGCTGAGTGTTACACCTTGCTTGGCGAGATGCACGGGGAATCCCTCATTGCACACATGGGAGGTGTGCCTTCTGTTCTAGGCATGCCCCTAGCTTGCTTAGCACTGGCTGGGTGTTACACCTTACTTCTGTTCTAGGCATGCCCCTAGCTTGCTTAGCACTGGCTGGGTGTTACACCTTACTTGGCGAGATGCACGGGGAATCCCTCATGGCACACATGGGAGGTGTGCCTTCTGTTCTAGGCATGCCCCTAGCTTGCTTAGCACTGGCTGGGTGTTACACCTTACTTGGCGAGATGCACGGGGAATCCCTCATGGCACACATGGGAGGTGTGCCTTCTGTTCTAGGCATGCCCCTAGCTTGCTTAGCACTGGCTGGGTGCTACACCTTACTTGGCGAGATGCACGGGGAATCCCTCATTGCACACATGGGAGGTGTGCCTTCTGTTCTAGGCATGCCCCTAGCTTGCTTAGCACTGGCTGAGTGTTACACCTTGCTTGGCGAGATGCACGGGAATCCCTCATTGCACACATGGGAGGTGTGCCTTCTGTTCTAGGCATGCCCCTAGCTTGCTTAGCACTGGCTGGGTGTTACACCTTACTTGGCGAGATGCACGGGAATCCCTCATGGCACACATGGGAGGTGTGCCTTCTGTTCTAGGCATGCCCCTAGCTTGCTTAGCACTGGCTGGGTGTTACACCTTACTTGGCGAGATGCACGGGGAATCCCTCATGGCACACATGGGAGGTGTGCCTTCTGTTCTAGGCATGCCCCTAGCTTGCTTAGCACTGGCTGGGTGTTACACCTTACTTGGCGAGATGCAAGGGGAATCCCTCATGGCACACATGGGAGGTGTGCCTTCTGTTCTAGGCATGCCCCTAGCTTGCTTAGCACTGGCTGGGTGTTGCACCTTACTTGGCGAGATGCACGGGGAATCCCTCATTGCACACATGGGAGGTGTGCCTGCTGGGAATGCTCCACCGGACCAAAAGGAATAGGGTCACTTCACGGTTCATTGACTTGGCTCTGCTACTAGGCAAGCGCGTGATCCCTGGCAGATGGAAGTCATCCATTCTCCCGCGCTCGCTGCCTGGGTGCACTCCATGGAGGCCTGGTTGCAGGCTGAGAGCACGGCCCTGCATAGGGAGGATATCAGGGGCTCGTACAAATACACAGTTTCTGCCGGCTGGGACACTCTGCTGGCTGAGATACGATCTATCTCGCAAGATGAGGACCCCCTGGACGCACCTCTGCTCTCTGTCTAACTGCGATTCTTACCTCTGCTTGGCTGCCGCTTTATTCGTTGGGCATAGCTGCCAAGGTTTCAGGTTGCTATGTGTGACACTTTCATAAAATCAGTGTAATTATGAGTGACATTTCAACCACTATGAGTGACACTTTTTTGCAAGCAAAATCAAGCCGTAAAGACGAGCGAAACATATATAAATATCAGAAATGACAGCCATTTGAGCAACAAGAAACTCTAAGAAAATCTTAAACCTGCTGCAAATCACCAGAAATCTAAGGGAACTAACCTAGTGCCCTTGTAAACGAATGGTAGTTTTGGGAATATGCAGTGCATCATTGGTCAGTCAAGTGCTCTCAACAGGGATATTTAACCCCTCCTCAGTGTGACATCACTGTGGTAGCCTTAATTGAATAATACCTTGTGTCTAGTAAAGTCACAACACTACACAGCTGCTCCGAGGTGGGAAAAAATAATGCAGCTGCCAATGTCCTTGAGAAGTGTCTCTGTGTCTGCTACACTCACTGGGCCGGCTGCATACACTCAGCTTATGTACAGTAGCCAAGTCAGTCTGTCCCCAGTCACGGCGCTGGTGGTGAGGAGCTCTCAATGCAGAACTGGTAATAGAGGCACTGCTCGACTAATGTGAGAGGCGGGCCTGCCCTAAACACCACCTGCTCAGCCTCGCCCGGACTCGTGTTGAAGGAGAGTTGTAGTGTTGTCAGGTGACAACAACAATTATTGGGGGCCCGGGGCACAGGCTGAGGGTGGTGGATATCCTGCTATAATGCAATTTCAAGAAGGCCCAGAGTGCCTTTCAAGTTCAACAGCATATTATGTCTGTTTAGCAGTGTGTACAACTAAAGTTTGTATTATATTCATTAATTCATTCAAACATAAATATTTTAAAGTTTTTTCCATTTATCTATCGTAATTTGTACAGACCTGTGTTTGGCTCGATGAGCAGAATGCCTTAGAAACATGTTTGTTTTTATAACGTGCTCGCAAAACAGCAACATCTTATGCAGGAAAGCGGGAAAAAATATATATTATGAAACACCCTATCATGCGGGAAGAGAGCAGCTGCTTCATCATAGCCGCAAAGCGCACCACAATTAACACCGACCTTTGTAAACAGGGCTCCACGACACCAATTCAGCTGTCATGATTTAAAAACCAGGAGGAAGGCAGACACGTTTTTTGACAAAGCACACTGACACATTAATTTCCATTGTTGCACAGAGTGTCAATAAGCCTCACTCCTAACGGACTTCAAAATACAAAGTTTTCCAAAACGCACGCCTCAAACTAAGGAACCCAACAAGATGCATTTTAGTAATGGTTTAGCCCGGCCGCCCGCCGACGACAGTACAACACACACGACAGTGAGTCTCAGAGACTGTCAGCACTGAGCACTGCAGCAGGCTGCCTCAGACACAGAATGAGCGTTAGTACTCTACTTACTGAGTGTTGTGAGTTCTTGTTCTCTCTGCTAGCCACGGTGACGGCCGCGGTGAGCCCAGGACTGAGCCGCACGGCGGGTCACGGGTGACTCTGATGTGCGCCTGCCTCTCGTCGGACGGCGGCCGGCGCCACACATGCCTGCAGCAGTGTGCACACTGCAGCGCCAGTCTCCCCGTACACGCTGCGCAGTGTGCCCGATGCAGCCACAGGCCTCTCATGCGGCGCTGGCATGGTGTGAGACTCTGCGACTCAGAGTCCCGCCGCCGCTTCTTCTCACTTGGACTCCGAGCCTCACACTTCCTCCTGCTTCCTGTTAACCAGGACGTGAGGTAATGGGCGCCAGGCGCCACACTGCCAGCCACTTAACGCAGACTCCAGGAAACAGAGTAATTGACATCGGATGCTGCTCTGAGACAGCCCATGCCCAAATTGGCTGCACAGTTTTGCAACATTGTAGCTAGTAGCAAGAAGCATATTTCAATTTGGGCACGCACAGGCTGTCTCAGAGCAGCATCCGATGTCAATTACTCTGTCTCCTGGAGTCTACGGGGAGCAGCAGTGTGCACTCAGCAGAGCATCCTCCCCTCCCCCGGGTGAGGTCAGAGGCACCACCACCAGCCAGGCAGCGCGCTAGCAGCACCCTGGCGTTAATTTAGCCAGTTTCAGCGCGTCAGCAGAGAGTGGGCAAATGCGTGACAATGCATTTCAGTGCGGTGATGCGGAACACCACACTGAAATGTGTTAGTGTCACGCCTGATGCGTGACACTTGGCAGGACTGGTTGGGTGATGTTATTTTGTTCCCTCCAGACCAAAGGCTCTACATTTCCGTGCTCCATTGTTGAGTTGTTTTTCTTTTACCTCACGTAATGTGGGGGGGGGCGGGCTGGTTCTACTGCTTGAAGTTCTGGAAAATATTGTCTTTTTATAGGTTATGTACTTGCATGCTGTTACCACATTAGAATGCACATAGCTGTCCCCTAGGGGCATGTAGAATTATTTGAAGGAAGCTCAGACAGTTGGGGTGCCTCATGTAAGTTCTGTTTGTGGCACGTCATTCAATTACCTGGTCTGCTACACACAGCCTTGTCTGAGACAGGTTTATGTAAACCAGTGAAAAGATCAATGTGAAATAAATGATTATGCGCAGGGCTTTCATCTAAAGGTGGCATCTCGTTAAAAAAGAGAGGCTGAACCACATGGAATAAAACAGTACTTCCATTCCACAGCAGACATCTGGCAAATTATAAAACAATACACAGCCAAGTATGATTAAATATTAAAACTGCCTTTCTTCTAGTAATGCTTAAAATGTAATACAAATACCGTTTTGAGGCAGATCTACAAATATCCTGAAAACGCAGGGCCGTGTCCAGGAACATTTGTTTTGGGGGGATGGCCCCCAGTAATTATATGAAGGGAATGTGACCTGCACCTCCATGCAATTTTAGAAAAGAATGCTGCAATGTTAGTGACGTTTCAAAGACCACAATGAATTTCCTTTTGTATTTTTTGATCGTGGTATTACTGACCCCAGGGATTTTTTAAAGAAAATGTTTGACAGTGTGGATTTACCTCCAATATCTGTTTGAGAAAATTAGTAGCACTTGTGAAAAACCAAATAAAGATGGATTACTTTTAAGGTGAAAGTTTGGGGTTCCTGTTACTACCCAGTCAGTGACCACCAATCCCCTGTGCTAACTTCACACAGACCAGACATTGCCGGTCAGCCAACAGCCTTCATCAGCGACACTAACCTTATTATTTTAGGGACATGTTTAACTCATCACCACACAACAGCCTGGTATGCTTCCCCATTAGAACATAATAACCCAAATGCTAGCGCGCACATATGTGATGCCTGTAGCAAAATGGGTAAATGTAATTGCACATGTATCACTTTTCTTGTATCCTACTGCAGTAAAGTAACCTTTCCATTTACTTTAAAAAATACGTATTGTCGCCCAGCCCCCAAAAGACTACACATCGAGTTTTGGTTCATTTTAAACTTTTTCCTAATATAGGTGCATGCCAGGACTACAGAAGCCTGTACCATGCATCAAAGGGAAAAAAATCTATTGCAGAGAATGCTGCAACATGAGTTGAACATCGTGTGAAAACCTCTCACATAAGTAAATATAAAAGTGTCCCAAATAAGAAATTATATCAAGAGCCCAAATACATTTTAACCAACTTTATTCAAATTTGCAAATACTAAATGCGCTGACGTCCTAAATTATAGATATAATGAATATACAAGTAGATCAAACTTTACAAATGCCAGCCGCACGTCAACAAGTATGAAGTAATTTACTCATCAACAGGAAAATCGTTAAACATATTCTTTAACATATTTCTGGTAATTACATTTCAAATTAATTCACTAAGCTCCACTGAACCGAGACTAAAGGGCAATTTAAAGTTTGGCAGACGGTTTACTCCGTCCCAAACGTGATGGATTTCCCATCAGGGTGCAAGTGTTTTATATCCTAATGCACTTGTACTAAGGTGGATGAGATAGCCACAACATTTGTGACAGAGTACCTTCCTGCCAAACTCTAAATCAGGCCCCAAGTCCCACATTTACAGTACTGTACATTATGTGTGCCATATATCTATTGTAAATGACACAATTAATGGACGGAATGCAGAACAAATCAAAACATTCACCCCCAGTCAAGAGATCTGGGTTAAATCCATCATTCTTTTGCTCACCATGGCACCCCAGTTTAGACCTGGCCATATGCAAATCAGTCTTGACCCTGTGCCTCATGGGAACAGTCCAGACCGAACTGCCAAACCAGGTCCTCCCTGGACCGGAAACAAGCATCCTAGGACCGGTTTCGGGGTTTCACCCCTCATCAGCCAGGATAGCTTGAATTCAGTGGCACAGTGAGCCCGGGACCCACGTCTGGGCATACCCGGCGCACTTAGGAATCGCATGCACCATGTCTCTTCGGGAGATCTGGTCGACATCTCCAACCAGACTCAAATTGATAACTATCCCATGGGATAAATGATTTATTCTATTAAGAAGATGGATTCTTATCTTTTGGCTATCAATCCTGACTTTCCTGTGGATCTTGCACAGCAGATTAGCTGGTGTGCATATGCATATGTAGAGGAGAGTAGTGCATATTATTAGTGCAGCATTGGCAACGGGATCCATGGGTAAAATGGGACCCCTGTACACCATTTTTGTCTTTTACTGCCGATGTGGGGGGGAAGAGGTACCATGGTACCTTCATTAGGCCCTATGCATCAATGACCTATTAATAAGGAAGAAAGGTACAACATGGGTGGGAAAATTTCCCACGATTCAACTAGCCCCCCTTCCACGCAAGGTACACCAACTTGGCAATGGGGAGGGGCGGGGAGGGGGTCGAGGGGGGGGGCACAGCCTTGCCAAGTGTCACACTTCATGGGTTATATAAACACATTCTGGAAATGTTTCCACATCACTGCAGAGTCCCAGAATGCTCACACAAATCAGTGAGGCAGAGTTTAGCTGATGGCGGTCTGTGTTAGTTGGCAGAGCTGCATGTTCACCATCACTGCATGCCTCTTCTCAAAGCATTTTCCCCTGTTGCTACATCCAGCCAATCAGAAGTATGCTCAGAGCCACGTTGGTGGTCGATCCCGAGTACATGGTTGAGATCCTGGTTGCATCACAAACACCTTATCCGCCTCCTCATGGTTCTACCATTGGCCGCTCACTAGTCCCTGGTCCAGACTGCCATGACCCAGGTGCAGCCTCTAGCCTTGCAGGGATCAAAGTAATAAGGCGGGGCATGCATTGTTGGAGGTCAGAACACAGAGCATAGGTCCGCAAGACCTGAGAGAATCACATGGGGTGGGTGACTACAGGGATCGGATCTCACAGGTGATGCCTCTCAGCCCGCAGCAAAAAGCTAGTACTTGTAAGTCTCCCATGGCCTACTCTTACAGCCTACAGTCATAGCTGCACCCCTAGGACATCCACTGTAGCGATAGTGCATGTTAAAAACATGCATTGAAACAGCTAAAGCACACAACTGCAAATATCTCTTCATAGATATGATGCCCTAAGTACTACAATACTAGACAAGCAAAGACTCAGAAAAAGGCTTAGTGGTGCTGTAGCAGTTACATTGGGACCTACACCTGTAGGTAGTCCTGCCTTTTAAGCAAACAGGGCTTTGCATTGTGGGACTAGTAGTTTCCATTTTAACACTGAAGTGTCACCTAAAAATACATTTCCAAGCATAAAGGGTGACCCAGGGCACGAGTCGGGGTACCACGCGGGTGGACGGCGTCCCCCCACTTATTTTCCAGGGTGGACGCCGTCCCCCCTGCCAAGAAGCTGGGCCCCACAGAAATATGCTGAACGTGTCCCGGTGTAATTTTCAGACACCGGGAAACGTTCAGCACGTGACGTCATGAGGTCATTTGCATATCGTCAGTCCCCCCACTTCTTTTTATAGGACTTGTGCCCTGGGGTGACCTCTAAAGCTCGGGCTCGGTCGCCCTGCAGCCTCCGGCAGAAGCAGCTGATTCAGACCATTTATTAAATAAATTCGAAACATGGAGAAGCCTGTACTTTTTCGGGGGGCACGCCCAAATAAAGAGGGGCCTGCTAAAAAAAGCTGAAATTTTACACCTCAAAGCATTCTGCCTACTAATATTTACGTAGCTTGCCAACTTTTAGCAGGTTCACGAAAATCCCCAAGAGTACCCAGGAAAATCTATGCAAATCCCCACATGGGCAATCCATGGTAGTATGTCTGGCAGAAATGTGAATTTCCAATATTTACCTTTTAGGGATTTCTCTGTTTCGGTGTCCATTGGTAAATTTTATAGAGTATGGTGAAGGCCCTTCTCCTACCCCACTAGAGGTTATTGTTCTTTTCAAACTGTATTTGCACACTTGCCCCTGACTTTTCCGGCGCTTAATGCAGGTGACTGAAAATCTATTGGAAAGGGTTATGAATAAGCCCACAGCTACAACAGCCTCGACAGCCACTTATCTCGGAACACTGCTATTCCTACCCTTATCCCTTGACATACGACTGTGGAAAATCTGCCACAGTCATACGTTCCATCTGCGTCCATTAATATCCGCAGATCCAGTGGCGTAAAATCTTGGGGACCCCCTGCAGAATGTGATGAGGGGCCCCTGTGTCTCCCGTATCTCACTGATATTCATTGGGCGTTTGCTGAATTGGGTCCCCCGGACTGGTTGGGGCGTCCTGAAGCATCAGGGGCTGCAGGTGCCCCTGTGCAGATCCAGACTCTATGATTCTGCCAAGTGGGATCTGTCACTTTGATACACTAATGGTGCTTTTTTTGCACAATTTATTTGAACTTAAGTGCTCAAAAATTTTGTGAATTCAACCAAAAGTGCCCCATACTTGTGCAGAATGCCAGCGTTGCGCCTTAAAACTAAGCACTCTAAGGCTGTTTAATGGCATTACTCTCTTTTGTTAATCATACAGCGCCTACTACCATAGTGCTCTAGTTTTACAGCAAGGTTCATGATAAGGGTGTAAAATTTGCTCTTTTGCAAAATAAAGCAGGTGCTGTTTCGCCCAAGTCTATTGCTTGCTTAAGAAGACTGGCACAAATAAAAAAATCTTTCAGTAATACGCGGTGGAGTTGATTTAGTTTGCACCTTTCCTGCATTTTTTGAACCAGTGCAAACTTGTGAATTCGGTCCCAGTTGATTAGTATCTCCCATTTCATTGGCAGCCAGATTCATCAAAATATGAATTACCCCCAAGATTGAGATGTGATCTCCAGGTTGCACAGAGAAATTCGACAGCAAACACATTAACACTCAGCGTTACTGGGCATTTCTCACCAAAGAGAGGAGCGTTTATATCAGGAGTGGCTCCTCCATTAGGACGAGCAGCGTCGCCCCACTGCCCAAAATGCCCCCGGGGATAAAAAATAAATTGGTAATAAAGTTAATTTGTTACCATTTTATTTTCCGTCCTCCCGTCCTGAACGGAGTGTCAGGACGGCGTGGGGCCCCTGCCGCTGAGTGGCAGCAGGGAGGAATAGTGTGCACTTCAGTTTAAAGTGTGCATGTCTTTTTGGCCAGCTGTCTTGCGACTGCCAGCTGGACATGCGCATTTTAAACTTCTCTAACCTAGTTGTCTTAAAACAGCTAGGTTAGAGAAAGCACAGGCCTCCAGCGCTCTTCAGAAGGCTGAGAGAGGCCGCTTCCTCCAATCCTGGCGCTTCTTTCATGCTGGTTACCAGCGTGAGAGCAGCACCACGATTGCTTAAGGGAATTTACTGGAGCCCGAGGAGATCGGAGCAAGGAGTATGTCGGCGGTCATGCAGTAAGCAAGGTAAGTGGGTTTTTTTCTTTTTCTTTACACACACCACTCACCTTGCATGCATGCATGCACCGACACCACATATGCCTGCTCCCCACTCTGCTTACATGCCAGCCGCCACTGTTTAAAATATTAAGCACAAGTATCCGGAGGTGCACTGGGTAGAGACTTTCCACATGGGTCTCGGCTGACTTGTTGGCGTGCATACACTAGCATAAATGACTAGAAGTGAAAAGCATTTCTACCGTTGCTAACACCCTGATTCAGAGTTGTGATGCAAACAACGCATTTTCTAATGTACAATTCTAATGTACGAATTTCATTTTAGGAGTCTGTAAACTTTTACTGGCTCCTAAAATGGTATTGCGACCTCATACCGATTCAGTATTTGGAAGGGGCACTTTGTAAGCATCCCTTCCAAAAACCTATGCATGAGATAGAGATTTTATTGATGGTTTTATAACTAAAACCCAGTAGCAGAACATTAAAGAGTTACAGACTCCAGAGTTTGGGTGTCTTAAACGGAAAGAGGCTCCTTGGTACTCCTTCCTCGTTGTGAATTTAAAAAACGTTTGTAGAAGGGTTGCCAGTGGTTAAAAGAACCAATGCCAACTCCAACAAACCTTTCCAACAGAGGCCATGGTGGCTTCTCTAGAGGTATATTCAGTGCAGTGAAATGTATTCTAATGCCATAAATATGTAATTGAGAATGGATTCATGTTGCTCGCAACTGTCCCCGCTTAGAAGATTGTCCACCTCCATCAATATTATGCAAACTGCTGAAGCGAAGTCATGTTTTACAGAACTTCCTCGCTGTGGGCTACTGCGTTTAGCATGTTGCTAATACATATGGCTTCTTGGAATATCTTGCTAACAGGTGTATAATTCAAAGCTCCATTTCTTGTGATAAAATAAAGCAAGGTGTTTTGGTGACTATGAAAAACACAAACAGGAAGCCATCAGGCGCTCCTTCTCAGGCAATGCACCCAAGATCTGGAACTCGCTCCCAGTGCATATCAGGACGAATCCCTCCTATATGGGCTTCTCAAGACAGTTAAAAGATCTTCTCCTCAACCGATACTTCAACCCTTCAGACTCCAACACCTAATTCCTCCTCTGAACTCTTCCGCTCATATAAGCCTCCACGAAAGTCTGAAACTAGACTCTCAATGAATCTGTATATTGTAATCTATGCTCTCCAATCATGGCCTTGTCCATTGTCTTAGTATCTGTCTGTAAAGCACTCTGATACCCCCAAGCCTGCCAGCGCTAAATAAAACTCTTTAAATAAAAATTATGTGGGGTCTCAGATTGTCTTCCAGTTAAGGATTCATATTAATCTACAGTAGCTTTAGACTACTGATCAGAGATACTATTCCCCTATTTTGAAAAATGAAACTCATTTTATTGTGGTTATCAATGTAAAATCGGCTCTTTGAGATATAACATCGTTTCCGTGGCTCCAGCCTACTTCATAAGATTTGTTAAACTTTATAGGACCATTCAAACCACACTTCTTCTTGTAGATCTTCCTTCTGCTTCATAATAAATTTCTGAGGTCTACACATCACTTTGGTCTGCATATGACTGCTTGCTTCTCACCCACCCACAGAAAAGGGAGTGTTTATATTGTGAAGATAGTGCTTTATCATATCGACTGTTGCTTCAATCTGAACTGGAGCTCTTGAGGACCAAAGTGAAACACTGATGGGTTCGGAGCCATTCTGTCACCCCTGCTCTGTTGTTATCATTTGCTGCTCACAGGCATTGACTCAGCATCTTCTCATCCAGGTCTCTTGGGAATGCAGGGATACCCCTGGTTACTATTTGTGCTGGCTATTGGATTGCTGACTATACATATAGGAAGGTTTTACAAAGTATGAGGTCATCATGACCAGGGGCCCTATTACACATAGGGCGCACTTTCTCTGTTTGCACCACGGCACACCTTAAAACAGGTGAGCTGGGTGCAAACAGGGGCAGTGCGCCCTATTACACTGAATGAGCTGCCCACATGGCAGCCGTGAACTCGTGCTGCCCTGGGGGCAGCACATTCATGTGAAAAATGGAGCAGCTTTGAAGCAGCCTCTCCTTGTTTCACTGTGCAGGGGGCATCCCGCCTGCACTTTAACCCCTTGCGAGCTTCTGTCGGCCAACGGCCGTCGCGCGCACTACCTTCGTAGTGCTGCGCACGTCCGTTGGCCGACGCGGCCCCGCCCACATAATGGAACGCCCCGCACCGCAGCGGAATTGCCGCCGCAGTTAAGGCGTTAAAGAGGGGAGAGAGATCCCCTTGCAGGCGGGTGCAGTGAGTGACTGCAACTACCTGTAAGGGGATGTCTGGGGGTCCATAGTACCCCTTTACCCCCATCTAGAGGGCCACTTTTTAGATGGTGCACTGTCAGTGCGCCTCATGACAGATTTTTTGCCTCTGCGACCGCGTCTATAATACGGCACGGGCGCAGAGGCAAAGGGATTTACTCATTTGCATGGGGCCATGCCCCCATGCAAATAAGGGAACACCCTCTGGTGATAGCGCTAGTGCTATATGTGCGCCAGCGCTATCTGTATTGCAGAAAGGACCGCACAAGTGTCTGCGGCCCTTTCTGTAATACCAAAGTGCCCTGGGAGCGCGCAATGCGGGCACACATGCCCGCTGCGCTCTCAGGGCACTTTCCATGATACGGCCCTTGATAGTTAAATTCAAGCACAAGTACCAGAGTAATACACAGGCTAATGATCTGTGTTTCTGTTTTGCAGGTATTAAGAGCCTATGGAACATGTGTGTACTCATTATTGGTAGCAGCAAGAGATAAACAGGCACAATTTACGCTCAGCTCAAATGGTTGCTGAGTGTAATTACATTTTGCACTCAGGCTTAATTTACTACAAAGAGCTACATGACCGTAGTAGAGGAATAAGAAGCAGGGTTGTGTCTTGACGTGCGCAACATAGAACACTGCTTAGGCACAGCTTGATGAGGCGTGTCAGCGACCTGCCATTCCAGGCTGAATCTTTCTCCGGTGTCCCTTGCTTCCATCCAAATGGATTTATCTTCTTTTCACAAGCTTCTGAACAATGGACAAATAAATGATTTTAGGTGAATTTCATTTTTTAATTGTTTGTTGAATGTCTTACTATTTAGTTGTATGCCAAAATATTGTTTACAGAAATACTGTTTGACATAAACGGTGTGTTTCCTAAGTATTGTTTGCTAAATGATCATTCCCTTGGGTCTATTAACTCTGTTCTAGCAACATACTGACTATACAGGAATATTCAGCATTTCATATGGTAAAATATAATTAAAGAAAAATGGGTGTGAAGGATAACTGTGTATTTCTGAAAAGTGTACAAGCTTCAAGTCCCTACTCCAATACAACAGGGCTCGCAGAGCAGTGCATGCGCTGCCCAGACTTGACCTAAAGACTGGAAACAAGTGATCACTGAGTTGGTGTGGTTATTAGAAATGGGGGTATCTAGTTGGCAGGTTTGTCCCCTGTCCAACTAGGGTCCCTATCCTTCTATTCAGGATAAGGGAATTACACCCCTGCTCACCCCCTTGGTAGCTTGGCATGAGCAGTCAGGCTTATCTCAGAGGCGATGTGTAAAGCGTTTGCAGATAACACACAGTAATACACTGAAGACACTACAAATGGACACCACACCAGTTTTAGAAAAATAGCCACTATTTATCTGTGTAAAACAAGACCAAAATGATGAAAATCCAACATACAGTAATCTGAATATGAATATGTAAAAATAAACTTAAAATACAGTTCCTTGAAAGCGATAGCTTTGTCCGGGGCTATCATGGCATCGTGAACAACAAATCCAACAGTTTAGGCCGACCGCAAGGTCTACGGTGTGGGGAAGACCAGCAAACAGTACCTCAGAAATGCAGGGCATCGAGTACCTTGTGATGAGCTCCGAAGAGGTGGCGTTGCCAGAGTTGGCAGGCTTCGGACCCGGAGGTCGGTGCAGGAGTCGTCGGGCCCTTGAAGTCACACAGCCTATTCAGGTGCTAGTGACAATTCCTCCCACCACTCTAGCTAAAACATGCTGCCTAAACGTAGTCATATGCTCACAATTACAGTTTTAGACAAAAAAAAACTATCACATATAATTTTAATAGATTTTGGGTGCTTCTTAGCAGGCAGATGTGCTTAGAACAGATACAGAAACTATTTTTAGTTTTAATGCACATTACTGGAAATATAAGATTATTGCTGTTGTAAGGACAAGGGTCTATTTTTATTCAGGATTTTATTTGATTATTCAGCTGCTTTATGTGACATTTTCTATCATTATAAAGACTGTCTTTTTTATACGCGCACAACCTGTTTGTAGTATAATATCTGTAATCATTTTTATGTCTGATGGTGTGCTCCTGGGGTGGCGTGTTCCGTTCAAGAACGTCAAGTATTATGAGCTAAATAGCGCTTCCAAATTCAATTGGTTGCGTCCCCCTGGGCACTACCTTAGGTCCTTAAAAAGGATTTATTCGTATTGCTCTTTATCAAAAGAAAGTTGTAATTCACACTGTCGTTGATAAATTTCTTTGTTCATTTTATTTTCCTTATTTTCAATTCGAAATTATTTTCGTTTATTCTTTGTACATCATTTCTGTACATAGTTCACTGTGGCTCCGTGGCTCCAATGCATTTCGGGCCTGAGCCCTTCCTCAGGGAGCATTACTAGAAAATAATCAATGCACAAATACTTGTCAGAGCACTCATTCTATTTGCATTATTTGCAACAATTCCCAGTGTTTTGATAATATTCCTCTATGGTTGACTATGTTTTATAAAATGTGCTCTGTGAACGATTTTATAAAGTGCTCGTGGGTTTGTGTCAATAAAGAAAAGCTCGTGGGTTTGTGTCAATAAATAAAAAGCTCGTAAGTTTTGTGGCAACAAAAGAAAGGATCGTGATTTTGTAAAAAGTGGAGAAGAAAAAGGTTGTGCAAATTTAACTATCTAATGAAAGTGCCGGAAACTTATCATATAAATAACGGTGTTACACAATCTCTGTTACTCACGGTAATTCTATTTAACTTGTTGGTGTGTCTTGATGCTAAAAGAACAAGAACACGGTATTTGGATCACCGTAGGAATAGCGCGTTTGGGACAATTACTAAACGCTTAGTCCGTGAGATTCACTTACGGTTTTAGTGATTTTCAGCCGCAGTGTCCGGTGTCCTGGTGTCAATGTGCGTGTATCAGCGTCTCTGTTTGTAAAGCGTGTCAGGTGGGCGATATCGTGGTAGGACTATACAGGGCAGTGTAATCGATATCAACATAGGTCTCTATGAGCTGTCGGAATCGTGTGGTGGCCATATTGGAGAATGCAACCAATACAGCGTCTCTGTTTGTAAAACGTGTCAGGTGGGCAATATCGTGGTAGGACTTTACAGGGCAACGTAATCGATATCAACATAGGACTCTATGAGCTGTCGGAATCGCGTGGTGGCCATATTGGAGAATGCAACCAATACTCAGTATTGCTTGTGATTAGCGGTGCGAATGTATGTGCTGGGATTAGGGAGTGTGTGTGCTTACATATTCAACGTTCAAATACATTTTTAGCAACTTTACCAATTTAAACAAAGGAAATATTCTGACCGTTTTGTTAAAATACCAAAGAACAGATAAAACAATTTCTTTCAAATCAAATTATAAGTAACATGAATATTCCATTCGTTCATTCATCCCATGAGGTTTCAAGGCGTCGAGTTTCATGGTCCAGAAGTTCTCTCGTTGTAACAAATACTTGTTATTGTCTCTGCCTTCAATTTTGTTGATCACTTCAAGTACAAGGAATTTTAGTTGAGATATACTATGTTGTTGTTCATGTTTTTTGTCCGAATATTCGACTTATGCTCGTTGATACGAGTTTTTATTTTTCGTTCTGTTTTGCCCACATATATTTTGCCACATGGGCATTTCAGCATGTATATAACGTTTGATGTGTCACATGTCGCTGTGACACGTAATTTTATGTTGTAACCTTTTCTAGGATGTGATTTATTGGTTCCTTGTATCACATTATTGCAGTTTAGGCATGGCTGTGTTCCATTGAATGTTGATTTATCACTGTATGAGTATTTAAAAATTTCTCCCAAATTTTTATTTCTGGTGTAAGCGAATAAAGGAGGTTGTGAAAACAATGTATTAAAATCCGGTTCCATTGTCAATATTGACCAGTGTCGTTTAATAATTCTCTTGAATGTGTTACTCAAAGTTGAAAATCTTGACACTACCACCATGCGGGTATTTTTAGCTTTAGTGGTCTTTTTTAATAAGTCTGACCGGGATGTTGTTTCACAACGTGGTTTAGCTGCATTCAAGGTGGATAATGGATATCCTCTTTCAGTGAATCGTTGTCTCATTTCTTCAATACGTTCAATTGCTTTATTGGGATTCGATGTGATTCTTTCCACTCTTAGCATTTGTGATACTGGTAAATGTTGTTTTAATGATGGTTGGTGAAAGCTACTGTGATGTAGAGTGTTATTGCGATCTGTCTTTTTCCGGTATATGTCTGTTGCAAATCCGTGTGCTGTTTTCGTTATTTCCACATCCAAGAATGTTATCCTTGTTTCTTGTATTTCAAACGTAAATTGTATACGTTCATCAATGGTATTCAAGTTGATTCGTGCCGAGGTCAGTTCATTGTGGGTGCCATTCCATAAGATGAATATGTCGTCAAGGTATCGCAGGAAAAGTTTTATTTTGTTTATCCATTGTGGTTGTGATAGGATATGATCTTCCTCAAACTTCTGCATGAAAAGATTGGCATACGCCGGTGCAGTGCAATTTCCCATGGATGTCCCCGTTAGTTGGAGATACCAATCATCTTTCCATTGAAAGTAGCTTTGGTAAAGGGTAAAGTGTACCAATTCCATTAAAAAGACTTTCATTTGTTGTTCTAAATCCGTGTGTAACAATGCCTGTTCTATGCCTTCAATGCCCAACTGGTGAGGAATAGAGGTATACAATGATTTAATGTCCGCTGTGCAGAGTAAGATGTTGTCTTCTGCATTAAATGTAACTTTTTGTAATTTCAACAAGAAATCAGTTGTATCTCTTACGTATGTGTTCATCTGTTGCACACTGGGTTGCAGATATCTATCCAAGAATTGTCCTACTGGCTCGTGTAGACTACCACGTGTGGATACTATCGGCCTGAACGGTGGAGAGTTTAGATCCTTGTGTATCTTCGGTACCATATATAGAACCGGACTTTTTGGATTGTTTTTTATTAAAAATGTTTTTGTTATTTCTTTAATCACTCCATCTTCGTGTGCTTTGTTGACTATGTTTTGAAGTAATTTGGAGAAGTGGGTGGTTGGATTCATATTCAGTTTCATATATGTTGTGCTGTCCGAAATGTGTTCAACTACTCGAGTTTCATAGAAAGACGTATTCATAATTACTAAGGCACCGCCTTTGTCCGCTTTTTGACACGTGATTTCTGTATTATTAGCTATTTTCCTTAGAGTACCCATATCTTTTTGTGTCAGGTTCTTTGTTGTTTTTTTACTGTAATTGAGTTTAGATAGATCTTGTTTGACTAAGTTTTCAAATAGGTCTAATGTTTTATGGCTAACAGGTGCTTGATAGGTACTTTGGGGGGTGAGCCCACGCAGTTGGTCAAGTTCTTTTGGTGTTTGATCTTGAAAAACATTCTCAAAAAAATGTCTAAGGCGAAGTTTTCTCGTAAGTTTAAAAAGACTTACTTCCAATTCGAGTTGATTTGTTTGTGTGGTGGGTACAAACGATGTGCCTTTTTGTAATATCCTGAGTTCATGTGTTTCCGGTTCTATATATGGTACCGAAGATACACAAGGATCTAAACTCTCCACCGTTCAGGCCGATAGTATCCACACGTGGTAGTCTACACGAGCCAGTAGGACAATTCTTGGATAGATATCTGCAACCCAGTGTGCAACAGATGAACACATACGTAAGAGATACAACTGATTTCTTGTTGAAATTACAAAAAGTTACATTTAATGCAGAAGACAACATCTTACTCTGCACAGCGGACATTAAATCATTGTATACCTCTATTCCGCACCAGTTGGGCATTGAAGCCATAGAACAGGCATTGTTACACACGGATTTAGAACAACAAATGCAAGTCTTTTTAATGGAATTGGTACACTTTACCCTTTACCAAAGCTACTTTCAATGGAAAGATGATTGGTATCTCCAACTAATGGGGACATCCATGGGAAATTGCACTGCACCGGCGTATGCCAATCTTTTCATGCAGAAGTTTGAGGAAGCTCATATCCTATCACAACCACAATGGATAAACAAAATAAAACTTTTCCTGCGATACATTGACGACATATTCATCTTATGGAATGGCACCCACAATGAACTGACCTCAGCACTAATAAACTTGAATACCATTGATGAACGTATACAATTTACGTTTGAAATACAAGAAACAAGGATAACATTCTTGGATGTGGAAATAACGAAAACAGCACACGGATTTGCAACAGACATATACCGGAAAAAGACAGATCGCAATAACACTCTACATCACAGTAGCTTTCACCAACCATCATTAAAACAACATTTACCAGTATCACAAATGCTAAGAGTGAAAAGAATCACATCTAATCCCAATGAAGCAATTGAACGTATTGAAGAAATGACACAACGATTCACTGAAAGAGGATATCCATTATCCACCTTGAATGCAGCTAAACAACGTTGTGAAACAACATCCCGGTCAGACTTATTAAAAAAGACCACTAAAGCTAAAAATACCCGCATGGTGGTAGTGTCAAGATTTTCAACTTTGAGTAACACATTCAAGAGAATTATTAAACGACACTGGTCAATATTGACAATGGAACCGGATTTTAATACATTGTTTTCACAACCTCCTTTATTCGCTTACACCAGAAATAAAAATTTGGGAGAAATTTTGAAATACTCATACAGTGATAAATCAACATTCAATGGAACACAGCCATGCCTAAACTGCAATAATTGCAATAATGTGATACAAGGAATCAATACATCACATCCTAGAAAAGGTTACAACATAAAATTACGTGTCACAGCGACATGTGACACATCAAACGTTATGAACATGCTGAAATGCCCATGTGGCAAAATATATGTGGGCAAAACAGAACGAAAAATAAAAACTCGTATCAACGAGCATAAGTCGAATATTCGGACAAAAAACATGAAATCAACTGTCACAACACACTTCTTGGAACAACAACATAGTATATCTCAACTAAAATTCCTTGTACTTGAAGTGATCAACAAAATTGAAGGCAGAGACAATAACAAGTATTTGTTACAACGAGAGAACTTCTGGATCATGAAACTCGACGCCTTGAAACCTCATGGGATGAATTAACGAATGGAATATTCATGTTAATTATAATTTGATTTGAAAGAAATTGTTTTATCTGTTCTTTGGTATTTTAACAAAACGGTCAGAATATTTCCTTTGTTTAAATTGGTAAAGTTGCTAAAAATGTATTTGAACGTTGAATATGTAAGCACACACTCCCTAATCCCAGCACATACATTCGCACCGCTAATCACAAGTAATACTGAGTATTGGTTGCATTCTCCAATATGGCCACCACGCGATTCCGACAGCTCATAGAGTCCTATGTTGATATCGATTACGTTGCCCTGTATAGTCCTACCACGATATTGCCCACCTGACACGTTTTACAAACAGACGCTGTATTGGTTGCATTCTCCAATATGGCCACCACGCGAGTCCTATGTTGATATCGATTACGCTGCCCTGTATAGTCCTACCACGATATCGCCCACCTGACACGCTTTACAAACAGGGACCTGATACACGCACATTGACACCATGACACCGGACACTGCGGCTGACAATCACTAAAACCGTAAGTGAATCTAACGGACTAAGCGTTTAGTAATTGTCCCAAACGCGCTATTCCTACGGTGATCCAAATACCGTGTTCTTGTTCTTTTAGCATCAAGACACACCAACAAGTTAAATAGAATTACCGTGAGTAACAGAGATTGTGTAACACAGTTATTTATATGATAAGTTTCCGGCACTTTCATTAGATAGTTAAGGGGCCCATTACGATGGCGGGCGGAAGCACAACCGCCGTGCTGGCGGATGCAAAAACCACCAGTTACCGCCGGCACGCAGCAGTCCACACGCCCGCCCAATTATGATGCGAAAAGCAGGCCAAACACCGCCGGCAAGCCAGCAACACCGTCCGCCATCAAAGTGCGCCCGCACACGTAGCGGCGCAGCACAACTGACACACACCGTCCGACGAAACACGTCCCGCCCGGCGCATAAATTACGATGCCGCAAACAAACGGCTCCCACGGCAAAGAGACACCGCACGTGAAAGAGAGGCGGAAACACGGACGCAGAGCACGGACAACGAAGAAGCGGCACCCCGGGCATGAATCCAGCACTGCAGGCCCTTCCCATGCTTCTGCTGATGCACCACCAAGGACGCAACGTACCGCGGAGACGCAGGTAGGCACACACACAACAAGTGCACGCAAACAGCGCACACAGTGCAAGGGCGGAAAAAGCGGACAACCCCCCACCAGCGCGTGCACACTACACATCCACCATTGCATCCACATATGACACACAGGCCAAATCCTAACATCGCAGAACACATGTGTACACACCACCTGGGACTAGGAACCAACCACCCCGTCACGGCCCCAAAGCGCCGATGACGCCGCCACACATGCGCACAACGCAGAGGCCAACCGCAGAACCATGCATGCGTCGCACACAGACACAGGGACACAACCAAGCAGCACACACATCAGCCCCACCCCGAACGCACATGACACGTGACAGGCCGGCCACAGACATGTCCCCAACGCCCAATTCACGGACAACACCCAACGCCACACAACCGACGCACACATGTCAGTGAAGTCACGCAACAGCAGGACACACCCCAGTGTAACAAACATGGCGAAGCACACAGCGGCGGCAACACCAACTAGGAGAAGCAGGGCTCCTTCGGGAAGAGGAACGCCAGTACCACACTGAAAAACCCATACCACCCTGCACATATGAACAAGACACATGAAACGGAACACCAAAGAGCCCGGGGACCGACAACAGGTGGCCCAAGAATTACATCCACACACAAGGCCCAACGCAGAGCGGAAAGGCAGCCTGCCGCCCACACAAGGGAGAGCAGACAGCACTGAATGACCTTCCATTCCAACACCGAAACCACAGCCCTACGACAGAAGCCGGTGAATACAGCCATTGTCCAAGAATAGACCAACACAGGCATGCCGAGGAGACCGACCACAGGGCAGATAGCGCATATCACAGAAGCACACAACGGACGGGGAAGAAAGAAGAAAACACTCCCCCATGTCGGCCACATGCAAGTTAATTGGAAGGAGTCACACAGCACTGACCTTGAACTGTCTGAGAAGCATGTGGGAAGAGGGCCCGTGTCCTCCAAACAAGCCAACAGAACACAAGTCCTGTCTCCCCACGACTACACAGAGCTCACAGCAACCCCGGAGCGTGCACATTGCAGACTGCACACACAGCCGGAGCACGCCACCTCTACGAACCGCTGCGAAATGGCAACCGCAACACACCTACCCAACTACGCCGAACAGCTCAAGCTGTACCAAACCAACACGATACATACATTGGGATGCGATCTCCTGTCCCTGCTGAACGTAAGTTACCGACTGACTTACCGCATCACATTGTTCAGCTGCGTCATGCCCGTCTTCTACTGTCGGAGGTGTCCCTACCAGCATCCCGTCGAGATATGCCTCTCCAACCCGGCATGTCTGAAGGCGGACCTGCTACCACTACTCCTCCCTCTGGACGCACACGACAGGGCCTGCTCTGCCTATGGGGGCATGGCGTATGTGGCCAACATCGCACGCGCACTGAAATGGAACCACTGTGCCTCCACACGACGGATCATCGAGAACAGCTACATCGAATGTCACCCAGCATGCCCCATCATGGTCCTCCAAGGGACAACCTACGAACAACACCTTGACAGCCACCATCCGCTTCATTGGCTGGCAAACATGTACACCACCAATGATATGGAAGCCCTGCTGGACGGCATCGCATACCTGACAACCTGTAAATACGTCGGACCACAACGCAGGTTCCCCGAGTGACCTATGAAGTCCAACCCCGCACCCATGCTCAGCTTCCGCACGGACTGGCCAGTCACCACCACAACAGCCATACCAAACGACCGGCAACTGTAACCACACCATCAACGACATCGCCATGACATCGGATATGACCGGGACATGCACACTGTTCCCCATCACATCCAGGAACACCGCATGCATCGTGGGAGGCAGTGGCATGGGCTCTGTGCATCGCACCCACATGGACGGAACTGCACGAACAACCAGGACACGACATGGATCCAGCGCCCATGGACACACACACCGCTCAGTGGACATGAATAGGTCGCCTGGAGTCTGTGGGTGCTGCACCCCTCCCACCCCCGCCCCGGGAATCCCATACCAGGACCTTTGCATGGACGACAAGTGCATACAACAACAACACGACCCCAGTGACTGTGACATGTCCAGTAACCACCACAGTGCAACAACAAGTGGCACGCCGCTGCATGCACGCAAGCACATGCCCTGATGTCATCTCACATGCACGCGTGCATGAGGAACAACCGCAGCAAACCTGTCACATGGAACTGAGATGGACTGTGCCCATGATGCCGAGCGGTCTGGTAGGCTACATGTATACCGTCTGTGTCAAAGTCCGCAGCTCCGCAGCTATACGTAAATGTACATTAGCACAGCCTTGCCCAAGCAGATGTAACCCCACACCCTATCCCATTTGTTATCATGCTCAGTATATCCTCAACATGTATTCCGCTGCCAGTAGTGTCCACTATACTGCATCACAGAGGACAGAAGACTCAATATAATGTTTGAAACCAAAACTGTTTTCGCTGACTCATTTCACAAGTACGAATGAGAGAGGATGAGAGTATGTGAAGTACACGGCAGTCGTGACATGACCATGTAGTCCACTGGTATTGGATGTCAACGCAAATGAGTAGCACTACTGTGGAAGACACACATGTGTCGTGTGAAGTCGTATGGACGCAGTGCTCAGGTGGGTGGGTGCGACGGGTAGATGCGCACATGCCAAGTTGGAGCACGCCGTGTTGGGAGGGGTCATGAACAGTACACCACCGCTTCCCTGGGCATTGTGAGAGGACACCTGTCGGGGGGAGTGAACACGTGTGTGCACAGCAGCCGGGCACACGTACAAGGCGGTACCAGGCGCACCTCAGCCCACCCTCTGTGGACAAGCTGGATCCTGTTGTGCGCCCGCCATGCCCCTTGACAAGGCACACACAGCCCCAGTCGACCAGGTGTAACCCCAACATAGTCAATCCGCACAGGCGATACAGGGCACGGGATGGCAGTGGAGCATGGTGTGTGAGAGGTCTCCTCGCGCTCCTCCTGGTCATATCACGCAGGCAATAGAACCTCAACGTCTAGCATGGCACAAGTCACATGGAAGTGTAGGGGGACGCACCACAGCACGAGCAGCACTGACGTCACGGGAGGTGGCTCGCACCATCCCATCCATTGCCCATCATACCAACCACGACACATGCCATTGCGACTAAGTGCAAGCGCGTGCGCCACCACCCCCGAGCCCTCCCCAGAGAGGCCAAAGAGTGAATGTGTGGGCCAACAGCCACAGACGGACGCGGCCTGGCCGCAAGGGCAGCCACAGCCACTGGGTGTCGCAGGTGGCGGATCCGGAAGGCGAAGACTGTGATGCATAGTCCATGCAGGCCGGGTCTCCATTTGGGGCACCACGCAGGTGGACGGCGTCCCGCCACACATCATACCCTGAGACAGCCCACTCGTGCAACTGGACCCACACATTCACTCCTTGCCCTCTCTGGTGCGAGCTTGGGGCTGCCTGTGCAAGCGCTAGCCTCGCAGGTGAGCATGCATATTGGGGGGCGAGGGGAGGACATGAGGGCTGGGGCGAAGATGACTGTATCACTGTCAGTTAGTACAAGGGATGACCCAGATGTGGAAAGGAAGAGACGTGTCCCGTGTGTACTGCAACTAGTCGCCAATCCAACTACCCCCCATGTCCGGAATGTAAGCCCGCACCTAGGCCCGCCCATCCGCCACATCGAACATACCACCAGCACGACAACCTTCCCATTCGAAACACTGACTGGGGGTGGCGACCAGTGAACAATCATGTGTAGCCTACCCACGCGTACATGTGGGCCCTCCATGATCCATGTCACCTGCGGCAAAGACATGACATGCGCAATGAGGGAAGTGAGGAGAGCTGCCCGCCCCACGCGCAGAAGGTGCATCAGCTCCACAGACCCAGCAGCGAGTCCAGCAGGGGTCACATGTGCAGGGGCAGCTGTGCCTGGTGTGAAGGCACATGCATATAGACAGCACATCGACCAATGTGTAGTCTGCCCACATCCACAGTCCATCATCATGCGGACATAGGAATTTAACACAGGGCAACACATCTTAGTTGGTGCACCCACCGTGACCAACAATGCGCAATCATCGACATACCCGCCCTGTGCATGGCCCCCCACCCAACGGAGGCACATCCAGTGCCACCATCCCACACACACAAGCCTTCCACGGAACATGCTGTGTCCAATGGTCAGTACAGAGTCAGCGCCCATCTGGTGGATCCTGAACAGGAGACACATGCACACACATGCCAGCTCCCACTATGTACGTCTGCCACCTGGCACGTGCAATGTAACCTCTCACCTGTGACTGCAAGCACACAGCCGTCTTGGCATGGGGCTGTCAATGTGGACACCAGTCAATGTTTCGGGAGCTGTGATCCATACAGTGCTGTACATAGGGTGCAGTGCTGACACCTACTACTGTCTCATATCCCCTCGTGCCACAGGTCCCACTTGTATTGGCCGCTCAGCCCGTGCCCACATCGTCGTCGTCGTGTGCCATACTCATCCAGCCTCGGAAGCAGTTCCATGCTCAGCAGACACTCATGTTGCCGTGGCGTTGCCGCTTGACGAATATGCAGTCAGTCCCCATCAGCACGCCCCGCAAGTCATTGGGGCCTAGATCCCCATGTGCATGCACATGGCAGTGGTATGTCTCACTTGCCATTGCCATTGTTGGGAGACCTGTGTAAGTGTATTGTGGCCGTGCCGTCCCAGCTTGACAGCTGGGCTGTGGCTCATGTGCTTGCTCAGTCATGTCAGTGATGTGTATGCGAAATTGCTATGTGCCGTGTTGCTTTGACATGTGTCCTCTGCCATTTAACCCAGGCGGAGACCGAACATTGACCGCCCATACCAATTGCTGGCGGACATGGACGATACAGAGGTAATCAGGAAGTTTCGGCTGGACAGGCCAACTCTGCATCGACTGTGTGCCATGTTAGAGCCCCATCTCCGTCCCCGCAGGGTGTATCCGACTGCTGTCACCCCCACGGCTAAGGTGATGGCCGCCATGCATTTCTTCGCCACTGGGTCATTCCAGCACACAGTGGGCAGTGGAGGAGGGATGTCCCAGCCCATGTTCAGCAAGGTGCTGAGGGATGTACTGGCAGCCATGATGCTGTACCGGAACAGGTACATCCGCTTCCCCAGGGCTCGTGAATTGGCGGCAGTGAAGGGTGCATTCTATGCCCTTGGCAGAATCCCACACGTCGTGGGAGCCATTGACTGCACTCATGTTGGCCTTGTTCCACCACAGGCCACTGAGCACCTGTACCGCAACAGGAAGCACACGCACTCCCTGAATGTGCAAGTGGTGTGCCTTGCGGACATGGTGATCACCCACGTGTGTGCAAAGTTTCCAGGCTCGGCCCATGACGCACACATAATGCGCAACAGCATCTTGCCACGACTGATGGCCAATCTGCAACAGGATCGTGCCTGTATTGTCGGTGAGTATGTGGAGTGGTGTAGCGTGCTGGTTGTGCGATGCTGTCCCCTGTCCAGTTGGAATAGCTACGGTTCTCTGTGTCCCTCACACCCAGGTGACTCTGCGTATCCGAATGGGGCATGGCTGCTCAGTCCATTGAGGAATCCTCGCACCCCAGCAGACGATCGATACAATGAGGCACATGGGAGGACCAGACGTGTGGTCGAGCGTACCTTTGGCCTCCTCAAGTCCAGGTTCAGGTGCCTGGACCGCACCGGGGGTGCACTGGCGTACTCCCCACAGAAGGTGTGCCAGATAGTGGTGGCGTGCTGCATGCTGCACAATCTGGCCATTCGGAAGCAGATCCCCCTCATCGTGGATGACGGAGATCAACCAGGGCCCCAGCCCGCAGACCAGGACAGCTCGAGTGAGGTGGACAGCGGAGAGGAGGAAGCTGGGAATGTGCGCCAGCAGCTCATCGCCCGCTACTTCACTTGACGGTGAGTGTCCATGTACGACGGATGATGTGTCTGTATCTGTGCAGGTGTGTGTGTGCTGTGTCAGGGTGGCCGTATGTTCACTGCGTGCAGTGTGTCAACGCTCCATGGCCAGGGTAGTATGCCACTGTTGGTGACTGTGGCATTGTGCCCTATTGCTCTGTGCGATGTGTGTACATTGCTTGTAGTTGTTGACATGTACTGTGTGATGGGTGTGTGACACACTCATTGAATGTGCTCCTGTTCTGTCTCCCACCCCTAGGTCCCTACAGGCCCTCCGGATTCCATTGCCATGCCACGCATCAGGTGCCCTTCCGCCCAAGGTGGCCGTTGTATTCCGTACAAATAAAACACAGGGCACAAACAGCAGTTAGTGAATAAGGTGCATTTATTACGAACTGTGACATGTGATTGTGTGTAAGGTGATAACAAAAGTGGTGCGTGCAGTGACAATGAGCTGTCGGTCATGGCTGCGTGATGATCAGGGTGTACCCACTGGTTCTATGTCCATAGTCCAACACACACATGCCATCCAGCTGGCTGTGTGGAGTGGGATCGTAGAGCAAGTCAATGCAGTGGCTGGTCAAGGAAGGCTGGCGGAAGGCTGGCTGGCTGCCTCACTTGCGACTGGAGCGTGCGAAGTCCTCCCGGGAGATCTGTTTCCTCTTCGGACGGCCCCTTCCACGTTTGGGAGGGGGTGTGTGGTGGCGACCTGCTGGTGGTGGGTGAGGTGTGCTCACTGGCTGTGGACGCAGGGGAAGTGGACACTGCTGGCCGACCCTGCGCCCTAGCAGGTGGTGGCGGAGGTGGTGTTGCTGGCCTTGCCTGTGACCCCACCGCCACCACCAGCTGGCCCATGAGGTCCACGAGTTGGTCCATACGGGACACGAATTGGCCCATATGGGCGTCCATGGACCTCAGCACCCCCAGCACCTCCCGCGTGTCAGTAGCAGACCTGGCCCATTGTCCTTGGGCCTCTTCATAGGCCCCAAGGACTCTGGCCATTTGAGGCAGGGCATGGCTCCCAGGGGAGGCTGGCGTTTCCCTGACCCTGCTCCTCCTACCAGTCCTGCTGCCACCGGCCTGCCCACTAGCCACATTGCACACCACGGTCCTCGCTGTGGCTCCCAGGGTGGATCCAGTCGGCCGGGCCACCACCTGCGCTGGGGCTGGTGCCAGCGAAGACGTGGTGGTGGTGGAGGCGGTGGTGGTCGGTGCGGCGATGGTGGCGGTTGCGGCAGTGGTAGTGGCCGCAATGACCGTGGGTGTGGCCGCAACGACAGTGGCAGCAGGGGACTGGGACTGTTCAGCATCCCTGGATGATGGGTTGGTGGGTAGGAGGGGTCCTGGGGAGCGGCTGGGCCCTGCCACGCCAGATGGGCCAGCTTGGTGGTCCGTGTCCGAAGAGGTGGACAGATCCTCCAGATCCGTGTGTCCTCGTTGGGGGCTTGTAGGCTGGCTGTGCTGGCTGCTGTCTCCATCCCCAGCGTCCAGCAGTTCGTCACCTGTGGAGAAAATGAGATTTGTTATTGTGTTGCACCTGGCGAAGTATGTATTAGTCGTCTGACATTGGCAGTTCGTGCAATCTCGTACATGGGTTTCCCGGAGGCGAGTGTGTGGCTGTGGCATCTGTAGTTGTGTGTGCTAGGCAATGGGACTGTGTGCTGTGCACATGTGGCATGGGACGGATTGGCCATGCCGATGGGTGTGTTGCTTTGCCCCTACTCATTGTGACTCTGGTGTATGCGGGCTCCTGGCCCATCCTGGGTCTGGTTTGTACTTTGCTTTTGGAGTTCATATGGAACGCTTAGGAACGCATATGGCAACATGGGGGCCATGCCCCAGATTCGCATTTGGGAGGGGATATGCTTTTGGGGTTCAAATGGAACACTTAGGAACGCATATGGCAACATGGGGGCCATGCCCCAGATTCGCATTTGGGAGGGGATATGCTTTTGGGGTTCAAATGGAACGCTTAGGAACGCATATGGCAACATGGGGGCCATGCCCCAGATTCGCATTTGGGAGGGGATATGCTTTTGGGGTTCAAATGGAACGCTTAGGAACGCATATGGCAACATGGGGGCCATGCCCCAGATTCGCATTTGGGATGGAATATGCTTTTGGGGTTCAAATGGAACGCTTAGGAACGCATATGGCAACATGGGGGCCATGCCCCAGATTCGCATTTGGGATGGAATATGCTTTTGGGGTTCAAATGGAACGCTTAGGAACGCATATGGCAACATGGGGGCCATGCCCCAGATTCGCATTTGGGAGGGGATATGCTTTTGGGGTACATGCTGTGAGCCATGGGTGCCGAACGTGACATGTGTTGTGGCAGCATGACAGTGCATGGTCTGAGGTGTGTGCATGCCTGACATGCCCTGCATATTTGCTGTCTGTTGTGGTTACTGGACATGGCATTGGACGCATCGTTATGAGTGAGTGATAGTTGTGTGCCAGCCAACGTATTGCAGTTGTCCCATCTCCTTGGTGTGCGTGCTGCCCTGTGCCATGTGCATCACTGCAGTGCTCGGGGGGGTGTGGCCCATGTTGTGTGTTGTTGCTCACAGTGTGTCGTGCGCTTAATTGACTTCTGGCACATGGTTGGTCATGGGCATGTGTCTTAGCGTGACTGCTGTATGTGTGGCAGCTGTGCGGATGACATGCCTTTCATGTGACTGGGGCTGACGGATGGGATGGATGGTATGTTGTATGTGCATGGTGTGTCTGTGAGTTTGATGGGTTCAGTGGTGTTCGTGTGCATTTCTGTTGTTCCGCTCTGTTGCGTCTAGTGTTGTTTGTCTTACATAGGCGTAGTTGTGGGGTGTGGGGTTGACAGGCAGTGGGGGCTACATGGACAGGACTTCAATGGTGTTTCGGTTGTGTGTGATGAGTTGCACAGTGGCTGCCGTGTGGGACTATATTCAGTGTGGCTTGTGCATGCAGACGTGGCTCCTTAGGTGTTGCTATGTCTGTGATGGGTCATGTGGGGTGTGAGTCTGCTGTTCATGTCCGTGTGCACATTGTTCACTTGTTCGTGACGGTGGGCGGTGCTGCGTGTTCGTGTGCTACGTGACATGTCCCATGTGTTGGTGGTGTTATGGTCCTCATGCCTCCAGTAATCCAGCCCTGTCCAGTTTCCCACCTGCAAGTTGTTCGTGCGTGCACTGTACTGGATGCCACATGGCTCTAAGCGGGGGTGCTCCATGTTGCAGGTCTGTGGGGGTGGGGGGTGTAGTGGGTCGTGGGGGTGGCTGTACACCCACTGACACCGATTGCTGTGGACCGTGATGTCTGCCTTTCGGCTGTCGTTGTGCACTGCGGTGGCTGACACGTGGGTGTGGGGTGTGGGGATGCTCCTCCTTGCTGTGCTGTGGGACTGGGGCCTGGTGTGTGTTGTACTTGGGCTGTCCACCGACCCACCCACTGCACTTTGTGTTCCTGCCACTTACCTGTTACTTGTCGGTTGGTGCAGCTGTGCCTGACACATGGGTGTGGGGAGTGCTCCACCTTGCTGGTCTGTGGGAGTGGGGGCCTGGTGGGTGTTGTACTTCAGCTGTCCCCCTCCGACCCACTGCACTTTGTGTTCCTGCCACTTACCTGTTACTTGTCGGTTGGTGCAGCTGTGGCGGACACATGGGTGTGGTGGGTGCTCGTTGTGGCGCTTCTGGCATATTTGGGGACCTGTTGGTGGTTACGTGGCTGGCTTAGTGTACACATGTCCCCACGCATCTTACAGTTGTTCGGTTTGGCCTGTGTGTGGTAGTGTCTGTTGCATGTGCGTGTGATGTGTTGTGTATTGTGTGCTGGACATGGGGGTGTTTGTCCCTGGGAGCTGTGGCATGGTGGTTGCGCATGTGTGTACATAGCGGTGTGCTGGTATACATTAGTTTGTACTTACCAGCCTCCACTCCCTCTGCTAATCCGGCGAGGATCTCCGGATGGATTACGACTCGCACCTTCTCCTCCCACGCTTTGAAGGTCTTAAAGAGCGCGGGATTCCCTCCGCCAGTGACGGCAGCCAGCTCTATGTTTTTGCCCTCCTTCTTCTTGACCAGGCTCTTTACGTCATTCCAACGTTTGTTTATCTCGACCCTGTTCCTGGGCAGGGTCCCGACTGCATTGAGCTGGTCTACGATCCGGGTCCACATTCTGTTTCTGGTGGCTAGTGGTGTGTGCTGGACCACGTTCCCATAGATTTGTGGGTACACCTTGATGATCTCGTCGACCATGACCGTCAGCTCCATGGGCGTGAACTTGGGCATCCTTTGTGGTGCCATGGTGTTTGTGGTGCTGGTGCGGTGTGTGTTGTGTAATGTGCAGGGGTTTGTGGTGCCGGTGTTTGGTGGTGGTGGTGGTGGTTGTGATGTGTGCGTTTCTGTGGTGTGCTGCTGTCCTTGCTGTGTCACTGTGTCCTCTCCTCTCCTCTCTGGTTTGCAATGTAGCAAGGGGTTGTGGTCTGTGGGAGTGCTGCTTTTGTACTCACCTATGTGGGTGTGTCCTCATGGTCTGTTGTTTTCAGGTGTGTTGTGTCTGGGGTTCTGGCCTTTGTATTTTTTGTTTGTCCGGGGGGTGTTTTCGGGATGTGTACTGTGCTTGTGTATTTGTGTGTGCCTTGCTGTGTGGACTTGTTGGCCATGTTGTGTGCTATTGGTTTTGTGTGCGGATGGTTTCTGTGCAGGTACGTGGGCGCCATGGCTTCTGCCGTGTCGATTCTCATCGGCGTTGTTTGCGCTGGCGGGCGGTATATTTGTGGTTTTTCCGCGCTCATGGCGGTGCGATCGTAATTTCACGTGCGGTGTGTCGGCCGTGTGGGCGGGCGGTTTTGTGTTGTCGTGCGTGTTTCCGTCCGTGGCGGGCGGTTTGACTCCGACTCGGACGATGGCGGGCGGTATTTTGTGTGATTTTTCCGCCGATGGCGGTTTTCGGTTTGTGTACTCATAATGGCGTGGTCGGTGTTCAGGCGGTGTGTGCGGGCGGATTTTTGCCGCTTCCATGCCTGGCGGATTTTTTTACGCCGGGTATCGTAATGGGCCCCTAAGTTTGCACAACCTTTTTCTTCTCCACTTTTTACAAAATCACGATCCTTTCTTTTGTTGCCACAAAACTTACGCGCTTTTTCTTTATTGACACAAACCCACGAGCTTTTCTTTACTGACACAAACCCACGAGCACTTTATAAAATCGTTCACAGAGCACATTTTATAAAACATAGTCAACCATAGAGGAATATTATCAAAACACTGGGAATTGTTGCAAATAATGCAAATAGAATGAGTGCTCTGACAAGTATTTGTGCATTGATTATTTTCTAGTAATGCTCCCTGAGGAAGGGCTCAGGCCCGAAATGCATTGGAGCCACGGAGCCACAGTGAACTATGTACAGAAATGATGTACAAAGAATAAACGAAAATAATTTCGAATTGAAAATAATGAAAATAAAATGAACAAAGAAATTTATCAACGACAGTGTGAATTACAACTTTCTTTTGATAAAGAGCAATACGAATAAATCCTTTTTAAGGACCTAAGGTAGCGCCCAGGGGGACGCAACCAATTGAATTTGGAAGGGCTATTTAGCTCATAATACTATCATTATAAAGAGCATTCTTTCCTTGGAGTCCCGGCCATTTTTATAAAAGGCTAACTTAAATCAGCTGTTAGTAAGATTTTCTTCTGACAGGACACATAAGTGCCCAATGCTAAGGAATAATCTATCCGTCATTAGGAAACTATCAGCTATTAGTGACTTTTTAAAACGTCAAAAGCGAAACGGCCTAAAAATATTTCTTTGACAATTCCTTTAATAAAAAAATCTGTTAAAAGAGGAAAAAGTCTACTTTTGAAAAATGCATGAAGCTTTTGCAATTACTTGTAGTAAGAGGGAAATTTGTTAGGAGGGATGTTGATGTGAAGAAATGGATCCTGAAAGTAGCAGCCGAGAGACCAAATGTGATTGAATAGCTACTTATAAAACACACTGATTATGTAATAACTTGCTTAAAAAAGCAACTGGTGATTAGTCCTAGCATATGTTTGTAACAGAGTTTGCACTGAAACTAGTATATATTAAGACTGGCATTTAAAAATCACTGAGGAGGCTCTATGTCACTAGCATATAAAGTTCAGAAAGATAATAGTTGGAGGTTCATATTGTAGCTAAAAGCTTCAGTGATGTGAAGACAGCGACCTAACGCTCTTTCTCGTGTCAGCCTAGGGCTTCAGGTATTGTATCCTTTGTCTTTGCATTTCTTTCTACAGCTGCGTTACCTTGTACTAATATGTAAATGGTGCAGGCAGATAAGATGCCGGTTTACCTTTTGAAACCCAGCTCCATGTAGATAAAAGATGCAACTACAGCACTTTCGTTTGGTGTGACAACAGCCTCAATAAAACAAGCACAGTGGCACAGCAGAATTGGATGGCAACAGGGCCGGACTGGCTACCGGGCGTTTTGGAATGCTGCCGAGCTGGGGGCTGATTTCGTTGATGGGGACCTGCGTGTGCTGAACGAAATTCGTTTTGCTTTGTTGATTTCGAAGCACACGCAGGTCTCCATCAACGAAATTAGCCCCCACCGCAGTGACATCAGCCCCCAGCTCGGCAGCATGCCAAAACGCCCGGTAGCCAGTCCGGCCCTGGATGGCAATCCCTGTGCTGTATTGTCTCTAGCATCTTCCAGAAGTCCCATGATTGCTAAGAAAGTAAAACATAAGAAGGTTGGTGGAACAGGGACAAAGTGCAAGCTGTTTAGAAGACAAAAGCACTCTTTGCCAGCTGCACATTTGATGCGAAGTGAGCAGTACTAGGAAGGAGCGGGGAGGGGAAGGGTTGTCAGGCACATAGTTACAGCCAACGCAATTACTTGTAAAAATTGCCCAATGACACTTATGTGATGGAGAGAACATTGGATTTGGGAGTTTCACTGAAGGGCACTACTTTGTGGTTGACGTGTTCTTTGTGAAAGGGCAAAATGCAGTCACTCAAAGTGAAGCTAGCCACTGGCTGAAGTAGGCTGTACCCCTCCCCCATACCGTATGCTGTAGTGGGCTGAAGTAAAATGTGAACGGCACACCAACAGACCAATGGATGAAGAGAGCTGGCTGAAAGCCCCCTTAAATAAGTATATTAGACATATACGTTTTTTTTTAAATCAAAAGGTCTTGGTTGACGACAGACCTTAAAATGTCTTTGCTGTGATGGGGGGCCTGGAGGGGGGAATGAGCAGTTTTGGTAGGCTTGTGGTGTGAGAGAAAAGAAAAAATCTCAACATCCTGCACAATAATAATTCGTATTTGCAAAGCGCAAACATATCCCCCACTTAAGGGCTTCAAGGTGCAGGGGGTCATCGGGGAGATTAAGTGAGTTACTGCCCAGAGTCACATGATGCTGAGCTGAGCTGCTGCTGGTGCCGGGAATCAAACCGCCAGCACCGCGCTCCGGAGTCAGCCGCTCTGGCCGCTGTGCCACACCTCTCCCTACATTCTATTTTTATTTTGTATCGATTGAAAGGGCCGGGCCCATAAGTCCTAGACCTGTTCTAGAGTTAAAATCTGATGGTTCTTTTTCGCAGCATGAAAGTGTAAAGGGGAGAAACGTCGTTATGGACAAAATCAATTAGCCAACAATTCTATTAGATACATAATAACTCACGGACAACTAATTAAGGTTAGTTAATTTATTACAAGGCCAAAAACAGCTGAACATAAAGACATCTCAAAAAGAGAGTATATAAGTACAAAGGAATCAGCATAAAGCCAAATCTACGCATCCAGTTTAGACAGTGCAGCATAAGCAATACAATTAATTCAAGAAATAAAATACAGAAAATCAGGAAACATGAGTCCAAATTTCCCTGCATCAAGGGATGGTGAGTAAAGCATTGATCTGTCCCTATTCTAACACTAAGGTGACATCCTTAAAAAAGCATTTTCAGGAGGAAGCATAAAAGATGTCTCCCTAAGAAGTCTCTCCACGATCAATGGGTCAAGTAGCATAACGTTACCAAAACAGATCTCGTTCTAAGATGCTCTCTCTCCAAAGGCAAGGAAGATGTGGGCTTCTATCCCTAATTCCAACATACAATTATTCTCAGGTGGCACTCCCATGGTGCACCTTAGGTCGCGCCATCCACCCTGGGCACATTCCTGAAGGAAATTTTCCACGGGACAATGGTGTTCTTTCCTCGTTACAGTTTGTCCTTGGTTTCCAGGCCTTCTCCTGTGTGAAGCACAACAGCCTTCCTCTATCAACTCAGACCACACGATTGTAACTTCTTCTCTCTTTGAATAACTAGTTAATTAAAGGCATTATTCTATCTAATGATAGCGCTTCTTTCGCCTTCAGCACAAATGTGAGAAAGCACAAATTTCACAGCACACATGAAATTCAAACTGTTAATTCTAAAGCAAGAGTATTCAGGGACTTGCATTTCAGGCCTACATAATTCAGCTAACATGAGAAGGCGTCATGTAACAATGTTTCATCCAAAATAAAATCCACGCCAATGCCAACAACTCCAAGGACCTCTTCAGCATCATTCAGGAATTCACCAAGCCCCCCTGCGAAGCCACGGGCATCACACCATCACAGGACCTCTGCAACAAACTTGGCTCCTACTTCCACCTGAAAATAAGATCCCTCTATGACAACTTCAGTGAACAGACTCCAGACACCGACCCCACTCCTCCCCCCAGCAACGACAACCAACCCACCATTCTCTCCTGGACTTCATTCGCCACTGAAGACACTGCATCGACGTTGAAAGGCATCCACTCAGGAGCCCCTACGGACCCCTGCCCTCCGCACATCTTCCACAGTGCCACCACCTCCATTGCACCTGAACTAGGATGCACCATCAACGCCACCTTCGAAGCCGGCACTTTTCCCGTCGACTGGAAATGCGCAGACGTCAAGCCCCACCTGAAGAAGCCCTCAGCAGATCCGACGGACCTCAAAAACTACCGACCCATCTCTCGCCTCCCTTTCGCGGCCGAAGTCACAGAGAAGATCGTCAACGTCCAACTTACGAAATTCATCGAAGGGAACTCTATCCTCGACCCCTCCCAATCCGGATTCTGCAGCAACCACAGCACCGAGACCGCCCTACTCGCCGCCACAGACGACATCCGCACCCTCCTCGGCCAAGGCCACACCGCGGCCCTGATCCTACTCGACCTCTCTGCAGCCTTCAACACCGTCTCCCACCGCACTCTCACCGCCAGACTCCACAGCATCGGCATTCATGGAACCGCCCTTGACTGGATCCGCTCCTTCCTCACCGGCAGAACCCAACGAGTCAGACTTCCACCCTTCCTCTTCGTACCCACAGAGATCAGCTGCGGAGAACCCCACGGATCGTCGTTCAGCCCCACGCTCTTCAACATCTACATGGCTCCCCTCGCCGCCATCGTCAGACAGCATGGACTCAGCATAGTATCCTACGCCGACGACACCCAGCTCATCCTCTCCCTCACCAGGGACCCCCTCACCACCAGACTCAGCTTCCAAGACGGAATAAAGGACGTTGCATCCTGGATGAGCAACAGCTCCCTGAAGCTTAACTCGGAGAAGACAGAAGTTCTCATCCTCGGACCCTCCCCCTCTGCTTGGGACAACACTTGGTGGGCCACCGCCCTCGGCAGCTCCCCCACCCCCACAGACCACACCCGGAACCTCTGTATCATACTCGACTCTTCCCTCACCATAACCCTACAGGTCAACGCCGTCGCCTCCACCTGCTTCAACACCCTCCGCATCCTTCGCAAGACCTTCAAATGGATCCTCCTGCCCCCGAATCAAGAAAGACTGTCACCCACTCACTCATAACCAGCAGATTGGACTACGGAAATGCCCTCTACGTCGGCATCAATAAATCTCTACTCCGCAAGCTCCAGACCATACAGAACACCACAGCCAGACTCGTCCTCGGCATCCCCGTCACGAACACATCACCCAACACCTGCGAGACCTCCACTGGCTCCCCATCGAGAAGAGAGTAACCTTCAAGATACTCACCCACGCCTACAAAAACCTCCACAACACCGGACCCCAATATCCCAACGAAAGAATCTCTCTCCACGTACCCAAGAGAAACCTGCGCTCCGCCAACCTCACCCTCGCCGAAACCCCATGCATCCGCAGAGCCAGAACGGGTGGAAGAGCCTTCTCCAACATCGCGGCAAAGACTTGGAATGAGCTCCCAATCAACATCAGAAGCGCCCCCGCTCTGCACATCTTCAGGAAGACCCTCAAGACCTGGCTCTTCGACTGACAGGAGCTGCACACCCCCCCCCCGCGCCTTGAGACCCTCACGGGTGAGTAGCTCGCTTCAAAATACCCTGATTGATTGCTTGATGTAAGCGTTGCGAATTCTTACAACGTTAAGGCACTTTCAGCTAATACATTTACCTATGTACGAAATGACAATTAATAAGCACATCTATCACATGTATATTTGTCAGTTGCACAACATGAGTTCTTCATGTTAATGTTTTCTGGTAGTTACATTCATTTTATATGTTGATTCTCCATGTTACTTTTCCAATAGCCTAAAATACACCACATCTTATGTTTATACGTTTCAAAATTCTAACACTTCACGTTAATACACAAATGATAATATGCAGGTGCGCTCTACGTGTGATTATGATGCACCCCTACAAATGATATAAGATCTCTGCACTATCAGTTCCCCCTCTCATGACGCCGAGTCATCACAAAACACTCCATAATCCCTGCAGAGTAGACCGATCTAAACAGATGTCGTAGGTTGTCTTGTCTGTCTGAACTCCTCCATTCATTTCAAATTCTCGTAGTGACTGTCCTGCAGTCTTTCCACCCTTCTTTTCTTTTCCCTTAAGGAGTTCTCCACTTGCCTGGCCTTGTGCCACTTGTATGCCCCTATCATCCCTACCAAGATAATAACACACATCACTACAATTATTATTGGCTTCAAGATGTATCCAAAGATTCCACTTCCTAAGTTTGCAAACCAACTTCCAATTGCACCAACTCCTTTTCCGATCTAATTCCAGACTCCTTCAGCTGCCAGATCTTGGATCTCATGATGTATATACGATGTTATTAATATATCCCCTCAGATCTTTTCTTCTATCAGGGATATAAGTACATCACTGTTGGACCTTCAGCATCTGACAAACTCTGCCTTCTTTTGCCAATAACACATCTAAAGCAAGCTGGTTCTACATCACCATCGCTCTTATCGAAACCATCTCCCCATCTATGATTAACAAAGACTGAGCTGTGTCGACAGACAACTTATCCACAATAGTAGACCGCCTTCTAATTTTGATGACATTCAATACCACTCCTACGCTGGGTATCATTGCTCCAAATACATCTCCTACAACTTCACCAGCACTCAGCCCACGTTTTTCTCTGTGGTTCGATTTTCCTTAAAAATCTGTCACATGGTAGATCTTTGGAAACACAACTGCTACATAACAAGTGCCATACCATTTGCTCGGAAGTCGAACATATGCATTCTTTCCACACACAAAATACACTCATGGTATTATTCGAATTGACTCTAGCAGATATGTTTTCCATGGACCATTCACTAGAAACATATGGTCACACACACTCTGTCCCACGAATACAGTATCATACCGGCTTTGAACTTTTACGTATGCAAAGCTTGCCTCGTTGTTCCCAATCTAAAGCTATAGGGCCAGAACTTCCCTTAGCCTTGTGAGCCAACTCCTCCTTGGTCCACTCAGTATTTTTATTTTTATCCTTGTTTTCAGCTTTAACGACTAACACTCTGGGGTCGATTCCGATTCGGTCCGGAAATTTCTCCGACCGAGCCGGACCCGGAGAGATTTCCGACCGAATCGGACCCGTGCAGTCCGACCGAACGAGTACGATGCGTCCGTATGTTATCGGACTCGAGTCGGTCGGACTCCCATTGATGTCAATGGGAGCCGGTCGTACAACGCGTACGCGGGCTCCCATTGACTCAATGGGTGCGAGTCGGACAAGGGCGCCCTCTACAGCGGGTACGCGGCGAAGCGGTCGCGCCGTACACGCACAGGTAGGGGGACCCATGGGTCCCCCTGTGTGCGACTCGCGCGGCTACTGCAGACAGGGGGTCCGACACGGACCCCCAAAGCACGGCTCCGACAGCTCTTACGAGCCGGAGTGCGCGGCTCGGTCGGACTGCCCGCGGCGCGCATCGTACTTACCCGGCCGGGAAACGTCTCCATTGCGCGGTGCGAGTCGAGTCCGAGCGAGTCGGTCGGAGCGGTTCGAACCGGGAGCGAGTCGGTCGGAGCGGTCGGGACGCCCGGACGAGTCGGTCGGCGATTTCGCATCGTACTCGCTCGGCCGGACCCGCGTACGGTTCGGTCGGGAAACAGGGCTCCGAATCGGATCCGGTAAAGCCGAATCCGATTCGGAGCCCTACCGGCCGAGATCGGAATCGGCCCCTCTATGTCTATCTTCTACTTGGTCTATGAATTTCTTTTCTATGTCTGCTAATATTCAAGTTAGGTTGTGTCTATGCACATAAGCAGTGTCTAATGTTACTGTAGGTGCAAAATAATTCTCCATTCTCTCTAGTTGCTTATAGTAATCATATTTGTTCAGGTGTTTGTAAATAGGTATTACTGAACGTACTACATCATAATTTGAGAAGTAGTACTCACAATGACCTTTCCCATAGAACATACTAATGAGTAAACTACAACTAATAATAAAAAAAAAAATTTAAAAACCCTGTGCACAGCTTTTCAACCCACGTGGTGGGTGATAATTATATCATAAAGTAATCTGGTAGATGAAGCCAATTGAAGGTTGACGTTTTATTCACATCAAGCTCATGAGTTAGAACATCTTCGAATGTGATTTTGTATATGTGAAGCAATCCATTAGGATGTCAACAATATTAACATTAGTCCCGATGCATTTTGGGCAATGAAGTGCCCTTCGTCAGGGGAACCATCTGAAAAGTAAACCAAAAAACACAGCGCTTACAGGAAGAACACCCGTAATGGACGTTAATACATGACCAACTAGTGTTAAACCAACATAAAGTGCCTACATGTAAACAAGTGTACGAAAGACTCCCAAAAACCAAAATGTGTCATGGTGCCGAGAACACAAGATACGTGAAGTGAAGAAAATAACGTGATCAGGTGTATGAAAAGCCATCTAAGTAACCTGAGTTTAGATCACCCCAATGACAAATGTGAAAAGATAATGGAAGAAGACTCCATGAGAGTCGTGAAATATAGCTAGAACGTGCAAGTCGAAACATGCGCCAAATTTAAAGAACCCGCGCTCTTACGGGATTGTCGCTGCAGTCTCGTGGGTGTCAGACAATCCCCTACGAGAACGGTAGAAAGCGTGTTAGTCAGTATAATCGGTGGAAAAACCGCGTTATATAAAACAAGCGAGAATACTCGCTACCGCGTACTTACAGAGCGTGCAAGTGTGTAGTTACATGCAGTTCGTGACCGATCCTCTGCTTGGGGTGAACAGTTGTGGAGCTGCCAGGTACAAGGCGTTTCAATAAAGTTAATGATCACGTGACCAGAAGCAGGCTACCGCTTCCGGTTGAAAGAACCGGCTAACACGGGAGCCATGTTGGAACAGTGAAAACGAATTATTTTGTAGTGAAAAACGTGATGCTGAGTGATGAAAAACGGACACCCTGGAGTGTACAAGATGACTCAAAATAAAAGAAACTACAACTAATGCCATAGGTCAAAGGGAGGTAGTGCTACCGTATCCCCTCCTTGAACGAGGCAGGTAATTGCATGCACACATAGCAATCTCTCACTTTCATAGTATCCATGTACTCGTACAGCAACTTAGCATAAGCATTCAGTGTATAATTACCTTTGGAAAAATCTACATGCAAAAAGCGATAGTTTGTTCTATTAAGCCTTTTCAGATCCTAATGTACCCTATTTTGAGGAAGCAGTGGTAGGTGTGGATGTCCCATGTACAACCACTCCATTTTCTGCACCCTTTTGTGCACTTAAAATGGACTCAATAATGACTACGGCTATTACTATGATTACTCCTACAATGAGTGTACCTATAATACATTTGTGCCTATGATTCGAATTTCCAGACTCCATTTTCAAAGGGGCTCGAATTACAGCTCGTAAGCCTTCTTACCCAAGCTCCTTCCCATCTTATTTAAAATAGCTGAAAAATATATCAACCAGCAAGTGTCAGGTTTCAATGTGGAAAGGGATCATCTACATAGTACACAAACTGGTTCCGCCCCGTTACAGCACCAAGTCGGCCCTTTTGTTAGCCTCAGAGTCCATTTGCCAGACAATGGACAATGGGGACACTGCAGCTTTACTGCTACTGGACCTAAGTGCAGCTTTTGACACCATGTCCCATGGCTGTCTTGTGGAGTGATTATGGAGTTACGGTGTCAGCCATAAAGCCCTAAAGTGACTGGCATCTTTCCTGTAAAACCGCACTTTCTAGGTCCTCCAGAAGCCTTTCTGCTCCAAGGTGGGTCCTTTGCGTCAGGGAGTTCTACAGGGCTCCTCACTGAGCCCCGCCCTTCTTAATTTGTACATCTGCCCGCTGTCAGACATCATTGTGTGATATGGTTTTGAAATAATGTCCTACGCCAACGACACTCAGTTGATCATCACCTTGTCCCATAACTCAACTGCTGCTGCCGTGGCTTTGAGGGCCTGCTTGTCTGAGGTATCCCACTGGATAGACCTTAATTGCCTGAAGTTAAAGGTAAGACGGAGATCCTGATCTTTGGCAAGCAGCCCTCGATCTGGTCCTCCGCCTGGTGGCCAGAATCCCTGGGTCCCTTTCCTCAGCCTAAACCCAAGGTTAAAAACCTGGGAGTTTGGTTTGATGATAAACTCACTTTTGAGAGTCAAATCACAGTCTTAGCAGGCAAGTGTTTTGGCATTATTAGATCTCTCAAACGTTTTACCCATCTCCTACCATTCTCGGCCCAGAAAACTGTGATCCAGGCTTTAGTGGTCTCTCAGGTGGACTATTGTAACATCTTATACCTGGGAGCCTCTCAGGCTAGGATCAAGAGACTGGTAACCAAAAGGAGTCACTCTTTTTTCAAAAATATATGTTGTCAACCTCGTAATGGAAAATAATATTTTTTCTTTAATTAACCTCACCCACCAGGGTTACCCCTTGGTGGCATGCTTCATCATAGGGTTCTTCCCTAACCTGCAACGCAAAAGGGCACGCTAAGACCGATGTATACGTGGAAGCACTGGTAGTATCTGTGCCTATCCAGAACCCTAGTCGATATGGTTAAAAAATGGGGACGGTGAGAGACTTCTGGGGTGATGTCCCAAAGTTTCTCTGGTCAACTAGTTTCAAGCCCTACCCCAAGGCTTTTCATCAGGACCTTAAGGGGGTTACTCCCTGTTACCACTCTGTCGTAGAGATACCTTGTTCTCAAATGAATGCAGAGATAGATGAAAATTTATAAATATATACAGCACCTAGTCAGTCTGTTTCTTTGATATCTACGAGGATATGAGAAGAGAGAGAATAAATAAAATACACGGCCCTTAGGCCTTATTACAGCTTTGTGTTTTGTACATAGTGCACCATGGTGAGTAGATGGTGAAATAGTTCTGGCGTATTAAAAGTGAACAAAATGTGGAGAATATCATGAGTGATATAGATATAGGACACATACAACAACTTAGACTACACACAGAAAAGTACATTCACGTAATTAGCTTCAGTCAGGCATCATGAGTCCAGACGGGGGAGGAGGGATGCCTGTAGTCACACTCTGTCAATGAAAAAATATTAGGGGAGGTAAATGGTGTGGCAGTAATTTTTGAGATGAGCTGCTTCGTTTGCGCTAATTCGCAGAAACCGAGAGAGTCTTGGTGCTCGGCTCCATCGTACCATGGGGCCCATTAGGATGGAGGGCGGTTCGCCCCCGCCGGGCCTGCGGTAGCCACCGCTGGCCCGGCGGGGGCGATCCACCCACCATCCATGCCAGATTGACCCCTCGCCATATTAGTATGGCTGGGGGGTCCGCGGCGGACGGAAAGACCGTCCGCCGCTTTTCCCGCCGGTCGACTCCATATTATGATGCTGGCGGTGATCAGCCTTTCCATGGCGGCATTGCCGCCATGGAAAGGCATGCGGCATGCGGTTTGTGCTGTTGGGGGCCCGTTGCGGGCCCCCAGAGTGTTGGGGGGGTGCACATGGGGGGTACCTATGGTACCCCCCTCATTGCAATGCACTACGTGGCAGGCACCAACTTCGCAACTTCGGCGGTCGGTTCCTAGCTCCCTCATAATGGACCCCTTACTTCCTCAAAGCAACTATCTCGCTTTGGGGGATAACCGTCTGCCTGTGGCTTCAAAGATGTTGGGGGGCGTGGCTGGTCCTGTTTATCAAGGTAAACGTGCGGCTGTAAACGTCCTTGTGGTGGCAGAGAACTAGACTGCCGACCTCCAGAAAAGATATCCGCTCCTTGTGGAGCGTGATGCACAGTACTCACAGCTGTGAGTTCGCACCCGGTAGGGGCGGTTGTAAAGTAAAAATGTGGAACACATTTTTTAATTTAAAAGATGAACCTGGCGAACTAGGAACATGTTGGGTGCTTGATTTGTAAAATGTTGTTTGTAAAAGTTAAAACACTGTTCATGATTACGGAGAATACTTATTTATCTGGGATGATGCACATCGATATGTAATGTGAAAGAAATATGGCAGGGGTTCCCAATGCCAAAGGAGACTAGGATGTAGACTGACGCTTATTATGAAGCTTAATGCTCAGTACTCACAGCCGTGAGTTTGCGCCGGGTTTCGGCAGGTGATTTGAATTTTTTTTAAATGGATATGAATAGGAACTTGTAAGCCGTCGGAGAGCAACAGGGGTTGCATTGCGGATAAACTACTGGTGTTCATGGATCCGGTTCACTGACAGAATATTGACCTCAAAAATATAGAAGTAAAAATATTGAGATAAAAATATAGAATGCAAAAATATCGACTCCCTTTACTTAAACAGGTAAGTACAAAAATATTGGAAAACAAATATTGAGGTCAAAAATATAGTTGTACATAATATCGATTTATATATATATATATATATATATATATATATATTCACATAGTTCCATTTACTGGGGGCCCGACCCTGCAGGGCGGGCTCTTGTGGCAGGAATGGAAATCCTGTCGATGCAATACCTCACAGAAAACAACAGAGCCCAACTCCGAATTATGGACAAGCTGACTTATTCGTCTTCAGGCGCTGCAGCACAAGTCACACTCATTATATTCCTTACGCGTTTCAGCATGTCTCTGCCTTGTTCACAGGTGAGTGTGTTTTATAATTCCAAGTGGTCATGTGCCCATAGTCATTTGACTACAGGACCCAGCATGCACCAAGTAAGTCTTCTTTCACGTGCACTGGAATGTATTCCTTTCTGCTTAATAGCGTTTATTAGTTCCAATGTCACGAAATTAAAATCATCTTTTTAAGTGCAAACTTGAAAATTCTGCTGCAAAGTGCTTGGGGTTGAGCTGCAGCGCTTCATTCATGTGCTTGTACCACGGAGTCGTCAGAAAGAGGAACACCTCTCTCCTCTCCCTTTCTCCTGCACGTTACCATATATCCACGGAAATCCTTTTTTGGCTGGAACGTGCTGAAAGCGGGTCATCCCCCTCCATTAGATACTCACATAGTTCCATTTACTGGGGGCCCCGACCCTGCAGGGCGGGCTCTTGTGGCAGGAATGGAAATCCTGTCGATGCAATACCTCACAGAAAACAACAGAGCCCAACTCCGAATTATGGACAAGCTGACTTTTATTCGTCTTCAGGCGCTGCAGCACAAGTCACACTCATTATATTCCTTACGCGTTTCAGCATGTCTCTGCCTTGTTCACAGGTGAGTGTGTTTTATAATTCCAAGTGGTCATGTGCCCATAGTCATTTGACTACAGGACCCAGCATGCACCAAGTAAGTCTTCTTTCACGTGCACTGGAATGTATTCCTTTCTGCTTAATAGCGTTTATTAGTTCCAATGTCACGAAATTAAAATCATCTTTTTAAGTGCAAACTTGAAAATTCTGCTGCAAAGTGCTTGGGGTTGAGCTGCAGCGCTTCATTCATGTGCTTGTACCACGGAGTCGTCAGAAAGAGGAACACCTCTCTCCTCTCCCTTTCTCCTGCACGTTACCATATATCCACGGAAATCCTTTTTTGGATATATATATATATATATATATATATAATAAAATATCAAATATACTAAATGATAAAATTAATTTAAAAAAAATAAATTAGATTTAATATACATTTGAGCAAATATAACAAATAAACGTAATTAAAAAAAGTCAAACACATACATAATAATTAATGTGCATATATATATATTTACCTTAAAACAATTATTAAACTATTAATTTTAATTCATTTTAAAATTATATAAAAATTTACAAATATATATATCTATATATATATATATATACTAATAACATAAAATCTAATTAAAAAAACACTCTATTATAAATTAAAACATTAAACTGTTTAAAAATCTTTAAACTTAATTTTCCTACTCCAGTCAGTGCAACAGTAGAGAAAGTATTGGATAGCGGAGGGCTAAAAATTACTATTCCCACTCCAATGAGTGCAACAGTAGGGAAAGTGTTGGCTAGGGGAGGGGTAAAAATTATTATTCCCACTCCAATGAGTGCAACAGTAGGAAAAGTGTTGGATAACGGAGGGGTAAAAATTACTATTCCCACTCCAGTGAGTGCAACAGTAGGGAAAGTGTTGGATAGTGGCGGGATAAAGGGGCACATGCATCAACGTAAGGAATTGCAATTCCTTAATAGCGATTTTTAAGGAATCGCTATAAAGGACTCGCAATTCCCTATGCATGTAGGTATCGCTAAATAAATTGTGATTCCAACACATTCCCTATTAGCGAATCGCAAATTGTGATTCACTAATAGGGAATGTCTTCTCAATTTGCGATTACCAAAAGGTAATCGCAAATTACGCATGCAATTTCAAGGGTGCTAGGGGGCCAAAAGGCCACCCTGATGCAACCCCAAAAATGGTATGGGTGCACATGTGGCGCACACACATGCCCTAAGGGCATGTATGTGCGCCACATGGCACTTAGAAAAATGCATTTTTCTAAGGAATTGCAAATTACCATCAACTTGAAGTTGATGGTAATTTGCGATTCCTTAATGCAAAGTCACATTCTCAGAATGCTTCTTGCATTGCATTTAGGGAACCGCAAATTGCGATTCCCTAACTGCATTCGCAAAGTAGGTAATCGCAAAAATTGCGAATACCTATTTTGCGAATGGCTTAGGGGTTGATGCATCCCAAAAGGCTAATTGCCGGTCGCAAACGGGCCGATTCGCTAATTAGCTTGATGCATGTACCCCAAAATGTACTATTCCCACTCCAATCAGTGCAACAGTAGGGAAAGTGTTGGATTGCAGAGGGGTAACAATTAATATTCCCACTCCAGTAACTTCAAAATTAAAAACAAACAAAATATTAACAAGAATAAAATATTTAAAAACAAAACAAAAAAATATATAAAGATGTTAAAAATTAAAATACAAATATATTTAATATTACAAATTAATAAAAACATAATATAATGTTAATTGCATATGATAAATACCTACAAATGTTATATTAAATAAAATAAAACATAATTTTCAAACAAATAAATATTTTTAATTAGAAAATATTTAGAAACAAAAACATTAATTATTACATACATTTAGTTTTTTTATTTTCTACCCTACAACACACCACAGAATTCACAACCCACATCTAAATTTAAAAAATGTACTTACATATTTAACATAATTAATTACCAATTAAAGAAATATTAATTAATTAAAATAACAAATTAAAACTCATAAAGATTAATAAACTTTCCACACTTTACCCCTACAGCCCCCACAAACCACAGGTAAAATTAAACTGTAAAAAAATTAATTACACACGTAAGTATAAATTAGTTTCAATTAAAAAACTAATAGTATTTAACAACTAATTATAAAGTAAGTAAAATTAATGTACTCCCCACCCTTTATACCCTATAAAACTAAAACACACACACAAAAAATAAACAATTACCCTCATTAAATATCAATTAATATTAATGATCAACTAATTATTAATTAATTAAACATGAATTACTTCCCACCCTTTACCCCTATAAACCCCACAACCCACACCTAAAATTAATTACAGAATTTTCATAATTAAATATCAATTAATTAATTAATATTAATGATCAACTAATTATTAATTAAACATAAATTACTTCCCACCCTTTACCCATATAAACCCCACAACCCACACCTAAAATGTATTACCCAATTTCCATAATTAATTTTCAATCAATTAATTAATATCAATTAACTACAAATGTAATTAATTAATCAAAAATAAATTACTTCCCACGCATTACTCTATAAACCCCACAACCCACACCTAAAATTAATTACACAATTTCCATATTTAATTTTCAATTAATTAATTAATACTAATTAACAACTTATTATTAGTTAATTAAAAATAAATTATTGACCTTTACCCCTATAAACCCACAACCCGCACCAAAAAATTTACACAATTACCGTGATTAATTAGCAATTAATATTAATTAACAACCAATTATTAATTATTTAATAACAAATTACTTCCCACAATTAACACTATAAAATCTCAATTAAATATTAATAAATAAAAAATAATCATTCATTTATTATAATTAAATTACTTCCCACCCTATTCCCCTATAAACCCACAACCCGCTAAGGAACTAAAAAACGCAAAATTTAATTAAAATAAAATTTATAACTACTAAAAATGTAACACATATATTAAAAAACAAACAATTCTTATACAAAAAAAGACATCACATACATTTAAAACATGTACTAAAATATATAACACTAATTAAAAAATCGATATTTTAAACAACTATGGGGCCCATTACGATGGCGGGCGGAAGCACTACCGCCGTGCTGGCGGATGCAAAAACCACCAGTTACCGCCGGCACGCAGCAGTCCACACGCCCGCCCAATTACGATGCGAAAAGTAGGCCAAACACCGCCGGCAAGCCAGCAACACCGTCCGCCATCAAAGTGCGCCCGCACACGTAGCGGCGCAGCACAACTGACACACACCGTCCGACGAAACACGTCCCGCCCGGCGCATAAATTACGATGCCGCAAACAAACGGCTCCCACGGCAAAGAGACACCGCACGTGAAAGAGAGGCGGAAACACGGACGCAGAGCACGGACAACGAAGAAGCGGCACCCCGGGCATGAATCCAGCACTGCAGGCCCTTCCCATGCTTCTGCTGATGCACCACCAAGGACGCAACGTACCGCGGAGACGCAGGTAGGCACACACACAACAAGTGCACGCAAACAGCGCACACAGTGCAAGGGCGGATAAAGCGGACAACCCCCCACCAGCGCGTGCACACTACACATCCACCATTGCATCCACATATGACACACAGGCCAAATCCTAACATCGCGGAACACATGTGTACACACCACCTGGGACTAGGAACCAACCACCCCGTCACGGCCCCAAAGCGCCGATGACGCCGCCACACATGCGCACAACGCAGAGGCCAACCGCAGCGCCATGCATGCGTCGCACACAGACACAGGGACACAACCAAGCAGCACACACACCAGCCCCACCCCGAACGCACATGACACGTGACAGGCCGGCCACAGACATGTCCCCAACGCCCAATTCACGGACAACACCCAACGCCACACAACCGACGCACACATGTCAGTTAAGTCACGCAACAGCAGGACACACCCCAGTGTAACAAACATGGCGAAGCACACAGCGGCGGCAACACCAACTAGGAGAAGCAGGGCTCCTTCGGGAAGAGGAACGCCAGTACCACACTGAAAAACCCATACCACCCTGCACATATGAACAAGACACATGAAACGGAACACCAAAGAGCCCGGGGACCGACAACAGGTGGCCCAAGAATTACATCCACACACAAGGCCCAACGCAGAGCGGAAAGGCAGCCTGCCGCCCACACAAGGGAGAGCAGACAGCACTGAATGACCTTCCATTCCAACACCGAAACCACAGCCCTACGACAGAAGCCGGTGAATACAGCCATTGTCCAAGAATAGACCAACACAGGCATGCCGAGGAGACCGACCACACGGCAGATAGCGCATATCACAGAAGCACACAACGGACGGGGAAGAAAGAAGAAAACACTCCCCCATGTCGGCCACATGCAAGTTAATTGGAAGGAGTCACACAGCACCGACCTTGAACTGTCTGAGAAGCATGTGGGAAGAGGGCCCGTGTCCTCCAAACAAGCCAACAGAACACAAGTCCTGTCTCCCCACGACTACACAGAGCTCACAGCAACCCCGGAGCGTGCACATTGCAGACTGCACACACAGCCGGAGCACGCCACCTCTACGAACCGCTGCGAAATGGCAACCGCAACACACCTACCCAACTACGCCGAAGAGCTCAAGCTGTACCAAACCAGCACGATACATACATTGGGATGCGATCTCCTGTCCCTGCTGAACGTAAGTTACCGACTGACTTACCGCATCACATTGTTCAGCTGCGTCATGCCCGTCTTCTACTGTCGGAGGTGTCCCTACCAGCATCCCGTCGAGATATGCCTCTCCAACCCGGCATGTCTGAAGGCGGACCTGCTACCACTACTCCTCCCTCTGGACGCACACGACAGGGCCTGCTCTGCCTATGGGGGCATGGCGTATGTGGCCAACATCGCACGCGCACTGAAATGGAACCACTGTGCCTCCACACGACGGATCATCGAGAACAGCTACATCGAATGTCACCCAGCATGCCCCATCATGGTCCTCCAAGGGACAACCTACGAACAACACCTTGACAGCCACCATCCGCTTCATTGGCTGGCAAACATGTACACCACCAATGACATGGAAGCCCTGCTGGACGGCATCGCATACCTGTCAACCTGTAAATACGTCGGACCACAACGCAGGTTCCCCGAGTGACCTATGAAGTCCAACCCCGCACCCATGCTCAGCTTCCGCACGGACTGGCCAGTCACCACCACAACAGCCATACCAAACGACCGGCAACTGTAACCACACCATCAACGACATCGCCATGACATCGGATATGACCGGGACATGCACACTGTTCCCCATCACATCCAGGAACACCGCATGCATCGTGGGAGGCAGTGGCATGGGCTCTGTGCATCGCACCCACATGGACGGAACTGCACGAACAACCAGGACACGACATGGATCCAGCGCCCATGGACACACACACCGCTCAGTGGACATGAATAGGTCGCCTGGAGTCTGTGGGTGCTGCACCCTCCCACCCCCGCCCCGGGAATCCCATACCAGGACCTTTGCATGGACGACAAGTGCATACAACAACAACACGACCCCAGTGACTGTGACATGTCCAGTAACCACCACAGTGCAACAACAAGTGGCACGCCGCTGCATGCACGCAAGCACATGCCCTGATGTCATCTCACATGCACGCGTGCATGAGGAACAACCGCAGCAAACCTGTCACATGGAACTGAGATGGACTGTGCCCATGATGCCGAGCGGTCTGGTAGGCTACATGTATACCGTCTGTGTCAAAGTCCGCAGCTCCGCAGCTATACGTAAATGTACATTAGCACAGCCTTGGCCAAGCAGATGTAACCCCACACCCTATCCCATTTGTAATCATGCTCAGTATATCCTCAACATGTATCCCGCTGCCAGTAGTGTCCACTATACTGCATCACAGAGGACAGAAGACTCAATATAATGTTTGAAACCAGAACTGTCTCCGCTGACTCATTTCACAAGTACGAATGAGAGAGGATGAGAGTATGTGAAGTACACGGCAGTCGTGACATGACCATGTAGTCCACTGGTATTGGATGTCAACGCAAATGAGTAGCACTACTGTGGAAGACACACATGTGTCGTGTGAAGTCGTATGGACGCAGTGCTCAGGTGGGTGGGTGCGACGGGTAGATGCGCACATGCCAAGTTGGAGCACGCCGTGTTGGGAGGGGTCATGAACAGTACACCACCGCTTCCCTGGGCATTGTGAGAGGACACCTGTCGGGGGGAGTGAACACGTGTGTGCACAGCAGCCGGGCACACGTACAAAGCGGTACCAGGCGCACCTCAGCCCACCCTCTGTGGACAAGCTGGATCCTGTTGTGCGCCCGCCATGCCCCTTGACAAGGCACACACAGCCCCAGTCGACCAGGTGTAACCCCAACATAGTCAATCCGCACAGGCGATACAGGGCACGGGATGGCAGTGGAGCATGGTGTGTGAGAGGTCTCCTCGCGCTCCTCCTGGTCATATCACGCAGGCAATAGAACCTCAACGTCCAGCATGGCAAAAAGTCAAATGGAAGTGTAGGGGGACGCACCACAGCACGAGCAGCACTGACGTCACGGGAGGTGGCTCGCACCATCCCATCCATTGCCCATCATACCAACCACGCCACATGCCATTGCGACTAAGTGCAAGCGCGTGCGCCACCACCCCTGAGCCCTCCCCAGAGAGGCCAAAGAGTGAATGTGTGGGCCATCAGCCACAGACGGACGCGGCATGGCCGCAAGGGCAGCCACAGCCACTGGGTGTCGCAGGTGGCGGATCCGGAAGGCGAAGACTGTGATGCATAGTCCATGCAGGCCGGGTCTCCATTTGGGGCACCACGCAGGTGGACGGCGTCCCGCCACACATCATACCCTGAGACAGCCCACTCGTGCAACTGGACCCACACATACACTCCTTGCCCTCTCTGGTGCGAGCTTGGGGCTGACTGTGCAAGCGCTAGCCTCGCAGGTGAGCATGCATATTGGGGGGCGAGGGGAGGACATGAGGGCTGGGGCGAAGATGACTGTATCACTGTCAGTTAGTACAAGGGATGACCCAGATGTGGAAAGGAAGAGACGTGTCCCGTGTGTACTGCAACTAGTCGCCAATCCAACTACCCCCCATGTCCGGAATGTAAGCCCGCACCTAGGCCCGCCCATCCGCCACATCGAACATACCACCAGCACGACAACCTTCCCATTCGAAACACTGACTGGGGGTGGCGACCAGTGAACAATCATGTGTAGCCTACCCACGCGTACATGTGGGCCCTCCATGATCCATGTCACCTGCGGCAAAGACATGACATGCGCAATGAGGGAAGTGAGGAGAGCTGTCCGCCCCACGCGCAGAAGGTGCATCAGCTCCACAGACCCAGCAGCGAGTCCAGCAGGGGTCACATGTGCAGGGGCAGCTGTGCCTGGTGTGAAGGCACATGCATATGGACAGCACATCGACCAATGTGTAGTCTGCCCACATCCACAGTCCATCATCATGCGGACATAGGAATTGAACACAGGGCAACACATCTTAGCTGGTGCACCCACCGTGACCAACAATGCGCAATCATCGACGTACCCGCCCTGTGCATGGCCCCCACCCAACGGAGGCACATCCAGTGCCACCATCCCACACACACAAGCCTTCCACGGAACATGCTGTGTCCAATGGTCAGTACAGAGTCAGCGCCCATCTGGTGGATCCTGAACAGGAGACACATGCACACACATGCCAGCTCCCACTATGTACGACTGCCACCTGGCACGTGCAATGTAACCTCTCACCTGTGACGTGTGACTGCAAGCACACAGCCGTCTTGGCATGGGGCTGTCAATGTGGACACCAGTCAATGTTTCGGGAGCTGTGATCCGTACAGTGCTGTACATAGGGTGCAGTGCTGACACCTACTACTGTCTCATATCCCCTCGTGCCACAGGTCCCACTTGTATTGGCCGCTCAGCCCGTGCCCACATCGTCGTCGTCGTGTGCCATACTCATCCAGCCTCGGAAGCAGTACCATGCTCAGCAGACACTCATGTTGCCGTGGCGTTGCCGCTTGACGAATATGCAGTCAGTCCCCATCAGCACGCCCCGCAAGTCATTGGGGCCTAGATCCCCATGTGCATGCACATGGCAGTGGTATGTCTCACTTGCCATTGCCATTGTTGGGAGACCTGTGTAAGTGTATTGTGGCCGTGCCGTCCCAGCTTGACAGCTGGGCTGTGGCTCATGTGCTTGCTCAGTCATGTCAGTGATGTGTATGCGAAATTGCTATGTGCCGTGTTGCTTTGACATGTGTCCTCTGCCATTTAACCCAGGCGGAGACCGAACATTGACCGCCCATACCAATTGCTGGCGGACATGGACGATACAGAGGTAATCAGGAAGTTTCGGCTGGACAGGCCAACTCTGCATCGACTGTGTGCCATGTTAGAGCCCCATCTCCGTCCCCGCAGGGTGTATCCGACTGCTGTCACCCCCACGGCTAAGGTGATGGCCGCCATGCATTTCTTCGCCACTGGGTCATTCCAGCACACAGTGGGCAGTGGAGGAGGGATGTCCCAGCCCATGTTCAGCAAGGTGCTGAGGGATGTACTGGCAGCCATGATGCTGTACCGGAACAGGTACATCAGATTCCCCAGGGCTCGTGAATTGGCGGCAGTGAAGGGTGCATTCTATGCCCTTGGCAGAATCCCACACGTCGTGGGAGCCATTGACTGCACTCATGTTGGCCTTGTTCCACCACAGGCCACTGAGCACCTGTACCGCAACAGGAAGCACACGCACTCCCTGAATGTGCAAGTGGTGTGCCTTGCGGACATGGTGATCACCCACGTGTGTGCAAAGTTTCCAGGCTCGGCCCATGACGCACACATAATGCGCAACAGCATCTTGCCACGACTGATGGCCAATCTGCAACAGGATCGTGGCTGTATTGTCGGTGAGTATGTGGAGTGGTGTAGCGTGCTGGTTGTGCGATGCTGTCCCCTGTCCAGTTGGAATAGCAACGGTTCTCTGTGTCCCTCACACCCAGGTGACTCTGCGTATCCGAATGGGGCATGGCTGCTCAGTCCATTGAGGAATCCTCGCACCCCAGCAGACGATCGATACAATGAGGCACATGGGAGGACCAGACGTGTGGTCGAGCGTACCTTTGGCCTCCTCAAGTCCAGGTTCAGGTGCCTGGACCGCACCGGGGGTGCACTGGCGTACTCCCCACAGAAGGTGTGCCAGATAGTGGTGGCGTGCTGCATGCTGCACAATCTGGCCATTCGGAAGCAGATCCCCCTCATTGTGGATGACGGAGATCAACCAGGGCCCCAGCCCGCAGACCAGGACAGCTCGAGTGAGGTGGACAGCGGAGAGGAGGAAGCTGGGAATGTGCGCCAGCAGCTCATCGCCCGCTACTTCACTTGACGGTGAGTGTCCATGTACGACGGATGATGTGTCTGTATCTATGCAGGTGTGTGTGTGCTGTGTCAGGGTGGCCGTATGTTCACTGCGTGCAGTGTGTCAACGCTCCATGGCCAGGGTAGTATGCCACTGTTGGTGACTGTGGCATTGTGCCCTATTGCTCTGTGCGATGTGTGTACATTGCTTGTAGTTGTTGACATGTACTGTGTGATGGGTGTGTGACACACTCATTGAATGTGCTCCTGTTCTGTCTCCCACCCCTAGGTCCCTACAGGCCCTCCGGATTCCATTTCCATGCCACGCATCAGGTGCCTTTCCGCCCAAGGTGGCCGTTGTATTCCGTACAATAAAGACACAGGGCACAAACAGCAGTTAGTGAAAAAGGTGCATTTATTACAAACTGTGACATGTGATTGTGTGTAAGGTGATGACAAAAGTGGTGCGTGCAGTGACAATGAGCTGTCGGTCATGGCTGCGTGATGATCAGGGTGTACCCACTGGTTCTATGTCCATAGTCCAACACACACATGCCATCCAGATGGCTGTGTGGAGTGGGATCGTAGAGCAAGTCAATGCAGTGGCTGGTCAAGGAAGGCTGGCGGAAGGCTGGCTGGCTGCCTCACTTGCGACTGGAGCGTGCGAAGTCCTCCCGGGAGATCTGTTTCCTCTTCGGACGGCCCCTTCCACGTTTGGGAGGGGGGTGTGTGGTGGCGACCTGCTGGTGGTGGGTGAGGTGTGCTCACTGGCTGTGGACGCAGGGGAAGTGGACACTGCTGCCCGAGCCTGCGCCCTAGCCGGTGGTGGCGGAGGTGGTGTTGCTGGCCTTGCCTGTGACCCCACCGCCACCACCAGCTGGCCCATGAGGTCCACGAGTTGGTCCATACGGGACACGAATTGGCCCATATGGGCGTCCATGGACCTCAGCACCCCCAGCACCTCCCGCGTGTCAGTAGCAGACCTGGCCCATTGTCCTTGGGCCTCTTCATAGGCCCCAAGGACTCTGGCCATTTGAGGCAGGGCATGGCTCCCAGGGGAGGCTGGCGTTTCCCTGACCCTGCTCCTCCTACCAGTCCTGCTGCCACCGGCCTGCCCACTAGCCACATTGCTCACCACGGTCCTCGCTGTGGCTCCCAGGGTGGATCCAGTCGGCCGGGCCACCACCTGCGCTGGGGCTGGTGCCAGCGAAGACGTGGTGGTGGTGGAGGCGGTGGTGGTCGGTGCGGCGATGGTGGCGGTTGCGGCAGTGGTAGTGGCCGCAATGACCGTGGGTGTGGCCGCAACGACAGTGGCAGCAGGGGACTGGGACTGTTCAGCATCCCTGGATGATGGGTTGGTGGGTAGGAGGGGTCCTGGGGAGCGGCTGGGCCCTGCCACGCCAGATGGGCCAGCTTGGTGGTCCGTGTCCGAAGAGGTGGACAGATCCTCCAGATCCGTGTGTCCTCGTTGGGGGCTTGTAGGCTGGCTGTGCTGGCTGCTGTCTCCATCCCCAGCGTCCAGCAGTTCGTCACCTGTGGAGAGAATGAGATTTGTTACTGTGTTGCACCTGGCGAAGTATGTATTAGTCGTCTGACATTGGCAGTTCGTGCAATCTCGTACATGGGTTTCCCGGAGGCGAGTGTGTGGCTGTGGCATCTGTAGGTGTGTGTGCTAGGCAATGGGACTGTGTGCTGTGCACATGTGGCATGGGACGGATTGGCCATGCCGATGGGTGTGTTGCTTTGCCCCTACTCATTGTGACTCTGGTGTATGCGGGCTCCTGGCCCATCCTGGGTCTGGTTTGTACTTTGCTTTTGGAGTTCAAATGGAACGCTTAGGAACGCATATGGCAACATGGGGACCATGCCCCAGATTCGCATTTGGGAGGGAATATGCTTTTGGGGTTCAAATGGAACGCTTAGGAACGCATATGGCAACATGGGGGCCATGCCCCAGATTCGCATTTGGGAGGGAATATGCTTTTGGGGTTCAAATGGAACGCTTAGGAACGCATATGGCAACATGGGGGCCATGCCCCAGATTCGCATTTGGGATGGAATATGCTTTTGGGGTTCAAATGGAACGCTTAGGAACGCATATGGCAACATGGGGGCCATGCCCCAGATTCGCATTTGGGAGGGTATATGCTTTTGGGGTACATGCTGTGAGCCATGGGTGCCGAACGTGACATGTGTTGTGGCAGCATGACAGTGCATGGTCTGAGGTGTGTGCATGCCTGACATGCCCTGCATATTTGCTGTCTGTTGTGGTTACTGGACATGGCATTGGACGCATCGTTATGAGTGAGTGATAGTTGTGTGCCAGCCAACGTATTGCAGTTGTCCCATCTCCTTGGTGTGCGTGCTGCCCTGTGCCATGTGCATCACTGCAGTGCTCGGGGGGGGTGGCCCATGTTGTGTGTTGTTGCTCACAGTGTGTCGTGCGCTTAATTGACTTCTGGCACATGGTTGGTCATGGGCATGTGTCTTAGCGTGACTGCTGTATGTGTGGCAGCTGTGCGGATGACATGCCTTTCATGAGACTGGGGCTGACGGATGGGATGGATGGTATGTTGTATGTGCATGGTGTGTCTGTGTGTTTGATGGGTTCAGTGGTGTTCGTGTGCATTTATGTTGTTCCGCTCTGTTGCGTCTAGTGTTGTTTGTCTTACATAGGCGTAGTTGTGGGGTGTGTGGTTGACAGGCAGTAGGGGCTACATGGACAGGACTTCAATGGTGTTTCGGTTGTGTGTGATGAGTTGCACAGTGGCTGCCGTGTGGGACTATATTCAGTGTGGCTTGTGCATGCAGACGTGGCTCCTTGGGTGTTGCTATGTCTGTGATGGGTCATGTGGGGTGTGAGTCTGCTGTTCATGTCCGTGTGCACATTGTTCACTTGTTCGTGACGGTGGGCGGTGCTGCGTGTTCGTGTGCTACGTGACATGTCCCATGTGTTGGTGGTGTTATGGTCCTCATGCCTCCAGTAATCCAGCCCTGTCCAGTTTCCCACCTGCAAGTTGTTCGTGCGTGCACTGTACTGGATGCCACATGGCTCTTAGCGGGGGGTGCTCCATGTTGCAGGTCTGTGGGGGTGGGGGGTGTAGTGGGTCGTGGGGTGGCTGTACACCCACTGACACCGATTGCTGTGGACCGTGATGTCTGCCTTTCGGCTGTCGTTGTGCACTGCGGTGGCTGACACGTGGGTGTGGGGTGTGGGGGATGCTCCTCCTTGCTGTGCTGTGGGACTGGGGCCTGGTGTGTGTTGTACTTGGGCTGTCCACCGTCCCACCCACTGCACTTTGTGTTCCTGCCACTTACCTGTTACTTGTCGGTTGGTGCAGCTGTGCCTGACACATGGGTGTGGGGAGTGCTCCACCTTGCTGGTCTGTGGGAGTGGGGGCCTGGTGGGTGTTGTACTTCAGCTGTCCCCCTCCGACCTACTGCACTTTGTGTTCCTGCCACTTACCTGTTACTTGTCGGTTGGTGCAGCTGTGCCTGACACATGGGTGTGGGGAGTGCTCCACCTTGCTGGTCTGTGGGAGTGGGGGCCTGGTGGGTGTTGTACTTCAGCTGTCCCCCTCCGACCCACTGCACTTTGTGTTCCTGCCACTTACCTGTTACTTGTCAGTTGGTGCAGCTGTGGCGGACACATGGGTGTGGTGGGTGCTCGTTGTGGCGCTTCTGGCATATTTGGGGACCTGTTGGTGGTTACGTGGCTGGCTTAGTGTACACATGTCCCCACGCATCTTACAGTTGTTCGGTTTGGCCTGTGTGTGGTAGTGTCTGTTGCATGTGCGTGTGATGTGTTGTGTATTGTGTGCTGGACATGGGGGTGTTTGTCCCTGGGAGCTGTGGCATGGTGGTTGCGCATGTGTGTACATAGCGGTGTGCTGGTATACATTAGTTTGTACTTACCAGCCTCCACTCCCCCTGCTAATCCGGCGAGGATCTCCGGATGGATTACGACTCGCACCTTCTCCTCCCACGCTTTGAAGGTCTTAAAGAGCGCGGGATTCCCTCCGCCAGTGACGGCAGCCAGCTCTCTGTTTTTGCCCTCCTTCTTCTTGACCAGGCTCTTTACGTCATTCCAACGTTTGTTTATCTCGGTTCTGTTCCTGGGCAGGGTCCCGACTGCATTGACCTGGTCTACGATCCGGGTCCACATTCTGTTTCTGGTGGCTAGTGGTGTGTGCTGGACCATGTTCCCATAGATTTGTGGGTACACCTTGATGATCTCGTCGACCATGACCGTCAGCTCCATGGGCGTGAACTTGGGCATCCTTTGTGGTGCCATGGTGTTTGTGGTGCTGGTGCGGTGTGTGTTGTGTAATGTGCAGGGGGTTTGTGGTGCCGGTGTTTGGTGGTGGTGGTGGTGGTGGTAGTGATGTGTGCGTTTCTGTGGTGTGCTGCTGTCCTTGCTGTGTCACTGTGTCCTCTCCTCTCCTCTCTGGTTTGCAATGTAGCAAGGGGTTGTGGTCTGTGGGAGTGCTGCTTTTGTACTCACCTATGTGGGTGTGTCCTCATGGTCTGTTGTTTTCAGGTGTGTTGTGTCTGGGGTTCTGGCCTTTGTATTTTTTGTTTGTCCGGGGGGTGTTTTCGGGATGTGTACTGTGCTTGTGTATTTGTGCGTGCCTTGCTGTGTGGACTTGTTGGCCATGTTGTGTGCTATTGGTTTTGTGTGCGGATGGTTTCTGTGCAGGTACGTGGGCGCCATGGCTTCTGCCGTGTCGATTCTCATCGGCGTTGTTTGCGCTGGCGGGCGGTATATTTGTTGTTTTTCCGCGCTCATGGCGGTGCGATCGTAATTTCACGTGCGGTGTGTCGGCCGTGTGGGCGGGCGGTTTTGTGTTGTCGTGCGTGTTTCCGTCCGTGGCGGGCGGTTTGACTCCGACTCGGACGATGGCGGGCGGTATTTTGTATGATTTTTCCGCCGATGGCGGTTTTCAGTTTGTGTACTCATAATGGCGTGGTCGGTGTTCAGGCGGTGTGTGCGGGCGGGTTTTTGCCGCTTCCATGCCTGGCGGATTTTTTTACGCCGGGTATCGTAATGTGCCCCTATATTTTTTGCAAATGATATTAATGACTTACATATTTTTAAAAACAATATTTCTTACCTTAAAATTGATATTCTTGACCGCGATATTCGTGCTTCGATATTATAATCAGAGTGGACGAGATTTGCCTACTTCCTCCGCTGGTCATATCCACCACGGATACCCTGACGCTACATGTTAGGAGTGCTTCATAGATGCCCTGAAGAAGTCCATTTGTTTGGACGAAACGCGTCGGCTGTTCATTCCAACTTAAATTGTTTTAACTTTTTGAATAAACGAAGAATTTGAAGAAACACCTTTGGACACGGATTGGATAATTTGCTATGTGATTGTTTACCTTTTAGTGGTGCACTCTTTGCTTATGATAAACATTGTTAATTCCAGTATTGGACTGCACCGTGACAGTGGGTGCGCTTACAGTGTGCACACGCAAGTTTTGGGTACTTCCCAACACATGTATAATAAATAGGGATAGCAGGTCAGGTGCTAGTTCCTTGTAGGGTTCCACTGTCTCAGCTTGTATATGCCAGATAACATATCCCTAGGTGGGTGTGGTCGTGTGTGTACCAACATGTCTCTTAGACTATATACCTCTTTTATGTGAGAACAAAGGTTTCGGGAAGGGGGTGTTCATGCTGTTCAATATGAGCCAATGCTCATTGATAATCTTGCTCACTTGGTTAGACCCACAATTGTAGGTTGTAATTGGACTTTTGGAATCCACCTCCCAAAACCTTTTTCATAGTACACACCTATGGGATCCATAAACACCAGCAGTTTATCCGTAATATGCAAAACCCTGTGGCTCTCCTAGGGCTTACAACCTCCTATTTATAACTATTTTCTTTTTTAATTCTTCTTTGCCCAAATCACCCACTGAAACCAGGTGCAAACTCACATCAGTGAGTAGTGAGCATTAAGCTTCATAATAAGCGTCAGTCGACATCCTAGTCGACTTTGGCATTGGGAACCCCCCCACATTTCTTTCACATTACATATCGATGTGCATCATCCCAGATAAATAAGTTTTCTCTGTAATCATGAACAGTGTTTTAACTGTTACAAACAACCTTTTACAAATCAAACACCCAACACGTTCCTAGTTCGCCAAGTTCATCTTTTAAATTGAAAAATTTGTTCCACATTTTTCCTTTTCAACCGCCGCTACCGAGCGCGAACTCACGGCTGTGAGTACTGCACATCAAGCTCCACAAGGAGCTAAATATTTTTTTCTGGAGATCGGCAGTCTAGTTCTCTGCCACCACGAGGACGTTTACGGATGCACATTTACCTTGATAAACAGGACCGGCCACGCCCCCCAACATCTTCGAAGCCACGGGGGGACGGTTATCCCCCAAAGCGAGATAGTTGCCTTGAGGAAGTAAGTACGATGGAGCCGAGCACCAAGACTCTCTCGGTTTCTGCGAATTAGCGCAAACGAAGCAGCGCATCTAAAAAATTACTGCCACACCATTTACCTCCCCTAATATTTTTTCATTAACAGAGTGTGACTACAGGTGTACCTCCTCCCCCGTTTGGACTCATGATGCCTGACTGAAGCTAATTATGTGTATGTACTTTTCTGTGTGCAGTCTAAGTTGTTGTATGTGTCCTATATCTATTTCACTCATGATATTCTTCACATTTTGTTCACTTTTGATACGCGAGAACTATTTCACCATCTACTCACCATGGTGCACTATGTACAAAACACAAAGCTGTAATAAGGCCTAAGGGCCGTGTATTTTATTAATTCTCTCTCTTCTCATATCCTCGTAGATATCAAAGAAACAGACAGACTAGGTACTGCATATATTTATATTTACAATTTTTCATCTATCTCTACATTCATTTAAGAACAAGATATCTCTACGACTGAAGGAGTGGTAATAGGAAGTAACCACCTTAGGTCCTGATGAAAAGCCTTCGGGTAGGGCTTGAAACTAGTTGACCAGAGAAACTTAGGGACATCACCCCAGAAGTCTCCCACCGTCCCCCTTTTTTGACCCTCTATCGATTAAGGGTACCAATAAGTAATACTTTTCCCACTAGCCAGATATTTTTAAACTCTTTTTTCAACATATAAGAAACCCCCACTTCTACACATTCTTGCATTCTGGATAGGCACAGAATACTACCAGTGCTCCCACGTATCCGTTGGTCGCAGCACACCCCTTTCCGTAGCGGGTTAGGGAAGAACCCCATGATGAAGCATGCCACCAAGGGGTAACCCTGGTGGGTGAGGATTATTTAAAGAAAAAATATTATTTTCCATTACGAGGTTGACAACATGTATTTTTGAAAAAAGAGTGACTCCTTTTGGTTACCAGAACATACGTTTGGAGGATGAGTCCTCTTTGTTTTTCCCTCTACCTCCCCCTTTTTGATGTTTTTCTAGGATCAAGAGACTCCAGCGAGTACAGAATTCGGCGGTTCGCCTGTAATTTAAACTCCCCAAGCGTGCATCTATGAGTAGGGCATGTCAGAAACTGCACTGGCTCCCAGTGGAAAAGCCCTTTGCTACTGTTATAGGATCCATAGGAAGACTAGGCCAACGTATCTAGACTCTCTTCTCACTCCATACTCTCCTAGAAGGTGCCTCAGGCCTTTGGATGCACTACTTTTGCAAGTGCCCAGAATCAAGAAAGCTCATGCTGGCGGTAGATCTTTTTGTTTTCTTGGTTCTAAACTCTGGAATTCCCTTCCGCTGAGGCAATCCCCGTCAGAGACTCAGTTTAGTAAAAACCTGAAGACTTATCTTTTTTAGGCCCCCCCTCCTTTCTTATGTCTCCTCAGCTTGTTTCCGACTGCTCAGCACCGGGACACTCCTCACAGGAGTAGCTATGCGCTCCATAAAACGTGTATTATTATTATTTATTAAGAGGATCAAGACACAGAGGGGGTCATTAGGATAGCGGGCAGATCGCCACCGCCCGTATGGCGGTGGCGATCTGCCCGCTATTTCCCACCGCCCGCTTAACATTTCCCCACCGCCATATTACGATGGCGGTGGGGACCCAGGCGGACGGAAAGACCGTCCACCAGTTTTCCGCCGGTAGGCAATCCACCCGATTGCCTACCGGGCGGAAAAGGCCTGCAATATGGTGGTGGTGCCTTGCAGGCACCGCCATCCATATTACGATGGGCGGCGGTGCAGGGCTTTCCATGGCGGTGACTCCGCCATGGAAAGCCAGGCGGATTCCACTTTCGGGGGCCCGTTGCGGTCCCCCAAGATGTTGGGGGGTGGGGGGTGCACATGGGGGGTACCTATGGTACCCCCCTCATTGTCATGGACATGGTGGCAGGCACCTCGCGGTGCCTGTCACCTTGTGCATGACACTGCACACAGCGCATTCCCAGCATTGTGGCAGACGGTGCTGTGAGCACCGCCCACCACAATGCTGGGAATGGAGGATGCCACCGCCACGGTGGCGGTGGCATCCTAATCGCCTGTGCGGGACCGCCGCACCACTGGCGGCCGGTCCCAGCACCGCTATCCTAATAGGCCCCAGAGTCTCTTTCTCCACCTCTTATTCATGTATAACAAAGTCTTTGAACAATCTTCCTTTGGAATCTTGGAAAGTTCTTCTGCAACAGTCTCTTATAAAGTATTTACACAGCTTTGAAGACTTCCCTAGCCCTCTGTCTTCTTCTAAACGAAAAGTCACTATTTTTATTCTTCTTCCACTCAGGTCTAGGTTAATTTCTTCAAGCAAATTAGATACAGTTCATAGTTCAATATACAACCCTTATGAGATCAGAGCCAATTTCTTCAAGAACTCGTTGTAACCGTTCAGCCCTCAATGCTGCCATCTCTTGAGGAGACTGTGATGCTCTGAAGCTCGGGAATTCGATGTCTTCCGAAATCAGAGTGGGTAAGCCACTCAACCTTGGTGGAGAAAGCATAGTCAATGACAGAAGTGCATTAGCCTCGATTCTAGGAACTCTCAACAAGATCTCGACAATCGGGATCGAAATCTCGGACCTCGCCCTCCCCGGCATCAGTAACCAGGTAAGTCCACGCAGGAGAGGAATATCCCCAACACGGCACTCGAGCTCTCCTGGACCTTCTAGCACTTGCTGTGGTTTGCTCCGCTTCACTCAGATCAGATTCCGAAGATTCATCTATTGGTGCAAGTTCTCTTTCAGATGCAAGTCTGAGAGTTCTCCTTCTCTGTCTCCTAGGCCACGTTTCGTCTGCAGTGTCCTTTTTTCTCGATTGTACACGACCAACGATTACACCAGTCTGTTCAGCTGAGTCAGACTCTATACCACTTGGAACGTTACCGTCTCCCTCAGAGTCTATACCAGGATCTTGTCTAGCTTGACCCCCCTCAGATCGATCTGGTGTGCTTCCAGTCTCTTCAGGAACCTCTATAGCTTGGCTTGTACCCTCCGGTGACCCCCTCAGTCATGGCTGGAAAAGACTTCTGGGAGAGAATCTGTTTCATCATAGGGACCGGTGACTCATCGGGTATGGGAAGCATGAACCGAGTTCGATACTCTGCCACACTTGACAGCAGTATTAGTTACCAGTATCACTTGGTAGGGTCCACGCCACAGATAGTCAAGACAGTTCCTCCTCACATGCTTTCTGAGGAGAACGCAGTCACCCAGGTTCAGGTCGTGGCAAAGATCTTTTGTAACCTGTGCAGTCACTGCTTCACCCTGATGAGACACAGAATGAACCATGTAAGCCAATCTCTTACAGTAGTCGAGGACCAAATCATCTGTGATATTTATCAAAGCAGTAGCAGGCACAGCAGGCAAACACATTGCTCTTCCCATAAGTATCTTATGGGACGATAACCCAGTTCTCCTGCAGGGATGCCGCGCAAACTCATAAGCTCCAGAGGCAATGCATCAGGCCATTTCAATGATGTTGAACTGCAAGCTTTAGCCAGACTTGCTTTTAAAGTCCCATTGACATGCTCCACCATGCCAGATGCTTCCGGCCTGTAACTACAATGCAATATTTGATCCACATTTAAGGCGGTGCACAGCAGCTTCATGATCTCGTTATGAAAGTGCGTTCCTCTATCCAATTCCAATGTAGTTGGAAGTCCGAATCTAGGAATGAGTTCACTGAGCAACAACTTTGCTACTGTGAGACTATCACACCTTCTAGTCGGGTAGGCTTCAACCCATCGAGAAAAGATGCACACAGCAAAAAAGATGTATCTCAACCCATTACACATAGGCATCTCAACAAAGTCCATTTGGATCCTATTGAAGGGACCCCCTGATCTGCCAATGTGACTGAAAGCAACACAGTCTTCTTCCAAGCATTCATTCATTGACATGTGACACACCGATGACACACAGCTTCCTCAATCACTCGAAACCTAGGATTGAACCAAGTCTGTCTGAATAATCTCACCATTGCATCCCTTCCTATATGAGCTGCTCAGTGTATCTGCCCTGCCATTGGGTTTAACAGACAATCTGGTAACACTGCCCTGCGCTCAGTTGACAACCAAAGATCATTTTCATCTTTCTCGCAACCTGCTCTGATCCAACCCGCTTGCTCCTTGTCTGTGGCTTCCATTTGTAATTGTCTTACTTCATCCCAGGTGTTTGCAACAGCTAGCATCATGCTGAGCTCTATCTGCTCTGTACTCTTGCCAGTATATTCCCCATTGAAAATACATGCATGAATAGCACAGAAACAAGCAACTTCATCAGTGTACATATTACCTGTTGTAACAAAATCATCTCCCCTTCCATGGGCTGCACACTTAACGACAGCCACCTCTCTTGGCACTTGCAAAGCTTCCAACAGTTGCCTCACATATTCCCCGTTCCTAATTGGCGAGACTGATGACGTTAGGAACCCTCTCTGTGACCACAGCTGTCCGAAATCATGAACCACACCGAAACCGTACTAGCCATCAGTATAGATGGTGACTCGGATCTGCTCAGAACCAAGGCATGCAATGGTTAGGGCAATGATTTCGGCCACTTGTGTGGAGTGTACTCCCTATAAACAAGCAGCTTTCACCACTCCAGCAATGGTACAGACAGCAAACGCTGCTCTCAAATTTCCTGCATTGTCTCTTAGGCATGAACCATCATCAAAAAGGACTTGATCGGGATCAGGCAATGGCTCAACGACAATGTCAGTTCTTGGTTTAATGCAGAGCTCAGTGACATCCAGACAGTCATTGTCTTCACAATCTTCCCCATCAACACTTGGAACAGGTAACAAGGTTGCAGGATTTACCACAGAAATACGCTTCAGGATCACATTCTCAGCAACAAGCAAAACCTGCTCATTTCTTGTCAACCTGTTATTAGTCAAATGCTGTGTTTTGGTCCTTGTCATCAGGAGCTCAACTGAGTGCTGTACATATACTGTAAGAGGATAACCCATGACAATGCTTTCACATCGTTAAATAATGACACCAGTTGCAGCAACGGACTTGAGACATCCAGACAAGAATGAAGCTACGGGATCTAATGTAGCTGAGAAATAGGCCACTGGTCTACGGGCACCTCCATGTGTCTGGGTGAGTACAGAAAGAGCACAACCCTCTCGCTTGTGACAAAATAACGAGAAGGCTTTGCTGTAATCAGGCATTCCTAAAGCTGCAGCGCGACATAGGCACTCTCTCAACTCCAGAAAGACAAGCAAATAGTCGTAATCCCAAGGTACCAGATTACACACATCCTTGTGGGTCAGCATCTGCAAAATTCGCCATCAAGGAGAAATTAGGAATCCACTGTCCACAGTAGCCAACGATTCCCATAAACATCCTGACCTATTTCTGTGTACTGGGCGGATTCATTTTTATGATCGCCTCCACTCGTATGTCGACATCTTCCTCTTGCCTTTTTCAATCCGGTGACCCAAATACTGCACTTCATTCAGACAGTACTGAAGCTTACTCAGAGACACCTTATGCCCATTGTCAGCCAGATGATTCAGCAAGGCGATAGTATTGTCCCTGCAAGCCTCACGCATCTCAGACGCAATGAGGAGGTCGTCTATGTACTGGACCAGCACTGAATTTCGGGGCAAGGTCAAGCTCTCAAGGTTCTTTTTCAAGACCTGGTTGAATATTGATGGACTCTCAGTATACCCTTGAGGGATACGACACCATGTTAAGACACGATTCTCCACGCAGAAAGCAAATAAAAATTGTCTTTCCTCATGCAACGGAGTGGAGAAAAATGCTTGACAGAGATTAATCACTGAGAATCACTCAGCCTCACAAGGGATCTCAAATACAATCACAGAAGGATTCGGTACCACGGGACAACATGGTATCACTATGGTGTTGACCTTTCTCAGGTCCTGAACAATGCGATACTTCCCACTCGGCTTCTACAACCCCATGATAGGAGAATTGCATGGACTTCCCATGATCTCCTTTAGGATGCCCTGCGCAATCATGGACTCAATTACAGGTGTAAACTGGGCCACATTTTCTGGGGTTAGGTTGTACTGAGGCATTCTTGGAAATTTTGCATTTGGCTTAATCTCTATGCGGACTGGCTCGACTCCGTGCATCTGTCCTATCTCCTCCCCTGGGAAGTCCCATCCCACTCGAGAGACTGTTTCTCTCAGGTCGAGTGGCATGTCTTCCACTGTCAGTAAAGGAAACAAGGTAGCGAAAAAGTTCTGATTTGCCAGTTTAAAGGCAACTTCCTCTTCATCGTTCTGCATCTCAATTCCCTTTGGTGTGCAGTAGATGGTACAATTTAATTTGCACAAAAGGCCACGCCCTAGCAAACAGACAGGACTCGAGTCACACACCACAAACTGATGGGGATCCTGAAAGGTTCCGATTTTCACTGGCACCTTTTCTGTCAAAGGGTTTATCATTCTATTGTTGGAGACTCCTACAACTTGGAATGATTTTCCTGAGAGGGGCAGATTTGGAACTACTGCAGATCTCACAGTAGAACGGGTAGAACCAGTATCAATCAAGAACGTAATGGGATGACCATCTATGTCTGCTTCAACATATGGTCTACTCTGGTGTACCTCTAAGGCTGCGCCAAGTGTACAGTCTTCCTCCCCCCTCAGGCACCATCAAAGACGGGTCTGGGTCAAATCCATCCAGAGCTTCCATCAAGGGCATCTGATGGTAAGTTTGATTGCCGTGAGAAATTCTCGGAGGTTGAGGCACTTGCACTAACTGATTCTGATTCCCTCCAGCATTAAGCAATCTCAGCCTAGTCACTGTCGGTAGCTGGTTTACTCCTTCTGCCACCTGCACGAGTTCTCCTTCCTGAACTTGATTCACAGTATTGAGATGACACTCGCGCTTCCAATGCCCAATCTTGTGACAAAATGACAGTGACAGTAGTCTTCTTCAGGGTTGCAACATCTATCCCTGTCTAAGGATCTATGGAACACCCCTTCCTCTTCTCTGTCCCGTCGACCCTGTGACTGATGTTACTTGGACAGTTTCTGCAGTGTTCCCTTGGCCAAGAGCTACAGTTACCACTATTGCCTGCACCTGCTCTCCCTTCTGTGCGTTTCGCATTTTGACCAGCAACAATTTCTCCTTTATCCTCCTAAGTTTAGAGTCCACCTCATCACTGCAGTACCTGGCATACCATAAAATTTCATCCACAGACTTGTTTTGCAAGCAGATTAGGTGCTGTCGGATCATGAGGCTGATTTCCAGCCTGAGTCCTGTTCCAAACTTAGATACAAATTGTCCCATATCTTTAGGATCGAGTGTGTCTAACCCACTTTACTGCTTAAAGGCTTGTAACAGCCTCTCATAGTAAGCATGTACTGACTCTTTAGGTTCCTGGGTTATTCGATCTATCTTAACCCAATCGATGTCTTGAGGGGCTATTTTGGACTGCAACCATGTGATCACCTGATCGTACTTCTTCATACCCAAAGGCAAAAGACCATGAGTCACTGGATCCCTCTCTGGCTCAGCAGCAGGCCACTCAATAGCTATTTTACAAGCAGACCATAGATCACTAGGAACCACAATCTCAAACAATGTATTCAAGTCAATCCATAACACTTTCGAGATTTTAACAAATTGATCGACTTGCTTATACCACTCCGCAGGTTTCTCCCTCAACCTGGGAAAGTCATTTGTGAACGCTGCAAGATCGCCCCGACTCCAGGGAACATGCACATACCCTCCGCTAGGCACTTCCCGCAACGGATATGCCTCTACTCCCTGCGTTCCCACTCCTGTAGGTGGTGTCTCTCCTGTCGCTTTTGTTACACTCTTCTTCTTTGACCATCTCTCCTCCCACTTATCCAGCATATTTCAGGCCCTTAGTCCTATCACCAGCTCTCGAATGTGTCTTCAACCTTGTCACTCTCTTTTCCTCTAGCTCTTGAACACTGTAAGTGAGCCTATGATTTCCCTGCAATGTTTTTTTCGGGACAAGTCTACTTCATACCTCTGAGCCAATTACTACAACTTCTCATGTGCCTGACTCACCCTTCAGGTAACATCCTTCGCTACAAACAACAGGTCATCCGGCTCATAGGTCTCTATTCTGTCTAAAGGTAAATTCCCATTGATGATCTCATCCACCTCAGCCTTTTCACATCCAATAGTTTCGCCTTCACTGCAGCTTTGATGGTACCCTGCCTCAACGTACTACTCTGACTCTCTTTACTATTAGTGTGGTCTCTCAACCAGGACTCCAAGTCGGCAACATCTAGAACATGCTGACTTCCAGAGGCTCTCTGACTTGTGCTAAAGTCGCACCACTTGATCCTCTCACCGGAGTTTCCCACATCTGCAGATATGAACTAGTGCTTTCCATAGGTATAGACCGTATAGTACTGGAACCAATACATACTCTAGAAGGGTCAGCAGTAGCTGCTAAAGGGGTGCTAGATTCCATAGGCACCAAAGAAGTAAAATTCCCATTCGTGTCTCCTGTCCTTCCCAATGCAGTCCCTTTGGTATTTATGGGCTGTCCCTGGCTAAAGCTTCCCACTGAGCTTGGGTCATAAACAGGAACAACAGGGCCCATGGTAACCGGTACTGTAAGAGCTTCCGGCAACCGTGAAGCTGCACTAACTCCGTTCTGTTCCGTGCCTCCCAAGGCAGACACTCCAGTCCCCCCTACTCCTCCTGATATCCTTCCCACAACTCCTGGACCCGGAGCCACTTGAGCTTCTACACTTCCCACCTTCTCTGCACTTCCTGTGTCTTGCCCCCCTTCACCCGCTTGTGGACTGTAAGGCGGAGGATGCTCAGCCAACAACCCATCCAACAAGCTGTGTCTTCAATGTCACTAATGTCACTTCCATTTGGCCTTTTACTCGTCCAGTGATTCCCTATCTCCTACCAATACTGGGTACAACCTCTCTCCCTCAATGGCATCCACTCTCCATCTTACAAGTTGTGCATCTCAGTGTGTATCCTGATATGCCCTCACAGTTTTCCTCATCCTCCCTTGGTGTTTCTCCCTCTGCTTAGCATGAGCTGCACGCATCCATGCATCTAACGCTTCAAACTGTATTGGTCTAGGCAAGGGTCGCAGCGCAAACATTGCTGCTCTGAGCTGATTCAATACGTCCAACCGAATTGAACCAAAGCGTGGAAATGACAATACACCATCCTTTTCCATAATCTTATGCCAATTTTGAAGCCAAATTATGGTGTGGAGCCCAACTTTTGTCGCCCACTCAAGTAACAACCCCTTCATTACGCCTGAAATGATCCTGCAACACCCTAAAGCACTGCATGGCTCCAAAAGGCAAATTTTCGTTCAATTGATTTCAACAGACAAATCTTTCTCAACCACAACTTCCTGATGATTACCAACCAATCCCAGTGCATCGTTACACCAACCGACCTATTGCAGGGCGACACACTCTGACGTCACTCTCGCTCCTTGCAGCGGCTCACCCTCCTTCACAATTTCTTCGCATACATTCACTCACACAATCATCTTAAATCCATAATTGTCTACCAACTAAAAGGATCAATAGAATTCAACCACTCAAAAACATACACACACAGTGATCTTCGACCAGTGCAGATCACCCCAATCAATATAGCTCACCTCTGTACACAAGGTCCACTAGACGATTCCCATGCGTCCCATTCACACAAAGTCTTAGGTGGAACTGCCGATGACGTCTCATGACAACTCCTCAGTTCTTCAGCCAGACAATCACAATCTCTGTGTCTTCTACACCTTTTAATATATCCTGGGATCTTATGCCACTTCTGGACCTGCAACTCAAATCTCAATCCTTGGACCAAGTCCTGCCCGAAACCACATTCCATCGACTCTCATACCAACTCCGCAAGACACCACGCAATCAAACCTTTCCCGCAATCTAACATGCCACATACGCCCTGTTAATACTCACTCCTTCTGCCGCTGATTTTGCCGCACCGTCAAACTACGTCCGTCTTCACCAGAATGCGTCGCTGTCCGTTCTTGATCACTGGTCTCGCTTTTGGGGGTTCTAAGTTCCACTTATTCTACGCTACTTCTAGACTCTTCTCTTACTTCAGGTGCAAACCATCCTCTGCCCCCAACTGAAAGGGCCAGGCCCATAAGTTCTAGACATGTTCTAGAGTTAGAATATGATGGGTTTTTTTTCGCAGCATGAAAGTGTAAAGGGAGAAAAGTTGTTATGGACAAAATCAATTAGCCAAAAATTCTCTTAGATACATAATAACTCACGGACAACTACTTAAGGTTAGTTAATTTATTACAAGACCAAAACAGCTGAACATAAAGACACTTCAACACAAGAGTATATAAATACCAAGGAATCAGAATAAAGCCAAATCTATGCATCCAGTTTAGAAGGTGCAGCATAAGCAATACAATTAATTCAAAAAATAAAATACAGAAAATCAGGAAACGCGAGTCCAAATTTCCCTGCATCGAAGGTTAGTGAGTAAAGCATTACTCTGTCCCTATTCTAACACTTAGGTGACATCAGTAAATAAGAATTTTTATGAGGAAGGATAAAAGGTGTCAGAACATGGAGTCTCCCTAAGAAGTCTCCCCACGGTCAATGGGTCAAGTAGCATAAAGCTACCAAGACAGAGCTGGTTCTAAAAAGCTCTCTCTCCGAAGGCAAGGAAGAAGTGGTCTTCTATCCCTAATTCCAACATACAATTATTCTCAGGTGGCACTTCCATGGTGCACCTCGGGTCAATTAACACTAACGGAGGTACCTGGTGGGCTAGTTGGCCCCCAGGGACCCTCAGGATTCAAGGTGACTTAATCCCCAAGGGCGTGTTTGCACACATGTCACAGCAGGCCCCGCACCCTCCCTTCACCACTGTGCAAACGCGCCCCATGGCACGTTTTAAGTTGGGGGATTAAGTCCCCTTGAATCCTGAGGGTCCCTGGGCTCCAACTAGCCCACCGTGTACCTCCAGTAAGCGCCACAGAGCTGCGTTGCAGAGTGGTGTAAAAAGGGGTGTGGCCTCAGACCACCTCTCTGCAACGCAGCTCCCTCGCTCATACTGGAGGTTTCTGGTGGGCTAGTTGGCCCCCAGGGACCCTCAGTATTCAAGGGGAATTAATTCCCAAACTTACAACGTGCCAGGGGGTGCATTTGCAGAGTGCTGCAGGGAGGGGGCGGGGCCTCCGACGCGATGCCGGCTTTTTTTTTTTCAGAAGGGGGGCTGTGTGGCCCCCCTTCTTTTCCCATTTTTTGGGCCCTGGGGACCCCATCCCCCAGGGCCTGACCCCTATTTAAAAAAAAAAAAAAACGGGAAGAGGGCCGCGTGGCCCCCCCTCCCGAGGCCAATTTCTGCCCCGGGGACCCCATCCCCCGGGGCATGGCCAGACTTTTTTTTTTAAATAAAATTATTTGGAGGGGGGCCGCGTGGCCCCCCTCCTTAGCCCACTTATGGCCCCGGGGACCCCATCCTCCGGGGCCGGCCTTTCCGTTTTTTCTGGTTTTTTTTAATTTAATTAACGGGGAGTGGGGCCGCGTGGCCCCCCTCCCGGGCCACTTCTGGCCCCGGGGACCCCATCCCCCGGGGCCTGGCCTCTGTGAATGGGACTGTGGGAGGAGCCCCAAAGCACCCACGGTCCCGCCGGCTCCCCGCCTCCTGCGGGAGCCGGCATTGCTCTCCACGAAAGCGAGAGCAGGTTTCCCTGCTCTCGCTTTCAAAATCCAAACCACAGTTTGCTATGACAGGGCGGGAGCTGCACGGCTTCTGCCCTGCCATAGCAAACAGCAGTGTCCTGGGGGCGGGCACCCCGGGACACTGCAGGAGCCGGCCCTGGGGGTTGGCGGTCCCCAGGGCCATCACGAGCTCCAGGAGGGGGGCCGCACGGCCCCCCTCCCAAACATTGCAAAGCCCCGGGGAGGTGGTGGTCCCCGGGGCTCGGGGGTCCGTAACGGACCCCTGCATTTACATTTTTAGTGCCCCGGGGAGGTGGTGGTCCCCGGGGCGTGTGGGGGGGCTCGAGCCCCCCCCACAGGTTTTTTTAAAATTAAAAATAGAGCCCCGGGAGGTGGCGGTCCCGGGCGTGGGGGCTCGAGCCCCCCACACAGGTTATTTTTTTTTTTAAAGAAAGCCCCGGGAGGTGGTGGTCCCCGGGGCTGCGGGGGCCGCGTGCCCCCGCATTTAATGTGCAAAGCCCCGGGAGGTGGTGGTCCCCGTGGCTGCGGGGGCCCCCGCGGGCCCTTGCTATTATTTTATTAGGAATGCCCCCGGGACCTGGCCCACCCGGGGGCCTCATTTAAATGAAGTGGGGGAGCCCGCGCTTCATTTTTTTTTTTTATTTCGGTGGGATTCGCGACCCCATCGCGAATTCCGCCGAAATTATTTTTTTTTAATTCTTTTTTTGGCTCTGGGGGTCCTTGTGGGACCCCCTGAGCAGGCCTAGGGGGTCAGGGTGTTTCTACCCTGCCCCCTTTTCTTGTTTTTCATGCTTGTTTCACTGTTTTCTTGTGACTCGGTTCTACAGAGTCACAAGATGGCTGCCAACACTTCCTGGTTTGTAGTGTTGGCAGCCAATCACAGTGAAGCTCGTGGTCGGGAGGGTTCGCGAATCCACCGCGTCCCTAGATATCGAAACGTTTATTTTTTTAAATTTCTCAGCAACTACTGAACGGATTTACACCATTTAAAAAAAAGGTCGCTTTCTGAACCAAGCACTACCTTTTTGCCAAATATGGTGTAATTCCGTTCAGCAGTTCGGGCTGTAGCCGGGTCTAAAGTTTCCTATGGGAAATTGATTTTCAAACCTCTATTTTTTGAATTTCTCAGGAACTACTGAACGGATTTACACCATTTAACAAAAAGGACTCTTTCTGAACCAAGGGCTACCTTTTTGCCAAATTTGGTATAATTCCGTTCAGCAGTTCGGGCTGTAGCCGTGTCTAAAGTTTCCTATGAAAAATAACATGGGGAAAACACGTTTTGGGACCCCCCTTTTTTCTCGGCCCCCGCTTCGCAAATCACCCCAAAACTTTCAAGACAGGAGCTGACTGGAGCGCCCCACTAGTTTTGAAAATTTCGCAAAGATTCGTCAAACGACGCCAAAGTTATTAGGAAAACAAAAAATGATTTTCCTATGGAAAATAGGTCCTAACTATAACTACCTACTGGCGACCGTAATATATATATATATAGTCATCCAAGGTGACAAAATTCAGCAGAGTTTGTAAAAAGTGGCCTTTTTCTTACCAGTAAGTTAAGCCTGGGCAGGTTAATTATACAATTTATTTTTGATTTAAAATTGTTTGGAGATAGAGTTTGTAAAATAATGTATGCGTATTAGCAGAGCATCGGCTCACTATCATTGACTTTACACCCCAGTTCCAACCCCTTAATTTGTGCAAATGTTAAGTTTTACTTGCGTAAATTTAGAAGTTTCTAAATCAAATAAATAATTGGAAACCTCAGCACACAGAGGATTGCCATATGCAACGAAAGCCGAATTCTACAACTTCTTTCTAGGTCAAGCCCAATATGTACTGCACGCTTAGTGTATATTGGATATTTTATCTCTATCGACTTCAGTCTTACCCTTAAGCAATAGCATAACCTGCTGCCTCCAGCATCGGCCTAAATAATGCCTGTCAGGGTTAACATTGGTAATTGTGTGATCTGTTAGTAATAGTGTGTCTGGTTCATTATTATTTAAAGATGGTTCATTATTATTTAAAGATCTGTGTTTGTGTCTGTCTTGCATTACGAAGAAATGGCTCAATAGAAGTGTTATGAATCTTGCAGTTGCTCAAAAGTCTGATTAGCAGGAGCTCTCGGTATTATTTACTGTAGAGTTCTTGGCTCCGGAATCTGGGAATCAACACAGACATCAGCACTACATTCATTAGATTTTTAAATTGGCCTGAAAATTGGGAGATCATCCTGCGTGGTATTGGCCTACCGCCTACTTGCACAAATTGTGTTAGCGTGAATGTAAACACTACAAAAGAATGCATGTCCCGGGAAACTTCATGAACATTGTATGTTCTATTGTTACAGCTTGGAAAGGTTCTCCGAAGTCCCTTCATGAAGTTCGTCGCTCATGCTGCATCATTCATTATTTTCCTGTGCCTCCTGGTGTTCAATGCCTCAGATCGGTTCGAAGGCATCAAAACCCTGCCGAACGTCACTGTGATTGAGTACCCAAAGCAAGTGTTCAGGGTGAAAACGACTCGTTTCACCTGGACGGAGATGTTGATCATGGTGTGGGTAGTTGGTAAGTATGCTGCCCTTTACAAAATACTGTCCAACCTGTCCTTCCATAGCTTAGGAGTGCCTGATAACATCCTGGACAAATCTATAGTCTAGTGCCCATTCATTAGCCAATCCCAAGCATCCCTGTTTCAGTGAATCACAATTCTGTTTATGATAATGAGTGCTTTGTTTGACCATTTTGCTTCAGCTTTGCACCATTAGGGAAGTCATTTTGATTGTGCTGCTGACTGAACAGTATAACACAGAGATAGGACTGTACCAATGACCCAAGTGACTGGAGAAAATGGAAAATATCAGTGCAACAACAGATCTGGGCACAAACATTTTGGGTCAGATTCACAAAGGTAACTTACACTTTTGAGTAATTTACACTTATTTTTCAAGTTTTTTCATGCTTTTTGCATTTATTTCTTAATGCTTTTACAACAACAACTAAAAACAGCCAACATCTCATGCCGGGGTAAGGTACATAGGAATCATTGTATCATATCAGACCAACGTATCACAGGTTCGATACTCATCTAACGGTTGAATAATTTGCACTTTTAAGTAAATTCACTACTTTTTGCTTATTAACAAAATCTGAGTGTAAATTATTATTAGAACATTAGTGATAAGCCCAGCACCACACTTCGCCAACCATTGGTACTGCAACACCCTCCCATAGAAAGAAATGGAGCAGGGAATTGAAATAAAACCCCATAGGAAATATTGTTGAATTAAAATATTTAAAAGAGTTAAAAATAAAAATAAATATAATGTAAAAATATATAAAGATAGTACATATTTATTATTTGATTTTAAAATATTTTAATACCCTGTTTAAATTTTAAAAATTACTATAACAATATTTTCTTAGAATAAAACTAAACTAATATTTAAATATATAAAAATGAATTTGTATTACTATTTATCCTAAAAATAGTTTTAATATTTATTTTTGAGTTAACTACATTTATTATTTATCCCTACACTTTACTTTACGGAAATCTTTGTCCCGACTGTGGAGTATCCCTATGATAAAGTACTGGGAAAATTAAAAACATTACTTTACATCAACTAGTGATTCATGCAATATTTGCCCACATCACTTTGCTTGATCTGTTATGTTTCTTTTATATGACCTGGGAATATCTGCAATATTTCTTTTATATCACCATGCAGAGTATGTCATTTAAAACATCGATCCCAAAGTACAGTTAAAATGTGGGAAAATCGAAATACTTTAGTATACATGTATGCAAGAAAACACTCTTGTTCATGTTGGTGATCAGACAGGTTCAAACAGACTATGGTATGACTGTGTCCCCTCCTTGCCAAGACCTAATTATGTTGTAAGGCATAGAGAAGAGTTGGCCAAAATCCTGTCGCCACTGTGTAATACAGTTAGGTCAGACTTTCCATAGGAAGTGTTTTTTCTTTCACTAATAACTTTGGGTCTGTGTGACGAATCACACAAAACTTTCCAAAAACAGTTCATCTACCTCAGCTCCCCCCTGGGAAGTTTCTGGGTGACCCATAAAAGGGGGGGGGGGGAGGGGGCGATTCTGAGAAAACTTTGGGGTCCCAAATTGCAATTTCCCCATACAATTTTCATAGGGAATTTTAGAATGCGTTCAAATCAAAACTGCAGCACGGAATTACATGCAGCACAAAGCTAGATCTATACCCGGAAAGTGTACTTTTTATGATGTGGGTTAACTCTGTTCAGTAATTTTTGAGAAATTAAGGTTCAAAATGTATAGATATTTGAACAGTTGGGCATGCAATTTCAAATAATAGGGCCATCTGATTGGCCAAGGGAGCATTTATCCCATCAGCAGCATCGCTCCCGCGAGTCTCACATGAGCTTGTGCTCTGATTGGCTGGTCACAACATAAAGAGATATGTTGGTGCCGCCATTACAGGACAAGAGGACTCACTTCCATGGACCTTGTGCCCCAGTACCAAATTTTCTAAAAATGTTTTTTTTTAATGTGCTGTGATCCCAGAGGACTCTTGCGGCAGCCAGCGCAACCCCCGCTTACTCTAAGAGTCCGACAAGATCAAAAAACAATTAAAAAAACAAGTGGGGTTGGCCGCCCATGGGAAGTTGGATGCAGGTCCTTGCCACAGGCGAGGGATCGGCTTTCTATGGGAGATGAAAATTGTATTAGAACATTGGAATGTTGAGCGCTCCATTAAAGACAAAGGGGTGCTCCGGGCTTCTAATGGCTGGTAGAAGCCCGGAGCATCAGCATTCCAATGTTTGTTCAAAGCTGTTGCTGAGGGATTTCAACCCTCTCGGGCTCCGTGAGGCCTTTGTTTTACAAATTAGAACATTCTGCCCTCATTAAAGGCCCGCTCCCTTGTTAAAGGCCCGAGCCGAAATCGAGGGCGTTTAAAGCTGGGCCTTTAATGTCCGGTAGAGCCCGCTACTTCGGGTTCAATGGCTATATTAGAACATTGGAATGTTGTAAGCTCAACTGAAGACAATGGAGCAGTTCTGGGCGTATAATGACTGGTATAATCATGTAGCTCCAACATTCCAATGTTTGTCTCAATGTTTCTCCCTTTTTAATTTAGAACATTCTACCCTCAGTGGGTGGGATGTTTTAATAGCCTTATAGGCCTTCTCCCTCGGGCTGTACCACTAGTTAAAGGCTCTCTCCCTATAACTCGGGATCAGAGCCTTTAACAACCGGTATAGCCCTCGGCAGGGGACTATAATAACATATTACTTTACGTTTAAAAAGAACCTACAAATTCACTGAAAAATATAAAGTTAAAGTGACATTATAGTTAGGTATGATAAAAATATCTTGATTTACATTTAAAAAAATGAAGTAACTATAACCTAAAACTTGCACACTAGCCATGCACCGCTAATGACCTCATATAAGACCTCAAATATTACATCACATATGGTAAAAATATCTTACTTTACATTTTAAAAAACTCAGAAATTCACTGAAGAAAACAAAGGTTAAAGTGACATTATAGTTAGGTGAAAATGTCTGTTAAAAATTTACATTTTAAACTCAGAAAACACTGAAATTCACCAGTTATAGTTTACTGACGTTACTGTAATTTGTGCACTTGCCATGCACAGTGTCATTTCATATGTTATCAGTGATGTTATCAAAGATATCATAGAATATATCATGAATGATTTAATATCTGAGGTCATAAGCAGTGCATGGCAAGTGTGCAAGTTATATTAATCCAGTTAACTATAACTGGAAAATGTCAGTGTTTTTTTTTAGTTTAAAAAGGCACTTTTAACAAACATTTTCACCTAACTATATTGTCACTTTAACTTTAGTTTTTTCAGTGAATTTCTAGGTTGTTTATTTACGTGAAGTAAGATTTTATTACCATACCCAACTATCCATATCCCATGCAGCTCACGGCCTGTGAGCTTGCACAGCGGGTGTTGGGCACAGGGCCTGTCCTGCAGCCAGACCCTGTGCTAAATCCCCCCAGGCACTCAAACCCCCCACCGCACCTAGCCTTTGGCCCTTGCCTGTGTGCAGCTTGTGGCTGAGCAGCCAACCCCTGTGGGTGACCAACCCTCGCCAAGTGTGTGCTTCAGACATTTTCGGCCTCACCACAATGCCCAAGCCCCACAGGGAGCCAACCTCCCATTGCTGCCCAACACCCCCCCACCCCCACCCCCCTGATCACACAACACCAACGGACACTCGCCCAACTTTTTTTTATTGCTCCCACTGTAATCTCGCTGTACTCCTGCAAATTTTGGCAGGGGGCGCCCAGTACCATGAGTCACCAGCAATGCCGAAAAAATATTTTCTGCACTTTAAACCCAGGGGTGGTCCATCTAGGACCCCCCCCACACACACAAAAAATTGGAAGTCCTAAATTGGTAGCCCGGCCACAACATTTTTCTTCATGTTGCAGCCAATGAATCATAGTGCTTGGTCGCACAGGACTAGTCCCAGTCCAGTGGGAGCAGCCAATCAGAATGCTTTTTTTCCCCTTTTTTTCCCTGAGTAATCCCTCAATGGAACCACTTTGCTATATATGTATACATTTTGAAGGTTGATTTCTCTGAAACAGCAGAAGGATTTCCACCAAATCAGAAAAGGTTTGCTTTCTGGGTCTGGGTTAAGATCTAGCTTTCTGACACATTTTGGTGTACTTTCGTTCAGCCGTTTTGACTGTAGCGTCAGCTAAAGTTCTATGGGAAACTGCATTGAGAAAACATGTTTTTAGACACCCCCCTTTTCTCAGCCCCCGCTTGACGGATCACTCCAAAACTTTTGAGGAAGGAGCTGAGGCGGATGAACAATTTTTGGGAAAAGTTTTTTGAAGATTTTTCAAATTGAGCAAGTCATTAGCAAAACAAAAAATCTATTTCCTAACTATAACTACACAGTGACAATATATATGTATAAATATAATAAACCTAATACATATTTATATATGTAATATACTTGGATGTTCCTTCCAGTTTTCAGTTATTTTAATTAAATTGCAGAGAAGAAAACCATTTAATCCGTAAAGTACTGAAAGATAAGCTAGTCTTTGCTTCTCAAAGGAGCACAAATTCTTACCTCCCTTCACCGCCCCTGAATGAGTATGTGACTTCTACTTTAATCAAAGGGAGCGAGCGCGAGGTGGAAGATTCTCCAAGTGCAGCATTGGCTGCAGCTCTGGGGTAGAACAGACCATATTGCAAGTGCACAGCACACACTTAAAAATGTATGAAGTGCTGGCGGAGATTAACTGTGTGCTGTTCTTGCAGAACTGTTTGTACAGCCCGTCAAAGACTCAGTTATAGGGTATATTCCCTCCCTGGATGGGGGGGTTTGCTTTCTTTGTGTTCTTGTCTAAATGAGAACATTAATTTACTTGATGTCCAACGAGAATCCGTTTCAGAAAACCAGGGCAAAGAAATCAATGAGGAGTTCACAGGTGCATTACAGTTGGATAGCTGTCTGCATTTTAAAAAATTATTGTTTCAGGAGCCATTTTTTAGTAGCAGAAGCTGTGATGTAACATGTCTGCGTTAATACTGGCAATCAATCTGGTGTGTTTAAATCCTTAATTTAAAATGTCGAGGTCGACTTTCCACATTGTGCATCTCCAGGGCATTTTGCATATCAGGAATATTTTGGCAAGACCAGAGAGGCATTTCCAGTATCCAAAAGTGTAGCAGTGGTGTCAGGGGGCACGTGGGGGTAGGAAAATACGCCCTCCGCTGATTGGCTAGTAAAATACAGCTACAATTTGAGTAAGTACACGCCTTCCAGTACCGGGGTGTGCCCGTTAGTGCAGTGCATAAGAAGTTATCTCATTAGAATAAAGGCCCCCGGTTATGGGTTTCTACTGATTTCTACTATAAATATATCTTCCTGTCTGAAGCTTTTAGCAACAGAAAAATATAGAAATGAGTCTCTCAATAATTCAGTCACGACATGTAGTCCAATAGCCTCCATTTTGACACTATGTGGATTTAAAAATGGAATACAATTTCCAAATGAACCACATGAAGCTGAAAACGTGCTAAGTTTTTAGTACTACAATATTAATATTTTCAGGTGTGTGCATTGCTTTATTTTATATGGCTACTTAGCGCAGTGGACTACAGGCATGAAAGTGTGAGTAAATACAATTATTAATTAAACAGATGTGGAAATATACTGGTTGCGGTTAATTTGTTTCAACCACCAAAAATTAAATAATGGATAAATACTATCGAAAAGAGAAAAAAAGAAATATGGGTAGAGATGGAAATTTCAAAAAATATACATCATAAAACTGTAGACTCTAATTATAATGTACTCTGAAGAGAGCCTGAGGCCAGCTTTAATGGTAACCTACAAATAGTGTGGCCCCTTGGGTTTGCCAGTTGCCTAGCCCTCCTTGCGCCTGCCACCTCTCTCTAGTCAATAATTTATCTCACTGCCTTTGAAAAGAGATAGGTGAGGTCAAAACCAGGAAAGACTTAAAGTCTACCAGTTGCTGAGTAGACCCTGTGCTTGACAGGAAGACCCGAATCCGAGGGGGCGCAAGGGGTGGATGACCAGGCACTTAACCTCGAGTCACCAGCAGACAAATTCCCCAAAGTTATCCATGTCATGGAGCCTGTTCTATTAGGCAGACTCGAGAGAGATACAGGGGGAAACCATTGCCATATTCCTTCCCATACCTGCGTGCATGAGGAGTTGAGCTTTACCGCTTACCATTCATTGCCAAGAGTAGGCATAAGTATTTCTTAAAAAGATTACCACTAGTCAGGGAATATTGAGTTGCCCATGCCAGACATGGAGGAGGAGTGCTGTTGATGTACCACTGAGAGTGGGCAAATAATGCTAGTATGAATCTGTATTTGAGTGTACTTTGAGTGTTGTTATCATTCTGTACTTTTGCCCTGCTACGAGGAGGTACTTTTAAATAAACATTTCGGAGTATGGCCGCCAGCCAGCTCGATCCAGGATGCCCCGTGAAACAATCTAATCGTGATACCTTGTTATTATGCCTTTCAGGGATGATGTGGTCAGAGTGCAAGGAGCTCTGGTTGGAGGGACCACGAGAGTACATCCTACAGTTGTGGAATGTATTGGATTTCGGGATGCTGTCTATATTCATTGCTGCCTTCACAGCCCGACTTTTTGCATTTGTTCAAGCCACCAAAGCACAGCAGTATGTCGACAAACATATCCAGGAAAGCGACCTCTCCATGGTCACGCTGCCACCAGAAATTGAATACTTTACGTTTGGTAAGCCCAGCGAAGAGCAAGTGTGCATGCGCTAACTATATGCAAACAGGGAACATGTCAGGTTCCACTAAATCCGTGGCTAGCAGAAGATTTGAACCCTTTCTTTCATTTGTGAAAAGAAAGTCATATCTGCACCCACAGGTCTATAACCTCACGGCAGTAGCAGGTTTTCTGCAATACTCTATTTTCACAATGAAAATATTTGAAGATCTTAAACTTAAAATATGTGAGAACCAGGGTGGAGCAATTTTGCAACTTTCCATGTCACCCCCAGTGCAATGACTACACTGGGGGCTTGAAGAGGAGATCTGGCACCCCTTGTTCTCCCCATTACTGCTGGCCATATCAAGGATCACCTGGCATTGCTTTGACCTTGAACCCGTTACATTATAGTTGTATTTGATATTGCACGTCAGAGGGGCCTGAGTTATTCATGTATGCAGAGCAAGATAAATCAGTTTACAATGCAAGATGCAACTGACAATGTGAGTTAGAAGATAGCAGTCTGTGCAGTCTCTGACATGATTCAGTTGACCACCGGCTTATCATTTATATGTATTCTAGAGTACAGTAGATAGTCTAAGGATAGTTTTTTTTTGGTTTTTTATACATTCAGTGTTATTCACAAAAGGCTGGCTTCTAGGCCTTTCTGTCATTTTAATGCAAAAAATGTATCTAAGATAATATATTGCTTGCATCTCGAAAATCCTCACCCTGCACATGCGCAGATCCTGCATCTGAGATAAATTCACTTAGCAATGTGTCCAGTCAGATCAGATAATACTTTATTTCAGCAGTGAAACACAGCTATGAAAGCACAATACAAAGAAAAAAAAACATTATTAAAAACACATTTCATGATCATCTCAATACAACAAGTCTAAGAACAGCAGTTAAAATCATTTATAAAAAACACAATCAAAGTCCCCCTCAAGCGACGTAGGGAATCCTGCCCTGGGGCTCAGTGCCCCACAGTCATCATATAAACAGGTGTCCAATCATATGGCAATACTTACCCTCACAGTACCACCCATTAGCATTCTCACACACGGAAGCACTGACTCATAGTTATGCGCTGAGCACCATTAGAGCATCCTCACACAAATGCATACAATTCACTGAGACATTGATTCCCACTCGTGACTTTCCAAGGGCATATTAAATCAAACTGTACTGTTGCACACCATCACAGATATATACACATCCATGCTCCTGAGTGCCTCACCTTTCATAACCCTTACTCTCCCACTGCCTTTCTCTCCTACACATTCACTCACACACAGTCACTCGTCTTCATATTAATTCATAGTTACACAATCACACTCACTGTAGTACCGAAATATAGAAGTCAGAATATTGTCCCTTTGGGGTTTAAAGAAGAAAATCTACTCCCAATGGGACAATATTTGTGTTAATTATATTTAGGACACTATATTTATGTTAGATGATATTTTTGACATATCATATATTCTTGCATACAAACCAAACACGCTCAGAGATCCAGCTTTACTAAGCGTTCACGCAACTCAGAGCTCCATGATAATCTGGAGCGATACGCCACACAAATGTAGAAAAATAGTACAGCACCATATTTAGTTTGAGATGAACGCAAATGATGTAATTGGCTGCACCTATGCAAAAAAAAAAAAAGCTGTTTTAGCTCTACACTAAGGGGCCGATTACGATGCCGTAGGAAACGGCTCCGACCCTCGGTCGCAGCCTTCGTACGGCATCGTAATCTCGTGTTTGGATTAATTTCCGACCGACTCATTTTGATGGAGTCGGTCGTAAATGAATCCAAACAGGATTTCCGAATGGCTTACGATGGGCTCGGAGAGCCCGTCTGCCATTCGGAAAGCCTCCTGTAATCCCAAGGGCGGCTCTTTCCGCCTGAGGGATTACAGTGTCAGTTTCCGACAGCCTTTCTGTGTCGGCCTTTACGATACAGAAAGGCTGCGGGAAGTCGACTTTGGGGGCCCCCAGCAGGGCCCCCATGGGTGCAAGGCCTCCGGATGGTGGCCGAGGTGGCACCTATAGTGCCCCCCTGTTGATCCCTGCACCCGGTGGCAGGCACCTTGAGGTGCCAGCCACGAGGTGCAGGGATGAACTGCACCTCAGCTCTTTACAATGAGAGCATGCATTCCGGTCGGAATGCATGCTCCCATTGTAAAGTAAAGGAGTGCGACCGAACAGTGTTCGGTCGCATCCTAATTGCTGGTTTGGGACCGCCGACAGGAGGTCGGTCAGTCCCAGATCGATGTCGGACGGACTCAAGTCCGTCCGACATCGAAATTGGCCCCTAAGTGTTGTGCTACAGGGGCGTGGTTAACCGCCGAACATGGCGGACGCTTAACATCGGAGCTCCCGGCTCGGCGCTCGAGAACCCCGCCGTAATACCTGTGTCAGCTGACGCTTTTGGCCGCTGGCCTTCGGAGAACAGACCGTGTAAACACCGTGAAGAGGGGGAACGATCGACATGCCTTCTGCTGTGATTACGAGTTGAAACTGCAGTACGGTGCGGAGGATTCAGAAAAACCAAAATGGCGGACGTCTCCTGTGTAGTTTGTTACTCGGAGGACGGAAGCATATGTGAAAGGCTCTGGAAACGCTGAGAGCAGGAAGACGTCCCCCCTGTGCCTACAACAGTGTGGTGTAAGTCCTGCTCCTCTGTCGTTGCCCTTCCCCCCCCCTGACTTCTTCGTGGTCGGAGCGCGAGGCTGCAGGCCGGTCGAGAGGAGCTGCGTGCTCGGCCGTAGAGACTGCTGTGCTGTCTGCGCTGAACGCATCGGGGAGAGTGGGCGGACATGCAGCGGATGATGTTGAGATGGGACTGTGCCTGTTTCCAGCAGTGACGTGCCACTAAGGGGACTGGTGCGGCAGCGCTCCTGAATACAAAATGGCGGTGAGTGCTGTGTCGGCGTTGGAAAGAGAGGGCCAGACTCCTCTACGAGTTGTTGAACGGATCCTTTATTACGAGCTGGGTACTGCCGCCCTTTCTCCTCTACTGATACCCCGCTAAACTGACCTGTGTGAAGGAGCTCCAAAGTGAAGTGAGCACTGTAGCTGGGGAATCGCATCTGAAGACACTGGGGCAGGGAATCCATGCTATTTGGTACGCAATCTGGCCTGTTTGAAGTCCGGGACGTCTCACTCTTTTTTGTGGACAGCTTGCCCACCTAACTACAGCGCTGATGTTGCACGGCACCACTTGGGCGCACTCCGGTGGGGCATCGCCCAGAACACTACCGACTCCTGATAAGGCAAGCCATGATTACCTCTGTCGTTTACTCTCCTAAGAGGGGTTTGTTATTGGTGAGGAGCGATAAATAATGGTGGTGCTGCTGGTCACGACGGGGGCACCAGGACACGCGGGTGTACACTATTAGGACGGCGGAGCACGATACTGTGATAACCATACAGTGCTTTTTAGGTCTCGCCTGAGCCAGCGCGCATGCGCTGCTCTGTGAGGCTTTTAGCAAGGGCTTTTAAACTCTAAACACACGCTCGTGCGTGTGCTTTTTTTTTTATTACCCGCAATTGGCCTTTGCATGCGTCTTTCTAAGAAAGACAGCATGCAATTGGTCCAAGGCGGGTGCATGTCCCGCCTTCTCTGTCCCCTGGCCTAGGGTGCTCGGGAGCGAGCAGCAGCGCCATCTGTTTCCAATTATCGCGCCCGCATCTCGCGGTCGCATTAATTGGAAACAGATGGCGGTCAGCACTGGTCGCGCTGGTTATCTTGTTTTTCATTAAGACGTGGCTTTTACGTTTTTTTTTTTCCTTTAATACATTGAGCTCTCTTCTGTTTGTCCCCAGCAGCTTGGCATTGGCAACACAATGCAGGACCGGTAAAACGAAAGGGGCATTATAATTCATTCCCAGCTTGTATTTGCTCACCGAGGTTACATGCTCATTCCGCTGATCTGCTGAAAGCATGATGTGTGTATAAAGATCAAACAACTAAAGCAGAACAAAGAGAGGATGAGTTCCTTAGGTATCTTCTGATTGGAAGGGATGGCGCCTCAGCGGTAGGCATGGATTGCTGGGGCGCCTTGTGCTGAGCACAGCTGCGTCATTGGAGAGGGTTCCCCGGACAGGAATCATTTGACCCACAATGGACAGTGATGTCATTCGGACAATCTAATGCATTCTGGGAGTTGCAGTCCTGGTTCATTCCAACTGAGCCAATTTGGACTTGCACACTTGCAGAAAATGGTTTTTAAAAGCAAATCTCAGGAAGGGGTCAAATTGATTTAGTACAGACCCGTGAACTCCGAAAGCACGAGCACAGTGTTCTAACCATAGAAGCTCCACGTGAGTCTGTGCCAGTGCCACCCCTAGAAGTTGTGCTTTTGGTGCGCTGGTTATCTTGTTTTTCATTAAGACCTGGCTTTTACGTTTTTTTTTTCTTTAATACATTGGTCTCTCTTCTGTTTGTCCCCAGCAGCTTGGCATTGGCAACACAATGCAGGGCCGGTAAAACAAAAGGGTCATTATAATTCATTCCCAGCTTGTATTTGCTCACCGAGGTTACATGCTCATTCCGCTGATCTGCTGAAAGCATGATGTGTGTATAAAGATCAAACAACTAAAGCAGAACAAAGAAAGGATGAGTTCCTTAGGTATCTTCTGATTGGAAGGGATGGCGCCTCGGCGGTAGGCATGGATTGCTGGGGCGCCTTGTGCGGAGCACAGCTGCGTCATTGGAAAGGGTTCCCCGGACAGGAATCATTTGACCCACAATGGACAGTGATGTCATTCGGACAATCTAATGCATTCTGGGAGTTGCAGTCCTGGTTCATTCCAACTGAGCCAATTTGGACTTGCACACTTGCAGAAAATGGTTTTTAAAAGCAAATCTCAGGACGGGGTCAAATTGATTTAGTACAGACCTGTGAACTCCGAAAGCACGAGCACAGTGTTCTAACCATAGAAGCTCCACGTGAGTCCGTGCCAGTGCCACCCCTAGTAGTTGTGCTTTTGGTGTCAGAGAAGCATGCAAATGCACCCAAAAATATTCACACACTATTCGAAGTTCAGTCTACGAATATTTTGGGACAGGCGCCTTGCGGTGTCGCAGCCAGCAGCGGGAGTCAAAATACAGGTATACCTATGCTCGTGCACTTACATGTGCATAGCTGCCAAGTTTCCCAGGTCCATTATGGATCACCTGCTCCAGTCCATTTTTTTCCCTTTGAATTCTTGGATTTGTAGTCCCGTTTTAGAGTGGAATTACACTCAACTCAATGCAACATAAATACACTCCATATAATACCACTCAGTGCCACATAATTACACGCCACATATTTACACTTTACTCAATGCAACATAAATACACTCAACATAATACCACTCAGTACCACATAATTACACGTCACATAATTACACTCAATTCAATGCAACATAAATACACTCCACATAATACCACTCAGTGCCACATAATTACACGTCACATAATTACACTCTATTCAATGCAACATAAATACACTCCACATAATACCACTGTGGCACATAATTGGACGCCACCTAATTACACTCTACTCAATGCAACATAAATACACTCCACAAAATACCACTCAGTGCGACATAGTTACACGCCACATAATTACACTCTACTCAATGCAACATAAATACACTCCACATACCACTCAGTACCACATAATTACACGCCACATAATTACTCTCTACTCAATGCAACATAAATACACTCCACAAAATACCACTCAGTGCGACATAGTTACACGCCACATAATTGCACTCTACTCAATGCAACATAAATACACTCCACATAAATGCACTCTATACCACATACCACCAATCAACATAAATGCACTCCACACCATGACACATTTTCACTAAGCATAATTTCACTCAACACCACAGTTCCAGGCCACACAATTCAACTCCACACATTTCCAATACACACCGCATAATTACACACCAAACAACATATTTCAACTCCACGATCCACAACGTACCTCCAATCCACACCATATAGTGTCACCACCTGAGCACCAAACATCATTCACCACCACCATTTTGCATCAGTGCACCACCTAAGCATCACGTCAGTCTGCCCTTAGAATCAGGCATCTGTTGATTCTCCCCTAGTGTCCGTCCGCTGCTCGTGTTCTAATTATATTACTGTTTTCCAACCTCCACTCCTCCGTTATTTATGTCCTGCTCCCCCATAACAAAAAAAATTATAACAAACAAGCATGAGAACAGGCAGGAAGAAGTTGCCAGCAGTGCAAGTTCAAAAAAACTAAAAGACATTTTTTATGTTAAAATCTTTTTTTAATCAGGTTTTTCAGTTGTATATAACGTCATCTTCGTTTGTATAAAGGTAACAAAAATGCTTAACACTTTTTATTATAACTTTTCAACATAATGCACAGCAGCCACAATGCTCTACAACATAGCCAAAAGTTCTGGCTAAACACATAAGGTCCCAAAGGCGAGACCTATTGGCTATGCCAATGCTTGTTATTAATCAAAGGACGCCTGAAGGGTTAGCGCCTTACTTTTATTTTTCACTACCCATAAAAGTATTGGTGCCACCTGAGCAGCACCAAGACAACCGTAGTGAGCTGGGTGATTCCTGTCCAGATGATCCACTAGAAGTATACTGCCACCACAGATTATTGTTGTGTGTAACGGTCAGGCATTAGTGAGGATCAACAATGGGCCGTCCGAAGGGGGGCAAGCCGCAGGATACGGACGATGCTTCTTCATCCTCTTCCACTGCCCCCTCGAATGTTGTGCCCCCTACGTCAGAACCTTCGCCCCCAGACAAATTAGATGTTATTTTTCAAGAAATACGCCAATCTTGTGCTTTATTGGAACAACAATTGGGCTCACTAACGGCTGAGGTGGCATTAATCAGGGATGATCAGAGGACGCTCTCGGATAAAGTGGCCACTAACAAAACGACGCTACAAGAGCTTGTCCCGAAGCAAAAAGAGCACTCAGCTGAGATAGAACGTCTACAACACCAAATCTCGATTTTACAAGACCGTGTCAAAGATGCTGAAGGCCGTTCGCGCCGCAATAATGTCCGCATAGTAGGCATGCCAGAGAATGTTGAAGGTCAGAACGCCACATCTTTCGTTGAAGCTTGGTTGCGAACATGGTTACCAATAGAAACACTGACAAGCACCTTCTGCATTGAAAGGGCCCATAGAGTCCCAGCAAGGCGGAGATTACCTGGCGCACCTCCTCGTCCGATTGTCACCAGGGTTCTTAATAGCAGAGATCGTGATCTTATATTACAAGCGGCACGTGAGAAGGCTCCTCTCCAAAAAGACAATGCACGCATTTCAATATTCCCGGATTACACTCTCCAGGTCCAGAAGCAGAGAGCTGCATACCAAGGAGTCAAGAAACATATGCAGAATATAAAACCGAAATACGCACTGCTCTACCCTGCCCGGATTAAAATCTTGCATGATCAAAAAAGTCATTTTTTCGACACCCCAAGCGAGTCATGGGAGTGGCTGGAGCACACGTTCCCTGATTTCCCTATCGACTCGGCTCAGCGTAGTGGAGAGGAGAGGACCCACACCCTAGAACGCGATCTCAGCAGCAAAGGCGTAGGAGGACCAAGATACAGGAGGGCGACCCGACGCCAGCACAAGTAATCGATGGTCAGCGGTGGGCCATAATATCTGCAGCTAATTTACATGAATACAGGATAGTTACCGATGAGGAACTCTCCACTGCGGACACAATACATTCAGAGCCAGACGCCAGTCAGTTGCTTTTCTCTTCCATATCGTCACAAACTAACACTGATTTACTTAACTGACTGCTATGCCTTATCCGCTTTGGTGCCTCTAGCAGAGGAGGTGGGTGACCTTCGGCAAGATAAGCAGGATTTAGCACTGTCTGGGTCAAAGAAGCTTCTGTGTATCTCCCGATGGCTCCTAATGGCTAGTACTGCCGGGGTGGGGGGGGTGGCTATCTAGGCCAGGCCGAGGCCTACCCTGGCGACCCTGAGGTCTGGCGAGTGCAGAGGTAAGCTGATTGACACTTTGGCCCACCGGACTTAGACTATGATGAAGTACTTTATATGGGCCCTTCGTAAACTGATTTGAAAGGTGGTCTGTGCCATAGATCCTTGTTATACGGGCGGGGTGCGGGCGAATACCCCGGGTCGGGGGCCAATGCCTTTCTTTTTTCATTGAGGTGCCTATAGGGCTTCTTCAGCTCTCATATTACTGTGTTATCACCATGACCCCCATTGCAGTAGCACATTGCTTGCTCGTAGAATTGCTAGTGTTTCTTTCTTGTTTTGTTTATGTTAATTGGTCAACACACAGTTTTGAAGTTGGACCGTGTGGTGGGTAGTTTAAGTGGGAAGCTGACGTGTACTGGAGGATTATTTAAGGGGCGGAATATCTCACGAGTGCAATGTTATGACAATACTAATGCATAATGTACAGCAATATAACTGCCTTACGTGGAATCTACGGGGCATGGGCTCTCCACATAAACGTCACAGAATTCATACTCAGTTGGTTAGACGTAAAACACAAATAGCTTTGCTACAGGAAACGCTTATGACTGCTTTAGAAATGTCCAGGTTACAGAAAAAGTGGAGGGGACAAATATACAGTACAATCTACTCCGCTTTTGCCCAAGGGGTGACAGTTTGGATATACGCTCAGGAGTACCATTTGTAGTGCAAGAACAGCGTATTGATAAAGAAGGTAGATTTGTGTTGCTGCGAGGTGAATTGGATGGCAGGCCCATAGTGCTGGGAGGTCTATATGCCCCAAATACTTATCAGGAACCTTTTTACAGCCGGGTGAATACAGTGTTGGCGAACTGGTCCGACCACCCATGGATATTAGGAGGAGACTATAATGCGTTACTAGATGTAGTACTAGACCATTCACATCCCCCTATAGATTGTAATTGTATTGTATTGTAATTGCATTTATATAGCGCTTACTACCCCTGACGAGGCGTCAAAGCGCTTTTTCGGCGAGTAGCACGCTACTCCGGGACCCATGGAGGATTAGTGTTGAATTAGTATAGTGAAACATGCAAGTAAATTTTAAGTGGTGGATAGGTTAGTCAGTTATTTGAATTTGGAAGAATAGCAGAAGGATAGAAGAGGGAAAAAAGCTTTGTATTTATATAGCGCTTGTTACCCCTGATGGGGTGTTGAAGCACGCTACTCCGGAAACCCATAAAGGATTAGTGCTGAATTAGTATGGTGAAATATGAAAGTAATTTGAGTGGTGGGTATTAGTCAGTTATTTGGAGTGAGAAGGGTAGCGGAGGGATAAAAGGGAAGAAAGGTTTACATTCATGTAGCACCTGTTACCCCTGATGGGTGTTGAAGTGCTTTTCTGGCGAGTAGGACGCTACTCCGGAACCCATAAAGGATTAGTGTTGAAAATTAGTATAGTGAAGTATGAAGTAATTTGAGTGGTGGATATGTTATTCAGTTATTTGGATAGAGAAGGGTAGGTTGCGGGATAGAAGAGGGAAAGAGGTTTGTATTTATATAGCGCTTGCTACCCCTTGATGGGGTTTTGAAGCGCTTTATTGGCGAGTAGCACGCTACTCTGGAACCCATAAGGATTACTGTTGAATTAGTATGGCGAAACATGAAAGTAATTTGAGTGATGGATATCAGTTATTTGGATTGAGAAGGGTTGGGGAGGGGTAGAAAAGGGAAAAAGGTTTGCGTTTATATAGCGCTGGTAACCCTGATGGGGTGTTGAAATGCTTCATTGGCGAGTAGCACACTACTTTGGAACCCATAAAGGATTAGTGGTGAATTAGTATAGTGGAATATGGAAATTGAGAAGTGAACGTGTTAGTCTGTTATTTTGATTGAAAAGGATAGTGGAGGGACAGAAGAGTGAGATTTTTTTTTTTTTTAGGTCATAGCAGTAGGAGGAGGCTTTTGGATGAGTAAAAAGGGGTTTTTGAGGGGAAGAGTCATAGGGGAGAGTTTATAAAGGTTTGTTTTGGGGGATCGGTATAGTAAAAAGAGGTGTCAGATGATGCAAGGAGGGTAGAGTAGGAGAGAGTCTAGAAAGGGTTATTTTGGGATCATATTAGTGGTATGGGATAAATGAGAGAGTGGATGTAGAGGATATATTGATAGATGTATAGGGTGAGAGATAGGGTAGTGCATTTGAAAGAGTAGTAGAAAGAAGTTTGAGATGAGTCAGAAGGTTGGGCCAGAGGATATATTGAGAGAAGTATAGGCTTAGAAATAGGGTAGTGCATTTGAAATGCTAAATTAGAAGAAAGTGATAAATATATAGATTCATAAGTACATTGAAAGTATATAGATGCATAAAGGAGGTAAGTATATATAGATTAAAGATATTGATAGAGGTACAGGATGAGAAATAGGGTAGTGCATTGGATATGCTTTTTCAGGAGAAAGGTAACAGACACACAGATCCAAGTACATGGAAGGTACATAGATGCACAATGGAAGTAAGTACATGTAGACCAAAGATGTTTTTTATTTATTTATTTATTTACAACAACATAATTATTCTACATGTTTATACAAAGCAATACACAAAGATAGGTACATATCTATAGTGAAAATAAATGCTTATATACAGAGGAATATGCTGTAAATTTCTGTTTGCGTATGGTGCTTATGTGGGGAAGAGCCAATTCTTGAGTAGTTTTCTGAAGATAAGGTGGTTGTCAGTGGATCTTATTTTGGGGGTAATGAGTTCCATAGTTTGGCTGCTTGAACAGAGAAGGATGTGCCACCCATGGTTTTTTTCTTGTATCTTGGGATTTTGAGGCGAGATGCCCCTTTAGAGCGTAGGTTCCTTTGTTGAATGTGTTTGGTGATTTTATTCCTGATGAAGAGCGGTCCCATCCCATGTATTGCTTTGTGGGTGATACAAAGTAGCTTGAACGTGGATCTTCTGGCAACCAGTAACCAATGCAGGGCTTTCAAGGCAGGTGAGATGTGGTCTCGCGGTTTGATATGCAAGAGTAGTCTGGCAGCCGAGTTCTGAATCCGTTGTAGTCTTTTCATGGTCGTTAAAGGTGATCCGTGGTAGAGGCTATTGGCGTAATCGAGTTTGGACAGAACAAGGGAGATGGTAGCTTGGACCTTGTGTGGAAATCCCAAATGAGGGAAAATTCGTCGCAGCGTTTTTATAGTGACAAAGCTTGATTTTGCTAGTTTGTCCACTTGGGCATTCATCGTCAGCTTGGAGTCCATGGTTATTCTGAGGTTTCTTACTTCCTTCGATAATTTAGGTGGTGATCCCAGTTCATCAGGCCAGGCGGCAAGCGGGTCGTAATGTTTCCAATCACCACACGTGAGTATTTCAGTTTTTGAAGCATTCAATTTGAGATGGCTCCAAGTCATCCACTGATCCACGGCTCTGAGACAACTGAAAATTGGGCATTTTTCAATGTCTTTGGGGCATTCCAGTTGAAGGAGTATTTGCGTGTCATCTGCATAGTTATAGCACGTGAGGTGAAATTGATTGATCAGTACCGGTAATGATTTCATGTAGATGTTGAAAAGCATGGGCGAGATGATAGAACCTTGAGGGACCCCTGCTTTTGTGGAGTATGGTTTGGACGAGAAAGGTGGGGTATGGATGACATTAGTTCTGTTTCGAAGGTAGGACCCGATCCAGTCTAGAGCAGTTCCCTCTATGCCGGCTTCATAGAGTCTCTGTTTCAGAGTGTCATGGTCAACCGTGTCAAAGGCAGCCGAGAGGTCCAAGAGGAGTAGCACAGCAACCCCGCTGCGGTCAACTGTATTCTTCAGGTCATCCCAGATGGCAAGAAGGGCAGATTCAGTGCCTCTTCCCAGACGGAATCCTGTTTGGAAGTCTGAGAGTATGTCATTCTCTTCAATGAATTGTGACATCTGGGCGAACGCTGCTCTTTCTATCAGTTTGCCCAGGAAAGGTCCATTTGTAATGGGTCTGTAGTTGTCAGGGTTCAGCGGGTCCAAGTTTGTTTTCTTCAGTAAAGGGCGTATGTGTGATTTTTTTAGTTCTTCTGGAAATATTCCGCTAGTTAAGGAATCGTTGATAATTCTTCTTACTGGAGTAGCAGCAAAGGTTGTTAAAAGAATTGTCTTGAAAGTTTGTGGTGGACAGGGGTCAGAAGGGCTGCCGGTAGGCCTGCTTGCTTTCACCAGGTCCATAAATTCATTGTGTGAGATGTGTTGGAAGGAACCGAGAGGCTGGGTTAGAGTATTCTTGGATTGTTGTTTTGTACAGGGGTTAGTGCTGGTGCTTTGTTTCTGTTTTAAGTACGAGTCCAATGTGTCTGCTTTGTCCGTGTAATGATTTGCCAGTTTGTCTGTGAAATCTTGAGTAACAGGCTGAGTTCCTTCTAGGCAATTTGGTTTGCAAAATTGAGTATTTTATAGAATTCTTTATTTGCACATTTAGCATTTTGAATTCTGTCTGAATAGTACCTTTTCTTGGCTTTTTTGATAGTTGACTTGTATAATCTGTTAATTTTTTGTAGGTGAAGTTTGTCTTGTTTGGCGTTTGTTTTGAGCCAGGTACGTTGTAGCTTTCTAATTTGTTGTTTTATGTCTTTTATTTCTACGTTTCTCCAAGGCGCTTTTTTTCTTTTGTGCTGTTGTGTGGTTTTGAGTGGTATTAGGATGTCAAAAGCTTCCTGTAGCCACTCATATAGATTTTGAACCGAAGTTATTGTTTCCAGATTTGTACTTGATGTTAGTTGTGTTTCTAAGTGTTCCAAATTGAGTTTGTTCCATGGCCGATAGGTGGATGGATGTAAGCTAGTTTTAGGTGAGTCCCTTAATGTTGTTTTATGTTGGAAAGCAAGCAAGTGGTGGTCTGACCATGTGACTGGAGTTATAGTTTGAAAGGTAACTAGTTCAGTATTAGCAAAAATGACATCTAGGATATGTCCAGCGATGTGTGTGGGTTTGTGGACAATCTGATGCAGGTTCAGAGCCTCTAGGCCAGTGATTATTGTATGAGATGGAGCTCATACCAAACGACTAGCAGCCTCTCTGAAAAATTGGTCACAGGGTTGGTCTCTTATGGAGGTATGGCGAAAACACATTAAGGGGATGCGGGAATACTCCTATAACTTGTCAGTACACGACTTACACACTAGAATTGATCATGTTTTTTGCAGTGCATCGCTTTATAACACAAACTACACGCTCCGTCTATGTGGGCAAAACAATATCCGACCATAGTGCGCTGGAAATAGCATTTGAATGGGGCTGTGTCCCTACTCCAGTACCCACATGGAGGCTGAACCCAATGCATTTAGAAGACGCAGTATTTAAAGACACATTATCTACCACCATAACACATTACTTTATAGAAAACACAGGCACAGCAATGAGCACTGCTACAGAGTGGGAAGCATTTAAAGTGGTGATTCGGGGTGCAGCTATAAATGCCGTCACTGGAGCTCGACACCAGAGAACAGAGAACTATGCCAAGTAGAGGACCAGTTGGGGGCACAAGAGGCGCGGGTGGCATCAGATCCGGCGGAAATGCCGGCATTGCAAGAGGCTCGTATTAAATATGCGGAATTATTGGAAGACTTGAGAATTCTTGACTACCGGTCATACATACAAAAAATACACGTTGAAGCGGACCGTCCAGGAGGGCTGTTGGCACAAATCATTAGAGATGATTCCCCCAACTACACCAATAGTAGAAATAATCACTCCACAAAACACACAAGTTAAATCTCAGGCGGAAATAAACAATACTTTTTATCGCCATTACCAAGCGCTGTACAGGGCCTCGCACCGGGCAGACCCCCTCGAATTGCACTCTTTCTTAAGTAAAGTACACTTACCCCGAATTACTGATGAAGTCAGAGAAACGCTTGCTAGCCCCATATCAATTCATGAAATACATGCAGCAATAAAGAGTCTTCCCAAAAACAAAACTCCTGGTTTGGACGGACTCCCTGTGGAGTTCTATGCCACCTATGCACAGCAACTGTCCCCACACCTTAAAAAATTATACGAGGTGATTTACGACACAGGTATTTTACCCCCTTCAACAGCACAGGCGTTGATCACTTCCCTTCCAAAACCAGGTTGTGATCCTTCAACATTAAATGCATACCGACCATTATCACTACTGAACACTGAATATAAAATTCTTAGTAAAATGTTGGCAACCCGGCTGAATCCTCTCCTGACGGACTTAATACATATTGACCAATGTGGATTTATACCTGCACGCAATACTTCTCTCAATATACGCAGGCTTTGCTCTATATTATTCTACTGCTCTGGCAAACTAACGAATGCCGGGTGTATGTCATTGGATTTCACTCAAGCGTTCGATACATTGAGCTGGGAATGTATGTTAGCCAGAGCAAACATAAGGAGATTATGGACGGAGTGCTGAAACTTTTCAGACACTCACCCCCAGTCACAGATCTGGGTTGAATCCATCATCGCTCTTTAGCTCACTTTGCCACCCCAGTTCAGACACAGCTATATGCAAATCAGTCTTGACCCTGTGCCTCATGGGAACAGTCCAGCCCGAACTGCCAAGCCATGTCTTCCCTGGACCAGAAACAAGCATCCTGGGACCGGTTTCGGGCTAAAAGCCCTCATCAGCCAGGTTAGCTTGAATCCAGTGGCAAAGTGAGCAAGGGACCCACGTCTGGGCATACCCTGCCAACTTAGGGCAAACAAAGCAAACACAAGGAGATTATGGACGGAGTGCTGAAACTTTTCAGACACTCACCCCCAGTCACAGATCTGGGTTGAATCCATCATCGCTCTTTAGCTCACTTCGCCACTGGATTCAAGCTAGCCTGGCTGAAGAGGGCTGTTAGCCCGAAACCGGTCCCAGGATGCTTGTTTCCTGTCCAGGGAAGACATAGTTTGGCAGTTCGGGCTGGACTGTTCCCATGAGGCACGGGGTCAAGACTGATTTGCATATAGCTGTGTCTGAACTGGGGTGGCAAAGTGAGCTAAAGAATGATGATGGATTCAACCCAGATCTGTGACTGGGGGTGAGTGTTTGAAAAGTTTCACCACTCCGTCCATCATCTCCTTGTGTTTGCAATGTATGTTAGCCACACTGCAGAAATTCGGGATTCCCCATGAATACATTAAATGGGTGCAGGCGCTAAATCATCTCCCTACCGCTAGAGTGCGTACAGGGTGACATATTTCCAAACCTTTAGACATAGAAAGAGGCACATAGCAGGGATGTCCCCTTTCACCCCTGTTGTTTGCGTTAGCAATGGAGCCCTTAGCTTGTATGATTCGGTTGGATGCAATTGACTGGGGCATCTCAATGTCTATTACACTTCATGCTATTTCTTTATATGCAGACGACATTATACTGTACGTCCGCAATCTGCAGGAAAATGTCCAGACTGCGGCGCGGGCATTTAGACAGTTTGAAACTGTTGCGGGTCTGGCGATTAATTATGATAAATTATGTGCGTTCTTTTTTTAATGATGTGACAGATGCTTTAGAGATTCCTTTCGGCACTCAGCATATTGCAATAGCTCAATCCACTTTTCGATACTTGGGGATACAAGTATATCAGACCACACAGGATCTTATTGACGGTAACCTCCAAAAGGTGATTGCATCTTTGAGGTCACATGTAACATTCTGGACGTCCCTGCCCATGTCGGTTGCAGGCAGGCTCGCGATCTCCAAAATGGTGGTCCTGCAGCGACTGCTATATCTCTTTACTAAACTAACAGTGAGGTTTCCGCCCGCTATCTTTCAAACTCTTAATATATTATTGACTAGTTTAATTTGGGGTGTGGGCAGACGCCGGTTGAGCTTAAAAAAATTGCAACTCCCGTCGAGTGAGGGTGGATTCGGTGCGCCTGATTTATATGCCTACTGTCTGGCTCGTCAACTTCAATGGCTGTCTTACTGGTTGGTGGGCCGAAATTTAGGTGAAATCGCATATACATCTCAAATGCTGGCACAGGGTAGACTACCCTGCTTGCTGTGCTTGAATGCTGAGCCCCCTCCTACATCTAACGTATTGCTTAGGACGGCTCTGGATTACTGGAGAAGAGCGCTCCGATATACGGCAGCTGTTCCTGCATATGCACCCAATATTCCATTATTTAGTATTCCCACGAACATTGGGACGTTAACAACCCGGCAGTTGGATCCTTGGGTGCAATCTGGAGTGGACACAGTGGGTGACTTGTTTGGGGGTGGGACGTTACTTTCACATACTGATTTTGTTAATGAGCGGGGAGTACCAGATATGCTGTTTCTGATGCATGCTAGTCTAGCAGCTTATGTAAAGAAAAAGGGTCCCCACAGGGAACAGAGCCTCCTAAAATTGAACTCGTTCACCTAATGTACCTTATGGGAACAGGTAGTCACCTCATACGCTGGTTGTATCGCAGAATACGTACACACCAACCGTCCCCTCTGACTACTGTGTGCGATAAATGGGAACAAGACCGTGCCGACCTTTGTCGGATAAGGAATGGATGACTATACTAGAATATCCGAAACGTGTGTCCCATAACACCCGATTCAAATTCATTCAATATATGGTTACCCAGCGGGCTTACTTAACACCACACACCATTAACACTATATACTCTGGCGCTAATGCCCTATGTCCCAGATGTTGCGACCAAGATGCAGACCTGTTACACATGTTATGGACCTGTAGCAAATTACGTGGGTACTGGGAGGAGATAGCACAAACACTGAAAGATACACTGGGTGACATGGGACATCAAAAGATTGAAGTTTATATTTTAGGATTGTATAAAAGACGGAAGGGCAGCAAAGTACAAGCTAAGTTTATGGACCTGGTCATACTGTTGGCCAAACGAGGCATAGGAGGTGGAAATCTCCAATAGCACTCACTCTTCTGACTTGGAGGGACGAGATGATTAAATGGGACGAGATGATTAAATGGGGACTGGCGGAAAGCGTGGCCATCGGCGCTGAAGAAAAAAGGGGTTTACGCAAAAATCCCATAGCCATGAGCTGGGACGCTATAATGGAATCTTTCAAGGCGGCTGATGTCCCTACCTCCGGAAATGTATAAGAAGGATTCTATAAACATCTGACTATATAGGATATATGCATATAACAGAACTGTCTATAATTTTTGGGTAGGTGGTTCCTATCAAGATAAATGTCAAAGCTGCGCTGCTGTCCATAAGACAGGTTCTACTGTATGGTTGAGATATCCTGCCGCTCTTATTTTACTTTTGTATTTTTTTTTACTTTGTTAGCTTCAGGTAACGTCAGCGGAGGGGGTGGGGGGATTGTTTTAAAGTTTCTTAGTTATAAAGAAAACGCATTTCCCACAATGTAGTCTTGCTGCTCTTTAAGCGGGGATGACAACAAAGGTTTCAGCAAAAAGGCAAATAGGACTATTTGTTGGATTTCTAGGGCTATAGAACTACTTGATCTATAATTCTGACGGGTATTGCCATATTGTTTCACTTCTATGATTCTCTGTCTGAATATGCTGAATAACTGTATTCTTTGTCATGTGGAAAATTAATCAAATGTGTTTAAAAAAAAATTAAAAAAAGTGTTGTGCTACAAAGCAAAGGAAAGTCAGTGCAGTATTGTATGAGATTTATACTCCAGGTATATCCATAGGTAAACTGCTGCTTACAATGTGTAATTTCATGGAAATTACATGTTACACGTGGGACTATCACACAATATTCCACTTGCCACCATGTCTGCGTTTAGTTTCATTTAGCGCTAGGATTTCTCAAAATGCCCGGTCACGCTATTTTAGTGCGTCTGACTGCATGAAAACATATGGGTAGTTACGTAGTTCCCACTCCATTATCCCCATATTGCCTAAATTAACAGGACTTTGGTGCTCCACATCGAAAACTGTTTTGGTTTTGCTTTTGATGTGGTTTTTAGACAAAAGATAATCGATGCTGCCAGTTGTGCTATTCTGTGTTACAAAGTGCCACTTACGCTCGAATAACTGCCACGCAAACCTATATCAAATTTGGTCCACACACTGTTAAATGTACTCACTCAGGACTGCCCCATCTTGCCGCCCAATGGGGGACTGGACTACCCCGACACCTCCATCACCAAGTCCCCCACACACAACGAAAGTGCCCATAGAGGACTCATGCAATAGTCCACGATTGACCTGTACTTGCTTACCACCTGAGAGGCTTTTCTAGACTCATTTCGGTTTAACTGGTTACCAGTTTACCCGACTGTTCCATTATATACTGACTCCTGGGTCTCACTAATTGGGCAGTGTGCTTTTTCTAGTATACGACTTGCATGATTGAGGAAAGACTGTGAGATTGATGGGCATTCCATTGTAATGTTATGTTATGCATTGTTATCACTAAATCCGAATAAAGAGATACAGTGATGAAAACAATGTATTCACTCAGGACTTTCCCTACTCTTTCAAGATGGTACAATTATATATATATTCTCACCAGGGTTATAAGTGGGCCGGGTCCTGCCAGTGCTCAGCATCGGCAGTTCTAAAAAGCAGATGCTGAGACGGGTCCCTATCGGACTCTCCATTTTTGCCCTCACGCTCGGTGAAAAAAAACTCTTAACTCTGCAGCAGGACCACCCGTCCCTGCCTTTGAGGAACCTTCACAGAGACTCGTTATAGTTCTTTCGCAGCCTCATAATTTAAGAACTGAAGCATTTTCAATATTCTATACAACGAAGCCATCGTTGTTGCATTTTTATCTTATGTAACTAACAACCATTGACAAAGCCAATAGTCCTGGTTTGGTGGTGGTGTGATGTACCATCTTGAAAGAGTAGGGAGTCTTACACCCTCAGGCTCTCGGATACCCTCACGCAATCTGACACCGTGCCCATGCATATACATGAATGCACTTTTAACCTACTTCAGGGTCCCACAAGCCATATTCACCCTCACATACATTCGTGCTTAATGTTTTTTTTATTTCATCTATAGCGTTTGGATCGGTTACACCTTGTTCACTTATGACAAACTCAGATCCTGCTCGCAGCGTGCAAACGCAGAATACTAACACTGGACCACGCTTCTGACATAACATTTATTAGAATTAAAAAAAAAGGTTCTGTTCTCTACAAACATTAATCCTCGAGGAAACGCGAGCTCTGCCTTTGACGGGCTGTTCATTGTGTTGGTTGCGCACTTACTTTCCTTTTATTTGATTTCCTGCAGCCAGAGATAAATGGGTCCCGTCCGATCCTCAGATCATATCAGAAGGACTTTATGCAATTGCCGTCGTGCTTAGCTTCTCGCGCATCGCCTACATCCTGCCCGCCAACGAGAGCTTCGGACCCCTGCAGATCTCCCTCGGAAGGACAGTGAAAGACATTTTTAAATTCATGGTGCTCTTCATCATGGTCTTCCTCGCCTTCATGATTGGGATGTTTATCCTCTATTCCTACTACCTTGGAGCCAAAGTGAATCCGGCCTTCACGACGTAAGTGGAAATGGAAGAAAGACTGTGTCGTTGTTGTGGTGAAAAGTTAATTGTGCGTCCTGCTTGCAGGAGGCAAGCCATTATTCTCACTGGCTTTGTATGTGTGTATTCTTCGTACAATGCGCGATTTGTAACTGTCTCTTTTCCTTCTGCTTTGAAGCCCGTTCTTTCAGCATGAACAGTATGTGGAAAAGGGAGCGTGGGGAGGAGTGACAAATTAAGAGCATGGTTGGATTTAGCCAGTGCTTTAAATGGGAAAAAATAAGTGCAGGTACTCATTAAAATGAGCTAGATGTGTAGTGAGGGGGCGGGGCTAAAGGCAAGACTTGATGATACTTAAATTCTTCTATATTAGTTGCAGCACATACCAAAACACATGAGAAATATGTTTATATAAACAAAGGAAGTTAACTCATTACACAAAATGAAAGAGAAATGCTATAATATCTTAACATTTCCTTTTTTTTGCAATAGTTGCACCTTCTTAATGCCATACTGTTAATTGCTGTTGTTTGGCACAATACTATATATTTTTCAGCACATGAGTAGGAAGAAACTGAAAATACCCCCACTTCGAACCAAAGCTCTTATGGCACAAAGCAAATGAAGCAAATCATCATGACCCTCCCCAGAAGATATCTCTTGTCTCTTCCATAGATCTATCCATTCATCCTTTCATCCTACCATTTACCTGCTGATGTCCACCATTTAACCTTTACATTCTGTCGTCTATTCAGTCTTTCATCCATCATTCAGTTTTTCACCATTCCGTCTGTCCACCCTTCATATCCAAACCTATCCATCCATCCATCCATCTCCAAACCTATCCAGTCATCCTTTCACTCATCCATCTCTTTATCCACCCTTTCGCTCATTCATTAATCCTTTCGCTCATCTATCCATCAACCCTTTCACTCCTTTATTCCATCCACCCTTTCATTCCATCCACCCTTTCACTCAATCCCTCCTTTCACTCATCCATCATCCACCCTTTCATCCATCCTCCCTCCCTTTCATTCATCCATCCAATCTTTCACTTATCCACCCATCCTCCTCCCTTTTATCCAATCATCCACCCTCTTTCACCCAGCAATCCATGCTTTCACTCATCCATCCATCTATACATCCACCCTTGCTCACTCATCCATCCACTCACTCACCCACTGAAAATACCCCCACTTAGAACCAAAGCTCTTATGGCACAATGTAAATGAAGCAAATCATCATGACCCTCCCCAGAAGATAGGTCTTGTCTCTTCCATAGATCTATCCATTCATTCTTTCATCCTACCATTTGCCTGCTGATGTCCGCCATTTAACCTTTACATTCTGTTGTCTATTCAGTCTTTCATCCATCATTCAGTTTTCACCATTCCGTCTGTCCACCCTTCATATCCAAACCTATCCATCCATCCATCCATCTCCAAACCTATCCATTCATCCTTTCACTCATCCATCTCTTTATCCACCCTTTCGCTCATTCATTAATCCTTTCGCTCATCTATCCATCAACCCTTTCACTCCTTTATTCCATCCACCCTTTCACTCAATCCCTCCTTCCACTCATCCATCATCCACCCTTTCATCCATCCTCCCTCCCTTTCATTCATCCATCCAATCTTTCACTTATCCACCCATCATCCGCCCTTTTATCCAATCATCCACCCCCTTTCACCCAGCCATCCATGCTTTCACTCATCCATTCATCTATTCATCCATCCATTCATCCATCTATACATCCACCCTTGTTCACTCATCTATCCACTCACTCACCCACCCACCAACCATCCCTACTATGCTATTTATGAATCTTTGTCGCCGAGCAGACATGTACACACAAAGTGCCACCCATTTTCTTTAAAATTCCTCCTGAGAGTGTTTTGATTCTCTCTCTCTCTTTCTCTCAATTTATTTGTTACAAAAAACAGGCATACAAATGCAGGCAAACACACAAACATAAGCAGGCACACAAAAGACTTGGGTATGATGAAAGCCATGTTATACTCTTCACCTACCATGGCTTTTTAATTGCCACCAGGGCCGGACTGGCCGTAGCCTGATTGCCACTGCCAGGGGACTGCCATGATTCCTGTGTTTGCACAAATGCACAGGATAGTGTGACTGTGATTGACAGCACAGGGCCTGAACGGACCCTGCTCTGTCAAACACAGCGTGATGGTGAGCACCCGGCAATTATTCAAATGAGCCCTGCTGAATAGCTCAGCTGGGGCTCAGATCGGGGTTACAGAAGTGGCGCCTTGGCTGCCAGAGACACCTTCCACTCCGGCTCACCAGCACTCACAGCCAATAAGCCTACCTTTTCATGAGTACCGGTACTCTCCTCGGCAGAAGAGAAGTGCCGGTACTCAGAGGGATAAATCTAAGAAGTGCCGGCGAGTACCGGCCCATTTAAAGTACTGGATTTAGCAGGTCAAGGGTCGCTTTTCTAGATTTAAAATCCTTGCAATGGTTATCCCACGGTACCCCTAACTGCACTACAATACAATGAGATGAGAGGACCTAGGGCCTGATGTACTAAAAACCGGTTGCAAAAAATCTAGTCACAATGTATGAATGGTATTCATGCGATCAGTAAATAATTTTGCGAACTGATTTATATACTAAAAGGTCGGTTTGTAAAATTCTGATTCTGAGCGGAGGCAATATGACCTACCTCATGAATATTAATGAGGTAGGTCACAGATTGCTACTCACATCGATTAGTGCCTATCAAAGAGATGAGGGCCTTCTAGGGACACCAGACCACCGTGTCTGTTTTCACCTTAAAATAAAGTACACTTTTACTTTCTTAAATACAGCGCATTATCTTTAAAGGAAACAGTGCTGCATTTAAAAATAAAAGTGTACTTCAGAGTTGGCAGTGGACCACTGCCTACTCCTCAACTAACTGTTTTTACTTTTTTCATTCACAAAGGGGAAGCGATCCCAAGGGTACTCCTTCCCTTTTGAGAATGAGTTACTACTTCCCAACTTGGGAGTTGGCAACTTTTCAAAGTTTAGTGACTAGATTATGGTTGCACAACATTGGTACATAGGGTGCCGAATTATTATTTGGAACTGATGCCCAAAAACACAACCCTTCCAAATACCTATGCTGCATCCATTTCTAAACACATTTAACGATCCAGAAAAAGTTTTCACATTACCTATATGCGTTTAGTACATTGGAAGAAAAGGGTTTAGCATTCTCAAGCTCTGATTTATTGACATGGAGGGTCTGCGAACGCTAAAATCCTGGAACACTAAAATCCTTTTTACATCTGGCCGCTACTCTTTTAGACAGCACATGGTCTTTGAGTCACATATGTCAAAGTGATAAATGTTGTTGATTCTTGCTGGCAAACTATATGGTGGTGTGTTGCCTTTCATGCCTACACCCAACAACCCTATACCCATCGATGAGAGTGGTGGGGATAGCATTGGTAAAGCAGACTTCGGAGGCCAGTAATCTATGAAAAGCTAAGATACAGGCAAGACTACCAGTAATGCACTTGATGACAGGAAATAGGAAAAGCAAATCTGACCTTGAGGTAAAATGACTTCCAGAAAATAAATGCTTCTTTATTTCAAATAGAGAGAACAAGATAAGTAGGTACTAACACATCCCCCAATATCTGGCAGCCTCTCACTTCAGCTTTTGCATCTAATTTTATGGCAAGACCGGAGGCTCCTATTATGCTTTCTTATCTTGCCTTTATTCTAATAGCAGCCAAGATAAGTACTAAAAACTACAGTTCCCAGAGGGCCAAGCAACACAACTGGCCAATGGGAACGCAATAAAGCAGAACATCATAACCAATCAGGCAGTAGTAACATCAATAACGTCATAACTGACTGCGAACAGTCCTCTTTTCTTGCTGCTCGCAGTCAGATAAGTGCCTTCTCTTCGTTGCTCCATTGCTATATACTTTTATTTATCGCTTTGGTTAACTGTAGCATTTACTGTGCTCTGTATTGCATTGTTTTTTGATATGGTGGCTTAGCGCTTAACAATTTGTGCTGCTTGGCGTTTTTTCTCCCAGTTTCAAGCTCAGCTGTTTACCGCTTGCGCGCGTTCATTGCTGTGCTTAACGTGTCGCGAGGCGGATGCTTTCAGCGCGCGGCGGCCGTTTGTCATTTGTATTTGTTTCCCCTCACGCGTCTTCCTTCCACACGACGCTTTCGGCTTCTGCTGCCTCACAGAGCTGCGTCCTTTGCTCCCTTTCAGCACCGCCTCTGAGGGAGTGGCTTCTGGTTGTTTATTCCGCCTTGTTTTCCACGCCTTCATCTCCCAGTTACTCAATTTAACCCTTTCCTCCCAGTGTTTTCACAAACCTTTACCAATAATGGAGCTGGATAGCTCTCCTGCCTCTGACCTGAATAATGAGGAAGGCGAGGCCTTCAAAAGCGATTTGAATGCATTTATTAACAGTTCTGTAGAGAATGCTGTGGAAGCATCCATGAAACGTTTTTCTAAGGGCATGGAAAATTCAATGCTCAGTCTGTTGTCCAAAGCACTGGCCCATTCTGCGGGGGATAGCAGAAAACGAAAGTTGGTACCCTCTGTGTCTTCTAACGTCTCTAAAAATGCGTCACGCTTGATTGGCGAAGCTTCTTCGCACCAGACTGAGGACTCTGTTCCTCCCAGGCCTCCTTCCAAGGAGGGGTTATCGTCTTCTGACGGTAAAAAGAAATCTAAAGCCAAACACGTTGAGGTACCTAAAAAGCTGGTGATATCCACCATTATGGACACAGACGATGATATGGGTGATGCAGACAACGATTTATTCGATGTCTTTGATATTTCAGACCCACCTTCTCCCCCCTCTAAGAAATTCAAAGCTGACCCCTTTGCTTTCTCTCCGGTGTTAGACTCTGAAGGCACCCCCATGTTTGATCCTTCCTCTATCCGTCACCCTAACTCCACGGAGTGGTTTCCAGCTTCGCATGTGGGCGATTATATTTCGGCCAGACTTCGGCTTCCCCTTGACAAGTCAGCCCGCTCTAAGCTAAAATCTGAATGTCCTAAGCCTTCTTTACCTTCCAACATCACTGTTGCTCCTTCCATTGACCAACCTCTTCTTACTTTTTTCTCCAAATTTGGCAAGGACCCCCGTAAAGGGGTGGATAAAGCTTGGTCCACCTGCTAGGACAAGCTTTTGGATATTGTGGGCCCTTTGGCTCGCATTTTTGACCTGGCATAAGTGGCTCGCTTGGAAGGACAGGACTTGAATGCTGAAGATATTTCTTTGTGGGTCCAACGCGCCTTCTGTCTTTTAGGCAACGCCAACGCTGCTATCACCCACGAACGCCGTAAAGGGCTTCTTATTAAGCTTGATCCGAAGCTGGCTAATCTGGCACCCCTTGATCCTGGCATCAAAGCAGATGGACTTTTGTTTGGGGATTCCTTGGTTAAGGACCTCAGTAAATTCGTCACTACCTTCGCCTCTTTAGATAAGGCTCAACAATCCATTAAGAAAGTTTTTTCCCCTCTGGTTTTTGGGCGGGCTGGCAGAGGCAGGAGTCGCTCTTCTGGCCGCTCCTATCCCATTCAAGGCTCCAGAGGTTCCTTCAACACAGGCTACCAAGAATACAAACCTCAGTTCTACCCTCAACGAGGTCGTGGATGCAGAGGTCGTGGACAAAAGAATTTCTGACACAACAGCAACAACCAACAAGGTAGGTCCTCCCCCTGTGGGGGGTCGTTTGAAACTCTTCATCCAAAAATGGCGCACTCTCACCGCAGACCCATGGGTTCTAAACTCCGTCCAAGGTTATCTTATAGAGTTCTACGCGCCACCTTCCCAAACTGTTTTCCCTCCTCCTCTGGTCTTTTCGGCAGACATGTCTCACCTCATTTCCGTGGAGATTCAAAGCCTTCTCTTAAAACAGGCCATTCTCATCGCCCCTCTAGATCCGTCAGGGTTCCTCAGTTCCATTTTCCTTGTCAGAAAGAAAAACAAGAAAATGCGCCCTGTCATAAATCTGAAATGCTTCAATCACTTCGTGGTGTATTGCCATTTCAAAATGGAAACGATCATTCATTTGCGAGATACTCTTCGTCCAAACGACTGGATGGTCAGGTTAGACTTGCAAGACGCTTATCTGTCCATTCCTATTCACGCTGCTCACACCAAATTCCTTCAATTCCAATGGTTAGGCGTCACCTACCGCTTTTGCTCCCTTCCGTTCGGCCTTTCATCAGCACCATGGTGCTTTACAAAAATCATGAAACCAGTGGTGTCCTATCTACGATCTCTCGGGATCAAACTTATCATTTACTTAGACGACATCTTGCTGATGAACTCCGACAAGGAGAATCAGACTTGACAAAGTCAGACTTGAACACCACTCGGTCTCTTCTTCTGGATCTGGGTTTCCTTCTCAATATCGAAAAGTCTATGCTCATTCCATCCCAGAGCATCGAGTTTCTACGTTTTCTCGTGGACTCGGTCTCGGCGTCTCTTCTGCTTCCACAATCGAAGGTCTCGACCATAAAGTCAGAAATTTCTCATGTACTTCAAACCTCTCTGATCTCCCTCAGATCCCTTGCTCGGATCATCGGCCTCCTCTCTGCTTCCATTCAGGCCATCTTTCCAGGGCCTCTTCATTATCGCACCCTTCAACGTCTAAAGATTCGGCATCTTCGCCAAGGTCTGGGTTATTCCAAAGTCATCGCTTTAGTTCAAGAGTCTCCCGTCGAGCTCCAATGGTGGATCGACCATTTAGATGCTTGGAACGGGCAAACTATCTTCGCTTCGGCCCAAGATCTTGTATTAGAATCCGATGCAAGCCTATCGGGTTGGGGCGCCCGTTGTAGTCCAATATCGACTGGCGGTACATGGTCTCGCGAGGAGTCAAAATTGCACATCAATTGTTTAGAGATGCTGGCAGGCTCCTTTGCAATCCAAAGTCTCACGAAAAACAGAGTACGATGCACCATTCTCCTTCGCATGGACAATGTTTCTGCGGTCCACTACATAAACCATCTAGGTGGCACCACGTCCAAACCTCTAGCAGAGCTAGCAAAGAGTCTCTGGGAGTACTGCATCTCAAACAAGCTATTGCTCAAAGCAGAATACCTTCCTGGAAATCTCAACTCCATTGCAGATTGGCATTCTCGTTACCTTCGAGACTCCAGTGATTGGAAGCTTCTTCCATCCGTCTTCCGATCTCTTTCTCAAAAATGGGGTCCTTTTCATATAGATCTTTTTGCTTCTCGCCTCAACGGCCAATTGCCTCGTTTCTTCAGTTGGCGACCGGACCCCCTGGCGTTAGCAACGGATGCGTTCCTCCAGGACTGGTCCCTTCATCTCAATTACGCTTTTCCCCCTTTCCTCATGATCAACAGGGTTCTTTCCCAGGTTCGCCGCCAATCGACCTCCCTGGTCATAGTGGCCCCCTTTTGGCAATCACAGATTTGGTTCCCGTCTCTTCTGGAGATGGCGGTGGACTTTCCGGTTCTTCTCCCGGTTTGCAACGATCTGCTTCTGAACTCCTGGGGTCTTCCTCACAGTCCCGTCCTGGACAAATCCCTGATTCTATCCGCTTGGAAGGTCTCCAGTCTGTCCCTCCTGACCTCCTCATTTCACAAGAAGCTTCTCTCTTTATCAGTAAAGCCTGGGCCCCAGGCACTTCCAAAGCCTACAAGTCTGCTTGGTCTTTATGGGCAAGCTGGTGTCTGGAAAGACATACCTATCCCTTTTCAGCCCCTCTAAATTTCGTGGTCAATTTCTTAGCTTCTGAAGCCAGTGCAGGTAAGTCTTATAGAACGGTCAACCTGTATAGATCAGCCATTTCCCTTAATCATTGTCCTATCGATGGCAAGCCTGTCGGAGTTCATCCTCTCATCTGCCGACTTCTACGAGGAGTGCGATTTTCCAAACCTCCGTTGGCTAAGTATTCTAATTTATGGGATGTTAATCTGGTCCTTAAGTTATTTTCTGATTGGCCTGACAACTCCGCTCTTTCTCTGAAATGCTCTCTGCTAAACTTACCATGTTACTTTGTCTTATTTCCATTAAACGTGTTTCAGATGTTAAGGCATTGGATGTTTCCTCTCGCCAGTTTTCCCCTACTGGTGTTTTGTTTCAAGTTCATAAACGTACTAAGACAAATTTAAACTCTGTTTTTTATCCTTATTTCCCTTCCCATCCTAAACTATGTGTAGGTCAATGCCTCAAGGTATACGAACAAAGAACCTCTGATCTCAGAACGTCCTCTCATTCCCAACTCCTCATTTCTTTTCGCAAACCCCATCTCCCTGTTTCCTCTGCTACCCTGGCCCGCTGGGTTCGGTGGGTTATGTCCCTTGCAGGCATTGATGTTTCCGTTTTTAGGGCCCATTCCACCAGGGGAGCCATGGCCTCCAAAGCTTTTTGGGCAGGCTCTCGTTTGGAGGACATTCTGAGATCCGCGGATTGGTCTAATGATAATGTATTCCGTATGTTTTATTGCAAACCAGTCGTTTCTGCTGTTTCTTTAGTTATTGATATGCTTTGAACAAGCATAATAGGAGCCTCCGGTCTTGCCATAAAATGTAGATTTTCCTAGTAGATTATGACGGAAAGTCTTAATTTTATTAAAGACACGGAGGCGAGTATTATCCCGCCTCAACTCTAATCTGTGTTTCTCCCTCCCTACAGCGACTCCGGCGTTGCCTCCTGCATCTTCGTGATGAGACTATTAATCTGCAAAAGTGTTCTTCACATCCTCGTGACGCCTCTTCTTCCTGTTTGGCTTCCTCCACTGGGTCTCCTGTGGTTCATATATCCTGGTTGGATTTTGGTCAAGAGATTTGTTCCTGGACTTTAGCCTTTTGTATTGTGCTGTCTATTGTTCCACTATTTATTGACTCTATCTGAGCTGCTCGCCAGCGAAAAGAGGACTGTTCGCAGTCAGTTATGACGTTATTGATGTTACTACTGCCTGATTGGTTATGATGTTCTGCTTTATTGCGTTCCCATTGGCCAGTTGTGTTGCTTGGCCCTCTGGGAACTGTAGTTTTTAGTACTTATCTTTGCTGCTATTAGAATAAAGGCAAGATAAGAAAGCATAATACTCGCCTCCGTGTCTTTAATAAAATTAAGACTTTCCGTCATAATCTACTAGGAAAATCTACATTTTCAGCCATCTGCAAGGGGCAGAGAACACTCATGCTTACTGTTAGCCATAGCATTATAGTTCACCACATCATCACTCACTCAGATAGGCACATCAGCTTAAAAAACATCTCTCCCTTTACGTAACACAACCATGTGGTGAAAGCACAGCTTCAAACACACAATATAATACACCAGCTTTCATACACAAAGGCCTATCTCAGCCCACAGGCACTATTATAATTCCCTGCCTCCATTATATTCTATTCCGTACCAGTGGTTGGCTATGTGTGGTGCTGGACTTTCTCTAAGTCTGAGCTGAAATATATTTACTACTGTTTTTGGTCCCTTTTGGCTGCAGTAACTTTAAAAGTGCAGTTTGTGAATAGCAATAGGCTGACTATTTTGCGGGTGGGTCTCTGACCTTCCCTAAGTCCCTCCTTAGTTTTTCCTAAACACGTCCCTTTCTAGCCACTCCTTCTAGTCCCTACCACATTAACTATTAAGTAGTAAACTCATGTGTGAGGATCCCCCCACAAAAAAGGCAGAAGAGTTGAAGATTTACACTCGTGGGTTTGTGAATTGCATTTTGTAGTAAGTAAGTGGTACTACTGCAGTACTGCTTTACGTACTACAAAATGCAGTTTGTGATTCAAACCTAAGGTGCATAGTTCAATGGAACTCTACATAAAGCCAGGAACCCAATTAATAACACTCTTTAATCTTGGGAATTAGAGCAATACGCAACACACACAACTGTACAACTTAGCTGGTGAGGGTTTTCAGAGTTCACAGGTGAATGAAGTGTAGGGCTGGCAAGGATTTTTTAGGGTCGGGATGGGTGGAGTTTAGGGCTAGTGAGAGTTTTTAAGGTTCAGTGAAGGGTAGACTTTAGGGGTGGTGAAGGGTTTTTCGGTTTTAGGAATGGGTGGAGTTTAGGGAGTGCAAGGTGTTTTAGGGGTCATGGATGGGTGGAGTTTAACGCAGTGAGTGGTTTTAAGGGTTCAGGGATCAGTAGAGTTTATATGTAGAAAGGGTTTTAGGGTTCAGTGATGGGTGGAGTTAAGAAGTAATGGCGGGTTTTTAGGGGTGAAGGATGGGCAGTGCTTAGGGGTGGTGAGGGTTTTTTAGGGTTCTGGGATGAGTCGAGGTTAGGGGTGGCGAGTGGTTTAAGGGTTCAGGTTTAGCTGGAGTTCAGGAGTAGAAAAGTGTTTTTAGGGTTCAGGAATGGGTGAAGTCTAGGGATTGTGAAGGGTTTTAGGGCTCGGGGATGGGTGGAGTTTAGGCATAGAAAGTGCTTTTAAGGGTTCAGGATTGAGTGGAGTTTAGGGATCATAGATGGGTGGACTTTAGGCAACATGATGGGTTTTTAGGGTTCAGGGAACTAGGAGATGTTGTTCATACCTTAGGATCTGACCAGGGTGGCCAAAGGGGTCATGTAGTGTTGAGTAGGGGTGGGCTTAGTGAGGATTCTTGTGGGACGCTGCATATAATGTTTTTTGGGCCTGAGATGTGTGGCAGGAGGTGGACACTTTGGGTTCTTCCGAAGAGGAAGAAGGCAATACATTTGAGGGCATTACCCTGAATCCTCATTTGGTGAAGTCCATGTAGGAGGGTGTAGTGGGACATGGTTTCAAAGGCAGCGGAAAGGTCAAAGAGAATTAGGGCGGCTGTTTCTCCCTTCTCTAGGAGATTCCTGATGTCATCTGTTGCCGCGATCATGGCGGTTTCGGTGCTGTGATTTGAGTGGAACCCAAATTGGGAGGGGTCCAGAAGGTTGTTGGTTTCTAGGTGAGTGGTGAGTTGGAGGTTTATTGCCTTTTTCAGAACTTTCACTGGGAAGGGTAGCAGGGAGATGGGATGGTAGTCATTGGGGTCTGCAGTGGGTTTTTTGAGGAGCGGTCTGACTTCCGTGTGTTTCCATCCCTCTGGGAAAGAGGCCGAGGTGATGGATTCGTTGATGATGGTGGGTAGTTCTATGCTTTTGGTGGTGTTTGCCAGGTTCAATACATGGTGGGGACAGGCGTCCCTGGGTGGTCCTAGGTGGATGGTGTTCATGATGGTGGCAGTTGTTAGCGCCAAGAGCGGTTCCCATGCGGTTAGACAATCTTTGTTGGGGTCGGTGTGGTTGAGGAGTGTGTTGAGTTCAGCTGTTGGAGGTTGGGGGGCGAAATTTTCATAGATGGTGGCGATTTTGCTCTAGAAGAAGTCTGCGAGGGAGTCACAGAGAGTCTGGGAGTGGGTGGTGGTGTTCTCGGTGGCTGTGGGACTGGAGAATTCCTTGATGATGCAAAATAGTCCCTTAGTGTGGTTGGAACTGGCTTTCAGGCGGTCGGTCAGGGCACTTTTCTTGGCACTTTTGAGGTGTTCGTGGTACTCATTAGGGGCTAGTTTGAAGGTTGCACGGTTGATGGGTGTATTGTTGGAGCACCAGATCCTTTCAAGTTGCTTGCAGTTGCACTTGTAGGATTTGATCTCTGGGGTTAACCAGCTGGAGTGTTTGAGGGATCTACTGACTTTGGTGGGTTTGAGAGGTGTGACCATGTTGGCGCAGTTTGTGACCCAAGTGTTGAATTTTTCGACTGCATCCTCAAGGTCGGTGGTGGTGTCGGGGGGTAAGTTGCTGAGGGTGGTTGTCTAGAGGTTCTCGGTTAGTTTACTCCAGCACCTGTGGGGGAGCTGGGCGGGGGGGTAGGGGTTCTGGGGATAGTTATTATGTGGAAGTGAACGATTGAGTGGTCAGACCAGGTGATTTCGGTAGCATGGCTGTATCTTATTCTTTCGCTGGCTAAGAATATGGGGTTCAGTGTGTGTCCGGCAATGTGCGTGGGGGCCGTGACTAGTAGTGAGAGGCCGAAGATATCCATGCTTTCGAGTAGGTTGGTTGTGTTGGTGTCGTTGGCGTCTTCCAGGTGAAAGTTGTTGTCCCAGAGGAAGAGGGGACCTGCAACCATTGCATCTACATCTTAAAAATAAGCATTCAAAAGCAAATTTAAAAAAAAGCCATTCTATGAATTGTTTTCTATAAAATGGTAAACTCCATTCATCCTGCAAATTTCCATTAAACAGTTTAGGTAAAGTGGTTTCTCAGTAATGGTATTCCATGAAATCGTTTTTCTGTCAAATCACAAACAACCATCACATTTATGTTCATGGACACCACTTCTAACACATTTCTTTAAAAGAGAGATCTGCATGTCACATACGTATCAAATACATTGACACACATGGTGTTGTTTATTTACTTCCTCCTTGCTAACACTGGTCTATGACACTGGACATCTCTGTCAGTTTGAACTGCACTTCACTTTGTCTCTGTGGGAGAATGCTGTAAACGGCAGTGTCAGAATCTGCAGGAGGGATGTGAACTTCTGGTTCTGAGAATAGACCACTAGAAGCAGGTGCCCCCATTAGCAAATTTGATTTTAGGTTTGCTGGGAACAAATCTTGTTAGGCAGCCATCTTTACGTGACTGTAGGATGGGCTTGGCGTCCACGGTATTCAAGATCGAGATGGGCTTTGTCCAAGTAATTCTCTGAGGCATGCTTGTTTAGACCCCCCCAGAATGCCTCTAGGGTCAGGTGAACTAATACAGTGCAAGGAGACCACAATAACCACTCCCCAGCTGCAGTAAGGTTCCCAATGAGGCAAGAGTATCGATTACAAGAGTCTGGGTGCTTTCAAAGCATGCAGGCTGTGGTCTGAAATGAATATGGTGTCAGTCAATAGGCAAATGTCAAATAAGCATTACTATTGGTCCACTTTGGACGTTTTCCACTCCCTTGTTCAAGGTGATTGAATTCATACATCTGAAAATCCCATGATTTATATTTAACTGTATTTAAGTTATACTTATTTTATGTGCTAAACAGCCAGACTTTTTATGGATGCATTTCGTGTTTTTTACCCCAAAATTATTCTATGAATATTCACCAAACCTGCAAAAGCCACCAATTGAGACCTTGCATGAGGACCCAGTAAAATATGCTCGCCCTGTGCCATGCACGAAGAACAGCACTATCCACATATTACATTCAGTGAACACCCCATTTTTGACAGCCCCTGTACAACTTTACCCTCTTACAGTCTTATTCCGATTAGGTCTGAATTATTGGTCGGTAAAACCGCCAGTACGAAATATTGTTAACACATACTGCAGTTTTTCCTGGATGAATTATGTGCTGAAGATGTTGTACAACATGTTAAAACGCACATTTTCCCTTTAATTAGGGGTGGGCAAAATATTCCATTCTGCCCGTGGAATTGGTGGAATTTTGGCGACTCCATATTACTCTTGTCACGCTGAGTTTCAGCCATATTCCACCAATCACCGCGCAGTGGAATTTTTTCTCTTGCGCAGCTCCAGATAGGTAAGTTGGTGAGCGCAAGCGAGATTTGGACTTCCAGAGCGTGATGTACGGTTGCTAGGAGGATATCCAGCGAGATTTTTCTCATGTGGGCGGTCGGGGCAGTCGTGACTGGTTCACAGTCAGAAGGCTGCCGCTCAAGTAGAAAATCTACTCAAGGGACAGCAAAATCAATTCGAGCAGCTGCACCTCAGGTGCATCACATGGTTCCGTTCGTGCTGATTTTTCACTACGGAACGCTCTTCCGGCGCTAAATTATAGCGCAAGCAGCGCAATATGCTTATTTTTGCCCGTTGACGAAACTTCGCAGAATCTCGTGGACTTTTTATGTAACTCCCCTGAATTCCACGGAGTCAAATTACATGAGTTCCGCCCACCCCTACTATTAATGACTTGTTTTCACCAGGTGATTTGCAAGGGGAAACAATAGGTCCATGCTCAGCTAACAAGGGACTTGTAATTTGGATTTGGGTGCGAACACTGTTTGTGCCAAAGTCCAGATTTAGCATTCAACTCAGAATGATGGGTTCAGTCGTAACTACGTTTGTCAAATGAAATCCCCAGAGGCCAAATACATATTTTTCACCTCATAAAATGGGTTCTTCCTATAGAAATTAAGGGCCTCATTACGAACTCCGCCCCACATCGTCTCGGTCAAGGTACCGACTGACACCCAGTCGGCGGTCCAGACCGACTAATTAGGATGCGACCGAACACTGTTCGGTCGCACTCCTATACTGAAAATGCGAGGTGCAGTTCATCCCTGCACCCCGTGGCAGGCACCTTAAGGTGCCTGCCACAAGGGGCAGGGATCGACAGGGGAGCACTATAGGTGCCCCCTTGGCCTCCAAGCGGAGGCCGCGCACCAAAGGGGGCCCTGCCCGGGGCCCCCAAAGTCGAGTTCCAACAGCCTTTCTGTGTTGGAAAGGCCGGCACAGAAAGGCTGTGTAAACCCCACTTCGTAATCCCTCGGGCGGAAAGAGCCACCCTTGGGATTACTGGCCGCATTCCTACTGGCAGACGGGCTCTCCCAGCCCGTCAGAAGCCAGTCGGACTGACCGTTCGCATTCCTATCTGACCGACTCCATCGTAAAGGGTCGGTCGGATACGGAATCTGACTGGCATATTGCGATGCGGTCGGAACGGCTCTGACCGATGGTCGGAGCCGTTTCCGACCACATCATAATTAGGCCCTTAGTTGTAACAGTGACCAGAAAGTTATGAACATCGCTACTGCAGGAATTATGAAATTCTGCGGCCACGGCATTTTCTGGATTTGCCACACTTAGCATGTAATCCTACATCTGCTGCATAAATTGCAGATTTTTACATAGCTCAAACGTATCGAAAGTTAATAAAACGCTCCGTAGGTGTTGCAGTGCAAAAGCAGGCTTATTGCAAAGATTTACTGGTCCCCTTTTGGCTGCTGATTGCTGTGTTTCAGTTTCAAATTGATAGTAATCCAGTGAACCCTTTACCTAGACAATGTTAACGTGTAAAAATAACAAAATAGTACAGTAATACTGCCACAATACATGCTGCATTATGCCACATAATTTACCTTTTTTTCTGCATAATTTAGTCAACCCTGTTACATAATTTGTTTCCCTCTGTCACTTATTTTCAGCAGCCCGGGTTATGAATGGCAAATCCTTAGCAGAAATGTAGAATTTTGTGGCAGTGATGATGCGTTCGTTCGTAGAGAAGGTCACAGAAAGGACATAAATGTTTAGGACATTCAGCCCAGCACCCAGAGCACAATTCAGAATAGCGACAGCCCGTAACGTCACCTTAAGGATTGCCCGCCTACGTTTATAGAACCGAGAGTAATGTTGTTTTCCAGTGCATGATATAGATATTTGAGCCAGTAGGATTCAATATGTGGGACTGCACACAAGTTGGATTTTCAAAAAGGAGCTTCTGATTGGATTGAAGCTGGGTTTACAAATGGCAAGACCATCACCTTGCATTTGCTTTCTAATTCCAACACTTGATTTGTGGAAAAATGTAGGCGCATAAACGATGATGTTCGTCCCATGCACCTACTACAAATTTGATTGGCCTTCCCCCCCTAAATCCTCCCATGATCCTTTGTCCGCCCTTCTCCAGCTGCCTCCACTTTGTTTGCAACCCTATTCCCTGTCCTTGTTCACTTCACTTTATCTCTTAGAAACTGGGTGAGTGAACCAAGTGAGTGAAGTGGATTATGTGAGTGAAAAAAAGCAGGGAATATACACAAGCATTCAAAGGAGTAGCCAGAAAATTAAAATACCCCCACTTTGAACCAAAGCTCTTATGGCACTAAGAAAATGAAGCAAGTGATTGCAACACTCCCCAGAAGAGTTCTCTTGTCAGTTCCATACAAGCATCTATCCATTCATCCTTTCACCCTCTTTTCCACTTGCTGATAGTCACCATTTTAACTTTACATCCTGTCATACACCTATTCTTGCATCCATCATTCAGTCTTTCAACATTTTGTCTGTCCGTTCATCCATCCGCACATCCATATCCATATCTATCCATCCATCGCCAAACCTATCCATCAAAACTATCCATTCACCCATCCATACTCCAGCTACCATCCCAGTCATCCATCCGTCTAGCCAACCTTTCACTCATCCATCCATACACCCATCCATGTAACCATCCATCCATCCTTTCAGTCATCCACCCATCCTTTTGTTCATCCATCCATCAACCCTTTCACTCCATCCATCCACCTACCCACCCATTCACTCCATTTATCCATCCATCCACCCTCACACTCACCAACTATCCAGTCTTTCACTCAGCCATCCATCCTATCACTCATCCATCGAACCATTTACCCTTTCACTCATCTATCCATTTGCACTTTCATTTATCCATCTATCCTTTCATCCACTCATCCATCCACCCTTTCACCCATCCATTCACACTTTCACTCGTCCATGCATCCATTCTTTCAATCATCCATCCGTACACCCATCTTTTCACTCATACATCCATCCTTTCACTCATCCATCCATCCTTTCACTCTTCCATCAATCCACCCTTTCACTCCATTCATCCTTTAACTCCATCAGTCCATCCAACCATCCATCCATCTATCCATCCAACCTTCCACCAACTCATCCATCCATCCATTTACCTTTTCACTCATCTATGTATCGTTTCACTCATCCATCCATCTATCCTTTCCTTCATTCATCCCTCCACTCTTTCACGCATTCGTCAGTCGATTCATCCTTTCACTCGTCCACCCATCCATCATCCCTTTCATCAGCCACCCATTCTTTTACTCATCTATCCTTACAGCCGTCCTTTCACTCATTCATCCATCATCCATTTATCCATCCACCATTTCACTCACCCATCCGTCCTTTCACTCACACATCCATCCATCCATCCTTTCACTCACTCAACAGCCACCCTTTCACATTAATTATGAGCCTTTGTCTGTTGCGTTGTAGACAGAAGATGCCCATCAAGCACTCCAACCCTGCTATAGCTGCTAAAGCAGTGGGTTCACATTTCCTCTGTCCAAACCTATCCATCCATCTCCAAATCTATCCATTAAAGCTATCCATTCATCCACCCACCCACCCTTTCATCTATTCCTCCATCCACCGTTTTACAAATTCATCCATCCTTTCAATCGTCCATCCTTCAATCCTTTCTCTCATCCATCCATCCACCCCTTTACTCCATTCATTCACCCTTTCACTCAACCATCCATCCTTTCACTCGTCCATCCACCGTTCCACGCATCCATCTGTCCACTCAACCATCCATCCATACTCCCTTTCACTCCTCTATCCATCCACCCTTTCACTCATCTATCCACCCTCCCTTCCACCCTTTCTCTCATCCATCCAGCAATTCACCCTTTCACTCATCCATCCGCCTTTCATCCATCCATCCTCCCTTTCACTCATCTATCCTTTCACTCATCCATCCTTATATCTATCCTTTCACTCGTCCATCGTTACATCTATCCATTCACTCTTTGATTGATCCATCAGTTCTTTCACTCTCTCATCCATCCATCCATCCACTCACCCATCCACCCCTTCATGTTAATAATGAGCCTTTGTCTGCTGAGCTGCAGATAGAAGAGGCCCATCAAGAACTTCACCCCGCTGCAGCTGTTAAAGCGGGGGGTGGGGGGGGGATTTAGTGCATTCCTACACACACTCATGCACATGTGCACCCACTCCAAATCACACAAACACACACTCACTCACACACACACTGGTGTGTGTATGTGATTGATTTTAGGTGGTGTACGTGTGTACACCCCCCAAAAAAGGCAGTGCATTATTTTATTTACAGTCTCCCAGAGATGTTCACTGAAGAGGGTCATAGGGCAGCTGCTAATGTCGGAACGATATTGAAACAGGTAGAAACTTTGGGATGCTAGGTAGAAGCTCATATTAGGCATTGTGGAAAATGGTAATAGGAGCTAATGGAAAATGACATTATGACAGCGCAACAGAAGCATGTTACAAATGTTGAAATGTCTCCATGTGAGCCATGAAATAACTACCCTGGCAGCTAGGAAATGCAAGCAAATGCCATTCTACTGTGAGAAAATGGTGTCCCAAAATCAGCAACAATTGTTTCCAAATCAGCAGCTTTAAAATAATTTGGAGATGCCCTTGCCCTTCAATATCATCTTCTGTAATAATATTCAGTAAGTAGCTAATTTTCCGCTTCTATCTACTTTATATTTTCTGAAAATACCTCTTTCCGTTTAAGACAATTGACCCATTTTGACCTAACATTAGCTTGTCATAAATACTAATTTATTTCCCAAATATAAACTTGACATTTTCATCAGGTACTAACTTAGTACATACCAGTTAGACCTGGCATCCTTGGTGTGGTGTTCTCTCTAACTTTTGCCTTGAGACCTCCTGTTTTTGCAAACTTTGTTTTTGCATGCCTTAGGACTTTGCACTCTTTACCACTGCTAACCAGTGCTAAAGGGCTTGTGCTCTCTCCTTAACACATGTTAGATTGGCTTATACCAAATGTGCAAATATAATTTACTTGTAAGTCCCTAGTAAAGTGGTGCTACCTGTGCCCAGGAACTGTAAATTAAATGCTACTAGTGAGCCTGCAGCACTGATTGTGCCAGCCACTTATGTAGCCCTTTAAACATGTCTCAGAGTGTGTGTGTGTGTGTGTGTGTGTGTGTGCGTGCGTGCGTGTGTTTTTTTTAAACTGCCATTTCTCAATTCTGAAAATGCCACTTTTAGAAAGTTGGCATTTTCTTACCTTAGCCATTTGGGATCTGCAGCCTGTCTCTGGGTCACATGACTGGGTGTTGCTGACAGTTAGGCTTTGTGTATTCCTCCTTGACAGCCATGCACAATGGGGAGCTTAGGTGTGACTGGATGGACCATCACTGGCAGGATGGGAGGGAAGAGCTGGGCCTAGCCCCACTTACACTTGAATAGGCCGGTCTCTGCACAAAGGGGTGCAACCCCGTTTGGAGTTAGTCTGGAGCCTGGGTCAGGAAGGCAGGGCACCTGTGCTCTTCAAGGGCATGCCTCCAGAAGCTTCTCTCCACTTCAAAGGCATAACTGTGTTTAAATACTGGTCCTCAGACACAAACTCTTCAGTACACTACTTTGCCTGTGAATACTCTGCCAGGAAGAAGGATTGCTGTGCTGCTGAAAGGAATGCCACTGTGCTGGACTAATGCTCTGAAGGAACCGCTGCTCTGCTGTGCTGACCTGCTGAAGGACTTGCAACTTCATCTTGAACCCAGGGCTCCCAGAGTGACTCAAAGGGCTGGTCTGCTGGCCTCCTGATCTGAGCCTCATGGACATAAAATGTTCCCCAACATCCTTCACCAGCCCGTGGACTGCAATGAGTTCTGTACCCCCACGTGGTGCCCCTCAGGTTTTGGACCCTTGATGTGGCTCAGTGAGCTGAAATTAGGCTTTTTGGGCTCTTCGCGAACGGGCCCATTTGCACTAAGACCTCACTGCTCGCACCGCGATTCAGAGCGAAACTCTGTCAGCCTGACTCTTCGCACTTCAGCATCGACCACTCGCGGGGGCCGCCAATGTGAAGCTCCAGCAATGCAATGCCTGCCTGCAACGCTGACCGGCTCTTCGTGCTACGCAGACAGCCTCATGCAATGCTTTCTCTTCTCCTCACAGCCCCTCTTCAATGCAAATGGGACCATTGGCACGGACTTGAGAAGGTAAACTTCTGCGGGGCTAACATGGTGACTGTATCCGATCTGCACTCCATCGCAGCCAGCCTGAAAGTGTGACTTTTGTCCGGTCCAACGCAACCAGATATCTCGAATTGGCACTTTGTGCTTCATGGCGCTATTTTCACTAAAATCTTTAAAAGTTCATATCTCAAGTTGTACTGATTGGATGGTTGTTGTTTTGTCTTCTTTTATTTATTAAATTTTGCTCTATTTTTCTAAGCTGGTGTGGGATTCTTTTTGTGTGGTGTTTTCACTGTGTTACTGTTTGAAGTGTTGCACAAATACTTTACACATACTTTAGTCTAAGTTAAGCCTGACTGCTCTGTGCCAAGCTACCAGGGGGTTGAGCTCAGGTTAATTTGGGGTTGCTTGTGCCTTACCCTGACAAGGATTGTGGTTGCTGCCTGACCAGGGATCACACCCCAGTCAATCAACAACCCAAATTCTCACACTGCTAAACATGGGCAGATGCTGCTTCACATTACCATGTACAGCCTCACATAATATGGTGACTATTTCAGGGGTGACCACCATCCAACTAACATTTTGACAATCAGATGCAAAGTAGAGCCAATACATGCAAAGTACTGTTGCATGTCAGAGCTGAATACTGCATGCCGAGGATGGCAATTATAGTGAAAAGAATGTTCACCATAATGCCGGAAACGCCTACCAGCATATTCCTGTGATGGCCATAACACTATCGGAGAAGGTCGAATCCATCATGCCATGTACGGCCAACATCAAACCAACAATGTCCAAAAACATGCCAGAGCTGACCATCATATTTTAGAAATGGGAAGCAAAATATCAGGGATGGTCTCTACCATGCCAAGAATGTCCACCATCAATTCAGTGATGGTCAGAGTTTGCCAGCAATTTGGTGGTGATCATACTCCCAGAGATGCCTATTTTCATTGCTAGACATGGCCTCAAGATCCTATGGATTGTCACAGTCATGTTAGGGAGGGTCGGCATTATGCTATAAATGGTCACAACATGCAAGGGTGAGCCATCACATTGTCAGATATATCAGTCAAATGCTCATACACACTCAGATAGACACACCTAGGCATATGTACTTACGCTTCAGATAATCTGCGGTGGGGTTTGGAGGACAGGTAGGGCGACATGACTCCGGCACATGGCCTGCATGGATGTTCAGGGATCAGATGTTTGCTGAGCTTCCATGCAGGTTCAATACCGGTCCCCAAGCAGACCTGAAGCACAGGCATCCACAGTGGTGTGGTTGTGCTAGAACTGAGACAATAGAACATGAGTTATGGCGACTGTGACAGGCAGTGGTTGGTTGACAGCTTACGTATATCTGATCTCTGTCCTCTTGGAATTGCGAAGCTGTTCTCAGGCTCAGCCATACAATGATAGAGGGTGGCGTAGACTTCAGGCGTTGTTTTCTTTGATGAGGGCATGGCTTTGTACACTCTCATTTTAGTTAAAACTGTTGTCAATGGCTTACATCCACACAGTGCATGCCAAGGGAGTGCCGCAGCTTTAGGTGCCCTCCATTCACACATGCGCAATGCACACATAAGGCCACAACTAAACGAAACAAATAAACTGGTGCCCTGAACCGAGTTCAAGCCATCAGCTTGCTTACTATGAGAGTTGTGGCCTTTAATTGGCCTGCCACCAATACAATACCAATGACATCACTGGTGACAATGTTGTATTGCGTCATGTGTTGCAAATTAAGGATGAGGTATGATTATTCCTCAGCAAATATTTTAACATTTTGTAGAGCTTTATGATTTCACATTGCAAACACTTCAGAGCATTCCTTTTCTACGTTAAATATGGCGCATTGAGTCATTTGAGATTTTATCTAAATAGTTTTTTGAAGATAATATTAATTACTATCCCAATTTTGCCATATATTTTTATCTATCTGACTTTAAAAAATGAATTTTTGAGACTAATATCGTTTGTAGTGTCACCACAACATATGCATTTTGTGGTGTTAAACTTTAATCCCACTTTTTAAAAATAATGACTGTAGTGCGTGTGTGTGTGCGCAGGTGTGTGTTTTGCTCCCACCCTATCATGAACTTTGCCTTTCACCAGACCTTGAAAATAATCCAGCATCACTTACTATGCATGCGGACACCTATAGTGCGTTTTCCATATGTATGGCCAAAGTACTGTTGTCTAAAAAAAAACTGACATGGTTATGAAATGGGTCAAATTGGTAGTTCTGGTGTTGTTGTGAAATCTAACAAAAATGACTGCAGATATTTCAAACGTCTATAATTTAGGAATTTCAAAATGTTTAGAACCATTTTAACACACCTCTTAATATAATATCAATATGTTAAGGTATGCACATTTTTGTAAGCATAACTTCAACGATTTGTATGTTTCCATCGAAAGAACCAATAAGCTCACTGTGGAAACGCAATCTAACCATAGCCAAAGAGTTGTATAACGGTGTCACAATCACAAAGACACATACCAGCGTGAGCATATATTGAGGGCAATCAGTTGCTTTCAAGATCGTTTCACAAGTTTTGATATTTGAGTGTAGTAGCTTATCACTAGTAAGCATTGGTGCTGCCATTTCAGAAAAAGCTTATTCCTAAAGTCACCCCTTTCTGTTCAGTTTTTGGGGGTGCTTTTATCACACCTCATAAAAGGTATAAAGCTCTTCATCAGTTTTAAATAAATTTCGCAAATAAACGCTATTCAGTCAAACACCAGAGTCCAGATTACGTGCACCACACTGGTGAAGGAGTAATTCTGTACTTGTGACAATGTACAATTTTCCACCACCTTCACTTTGCCAGACCAGTGCAGCAACGCTGTGCTTGCACTGAGTGGTCAGTACAAATGTTTGTGCTGTCTCTTTAGAGCAAATGTAGATGTAAAATTGCTCAATCACCAGTGTAATATATGTAAATCAGCACTGAGTAATCTGGTGAACAATGGAGGAGGATTTCAGAAGTTACGGTCGTGAGGAAAAGTGCCTTCTCTGCCCTCTAGCCAATGTATTAGTAAAATAAAAATATATACTTTCGTTATTGATTGGAAATGGATGTATCCCTATATATACTGTATTACAAGTTATTTTCTCTGTACCTCTAGGGTTGAAGAAAGCTTTAAGACTTTGTTTTGGTCCATATTCGGTTTGTCTGAAGTCACCTCAGTTGTTCTTAAGTATGATCATAAATTCATAGAGAATATCGGCTACATCCTGTATGGGATCTACAATGTGACGATGGTCGTGGTCCTTCTCAACATGCTGATTGCCATGATCAACAGCTCATATCAAGAAATTGAGGTAAGGCCTGTCGCTAACTATCCCTTCCATATTTTTGTTTCTCTCATATATTTTGATTGTAAACATTTAATGTTGAAAAAAGGTTCTTTTTTTTTTTAAACTATTTTTTTATTGTTACTGGAGCCAGTATTTGATGAAACAATACAATAAATACAAAGAATGAAAAATCCATCATTGTTTGTTAACAGCCATAAATACTAATGCGGGAAACGGGCGAAAGGAAAGCATAAAGAGATACAGAAAGATATTTTGAAAAGCAATGAATAAGACAGATCTGTATTAGATCAGATTACATTTTATGCCAGTCCCAAAGCTATTCCCAGTGAAGACTGGACCAGATCTTTTCGAAACTTCTTGATTGTTCGGGGGCCTCTAGCCGTGGCTAATGCTGACTTGGACTCGTATATCTGTCGCAACATTGCCCGCCATTTTGCCACTTTTGGTGGCAAAGGGTTGATCCAGGCTCTTGCGATACATAAGCGAGCGCTAACAATTATGATCGTTCGCAATGACCCTAAATAGCCAGCACAGCTCTGCTAATATCGCAACAGGATTTCCTTATTGGTCAGTTAAAGTTCATACCCTACGTATTCAGCTAGCAGTAAAGATAGGTTACCCCAAAAGTTTTGGAGTGTGGGGCAATCCACAAACATATGTGATAGGTCCACTGCAAAGGAGCAGCATCAGTCTACTCACAATGGTGGGCATACGTTGGATGCGATCTTTTCGAACAATCATTTAATTTCTGTTAAAGATATTCTTCCACTTACATGGTCTGACCACAAAGTAGTGCTATTTGAATTGGCAATTCCCCCTTTCTTTCAAAGTAGGGTTTTTGACTCCAATCACTTACCTTTCTATTGGTGGTCAAAAACTAACTTTGACACTTTAGAACAACACCTTGCACAGGCCTCGTTTACTCAGCTGCCCGATTCAAATCAAGCCACAGAGGCCTACACAAAGTGGCTTAAATCGGCCATCTCGAAAGCGGTCCCAAAAAAAGGTGGCAATAAACTCAAACTAAAGAAATCCGCACCTTTGTTTTCAGACGTTCTTCGGCTCCAAAAACAGAATTGTAGAAAACTGGAAAGGATTTGGAGATAAAACTACAATCCTGCAGATAAAATAACATATAAAAATTCCCTGGCCAATTATAAAGCAGCCATTATCCGGAAAAAGTCATCCTTCTTTACTCAGCAAATAGAAGCATCAAAAAACTCGGCCAAAGAACTTTTTCTGGTCATAAATAAATTAACCAAACTCCCAGAGACGAAAAGTAATAATATTAGTCAATCTTTTTGTGAGGAAATTGCCTCACATTTTTGTCACAAAGTAGAACAAATCTACAATCAATTCTCTGCCTTTTGTGACTTCAGTACTGGTACAGGTCCTACAAATGTCCGAGATGCGGCTAGTACAAGTCCTTCCTCTAATCTTAATCAATTCACAGCACCCGGCAGATGTCTCTCTCTTATTTAATTCCACTAAGTCAGGATCACCTTTGACCCATGCCCTCCTTCCATATTAAAACAGATTCCAGTTCCGATTGCTACACCCCTAGCTAGCATCTTTAATGGGATGTTTAGCACTGGTATCTTTCCTGATCTTTGGAAAAGGGCCTCTATTTTACCACTCCTAAAGAAATCAAATCTAGACCCTGACAACCCAGCCAACTACCGCCCCATCTCTAGGTTACCATTTCCAGCCAAACTTGTGGAAAAACTTATCAACACACAATTGTCAAACTTTATTCAGGACAATCATCTGTTGGATCCTTCTCAGTTCGGCTTTAGGGCCGAACATAGTACCGAGACGGCACTAATAAAAACTACAGATGAATTAAGAACCATCCTGGACAAAGGAGGCTCTGCAGCACTCATCCTCCTGGACTTGTTGGCAGCCTTTGATACGGTTGACCATATCACTCTTGTCAACCGTCTCAAAAAATTGGGCATCGCCGACAAAGCCTTGGCTCTACTTCAATCATTTCTTGCCAACAGAAGTCACTCAGTCATGCTAGAGAATTTCTCATCTAACTCTTTCTCACTTCCGTGCGGGGTCCCACAGGGATCTTCTCTAAGCCCATTGCTCTTTAATGTCTATGTCTCAGAGTTGGCCTCTTTGATCAGATCTTTTGGCTTTTCCCCTACTTCTTATGCAGACGACACCCAAATCGTGGTGTCGGCAGCTAATAACACTGAAGTAACCATCTCTCAGTTTCACAACTGCATGAGAGCAGTTAGTGGCTGGATGGGAAAGCATTGTCTCAAATTAAACGCAGAGAAAACTGAGGTGATACTCTTTGGTAATAATCCTTCATTCTGGAGCCCGGCATGCTGGCCAGCAGAGATGGGAACCCTCCCTACCCCTGTTCAAAAAGCAAAAAACTTAGGTATAATGATAAACGACAAGCTGAGTTTTAATAAACACATTAGCTCAGTTGTCTCGGCCAGTTTTAACACTCTGAGAATCATTAGAAAGATTCTTCCTTTTATCCCTTTGACCACCAGAAAAACAGTTGTCTCTTTATTAATCCTAGCAAAACTGGATTACTGTAATGGCCTTTTCACCAAGCTGCAAAAACAACATATGAAGAAACTTCAGAGTGTACAGAATGCGGCAGCCAGGCTCGTCTTTGACCTGCCTAAATTCCATCCAGTTTTATCCTCCATTAAGGAACTGCATTGGCTGATGGTAAATAACCGCATTAAATTCAAGGCATTATGCCTTACCTATAAAACCTTGCATGATCTAGGTCCCAGCTACCTTAAAAAACTCCTCTCATGGTACGTACCAAATAGAGATCTTTGATCCAAAAACACTCTGACAGTGTCTTGTCCCAGGTTTAAGAGACTTAAATGGGGAGGCAGTTGTTTTACCACTGAAGCCCCGGTCCTATGGAACAGTCTACCAATGAGCATTAAAGCAGCTCCCACATTGCTGAGTTTCAGGAAGCTAACAAAAACCTGGCTTTTTAACCTCTAGGTACCCAGTACCCTCATCTTACTGCCAACCAACCAGCGCCAAGACACCCATGGGTATTCAAGCGCTTTATAAACTTTTTAACATAACATAACATTTAGGGCAATATGATTTATCAGTCCTAAATTGCTGACGTCTAAGACTATCAGAAGTCACTGACTGATCTAATACTACTAGAGCCTCCTGTATTTCTAGAGCCATTGTTTCAGATGAAAGAAGCCGGTTCCATCTTGAAGCTATTTGCAGGCTGTCATCTTGTGCTTGTGATATAAACTTCTGGTAGAATAGTCTCATAGAAATTTTACCAGACGTCTGATATAAACCGACAAGGATTTCAGATATTTCTTAGTCGATGTTCAACTTAACACCATAAAGTAGGTAATCCCTTACCTGTAGGTACTTTAAAAAAAAGTATTTTGGGAGCCCGTGTGCCTCTTGTAGTGAGACAAACATCCGAAACCCCTGGTAGTCATGTAGGTGACCCAGATTACTAACACCCAAATGTCCCCATATTTTTCGCACATTGTCATGAAATATGTCTAGAAAAATTGGATTGCCCCCTTGTAAAAAGGTTCTAAAACACTTTGGTCCTCATTCTGAAACTGCATTTTCTGCCTCAATAGCGCACAGCTACGTTCACCACTAAAACATAGGTTCAACCCTAGCAATGTGTAAATAAAGACTTATTTTTCAATCCAGTAAATTCCTCCTAGCATATAGTTTTCAAAATCATTCAAAGCCTATATTACTATATACATTCATAATATAAACAGTTTATTCTATTCGTGCCTGTAAATCCGCTTTTTATTGGGGAACATCCACTTCCACCTACTTTCCTTTCACCCTTAATGCCTGTATCTGTGGTTTACACCAACCTTAAATCTCCAGACTTCTCCCTTGACCTTCCACCCCTACTTTCTATTTCTGTACCACATCAACCCTCTCTTTCTTCTCACCTTACATTCTTCCTGTTTCTCTTTTCTAAGTTCTTACTTCCATTTTGCCTTAATCTCTCAGGACTAACTTTCTTAGTAACTCTTTCAACATCACTCTGCTTCCCTCTCCTTTCTTACCTTTTTCCAACTCTGTAAAGTCACTACTAAGCTTGCTTGAGGCAGTCAGTGATCCTATTCTACTTATGGTTTCCCATCAAACCCCTAATAAACCCACAAGAATATCCCCCAACCTCTAAAGTTGACCCATCCCTATCGCTATCTCAACTGAAATACACAATCAATGAACAAAGCATTCAAAATATTTTTAATTATATCAGAATCCAGTCCTGATCTACTCTCAATCACTGAAACCTATATGAAGTTATTACCCAGTTTTACAAAATACTGGAAAAGGGCAAGCCATTTTCTACAAAATCACTGTCTCTACCAACTCTATCAAATATTGCAGAGCTCCAGAAGGCCAATCTCTAATTGTTGAATGCTCTCCATCTCCAATGTCACATCTTAATTTATTTTTATTTACAGATGTCCCCATAAAAGTTACACATTTGCTGAGACTTTCTTTGACTTTGATATCAAGACTACATATAATCTTTGCACACTTGGAGACTTGAATACCTGGCTTGCGAAACCTGAACTGTTGAAAACGAAATGCTTCCTAACATGCATTCACTTAATCTAGTTCACCTGATCTGAAATCCTACGCTTGTGGTTGCCATACACATGATGCAGTATTTCCTCTCGTAACCTGATCACAGTGACCAAAAATATTATCACCTTGACTGACCATGATATAATTCAGATCAACCAGAACATATTAGTGCTACCAATGCAGGCCGATGCAGGCTACACCCACAAACCCTAAAAAATTACTCTGGAAGAAACTGGACCTTCCTTTCTTCCACTGTCAACTAGCCACCTCTTTACCTAACAATCGAATGATAACCGTTTAACACCTCTAGACGCCATTCATCCTTATCAAGCTTATACCACTCGATGCATCTTCAGTAATTAATCCCTGTCTTAAACATGGTTCGTTGACACATAAATTAACATCTATAAGAACAAATAAAAGAGCACAAGAGATTTCACCCAAGAAACAGGCCATCCTTTGAAAATTGTTAATGTGCACATTTCACCTAGTATGGGCCCTATTTTAACGTAAAATAATCAATACCAAGCTCAAAATCACAACATTATCGAAAAGCAAAATCATCTTACCTCACCCAGACGTATAGAAATATCTTAAACATACACAGACATGTGTCACCCTTTTTATGTCTGTAAAGTAGTTACATCCTTTAAGAGTAATGTACCTGGAAAGGTGCATACGGAACACTAAGAAAAGGTAATGATATATCATGTAAATAAAAGAATGACAAAGCATACACTGTACTGTTTATTAGAAAGCACATTTCTCATTGTCCCGTTTATGGAGAGAGGGTAGCCTAGAATCAGAATCCAAGAAGAAGCGAAGCCATGAACATATTTGCAGACAGATACTACCAAAAGATAGTTTGCCCTGCAGCAACTCATAAAAGGATTCCTGGCAGTTTAAATGGACGAAAAAACTGTGGATTTCTCCACTAAAAGTGCTCAGAAATGGGCACAGTTTCCTTGGTAAGTTTGTGAACGCCCGCAAAAATGTTTGTTTGGCAGCATTCAGAAACTACAGTCTGACCTACTCCCACCCTGAAAATGGTCAAAAATGTACTCCATCGAAAGCTGGAGTAATTCCTCTTCTAGAATTGGTAGGGGAATAGATTACCCCCAGATTTGATGGGAGAGTAGATGAAGGGCTTTCTCCATGAAGAAAAATGTTTCCCTACGGTGGAAAAAGAAGAAACATGTGCTTGATTCCCCTGTGCTTAAATTCACACTATGTACATTTCCAAACAAGGAAATAGGAGCCCTGTGGAAATTCCACACGACATTCCCTCCAGGTGCCTGGAAGCCTGCACCTGGCCGAGCTATCCAGCTGTGCTACTGGGAATGTTTGTGAACTGGAAAGACGTGTAAAAGTGTGTCCAGTGGAGATGTAAATATTCATATGTGTTTTTTTGTGAATCTGCTCTAACGGTTTTGGTTTCATTGACTTCAATCAAACCTCATAATAATGGCATATCTAAAGCCAGTGCCCCATCAACTGTGATTTTGTTGGCCATATACTGACCTCTGGTATACTGAATAGATCTAAAGAAAGTTTATGTGCTTTGGTAGGGCGTTATTGTTGCTCCAACAACTCAGTAAGCTTTTTCTGGTTTAGCCATAAAGTGCTAGTAGATTGCCCTGGTTTTATTACGCCTTAGGCGTAGGGTTTCTGGAATCACCACAAATGTATTTGTATTGATTGGCCCTCCCCGAAAATGTATTAAGAAGAATAAGAACCAGGGCAATAGCTGTTGGGTTTAATCTTTTTGTTTCCCTTCTATCTAAATCGCTTCCCTTTTAGTTGTGAAACATTATTCTTGTGTCCAATGAGGTTGATTACATTATGGCCTAATCTTGCAATGCTTCTACACAATTACACGATTGACGCTTCCTCTCCAGGCATGTCTTTCTAACATTGTAATTTAAGTCACTTCTGTCAAAACTACACTGAGATATGCCTAATTTCAATGAACACATTTTAAAAAAAAGAAGAAGACATTTTCATCAATACCACCTTCATAGGTTGATCAGTATAATATGGAAATTAAGTCTCAGAACTTGACTACTATAGATTCCGTGGGCAATCTCACAGCTTTGCCTCTGGGCCTTTTAACACTGAAAACAAATTACCTTTCAGTAATGGAAGTTTTACACATCTAAGGTCAAACAACTTATATTCAAAATAAAATGTCTTTGTTTAAATGTGGAAATATCACATCTCAAGCTCCTTTCAGCTGGCCCATCACCACTGGCACATTTTGTTGCTTTCATAGGTTCCATATTTCTGACAAGGTTAACATTTCAGATTTGAATTTGTGTATGTTGTATAGTATGTCATAGTTCTTGTATCTCAGGTATTTTGGGACTCATAGCAGATCTGGTTTTCAATTGAAAACTACTGCCCTTTCATCCTTCTCACCAATGCAATCTTTGTTCCTGTTAAACATTTTTGTGGGCTTTGAACTCCATCATCCTCATCATGATGCTCGGTTTGTTGTGCCAGTCGGTGAATAAGGTCATTAAGTGGCTTACAGCAGATATTGTTTTAGAACCAGAATCAAAACACGTCACAAACTCTTTATCACAAGCCAAGGGTAGTTTAAATACACATTTAATCCCAACCAAAGAATCACATCAACTAATACATACAAAAATATAAACAATATGACAATGTTTTTCCTAAATGCACTGTGACCATATGTGTTTCAGTGTTGACATCCGCTTCAAGCTCAATGACTACATTTTCAATAGTATAAAGTGTCTTTAATGAACACTAGCTCAGCTTTTTTAGGGGAATACAATTGCAAATCATGGTAAAAATGCAAAATACGAGCTTAGTATGTAATGAATATATTGATGCAAAGAAACACTGTCCCACTAGCGAGCAAACTTGCTTTGAAGAAATGGGTACTGGCAGTTGTTTTCAATAAAGAAGTCACCCCACGCTTGTTGATATTACTGATTTACAACAATATGGCAGTGGATACAATATTTTTGTTTCACAATACCACGCATGTGATATTGTGGCGGCTTTACCACCCCTCTGAGTCCAACTCCAGTACGATTCAGGGGCATATCTACAAGGGCAGGCGATACAATTATCGCCGCTTTAGCGTCCGTTTTCGGACGAAAAGCGGCGATAATTTTAACGCCTTATTAGCAAGGACACGCTAACGCGTGAATCCATGCTTTTCGCCCTTTCTCTTATCGCCCAGCTTTGCATCTCTAATGAGATGCAAAGTGGGCGTTACTAGGCGTACCCCAGATGGGCTACGTTGTAAATATCGCCGATGTGCACATCGCGATATTTACAAGGCAGCCCACAGGATGATAGCAGACGTTAGATTTTGGCGAAAGCGGCCGTTTTCGCCAAAATCTAACGTCTGCTATTATCCCGACTTAGCCATCCCTAACATAGGGGTGGATTGTGCTGATACGACCACAGGGTCGTATCAGCAAGGTATCACGCCGTTTGCAGGAACATCGCTGGAAAACCAGCGATGTTCCCTGCAAAACGGCGATAACCTCGCTATCTCTGAAATTTTTATCGCCCTGGAGAAGCGTGTTGTTAATAACGCGCTACCAGGGCGATAATTTCCGGAGATAGCCAGCGATAAGTAATCTATCGCTAAGCACGGCCAGCGATAATTATCGCTGGCCGTTGATAATATGCCCCTCAGATGGCTAATCTTGCCTGAGGCACCTGTGAGCAGTGCCATTCATGGAAAATAAATGATGTACTTTTTTGTGAATGATTGCACAGAACATATTTTCTAAAAAGTCAAAAATCATTTCTAAGAAAGGTGGAATGTACTGCTGTTTTTTGTACCCTCTTACATAGGATGACAGCGACGTGGAGTGGAAGTTTGCACGCTCTAAGCTATGGTTGTCTTACTTTGACGATGGAAAGACTTTGCCTCCACCATTCAGTGTTGTACCAAGTCCCAAATCCTTTGTATATCTCATCATAAGGATCTTTAACTTCTCCAGGTGCCGGACAAGAAGACTGCAAAAGGATATAGAAATAGGCATGGATAATTCCAAGTCCATGGTAAGCCATTCCTTTTCTTTTCTGTACTGATTGGTTTCAATTTGGAAGTGTCAGGAATTAAGTTTCCTGATACTGATAAGTGTGGTCACTCATAGGAGAAGCACTGAAAAATCTGCCTCATGTATAAATTCGCAGTTTATGCAGAGCAAGATTGGAATTTCTGAGACTCTTGTAGTCTCCACTGAGGTCGTGCACGGTCTGCATCCGCCCCGGTGTGAAGAAGCACATATTGTAGTGTTGAGTTATGAAAATGGTTCTTGCGTAGTACTCACTCTAAAATAATAATTACTTCTGTAGTGCATGAAGAAAACCTTAATCGAGTCGACATAGGCCAATTGAAACTGTAGGGCTATAATATTACCCCACATTACCTTGCAAATATCTCACCACTTTACTAACCCACGATGAAATGGCTCTGGCCAATGATTTACATATTAGGGGCCCAGGTCCAAACCACAGAGACTATTAATTTAAAAGCTGACTCCTGAGCTCATAATTTGGCACCTCATGGGGAGATAACTTGAATAGACCAAGATAGGGCTGCTTCTCAAATTAATTTTAGTAGAGCTGACAGAGCCACGTGGCAGAACGAGCTACCTACAGCTTCATTTAAGTGGGACTCTGTTTATAGGGTCTGAAGTCTAAGTAATTAATACAATAAATGTTATTTTAATGGCCCCATTCCACAACCCTGGAAGATCTCCATTTTACACCCAATTCCCAAAAGATGCACAAAGTGTGCTTTGGTTTGGTCAATTATTGATTAATAGCCCTGCTGCATATTGAGTCAAAACTCTATGGATTGATTCTTGTAGAAGAACTTCAAGTTTTGGCAGCAGATGTCAACATTTTACCTTGGATTCAGACAGGCTTTATGCCAAACTAAGGTTCTTTGCATAATATAGCTGCCCTGGTGTTGTTGGTTGGTGGTACAATGTGTTCGGTTAATAAAACGTTTGCCTACTTCATAGAGTTTAAAACATTTTTCAGTGCCTTACACAGGGGTTGGCAGTACTCAAAATTACAGAGAAGGGGAATCCCGCCCATATTTTTTAGAGGAATAAATATTTTGTATCATAGCACCAGGGTACAAGTAAGGCTGAGTAAAAATGTCTCACTGACAGGAAAAGCTTACACCAATAAAGGTTGAAAACAAGAGTGCGTTCTTGCATCCTTGCAATTTAACTTCATGATGCGGAAATTGGCTGAGCCTTGTCATCATGGAGGGCCTGTCCACCAGTGCTGTGAATGAAATTACTGTGTATTAGGCAACATGCAGACAACTTTGCTCTTTTCAACCAGACCAGGACCAGCTTGGAACATACTTTAGGTATATTAGGCAAATATTGCAGATTAAATTCCTTGGAAGTTAATCATTCCAAATCTAATGAGGTGGTTTTTAGTCACGATCTCAAATTGTATAGTTGTTGAGCCTTGAATGATGGCGATATAACCTGTGCATCTACATATGCATATCTAGATGTAACATTCCACTCGATAAGCTCCTATTCTGCCCACATAGGGATGCCTGTACCAAGAGCTGCTGCATTTACTTTAGCCATCCTTCCACTGTTAAAAATAAATTCAGGGCATAATTGTTTCTGGCACTGAATTATGGGCTACAACCTTTTTAGGCCAGTTTAACTGTGGTTGATAAAACACAATGTAATAATTTTTAGAACTCTATATTACCTCCCCTATCAATAGCCCTGGGTGAAACTTGCATGGAAATTTGTTTGCAAGCGTTGATCATGGTAGCAGGCATTCTTCTGTATGGTACAGATAAAGGGAAGCAAAGCCAGGCTCATTTAAAGAGAGACTATGCAGAGAATTTGATTCTCCAGTATCTCAAAAAGCATACTGTGGAATCTGGTGGTAGATAGTGCCTTAGAACACTTTTTTTTGTTTAATTTTTTTTAATTAAAAGTTAAATGTAGTAAACAATACAATAGTAAGCAATATATAACAAGTTAAGACAAAGAACAGAGTTAATAATCTCAATTGGTCAACAAAGCATTATGAAAATACAAATCATGTAACGAGAAATAGCTAAATGAACCAATAGTATTTATCTATGTTTTATGAGTTTTTGTTTTTTTGTACAAAAAAGGTAAGAAAGAAAAAAGGAAAAGATAGAAAGAAGAATGAAAGAAAGGGAAAGAAAGAGAAGAAGTAGAAATACAACAATGAAGTTTTGGAAAGTGATGAGTGTGAAGTTAGAAATTTAGTGAAGGGTAACCAAAGTAAATCAGATTTAATTTTTTGAGATAACAGAGAGGAGGAGATAGTAGATATTCTATGTTCATCACAAATAAGATTCCACCAAACCAATAAGCATAATTTAGAGTTATCTTTCCAACAGGTTAGTATCACTTTAAAAGCAAGTGCAATAAAAAGATCAAATAATACAGGTTTCGAAAAGAGATTATTAAAATCATCAGATATGGTACCAAGAAAAACATTTTGAATAGATAATGGAACACAACATGAAAAAATCAATAAACATTTTGACCATATGGATTTCCAAAATTAATTCACTTTAGGACAATAATAAAGTAAATGAGTCAAAGTGCCATCAGAGGAAAGACATGACCAGCGTAAGGGAGAGATAGAGGAATTAATTTTATGAAGGAGGGAGGGAGTAATAACAGCTCTATTATATATAAAAAAATAAAGATTGAGTAACATTGGCAGCTTTGGAGGTACTAAACTTTTTACGCCACAGTTGATCCCATTGGGGGACAGATAGTGATTGAGAAGTTCGACAGAGGATTTATCCCTCTTAGGGAAAGGGGAAGATAGAGACTTATATATGAAGGATGCTTTGGGGATGGAATCCATAGTAATGCTGTATAACGGTGTCATAGGAGTGAATGGGGAAGAGTCAGAAGTAAAATTGTTGTTTAGTAAAAAGGATTGAAGAGCAGGAAATAGTTGGTTATATTGTTGTAGGCAAGAATCAGGTAGGTTATATTGTTCTTGCAATGGAGGGAAAGATAAAATGGAGTTTTGAGAAACCAAATGACAAACATAAAAAATACCCTTTTCCTTCCAATGTCTGAAATAAAATGATTTATGACGGAATTTAATAAATTTGTTGTACCAAATAGAGGATGCAAGGAAGGATTGACAAAAGTAATTTTCTGAAGAGTAACATCTTTTTCAAGAGTTAAGAAAGTATCAGGAATAGAAGGACGGTTAGGGAATCCATGAAAAAAAGGTTTTGATATTAGACTCAGAAGGATTCATATCTTCTGTATATAGTAGTTCAAAATAGGATTTAAAGGTATTAATAATGTCAGAGTCAGAGGACATCATCTTGATATCATGCTCACTACGATAGGGCCATAGTTTTCCATTGATTTTTAAGTAATTGGCCAACATTTTACCAGCTTTATTCTGACCTCCATGGTATTTGGATTTAATTTAAAGAAGGACATTGAATGTGTCTACCGTAGCAATCTTATTCAGGGCAAACTTAGCTTTAATCAGCTCCTGTAGGCTCGAAGGGGATTTGGAGGTAAAGTAGGTATGTTCAAGAACTTTAATATGTTGAAGAGCTGAAAGGTATTTAGAATCCAGTATCTTCTTTTTTTTGGCTGAGTAAGCAATAGTGAAGGCCCTGAAAGAGCCTTAAAAGTATCCCAATTATTATGAACAGAAGTATCTTTAGATTGACTAAATTGAAAAAACTCATTAAAAAAAGAGGTTGCTTCCAAAATAAAAGTTTGGTCTGATAGTAAAGAATTATTAAAACTCCATTGTCCCTGTTTGGAAGTACTGAAAGAAATATCAAAAGGAGACATAACCAGGGCATGATCAGAAATAAAAATAGAAACAATTTTTGACGATTGAACAGAAGGTAGCAACGATTTGGGGACTAAAATATAATCAATACGAGTCATAGTGCGATGTACATTAGAGAAGAACGTGAAGTCATATATATCTGGGTTACAAGTTTTCCAAACATCATAGAGTGGACGAGATGCAATGGCAGATAGAAAAGCTTTGTGAGACTTATCAGGTTTAAATTTAAATTTAGACTTCCTATCAGAAAACGGGTCTAACCAGTCATTAAAATCACCAGCAACAATGATATTAGGATTGGAAATAGAAGAAAGTTTAAGTTTAACAGGCCATAAATATTAAGGAGAGTGACTTGTTTTTGAAAAAAAAGAATATCAGCCATAACCCATCGCCCACCCGCATCACATTCAGTTGATAAAATCTGAGCATTCAATGACCTGTGGAATAGAATAGCTACACCACCTTTACGGTTAACAGCAGGAGAAAAAACAACCTGACTAGCCCATTGACGTTTAAGTTTAAGTGATTCAACATCATTACAGTGCATTTCCTGTAAAAAAGCAATATGAGTGCTAAGTTTTGGTAGATGAGAAAGTACCTTTTTTTTTTGTCAAATTATTTTTATTAATATATTTTGCACAGAATGTTATACAGCGTATGTTAGGCAGTCATAATACATGGAAAGAATTCAGTAGGTACAGATATCCGCATTAGGTGGCTAAAACAGAAGAACACAGTTTCATATAATCTCGATATCTTCCCCACCTTTGTATTGGGACTCGAGGTAACTACACCAGTACAGCACGTAGGTTCAAAGCGAACTCTTGTAGGGGGACCCCTTGTACCTCTCTCAGTCACAATCATAGAGGACAGTAGATGTCGAAGGCACCTTAACGGCCCCTCGGCATCTGAAGGGTAGCTTCTTTGACTGCTGCTGTAGAGTAACAAGAAATTAGAAAGAGAGACAAAAAGAAAACAAAGAACACCAAAAAAATAACCTAACAACAATATCACCCAGGGAGGCTAGAGACTTCTGATTGTTAATATAGTAGGGGGTTGGCGATCAGCGTCAGATGGGGGCACCCCACGACCAGCGCGGAACGTCCTCTCCACCCGGTGAACAAGGGGGGGAGGGCTAGTCGTGGAAGGAGCGTATTTTGTCCCCCTGAAACAGATCTGAGATCATTCGGCAGCCTCTCTTATTCCAGAGGTCAAAGGGTCCTTCCCGAAGAGCTGGGGGGAACTCTTTAGTGAAGTGGATGGGGGTATAGGGGGAGGGGAACGAAGTCATGGGGAGAGATTTGGTGACTGCGTCCCACACATGAAGAGTGGTAGAGGTAGGGACACTTAAATACGCATTTAGAGGTCTATCTGATTTGTGTCTCCAAGGGAGGTCCCAGATAGTTCTGCCTATCACCTGTCTATCTATGTGGAGCCACAGTTTGTCGGACTCTCGCAGTGACCATTCGCTCAGCACCCGCAGTTGCGCCGCCCTATAGTATGTTAGAAAGTCCAGGAGGGCCAGGCCTCCCTTGTCCCGAGGTCTCGTCAGTAAATGATGGGACAGGCGCGCTCGCTGTCCTTGCCAGATGAATTTAAGGAGCATAGATTTCAATTCAGGGAATAAAGTTCGGTCAGGGACAATGGGGAGACCCTGGAAGAGATAGAGGAGGCGGGGCAGTACGTTCATTTTAATTGTGTTGATCCTGCCTATCCACGAGAGATATGCAGCACTCCATTTTTTAAAATCGGTTTTTAGTTGGCGGAGGAGGGGCGGAAAATTAGCCTTATATATGTCAGGGAGTTTGGGAGTGATTCGGACCCCCAAGTACGTGATAGACTTTTTAGCCCAGTGAAAAGGAGAGGCCTCTTCAGGCACCATTTGAGTCCTCCGGGGTAAGGTCAAGTTCAGAAGAGATGATTTGGAGGAGTTTATTTTAAATCCTGAGACCGTCTCAAAATGTAGTAATTCCTGGCTAATTGCTGGAAGGGAGACTGCAGGATTGGTGACCGGAAGAAGAATATCGTCCGCGAATAGGGCAATTTTGTGGTCGTCCGTCCCGAAGGGGATTCCGGTGATCGCCTGATTGGCGCGAATTAGGCTCTATGCTAAGGGCAAAAAGTAGTGGGGATAATGGGCAGCCCTGTCTGGTCCCCCTTGTCAAATTAAAAAAGTCCGAAGCCACTCCATTCACCACCACTCGTGATCTAGGTGCTCTAAAATTTGCCTGAACCATGTTGATAAAGGACTCACAGAAGCCAAATCGGCGCAGAGAGAGCACTAAAAAAGACCAGTCAACTCGATCAAAGGCCTTCTCTGCGTCGAGTGATAGCAATGCTGCCGGGATTTGTTTCTTTTGGGCCTTATCAATGAGGTGGAAAATTCGTCGAAGGTTGTCATGCGTTTGTCGGCCCTTGATGAACCCCGATTGGTCGGCATGAATAAGATTAGGAAGTATGGTCTCGAGGCGGGTGGCAAGGATTTTGGAGTATAATTTGGCATCAAGATTGAGGAGGGCAATGGGTCGGTATGAGGAGCAGCTTTGGGGGTCTTTCCCCTGCTTGAGAATGACAGAGATCAGAGCTTCTCCATAGTTGGTGAAAAAGATTGTTGGGAGGCAATAGCATTAAATAAATGAGTCAAGTGGGGGCTGAGGTCGGCCGCAAATGTGCGATAAAACTGGGCTGTGAACCCGTCGGGCCCTGGTGCTTTGCGCAATTTAAGGGAGTCGATCGCTGCTTGGACCTCTTCTATAGTAATTGGCGCCCCTAAGCGGTCGTTGGTCGAGGCAGGGACCTGGGGGAGAGCTAGTTCGGCAAGGTATTGCAGTTGGTTGCTCTCATTGAGGGCGTCAGCCTGATAGAGTGTGTGGTAAAATGTGTGGAACGCCCGTGCTTTCCCTTCCTCACTTATGTAGGTCGTGCCCTGTTCATCCGTAATGTGTTTAATGAACTCTTTCTCTTGTTTAACCCGCAGTTGTTTAGCAAGCAGGGTCCCCTCTTTGTCCCTCCCCTCGTAGCTCCGGGCTTGAAGTCTGAGAAGTGTTTTCTCAGCTCTGTTAGTATATATGGCGTTGAGTTTCCCTCTGATGGCTGTAAGTTTCCGCAAGGAGGGGGCTGACGGTGTGGTTTTATGTGTTTTCTCAGCGTCAGAGAGCTCTTGTTCTAAGTCGAGGCGCTCCTTAGTCTGGAGCCTTCTAAGGGAGGTAGCTAGAGAGATGCAGTGGCCCCTGATGTGTGCCTTGAAAGCGTCCCCAGTTGTCGACGGGGAGGTGTCTGCCGGATCGTTAAGAGAGAAAAAATCTTTGATTGCCTTGCGGAGCTCGTCTCGATGTAAGCGATCTCTGCCTAAAAAGTCAGGGTAATACCATCTGATCAAGTTGGAGCATGGAGTCGGCCAGTCCAGGAGACAGGTCAATGGGGCATGGTCAGAAAGGGCCATGGGTAGAAGAAGGGAATTCGTGACTGTGTGGATGAGTGATTGGCTTATGAAGGCATGGTCAATCCGTGAATATGATTTGTGCACATGGGAGAACAATGTAAAATCTTTCGTTGTTGGATTGAGGCGGCGCCATACATCTATCAGTCCCAACTGTTGCATAATAGTCTTAAGTGTAGCAGGGAATACCCCTCTCCCCGTTCTATGGCCATGTGAGGAATCCATTACGGGGTCCCAGACGAGGTTGAAATCCCCCAGAATAATTAGGTCCCCCACTGCGAAGCTCACCAGTGTATCCAAAAAAGTAGAGAGAAAGTCAGCCTGGCCATTGTTGGGGGCGTAGATGGAGGCTATAGTGCAAGGCCTGCCCATCAGCGTGCCTTTGACCAAGATAAATCTGACCTCTTTATCCTTCTGAGTGGCCTCATGTAAGAAGTGGGCTGAGGTGTGGAATATCAGAGCAACCCCGTTGCGTTTCGTATGATTAGTAGCCTGATATATGAGGGGGAATCTCTATGTTTGAGTCTACCCTCTTCCTCCCGCTTTATGTGGGTTTCCTGAACCGCTACTACCTGTGGGCAGTGGTCCCCCAGAAACTTCCAAAAGCGCTGTCGCTTATTAGGTGAATTCAGACCCCTGACGTTCCACGTGAAGAGCTTAACCCCCATGTCCCTTGCCCTGAACAAGTAAGCCTAGTCGAATCCCCCTCCCCCCCCAGACCAAATGCCGCTCTCCCTGGGTAAAAGAAAAAGAAAATACAAAAAGGTCAAACATGTTAACTAAAACAGTTGATGAAACCTGTACCTAGTTTCTTGCAGGACGAAACTCCTGCATCTGTAGGTAGTTGATGGGGTGAGACCAAACCCGCACCGAAAGGCCCGCTTTTTTCAATAGAAGATCAACGGCCCATAAATTTGCAGGCAACTGGAAACATTAGAGGCACTCTTAAGCAAATCTGTGGTCATAGTTCGAGCAGTCAGCTTACATTAAGAGCTAAAGAGCGCAGCCAAACACCGGGGCGCCCAGTGAGGCCAGTCCGCTGCGCCCGAAGAACCGCTGCACAGATATGGTTAGACAGGGGAGGTCTGTATAGTCCTCTCATGGCGTCTTCTTGCCCGAGGTCGATGCCACCTGCCAGGCTCCCTGATCGTCTTGTGTCTTCCTCCGCAGTCTGGAGCCATCTGCGATTGTCGGGTTTGTCCGTGGCGGTGAATAGGCAAGTCCCAATAGGTTCGCCGCTTCCTCTACTTCAGTGAAGTGGCGCTGCTTGTTGTCGTAGAAAAAGGCGAGACCAAAAGGGTAAGTCCATCTATATTTTATCTGTTTCTCACGTAGGGCAGTAGTGATAAGGCGAAACTGCTGACGTCTCATCAATGTGGCCTGGGCAACATCCTGGAATAAGGTGCATGAGCTTCCTTGAAACTCGACCGTATCCTGCCCCCGAGCCCTACGAAGCACCAATTCTTTGGTTTTAAAGGAGGCGAATTTGGCCAAAATATCTCTTGGACGTTGTGTCTTGCCCTGTTGGACTGGACCGACTCTGTGGACTCGCTCTAGATGGATCGGTGGCCCGTCGTCTCCTATAATACTGGTGAAGAGGTCCATCATGAATTGCTCCAGGTTAGCCCCCTCACTTCCTTCCTCTAGGCCCCGGACCCGGATATTTTCCCGTCTAGAACGGTTCTCTAAGTCCTCGCATTTCAGAAGGGCTGCGTTCAATTGAGCGGTGATGGCGTCGGAGCTGTCTTCAAGCGGTTGTAGTCGGTCCTCCAAGTTCTGGCATTTTGTTTCGAGGTCAAGGGCGCGGGTCCCCACCGAGTCCACATCAGCCCTGAGATCGCCAAGTTTAAGGCTCATTTCTGATTTAAAGGCATCAAGAGAGGCGGTGATATCTGGTTTGAGGTCTGCACGCAGTTCGTTCTTAAAGTCGCGCAGTGTTGCTAGTAGGTCGTCCCGAGTGAACGCCATTTCTCCCGTCGATGGACTGCACCCCTGTTCTGCGCCGTCTGCTGCACCGGAGGCTCCAAAGTAGCTGGAGACTTTATTTGTTTGGGATTTTTTGGGAGGCATATGGGCAGATGTGGGTTATCGTGGTTGTCCCAGGCCGTCTGCAGGACTGCTGCGTCACGCAGAAGGACTACACTGTGCGTGCTGAGTGGTAGGCTCTCACTGGTTGGAGCTCCCTTTGTACCCTATTGTGCACTCCTCCGCCTATCGGGAAGCTGTCAGCCGGGAGACTCCATGATGTGCTGGGCCCCTCAAAGATCCAGTGACAGGCCTGTGTTCATCACGGGAGCCCACGCCGCCATGTTAGGGTCAGGCACGAGGAGTCAGGCAGAGCCCAAGCAAGCCGGTCCAATATGCTTGAAAAGCCTTCGCGCTCCTCTCCAGGGCCCCTCAGGTACCCCCGCCACAGCGCAGCCCCCCGGGGGCAGTGACAATGTCCCGATGAGCCCCCCAGGTCTGCGACGCTGAGTTAGGGTCAGGCGCACCCACCGCGAGCCGCTGGCCACCGGTACCTCCCAGCGCTCAATCTTGCCACCAGGGTTCCAAGCCGCTCGCGCCTGCACCTACTTATTCGGGGTATCAGTATGTCGCCTTCGTCGACAGCCGCGCTCTGGGGAGATCTTCTGCGGCGGCCGCCATTTTGTCACGATCAGCAGCTCATCGGAGGCAACGGACCTCCACCCGTGTCACAAATCCCCCATATTCTAGGGGACCGCCGATGTTGCTGGAAGTGGGGACCGCACCGGAGTTGAATGGAGGTAGTGGCTCCACTATGTAGCCCCAAGCGAGAGATCTGTCTAGATCGTCAGTGGGCCGCCATGTTGGTTGAGAGGCAGCGCCTGGGCCCCAGTCGCATCGGAAGGGATCTATCGGACATCCGCGTGCCTCAGCGTGTCTCAGGTAGGCGCTATCGGGCCGGCATCCGAGTGTGTCACATAAGGTATGTAGGCACCCTGGGGGACATCTAATTGCTCGTGATAGCGAGCCACGGTGCGGGAGCCGAGCCGGTTCACGTCCGCGCGGCCATGATGGTTGGCCACGCCCGAGAAAGTACCTTTTGATGTTTGACGGGAGGACCCAGACCACGAGCATTCCACGAGACAACATTAAACATGTTGTGGGGAGAGGGGGAGCATACAGGAACAGGCACAAAGGACTGCAGAAACAATAAAAAAGATATAAAGACACCGTTTGTCAATCATGAAATGGTATAAGTAGACAGCTATTGAAAACATTTAAAAAGAGGTTAGGGAAACACTCATGTAAAAATAAGAGAAGAGAGAAGGGAAACAGAAAGGAAAAAAGCCAAGTGGGAGAGAGAAAGAAATGAATAAAAAGAACTAAGAAAAAGAGAAATGAAAAACAGATCAAGGATAAAAGTCCAGATCTGAAGAGAAGAGGTTAAAAGGTAAGCAAAGGGCATGTTTGCACCAAGAGCAGCAACAAAGAAAAAGATAGGAATGTTTGTAAAAGAGTAGCCACATATTCAATGAGTATATGAAAACAAGAAAGTGAAATAAGACATAACCATGTATAGAATTAAGAGTATTGAGCAATAAGACACGTTAGTCATAAACATGAAGAAATATATACTTGGAGCATAAAACGAGAAACCACATGGATAGAGAAAAACATATTTGGTAGTATTAAGTATTAGTCTCCATAGTTTGAGTTGCGATATTTCGCAAAAACGTTTTCAATCTAGCCGGATTGTTGAAGGAACGTGCGATGCCTTCATGGGTGATCTTACAGAGGCAAGGATGAAGAATACCATCTCAAATGTTCAATTGTCTCATCTGGGGTCGAAGAGCTAAAAATTCTTTATGACGGGCATTGGTTGCGCTGGAAAGATCTTGTGAGATAAAGATGTTATGGCCAGATCAGATAAGGCGACGTTTTACTTTAGCGGCTTTCAAGACACGTATCAAATCAGTGAATTCCAAAAAGAGCATTATGATGCCACGAAGTTTGGAGGAGTGAGGTTGAAGACCGCCCAGACGATGAGCCCGTTGAATGTTGAGAGGCGGCGTAGATTGAAGATTAAGGAGATCAGGAAGAAACTTCTTCAGGAAGGTCAAAAGGTCGGCCCTCAAGATTCTCAGGAAGGCCATAGAGGCGAAGATTATTCCATCTGTTACGGTTTTCAAGGTCTTCAGTGTGTAGTTTGAGCTTCTGAATTTCTAGTTTCAACATAGGAATTTTGGTAGTTATGTCTTGAAGATCCCCAACACGTTGTTTCAATTCCGACATTTTCCCCTCCATAACGATCCTCAATTTGTTGCAATTTTTCATTAGTTGCAAACATAAATGGTTGAAGACCACGTACCTCATCTAAAATAGAGTCAAGGACAGGATTCTGAGATGATAAAATTGGAGAAGGCGGGTCATTCTTCGCTCTTTTTGGTTTTGTCCCTGAAGAAGACGGTTTGGAAGGTGTATGCAAATCACTGGCCATCTTAATATAATGAGTCAAAAGTCACGTAAGGGTTTGAGAAGGGCGAATCGGACCCATGCATCAAAGAGGAAAATATAAGCGCAAACTATTCAGTAAAAAAAAAAAAATGTATGAAGAATTACTTGGAGAAAGGAGTCCATAGAGCCAAGTTTCTTTGATGATTCTGCTCTAATAAGAACAAATAGGCGTCATATAATAAGATTACAGTGCTTTCCAGAAGTAAGTAGAGCGAAAAGCCGGGCCAGAAATAAGCATAGTCATTTGTGAGAAAACATGTTAAAGTGAGAGTCACTCACATTGTAGGAATGGCAGGAAAAGAAAGGGCAACAGAATCACCACTGCAACACTGTAATTAAATAATGAACCCCATTGATGGACGTCACGATGCTGCAGTTATCCAGTAAAATGCGGCAAAAACATATTTCTCTCTCCTGTTTCCCCCTTTAACAAGAGAGAGAGAAAAAAAAGAGAAAAACGCGAGTGACGCGACCTAAAATGGCAGCTGTCCGCGTCTGAATGAGGAGATTCACCGCTGCAGCACCAGGGTTCCAAAAAGCACCTCTAGTGGTCAACACGGCATGTGGAGTTGTCACGGGGGACAAGGAGCCGTGAACCGCATCGGAGGTGGCGAGGAATGTTGATGTAGGGGCCACAGAAAAGCAAACAAGCTCTGTAACCCGCGCTAGAGCTCAGGGGTCTGGCGCCATCTTGCGTCGGCGTCAAAGCCACGCCCCTCCTTAGAACACTTTTGTAAGAAGACAATCTGGGAAACATTGAAAGAAATTGCTGGAACAGCAGATTACACTCACCTACAAAATACCTGGCTTTTTTTTAGGCTAGAAATCATGGCATTTTGGTAAAACAAAGATACTGAAAAGGGCAATTAAATGGTTAGTTTCGGAGCTTCATGTAATGGAGCCTTCAAGTGAGTTAAATGCGATTACGTTTCAGGCTCTTCCATCTTCCTGACTACAAGCAGGCGTGGAAGCAGGTCTGACAATAGTTGCCGTTAATGTAGTTTTGCAGGCAAAACTATAGCTCACATTAATAAGTATCAAAAGGAGCTAGGCTTTGTGTATTTTACTTTTATTATGTTTGATGTGTGTACTCTATATTGGTTTAATAAATTATCAATAAGGATTATCTTTGATTTGAATCATCTTGTTCTACATCAGTGTTAGACAGCTATAGCGTACATTGTTCTCTTTGGCAGCGTCTGTGATTACCGGTCGCTACAGCTTCTTAGTAAGTGCAGTTCTTCACATGTTTGGGGGTTTGCCATTTGCACAAAACAAACAAAATGTTAACGAAAATGCATAGGCAAAACCGTACTGATGCAAAGTAGAGTTATCAAAAAGGAAACATTATTGGTGTTCAGAAGATAGCCGATGGATCCACTTAAATACCTGTTTAGCAGAACAAACAGTTCTATGGTGCCCTGACTGTATTGCTCTTAGCAAGAGTTGCCTCAACACCAGGAATCACTTTAACCTGGAACAGAAACTGCGACAAGAGTAATATTCATATTGACCCCACCAGAAATTGATGGAAATCACAAACCATACTGGTTACCAATGGCAATTGACTCACTACCACTGATCATATTACAGCGTCAGGAATTGCCCCTGTGCCAAGAATCACACTGAATGAATGAATGAATGAATGAATGACCCGTATTTGTATAGCGCACAGCTACTCCTTCCGGAATGTCCCAGCGCTGGCAATTAACAGGTGCATACCTTACGCTGCTTAGTTTTTAAATAGCCAAGTCTTCAGCTGTTTTTTAAAGTGGGAGAGCACTGTTAAAGATCTCAGAGCTGCCAGTAGTTTATTCCAGATGTGGGCTCCCAAAAAGCCAAAAGATCTGCCGCCTCTGCATGCCAGACGAGCTTTGGGGATGCACGCCAGGTCAGCGTTGGACGATCTAAGTGTCCTGGTGGGCACATATCAGCTGACTCGTTTCCTAAGATAGGCGGCGCCTGTTCCATGGAAGGCTTTGAAAAAAATAACCAGAGCCTTAAATTGTATTCTTTCCCTAACTGGGAGCCAATGTAAGGACTTCAGATGGGGGTCATGTGTGATCTGGGTTTGAGTTTAAGAATTGCTGTTGCTGCTGCATTTTGCACTACCTGGAGACGCTGTAGCAGGTAGTCCGGCAAACCCAGATAGAGGGCATTAGCATAGTCCAGTCTGGACGTGATCAGAGCCTGAACCACTGTCCTCCTGGAGGAGAAGTGGCAGAAATTTCTTAAGCATCCGTAGTACTCCAAAACAGATTCCTGCTTGGGCTTGAACTTGGGTCCGCATTGAGAGCTTGTTGTCAATGTTGATGCCCAGGTTTATCACTATCGATTGGGCAGTGCTGGGAGAGGAGAGATCTGAAGGCCACCACTGAACCCAATTGTTCTCCACAGGTTGACTGAAGAACATAATCTCGGTTTCGTCAGGATTGCACTTAAGCTGATTCTGCTTCAGCCATTTAAAAACATTGGTGAGGCAGCATCTAATTGCATCCCCATTAAAATCATCCCCTTTCTTGCATGAGAAGATTAGCTGCGTATCATCAGCATAAGAGACAATTTTGGCGCAATGTGCCTCTGCTAATGGTGCTAGTGGTGACATGTATAAATTGAATAGGGTGGGACTTAAAGCGGAGCCCTGCGGGACTCCCACCTTTATGTTTGGCATTGTGGCAGAGAAAGGAGGAGTCCAGAAGATCTGCTCCCTGTGTTCCAAGAAGGATGTAATCCATGCCAATGCATTCCCTTCTATGCCCATGTTCTTTAATCTGTTTAAGAGCATCCCATGGGGCACCGAATCGAATGCCGCCGACAGATCTAACAGGATCAGAATTGCTCTTCCCCCATCATCCAGCTGCTCTTTGAGGTGTTCAGTCACTTCTAGCAGGGCAGATTCAGTGCTGTAGTTGGCCCTAAACCCGGATTGCGTAGGGTGTAGGAGATTATGTTCCTCCATGGACTCCGTGAGTACGTTGTTAACATTTTCTCTATTACCTTGGCAAAAGCAGGGAGAAGGGAAATTGGTCTATAGTTAGTTGGATTGTTGGGGTCTGCGTTAGGTTTCTTCAGGAGAGGCAAAATCTTCGCCTGCTTCCAGACCAAAGGCACTGCTCATACTTCTGAAACAGGAACGGTTTTAGCAGCAAATATTGCAATCAGTATTAATCTGAGGGGTGGGGAGAGTTACTGGGGAATGGAAAGAGTATGCTTTAGTAGAAGGAGTAGAGAATTAACTTGTGGTACTCTGTCTTTTTTCTCACCCCTCAGGTAATCCCTGTTACCTCTGTCAAGTACTACCTCTCCTATATTTCCTGTGTGTGCTCTACTCTATCTGCCTTGTGTTACTTACAGGGGCTAGTAGTGTGGAAAGGGGAGAGAGTGCCTAAGGATGATTTAGGATGGAACCCGCCCAACTACAATCACCTCAGGTACTCTCTCTTCAACACCTTCACATAGATTGGTATTATTCAAATAATTAGCACCCCAAGGCCATCATGTGTCAGCTACATACGTCCCCAAACATTCCAGCACCTCAGACATGCCACTTCCTCTGTAATGTAGTGCCTCTGTAGTGTGGCCTTCTGTATGCATGCATGCTGCCACCTGGTACACTTATCGACTATGATTGGTGTCTTCTCTGCCAGTCTGCTGTGGCACGAGTTCCACTGCTATCAATGACTTGGCTCAGGTTCAACCAGATTGTCATATTCAGAGTCATGCCAACTGGTATGCAAGCTCGCTGCATACTTGAAAAGAAAGGAAATCCAGGGGATTAATTCCTGGCTTTAAAATGCATGTCAAGCGAAGCAAGATATTCAAAGTTGGTAATTGAATAGTAATTTATTATAATCAATCAGTTTAAATGCAAGTAGTCCACATATGTGCTCATCAAACAGTTTTCAATGTGTATCCCAGACGAATCATTCTTCGTAATGTATCCATTGTACTTTCAGTGAAGTTTAACAGTTGTATTTAATGGAATTCCTAAGTCCGCCAATTCCTTTTGGGTCACTCGGGCCCTTCGTCAGGGAGAAAAACAAAGAAAAAACGCCTGTACACTGGAAGACTTCCTCAGCCCTCCTCAAGTCTACTGTGGGCCTACAGCCCCAGTCTGACCCATTGTGCCCCACAGCGGCACCAGCAGCACCTTGGCCTCCACCAGGCTACACTGAAGGTCTCTATCTGTGATTGAACATCAGTAGTGCAATGTCCCTGAATCCATGAGACAGTGGTGGAAGCCCTTCATGATCTGATCATAGTAAGTGCAAAAGGCTGAACTGACAAAGCGGATCCCTGCCAGTGGCTAGTGTAGGAAAACTACACAAAACCGTTTGATCAAGCGGGGAAACCAGGTTTTCCGATTTCACTTTGTGCCATTCAGCCACTAGATGGGTATCTCATTTTCTCTCCTGTTTTACATCAAATGTTTTTTTGCTTTAATTCTTGGAGGATTATGTTAGAGTGTGGGTGGCAGGCAGAAGCACACGAAAGCTCGGCTCGTTTTGGGCATAAGGGTCCAAGAGGACCTCGAGCTGAGCCAGAGCCAGATGTCCAGGACTCATATGTCCCCACACCTCAAGGTTTTACACTGGCTACCAGTAAAAAAGAGGATTAGGTTTAAAGCTCTGGTGCTATTTTTCAAGGCCCTACATGGGAGTGGTGCGGGGTATCTCAGAAGGAGAGTAACCCGTTATGTGCCACCAAGAACCTTGAGGTCATCCACTTTGGGCCTAGCTTCCGTTCCCAGAATACGCCGCGCCCGGTCGGGCGGCTGTTCCTTTAGGTTCCAGGGAGCCCAAACCTGGAACCTTCTTCCAATGTCTCTCAGAACTGTGACCGACCTAGCCATTTCTAAGAAACTGCTTAAAACCTGGTTATTCCGCAACTGACCCAGCCATCTTTCTTCAAGAAGCAGCTTAAAACCTGGTTTCCCGCATACAGGGGTGTCAGCAGGGTAGATACAGTCTATTTTAGCGCTGGGAAACTCTTGTTCAGTAGCTTTGCGCTCTATAAATGCATTCATTTATGTCTTGCTCGAGCGTGGCTCGAGCTTTCAGTGGCTCACACACCTTTATTTCGGTGTGCTTCCCATGTATGTCTAAGTGCAACTGAGTTTCCCCTAACCATACTAATGTGCTGTAGTAAATCATAGTTATTGCCATACGTGTGCACCCGTGTGTGTGAAGTGTATGTAATATCCTGTGCATCATGTGTCCAGTATCTGCTACTCCTCGCATTATCCGACAAGAACACTCTTATCTGCACTGCGCTGCACACACTTACTGCAATAGGTATACCAAAGCCAGGATTGGGAGGTAAAGATATACCACTGAACTGGCAAACATAACTTTAAAAAAAATGATCATTCATCACTGATGCAGGGACAGCTTCAATGCGCGTTTGTTACAATCCAGAAAGCATGACACATGATGGTCTTAATGTGTTCACGTCTTGTGGTAGTAGGATAAGGTGATCTTTGTAAGCTCTGCCTAAGGCCCCAGGTTGCACCCCTTGAAACTATGTTGAATGAATGAGGGATGTGTGAGTGAGGAGGATTAACGAGAAGCAGACACTTTGTACTGAATTATGACCAGAGTGATGAACGTATTTTGCCTGAGGGAGTGACTCACGTGGGCTCCAGTTTCTGCATAAGACCCTGTGAAGCACTGAACCTTACCCACGTCCAAGATTTGATGGAAATTTCAGCTCCAGCGTCCAATTCTACCACATCTCCTGTTTTTTGTGCTCATGCAGTTTTGTTTGGCAGGTTGGAAGCACCTGAAAGTTTGGCTGATCCTTTGATGGCACCAATATCCTGTCAACCATACCAACCTCCCCACTCGCACTTCAGCTCTGTGCACCAATCAAAATCGGGACCTCAGTATTGGGGAGACTCTCACATTTATCTTCATGACTGCATTGTGAACATACCATATATCATTGTAGCATCTCCTTAATCTTGCTATATCCATTATCCAGGATTTTTCATAGGATTCTAGACACTCTTATTTTTATAGCAGAAAGGCAGGACTCTTAAGTTTTGATACTTTCAGGTTCTTTAGGAGCAGCTAAAAGTTCTATAATCAACCACAAAGTGCTTTAACTAAGTACGAACAAAGACAATAAACTTTAAGCAATTTTACATCAGTATCCATTGTGAGTAGACTTATCCTGAAATACTGCCTCGCTCTATTATCTGTAAACGATGTAGATGGGCCACCAAGGGCCCAGCTCCACAGAGAGCACTATTAGAATTTATTAGCTCTATACATTTTTCTGCAAAACTTGATCAGTTGCTGTTTGTAAACCTCCATCAGCTACTCAAAGAGTGTACGTTTGGACAAGTATCCGGGGTGTTGTCTTTCCTCATCTGGCCAACTTTGTTCCTCCCTATAGTCTCTAATGCTCCAAGTTACAGTCAACAACTGTCATGTAGCACATTTCCTTGCCTGGCACTCAGGAGCAACGAGTTTGTTCTCCAGCCCACTTGACGCCTTTGCTAGGCAATGAACTATAAGTGGGATAGGTTAATGGACCCGCCATTTTTACTCCGTGTGTTTCCAAATCAAGTAACTAATTGAGCTCTACGGCTAATGAGAAGTTCACAGAAGAGGGCTGCATGAATAGGAGAACAATCCTAATACTGACTGTGGAATCAGGGGGTCCTATTGAGAGTCAGGTGTAAACAGTTATTGGGGATGTGGTATGTACATAATTGTTCCCTATTGTTCCTATAAGTTTCATTACTTTAACTTCAAGTAATAGTACTACTATTACTACTACGACTATTACTACTACTAACAATAATGCACATCTACATGGCTATTACATTACAGATCAGTGCATTACAATTTGGCTCACTGAAACCAACCAGGGTTCCATATCCTGCAACAGTACAGGTTCACCTGTTCACAGAAAATGTTATCTTAGATACATTTCAAATCAACAACATGTCTCGTATTTACCTCTGGAATCCACTGCTGTGAGGACTTGCAAAAATGAGCCCACCTACCAAGATTTACAGCGTTACCTGCTTCTTTAGACCCTCTCTGAATAGCAAACTCTTAGCTTTTGTATGGACACCTCCGAACAGGTTTTTTAAATTTTTTATTAATTTTTTTGTCCTCATTTAACCTAAATAAGTGAGCAATCTTTAGGCAAACCAAGGTTTATTTAAGGGTCCCCATACAAATATGTTGATACCTTCAAGTCACTGGGCCCCCGGGGATCCAACGAAACCAGTTGCCAAGATTCTAGTAAAGATAAGTGATGCATGTAGCGGGTGAAACCATTTCACCTCAACAAGATAGAAACACTACCACCACTCTCACTTATTTAATAATCATTGGACTTTTATATTTAACAAAACAAATAACAAAACAAGTTTTATCAGACCTTGTTCTCCCAGTCCACCCAATTCCTCCATATTTTACATCTTTTCTTTGATGAAGTTGCCATATCTAAATTATGAATACGCCTAACCGAGGCCATCCAATCTAATATTACTGGTGATTGTGGTAGAATCCATTTTAGGCAGATTTCCCGCCTAGCTAGAAGGACCAACAAAAATAATAGAGAAGCCTGTGAGTTAGACAAATTATAACTAATACCCTCCTCTTGTAGGACCCCAAATATAACCAGACTTAAGCTTACCTTAATCTCTCGACCCAGAACCTCCGAAACAATCTTACCTATGTCATGCCAGAAGCCCTGGATAGGAGAACACTGCCAAAACATATGCCGATCATCCGCATCATCAGACTCCCACTTCGGACAAACCTTTCGATGGACACCTCCCAGTTTAGCCAGTTTCTTTGGAGATCAGTATGCCCTATGGAGTGTGAACAAATGGTTCCTCTTGAGATAGGCAGCTTTAACCACATTCCAAAGAGTGCGCATTAATACTTGCCATAGGTGTGTTACGTTGGTCGATGGCAGGTCTCTTCCCCAGGACTCCTCCATAGGTACTGAAGGGGGTTCATTCTTAATTAAAAGCCAATACCATTTGGAGACCTCCTTTTGTTGAAATAGACGTCCACAAAGAGAAAGTTCATAATCTACACTATCTCCTTCTTCTTTATCCAAATGTGAGGCCCAGCTAGATAATTGGTAAAACTCGAATCTTGCAAGTCTTTCGTTCGTAAGATTATACAGCACGTCCCACGAATGGAGTTTATTCCCTTGAAGCAGTTGGCCCCAGCTCATGATACCTTCCTCCTGTAATACCGTGGATAGGGAGTCTTTTAAGCTGACTGGCGTACCTGGGGAGTTCCAGATGGGGGCCCCTTCACTATAATAAGAAATCTTCAGGATCTTCCTGAATTGGAACCAAACTTTACAGGCCGAACTTAGAACCTTCAGTCTTATTTTTTTTTTTTTATTTAGGGTGACCAAACTTAAAAAGAACTCCGTCGCCCCCTTGTGGGGTGTTTTTAGACATGGCTAGCAGCATAGGAGGAAAACAAGAAGAGTTGAAGAGGAGAGGTCTAACATTTTTTAATTGAAAGGCAAGATAGTAAAAGCGGAAATCCGGGCTAGCAATACCCCCCTCTACCTTTGAACATCTCAACTTCCGCCAAGCAATCCTCACCCCCTTATTAGCCCAGAGAAAGCTATTTATTAAGCCTTGTACTTTTTTCAAAGCAGACTGATCAAAAATTAAGGGGATCGTGTTAAAGATGAAGGTAAACTTTGGCAAAATTGGCATCTTAATTAAATTAGAACGGCCCAAAATGGATAATGCAAGGCTGTTCCAAGAATTTAAAAGCAAAACCATCTCTTTCCTTTTAAGATCTAAATTTACAAGGGTCGTCTTAGAAATATCTTGAGTGATTTGGATGCCAAGATAGCGGATTTGCTGTTTTGTTATAACTAAGCTTACAGGTGTGTTCCAAGTCATAATCTCTGTTTTTTGAGGATTAATTAGATAACCTGAAATCCTTCCAAAATTCATCAATAGTTTCTCCAGACAGGGTAAAATAGCAGGAGACTCGCTAGAGAAGATCATCAAGTCATCTGCATATAAGGCGACTTTTTTCTCCCAACCCTCCCATCTAAAAGGTGTAAATCTGTTGCTGGCCCTAACGCTACAAGCCAAGGGTTCTATGTATAAGTTGAATAATAAAGGGGATAACGGACATCCCTGCCTTGTCCCTCGGTCCAGCCTAATCGATTTGGAGAGATTGCCGTTGATAATAAGTCTGGCAGTGGGCGTATTGTAGATATTTTTAATTGCTCTAATAAAATAGTCGCCCAACCCAAACCGTCGAGTCATATATGTTAAAAAAGACCAGTTCACTCGATCAAAAGCCTTCGCCGCATCGAAGGCAAAAATGGAGAGGGGACAATTATGGGCAGTAGCTATGTCGATCGCCCCAATTAGCTCATGTGTTAACTCTTGAAGCTGACGACCCCTAATGAATCCCTTTTGGTCCAGATGAACCAAAGAACTCATTACCAAATTCAACCTCACTGCTAAAATTTGTGCAAAGATTTTATAGTCGCAATTTAGTAGGGAGATAGGTCGATATGACTCACAGTTCTTTGGGTTTTTATTTGGTTTAAGAATCAATGAAACTGCGGCCTCATCCCATGACTTGGGGATTGGGTTATTTTCTGAGAAAATACTATCAAACAGAGTCACGAGAACCGGGGCGATCTCCTCAGACAATGCCACATAAAGTTCATTCGGGATAGCGTCCGTTCCCGCAGCACTGCCCTTTTTTAAATGTTTTAACACAGTCTTCAGTTCTGCTAAATCTATATTTTGATTCAATAGACTAGTTTGACTTTCTATTAGGGAAGGGAGCGGTATATCCTCAATATAGTTCTTAATTTGCAGCTCAGAGACCACTAGATCTTCTGTGTACAGATCCTGAAAAAACACCTCAAATGCCTCTTCTATTTTCAGATTGTCTGAAGAGATCTCTCCGGACTCCAGTGTTATCTCTTTGATTAAATTCTTAGTTTGATTTACCCGGGACTTCCAAGCAAGGAGTCTCCCACACCCCTCCCCACACTCATAATTAGCTAATTTACTGACTTCCCATTTTTTCCTAATTATATCGTCCAAGTGGTCTTTTAATAACTGCTTCTTAGCCATTAAATCTCTACCTTGCTCCCCGTCCAAATACTCTTTCTGACGGGATTCACTCTCAGCTCTTGCTCTGAGGATATCTTCCTCCAATTTCCGAACAATCTCCCTGGTCTCCTTATGTTTCTTAGCCGCCAAGTTTATCACCACCCCTCTAATAAATGCTTTATATGCATCCTAGATAGTTTCTATTGAGGCTGAATTTAAATTAATGTCAAAGAAAGTTAGTGTTTCTTCCTACAACTGTGCTATTATTAAGGGATCGAGAAGTAGCGTTCTATCAAAGGTCCATCTCCTCGTAGATTCACCTTTGGGCAATTGGAGGACTATTGCAACAGCAGAATGATCCGAAAGATGTTCCGGGACGTGTCTAATTGATGACGTATGTTTCAGCAATCTTAAATCAATCAGGAAGAAGTCAATACAGGAAGAATGTCCGTACTTTTTGTTATAGAATGTGTAATCTGACGGTGCACCCAGGCCATTATATTTTTCTCTCCAAATATCTATCAAACCTAGGTCCCTCATCAAAACCTTTATAAACTAACCCATTTTTGAAGAGACTACTTTCCCCCACTAGACCTATCTAGAAGTGGATTCAGAAGAATGTTAAAATCCCCCCCCCCATTATTATAGGATAGTTAGATTGAATCAAGTGATTATAAATTGTGTTTAAAGGGGGTTCATCATCTATATTAGGCCCGTAATAACCAACTATGGTGTACCACTCCTTTTGGATTTTAACATCACAGATGACCCAACGCCCTTTAGCGTCCACCTTGACCTCACCTAACGTTACTCTAGCTGTCTGTTTGAAAATAAGAGCTACACCTTTAGTACAACAAGATTGTGTTGTATGGCAGGAAAATTCGATCCATCTCTGTTTATCGCAGATGGATTCAAATTCCTCACATGTTAGGTGAGTTTCTTGAAGGATAATAATTTCAAAATCAGATTGACGCAGATATTGGAAAATTCTCCTCTACCTGGTTAAAACTCTTAATCCGTTAACATTCCAGGTTAAAAGTTTAATTGCGGTTAAAAAAGGAGTGGCAATAAAATGCGATGATTGCAGATCCGCTCACTTTTATTTGTACAGTCTTGTCTATTTGTCAAATGAGGACTTTTTTTTCCTTTTTTCCCTAATTTGCTCCCCACCCCGTGAAAAGAAAGATAGAAATTTAGCTTCCTCAAGCTGTGCCCTCCCCTCCCTCCCATGGGAACCATCCCTAACATTAACCTGGGCTTGATGATAGACCGCCCAGTCCAGTTCCCTCCCCTCCCCTCCGGATAACCTATATTTTACAGTATGTTACAATGCAAAGATCAGCTTCTACCCTGAGCCTTGATTTGCTCTATAAAATTTCCCACCTCCTTCGGATTTCTGAAGTTAGTCATTTTGTTGTTCCACATTACTTTTAACAAAGAAGGAAATCTTAATTGTGCTGAAGCCCCTAAAGATCTTAGAATCGGTATGAACTTCCCCAATTCCCATTGTCTATCTTGGGTAATTCTAGACAGGTCTGACCTGATTCGAAAGGACCAGGCACCCTTGGTGTAGGAGCCAGCTTTAAGTGCCTCAGATAGAATCCGCTCTTTCAAAAGAAATGTTTTAAAATTTACCAAGATTCTTCTAGGTGTTGTTCTATTGGTATTTTTTGTGAAAGGATCTCTATGGATTTTCTGAATATCCGCCTCCAAGTCTAGGGAGTCAATGGACGGGATAAACTCTTTTAGCAGCCCTATAAAGAAACTTTTAATATTATCACCCTCCAGACCCTCAGGGACATTTAGCACCTTTATATTGTTGCGTCTGCTGTTATTTTCTAAGGCTTCAATTTTATCCATCAAAGATTTTTCACTGCTTTTTAATGATAGAATTTCGGCGCGATTTGTCTCTACTTCCTTATTTAAAGCCTCCACAGATGCTTCTACCAAGCAAATCCTCTCCGTGATAGCCGAGACTTTCAGCTCTAATGCCTCACAGGTGTCTTGGATTTTTGCCTGATTCTTTTTCGAAATAGCAAATTTACTCCTAATCTCCGGGCAAGATTCCCTAGCATCTTCATCAATTCTGATTGATTAGCACTTTGTGACTCAAGAGGATTATCCGATCTATGTTCAGAAGATGACTGCTTAGAGATCTGTGAAACATCCTCGGGACCAGTGGCCTGTTCTTCATGCTCTACACTTAGAACTTGAAATCTATTTGACGTTGAAAAGTTCAAATCAGTTTCCTGTACAGTCACGGTACTTTCTACTTCTCCTTCTCCTATATTAGCCATTTTAGGATCAACAAGTTTCTCGGTGGAAGATGTGACTTGCAGTGATGATTGCCTTTCTAGCCAAGGTATATTTGCCTGACGAGTTTGTTGTTCTAGTGGTAATACCTTAAAGAAAGATCTAAGAGAAGGGGTTATTTTCAATTGATTGGAATCTTCCCGCAGCCGTATGGGTGGCGATATAGTAGAGGAACGAGATAAGTCAGAGACGTGAGAAGGCTTACAATCCTTGTCTTCTTACCCGTTTTTTTTCGCAACCGCTCTCCCAGTCCTAAGATCAGGCAATGTCCCAGTCCTAGTCCCAAATATTTTATTTCTTAATGTATATCGGCTAGGGGGCTCTCCTCCCTCCCCTTCTAATGAGGCAGCAAATCTAGAAGTCTGCACTGGTAAGGTCGTAGACTCAGTTAGAATCTCAGGAATAGTAGTAGGCTCAATAGGCTCAGTTGTAGTATCGGAATTAGCAACAACTATGTGAGATAATTCGGCTGGTCTGTGTACAGTTCCTGACCCCACTTGTTTGCTTTTGCCTCTGCCTATACCCCTCTTCCGGGTAGTATGCTGTACCGGAGGCAGGTCGCCAATCGATGCTCCTTTCAAACGTCTGGGGCTCATGTGAGGGACTAAAGAAGAAACAGTGGTGACTACTGACCGAGGTAAGTTAGTGGAAATCGTGATAAAATGTCTCCCCCACACAGCTTCTAAGGGAGACAAAGGTATCAACTCTCTGTCAGCTCCTTTCAATGAGTCATTAATCAGAATTTCTTGGGGGAGACGAGTACAGCAGGTTCTTCCCAAGGTCCCCCGAAAGGAAATCCTAGCGGCTGCCCGCCTCTTAACAGCAACGTTATAGGCGGCTTGAAACTGTTGGCCCCCAGAGCCGCGGGGGGCAGCCCAAATCCTCCCCAAGCCAGACTGCCTGTAATATTACCACTTGTCCACAACTGCACTGACGCCCTCAAAACAACTTCCTGAACCTCAGCCAATAAATCAAAGTAAGCCAAAAATCAAGATACATCAAAATAAAATCAAAATAAATCAGAAGTGAAGCAATGGCCGCTTACCCCCATTAATCACTCAACACAAAGTCCGCCGGATTTACTACCACCGTGGCCACAGTGAAAGTCAGTCCGCAAGATGTGTCCCTGCCGGTAGCGTGGAAAATCCACGGCTCGGAACACAAAACAAGACGAACCACAGCGCACCAGACTGTCTCTTCTCGGCTCCAAAACCCGAGACCAGCCGTGGAGTGCTCCGACGAAAATGCCGGAAACATGAAGAAAACCACGGCGCGATCACAAGACGGACCCAAAACGGCAGCCGCAGCTGACAAGCCCGCTTCCTCCTGGCCCTTGCCGGGACTTAGGAATGGCGGTCTGCGCCGCCCGCTCGGGGAAGATGCCAGAGGCTGAAAGCAGAGGCAGGCGGCACAAAGTTCTAACTCCCGAACCGCGACCCGCGATCCATGACCCGTTACGTGGAAAGGAAAGGAAAGGGGCTACTGCGGTTACGGTTGTCGGCTCAAGGCTCAGGACATTCTCAGTGCTTTTTCCGCATTCAACACAATCCAGAGGTCCGGAGGTTTACGGGGCGAGCTCGCGGCAGGACTAACCAGCCGCCATGTTCCCGGTCACGTGACCAAAAAATGCCTCCGAACAGTTTGAAGATTCCACAAATCATGCCAACACTTGGGAAGGTAGAGGGATATGACAACCACAGGTTCATGGCTTGTGATGCTCCTCAGCACCATGGGAATTCTGTTTTGCACACTTTCTGCTACACTGACACCATATCAGTATTGTCAAGAGTGAGAGATCTGGAGAGCATGGCCTGCCACAGGCCAACATGGCCGCATTGCTGCATAGCTCCTGAAACCAACACAAAAAAATTCCACTGCTATTCGCTTCATTGTCGTTATTGCACTAGCGAGAGAAGTGCGCTGTGAGGCAGAAGTGCCAGCGGAATACGACGGGCTGGAAAAAATAGCGAGCAGCACCAGTGGGGCACTCAAACGAGCACAGGTCTGTTGGCGCATCTCTGGGGACAGAACAGAGTAGCAGCGGCTCCTGAAGACAGTGCTGGGGCTAGAGGTGGACTGCAACCCATGGCCTGAGCTGTTAGCACAGGGATACTCAAAGTACGGGCCAGGGGCTGCATGTGGCCCTGCTGATCTTTAATTGCGGCCCCCTTGTGAACAGCAGCACTGGACTGCTGTTCACTTGACAGAGCAGGAATATTCAGGAAGCTGTGAAACAAAGGGGCATACTTCATTTACTGGTTAACTAAAGTAATGGTAAAGAAGAAAAGAAGGTGTCCTTGACAACTTATCTTTAGGAACACCTGTAGTTTTAAAGACATCTTGCCCTAAACATGTAAAAACATGATAAACTCTCTGCAAACTTCAAAAAAGGGTGTTTTCTTAACATGCACAAGAGTTTTACCTTAGTAGATCAGATTATTGCACTGCATTGAGAGCCATTTATTAGCAATGATAGTTTTCAAACATGATCTTAGAAACATTCATGCTGCCCATTCTGAAAACAATGCTATTAGTGAACCAAGAGGCAAGTCTTTTGTCAGGTGCACCTTGTGTAAAGCCTTGCTTGTTATATAATTCAAACACCATTATAGTTTATTAAATAAAACACGAGAGAAGGTTTTGTATTGCAAACATCCCAAACTCGTATATTTTAAGGGCTCTCATATGTGGTAATGAAGAAATAGGAGGCAAAGTGAAATGAACCAATTGCCTAGGATCACACAATTTTATCAAGTGGGGATGCTTGGACTGATACCAGGTTTTCTGGTTTCACATTTTGCAACTCAGCCACTAGATGAGTATCTCTTTCCCTCTCATGTTTTACATTAGAAGTTAATGCTTTAACTTACATTTTTGGTGCATGAGAATAGAGCATTGGTGGCAGACAGAAGTCACATGAAGGCTCAGTTTGTTGTCCACAGCATGCATCTGGTTTGCGTCCCCCTACGCCAACCTTTTATCACCCGACCCTCGCATTGCTGGCATGAGTGTGGCCCTTGGGGAAGCCACAGACAGTACTTTGCGGCCCTCAGGGAAATGTTTGTGAGTACCCATTGTAGGAAAGTGGGTTTCTGTTGCAGTAACCCCCCCACTTTTTGCCAGACTACTGATGCACTTTTACTTGATGTGCCCTGGGTCCCTGACAATCAGGTTCCCAGGGCCTGTGTTCTTTCCCCAGAACTAACCCAATTGGCATCTCTGGCCACAGGTCAGCCCCTGGTAAACGGTACCACAGGTACCCAGGGCGCTGTGACCAGGGAAGACCTCTAAGGGCTGTAGCACTTATTGTGCCACCCATAGAGGCCCTGTACCTTTACACACACACACACTGCCCTTGCCAGGCTGCGTGTTTTGGTGCAGAACAAAGTGAAGAGTCGACAAGGCACACATCCCCTTGTGCCATGCCTACAACCCACTGCCTTAGCATAGATCAGTCACCCCTCTAGCTGGGTGCACTATACCAGTGGTGAGGGTACAGGTGCATGAGCCCTGTACCCCTACAGTGTCTAAGGCCATTCTTAGACATTGTAAGTGCAGTGCTGCCATTAAGAGTATATGGTGCTGGGAGTTTGTCATTACGAACTCCAAAGCACCATAATGGCTACACTGAAAACTGAGAAGTTTGGTATCAAACTTCTCAGCATATTAAACCCACACTGATGCCAGTGTGGGATTTAATGAAAAATGCACACAGAGAGCATCTTAGAGATGCCCCCTGAAAACTAACCCACCACTAGTGTCCAGGCTGAGTGGCTGCTTTCAGCTGCCACCACCAGACATGTTTCTGGACCCATGGGCCGAGAGCCTGCTGCTCTCTGAGGCCTGAAACAATGCACATCCTGGGACGAGGTGCCAAGCCTCCTCCCCCAGGATGGGCAGGGTTCACGAAGGGGAAGCTTCAAAGGCTTGCCGCCTTTGTGAGCTTCCCCAGGCCACTTGCTGCTTTCAGCAACTGGTCCCCACCGGTTCTGAACCCCACTTTGGGCGGGAGAACCGGCGGGAAAAACAAGTGAGGAAGAGAGGTGTGCCCACCTCTGCCAACTCCACCCCTCAGGTGGGGGAGGCGAGGTGAAGCACAACTCCCAGTCCCCGCCATCCTGAAGATGGGGGGACTCAGCCAACCAGGGACAGGCTCATGCCCCCCTCCCACTGGAGGGTGGCATAATAGGGGGTGTACCCAGCCCAGGGAAGGGACCCATTGGTCCCTGCCTTTTGCCTACCTGTAACGCCCCTAAATCTAGTATTTAGGGGCACCCATGAACCTTGCTTCCTCAGACAAGAAGAAACTGCCACAAGAAGAAGAAGAAGGACCGAACAGCTGTGCAGCAGCTAACAAGAGGAAGACGCCCACTGACTTGGCCCCAGCCCTACCGGCCTGTCTCCCCCTTGAACCTGCTCCTGCGAAATTCCGGTGTGTCCTGCAGCCAGCAACCTCGAAAACCCCGGAGGACCTGCCTGCCTTCAACTACAAAGACTCTGTCTCCCGTGAACACCGGATTTGTTCATCTGCAACCTCTGGCTCCGGCCGGACACCGGGGATCCGCCCCACTCTGCACCCGCCGTCCACGGCCCGAGCTCGAGTGGGCAAACACCACGAGGAGGTCACCCCGGCGATCCTGACCCGAGATCCGGCGACCCCTGACCTGCCTCAAGCCCCCCCACCCGCGACCAGGAGCTCGTAAGAAGATCCGACCCCAAAAGGCACCCCTGCACCCGACGCCCCATGGCCTTGTGTGCCCAAACCGACAGTGCCTAACCAACCCCTAACTTCCCAACTTACCTTTTGAAGTGGTGGTCGCACCCAGAAGACCTTCGTCCCGGAGCCTGCAGTGCCTTTGCAAACCGGAGGTTCCCCATTGAAACCAACAGGGCTTCCGACGTCGAAAAAGCACCCTACACCCGGCCGCCCTAGTGCCGCTGAGGGTGCACCTTTGGTGCTACTTTGTTTCCCCATTTACCCTGAGCTAAAGTCCAGGAGCTTTGCTCCCACACCAAAGTGACCTGCTTGCCAGCAGCCACCAACCGGAGGCCCCCTATCCCCCATTGGATAACATTGGGCCTCAGCACTCTGCACCCGGCCGCCCTAGTGCCGCTGAGGGTGTAACGAGAGTGCATCCTTGACCCTGGGGGAACCCTTGTTCTAACCCCAGAAGCTCAACTCCAAAGACCGATTACTTACCTGGTAACCGTTAACTTCATTTCTCTCCATAGGAACCTATTGACTGTTTTTCTCTGAAAATTTTTCTAAGTGTGGAGTTGATTTGTATGGAAACCTGAAAAAAAACCATTGTGCAAAATTGATTTTACTTACCTTTTCTCTAGGAAATGTCCCAATGTGATAGCCAGGCATATCACACTGAGTAGAAAAAGTAATTAAAAAGTAATCTCAAAAGTAACGTAAAAGTAACTTACCTGTAATTTTCATTGCAAAGTCGATACAAAGTATATGTACAACATTTCACAGTATTGCATTACCAGTAATTCATACTGTAACCATTTCAAAGTACATTTACAACTACATTTCAAACTGTATATTTACTGCAAAGTATTTATCAACTTACCTGTGCCAGGCTTGCTTGGTTCTAGAAAATAAAATAACTAAAAGAATATTTTTATACAAAAACAATTGGTCTGAAGTTCAGTCTTTGAGTGTGTGAATTTATTTGCTGACTGAGTGTGTACAACAAATGCTTAACACTGTCCTCGGATACTGCCTTACTGCTCGACCACACTACCACAAATAGAGAGTGAGGTGCTATCTAACTTTACCTCTGCCTACCTTTGGGGATCCACTGGACTCTGTGCACACTATACCTCACTTTGGTATAGTATATACAGAGCCAGCTTCCTACACCCATGCATTAGCAGGAGCGTCAGCAGCAGGACGACACTGGCAGCAGTTGCCAGAATGCAGGCCTGGAAGGCCCTTCAGAGAGGAAGCCTCAGCTGCTGGGCCCAAGACAGACAATAAACGATGAGCCTTCTATGCTGGGGAGGGCCGGGTCTAGGGTGAGCCAAAGGAAAGTAGCATGTGAATTAAAGTGAATGGGGGGTAGAACGGACTACCTACCCCCTATCCCAATAGAACCAAGACATGCCTCCTCTCTTCCTCCCCTCCAAGAAAAACAAGATCACTGCCACAGATAGGGCACCATCAGGAAGGGCAACACTAGTATACCAGTGTGAGGACACTGAGAGAGGGGATACTGGACTGGGCCACAGAGGGGCATGTGAAGCAACAGGGAAGTCCAAGGTTGCAGCCACACAACCCAGGACAGGTGCAGAGAGGGGAGGGGATGAGAAAAACGGTAAGCCACGGAAGGTAGTAAAACAAAGGCTAGCTGGTGGAGGTCCCTCCCAGGTAGACAACAGTGAGTACCATGTGAACCCCTCCCTTCAATACATACACTTCTCCACCTGCTATTGGATCCAGAGTACTGGTATTTGATTGGGAACTGAGAGGACACCATCCCCTTGTCAACTGGCTACTGAATCCTCCCCTCTCAGCATGAAGGGGAACAACGCTGCACTGCATCCACAGTTGTGTGGGTTTAGACAAATCAGATAACTGCTGAAGATGGGCCAAAGGTGGGGGGGCGGGTAAACTGTCAGCAAAGCAAGATTGATAAATATGCCTTTTTACGCGTTAGATCTTGGAGTGCATCCTCATCATCATCAACATCATCAAACCTGACTCATAAAGCACGGCTAATCACCCGTGAGAGTATCCAGGTGCTGAGAACCTGCTGATTAGGGAGGATTTAGTTGAACAGCTAGTTCTTGAGTCCCTTCCTTAATTCCAGCAGAGAGGATGAGCTCTGGAAGTGAAGGGGGAGGTTATTCCAGGACTTCGCAGCGAGGTAGGAGAAGGAGCGTCCTCCACTGTTGCTTCGGCGGATGCCGGGAGTGTGAGCGAGGGAGAGGGAGGCGGAGTGCAGGCGTTTGGAGGGTTGGTGGAAGTTCAGGCGGTGGTTGATGTATGCTGGTCCTTGGTTGTGTAAAACTTTGTAGGGGTCGATCAGCATCTTGAATTGACATCCCTTTTGAATGGGGAGCCGGTGGAGCTTCTTGAGGTGGGGAGTGATGTGGGTTTGCTTTGGGAGGTCGAGGATGAGTCTGGCTGCTGAATTCTGTATGGTTTGCAGTCTCTTCAGGAGGTGTGAGATGATTCCTACTTAGAGAGTGCATTGCCGTAGTCCAGCCGGCTGGTGACTAGAGCTTGAGTGACAGTTCGCCTGGTGTTGACGGGTAGCCATTGGAAGATCTTATGGAGCATGCGAAGAGTGAGGGAGCATGCGGAGAAGACTGTGTTGATCTGCTTTTTCATGGTGAGTTTGCTGTCCAGGATGATGCCAAGATTGATGGCATGATCTGTCAGAGTGTGCGGGTCCTAGTTCGTAAGGCAACCTGGCATGGCTCCACCGGGAGGTGTTGTTTCCAAAGATGAGCATATTCGGTTTGTCTGTGTTGTGTTTTAGGCAGTTGTCTTTCATCCACTTGGCGACGCTCGTCATGCACCTACGGAAGTTGGCCATCGTGGTGAAAAGGTCTTCTGATAGCGAGAGAATGAGCTGGGTGTTGTCGGCGTATGATATGATGTTTAGTTCGTGGGTTCTGACGATGCTGGCCAAGGGGTTATATAGGTATTGAACAGTGTAGGGCTGATGGACAAGCCTTGAGGGACACCGCAGATGATATTCTTAAGTTCTGAAGTGAAAGGTGGTAGGCGGATTCTCTGGGTTCTTCAGGTGAGGAAGGAGGCAACGCATGTCAGGGTGTCTCCTTGGATTCCAGTGTGGTGAAGCCTCTTGATGAGGGTGTGGTGGGATACAGTACTGAAAGCTGTTGAGAGGTCAAGGAGGATCAGGGCCGCCGTTTATCCCCGGTCAAGGAGGATTCTGATGTCTTTGGTGGCAGCGATCAGGGCAGTTTCGGTGCTGTAGTTGGTGTGTGGAATCTGGATTGGGAGGTGTCCAGGAAAATTGTTGTTCTCCAGGTGTTCCATGAGTTGGCAGTTGATGGACTTTTCAAGGACTTTGGCAGGAAAGGGGAGCAGGTAGATGGGACGGTAGTTCTTGAGTTCGCTGGGGTCGGCTGACCATTTCTTTGGAAGGGGTTTGACCTCTGTGTGTTTCCATTCTTTGGGGAAGGTGGCCATTGTGTTGGATGCATTCAGATGGTGGTAAGCTTGTTGCTGATCGTCTTGCTCCTAAAGTTAAAGGTATGGTGAGAACAGGGGTCTGTCGGTGCTCCCGAGTGGACGGAGCTCATGATAGCTGTGGTGTTTTGAACTATGTTGTAAATTTTGTTAAAAAACATTTTTGTGCATAGATTCGAATTGTGATGTAGATGCACGACCTGATATGCGAAACAAACCTGAAATCAATAAAACAAATTTAATTAAAAAAATAGCTGTGGTGTTTTGAGTGGTGAGCTGGTCCCATGTGGTGGCAGGTGGTCAGAGTTTGCATCTGTGGGAGCGAGTAGGCTGAGGATGTCAGCGGCGGTGCGTTTGGGTTCGAGGTTTTTGAAGTTGGTGGAGATCTTGTCATGGAAGAAATCCACCAGGGTGTTCCAGAGTTTCTGGGAAGGGGTGATAACGTTTTCAGTGGCTGAGGGGTTGGAGAACTCTCTGACGATGTTGAAGAGTTCTTTTCTGTGGTTGGAACTGGATTTAATGAAGTCAGCAAGTGTGCTCCTTTTCGGCTCTTTCAGGAGTTGGTGGTATTGGTTGAGAGATGTCTTGAATGTGGCTCAGTTTGTGGGTTCCTTGCTAGTGCGCCATTTCCTTTCCAGTCTCTTGCATTTGTGGTTCTTCGTTCCGTGGTGTACCAACTGGCCCGTTTGGAAGATCTCTTGAGTTTGGTGGCCTTGACGGGGTGACTCAGTTGGTGCAGTCGGTGATCCAGGCAGAGAAGTTCTTGGCAGCCTGTTGTAGGTGTCAGGGTGGGAGGTGTTGATGACGTCTGTCCACTCACTCTCTGATACTTTGTTCCAACTGTGGTGTGAGGTGCTAGGTGGCTTAGAGGCAGTGCAGGAGGATCGTGTGATGGTGAAGTGGACGATGACGTGGTCTGTCCAGGTGAACTCGTTGACATGGCTGTACTTGACTGTGTTGCTGGACGTGAAGATGGGGTCGAGTGTAAGTCCTGTGAGGTGTGTGCGGTTGGTGATAAGTAGGGTGAGACCAATGCGGCTCATCCTTTCGAGGAGGTTGCTGGTGTTGGTGTCGTTAAGGTCATTGAGGTGAAAATTGAGGTCTCCGATTAAGATGTAGTGTCTGGAGTCAATGGAGAGCGGGGCGATGAATTCGAGGATGGTGACACAGAAGTTGGGGCGAGACCCTGGAGGTCTGTAAGCGAGGGTGCCTCTGATGGTCTTTTTGCCATCGGTTTGGAGTTGGAAGTTGAGGTGTTCCATGATCTGGGTGGAGGAGCAGTGGATGGTTTCTTTGTGGATGATGGCAATTCCACCTCCATGTTTGTTGAGGCGGTCTCATTGTGCTATCTTGTAGACATTGGGTGGTGCTGAGGAGCTGGTGGGCGCAGATGCGGGGTTGAGCCAGGTCTCAGTGAGGAAGATGACATCGGATGTGAGGGCGGTGATGGTGTCCCGTATCTCGGTGGCGTGTTTACAGAGTGATTGTGCGGTGAGCAGGAGGCAGTGGAGTTGTTCTGAAGCAGGCATGGTCGGCGTGGTGGTGGTCGTCGTGCGTGTAGGTTCTCCGGTGTTGCAGAGTCCAGGGCTCAGAGCTTGGCGGCAGTATATCTGTGAGTAGCGGGAGAGCCAGGGTTCCTGGCGCTGGGCAGGGTCCAGGTGCGACTGGGGCAGACGGGCTTGCGTTTGGCACGCAGGTGGCACGGCCGCACTGTGGCCTTCATTAAGTATGTCCTGCTGAGAGGCGGTGGGCGGGGCCAGCAAGGGCAGGAACCGGGAGGGAGGTGCGGCGGGGAAAATGGCGGGAAAGCGAGTGGGCGGAAAACCAAACAGAAATTAAAACAAAGCAGCACAAAACTAAACAAGTTGAACAAAATTGAACAAAAATGAGTTAAGCAATGTTGAGCACAATAACAAAATAACAAGTAAATAGTTCAGAAACCAGGGAGGCAGCAAAGCAGCAAGGGGGGAGCTGTCCTGAAGGCAACAGACAACAACTCATATGACATCAGGGGGGTATCAGGAATAATCAGAACCAGCCTTGAAGTATATCATGGTGGTGATACGAGAGGTCAGACATACACTGGAAACTAAAATTGACTCTGTCACCATTAAAGTCAATCTCCTTAGCGAGGATCTCAGGAAAATAAGTGACAGGGTCATGCACAACACAGACATTGACTTCAGTGCGAGCTGAAACTAAGCTATTGTGAGAAGTAGTAGACCGACCCCAAAAGGACAATGCAGCAGCACAAGTGAGGCTCAAAGACTATGAATGAAGATCCAGGAGGAACAACAAAAGAATCGTGTGAGTGCCGGATTGAGCTGAGGACTTCAGTGTTGAACTGTTCTTTGAAGACTTTATCCTCTGCACCCTCAAACCAAAAGGTCTCTCAAAGGTTTTCTTCCTAGAACGGGTCCTTAGAGCCTGATTCCACCCCAAAGGCAGGGAACCTCACTCGTCTGCATTTTCAATCATCGCGATTGCAACACCATACTGTAGGCAGGTAAGCAGCAAGATTAGTTTCAGTTTGAGAATGCGGACATCATGATTTTCCCAAATTTTACTCTCAAAGTCCAGCGACTGAGGTGCAGCTTTGGAGAGGTCAAGAGAGAGTTGCGGGAAAAAGAAATTAAATATATGATGCTATTCCCTGCGAGGCTGCGCATTCCACAATGCAAGACTTGGATCGCTATAACACCAAAAAAGCCTGGGAATGGATAGAAGGATGAAGACCCCCTGGGAGGAGGCAAAGAACTGAAAGACTGAGCAGGAGAAACATCACTCCCAGGCGTACTGAGGTGGAGGCAGTGAGGGACCACAGAGATCATGAAAAGGAACTAATGGGCACCTTCCACCTGGCAGTCCAGATGCAGTGGCTGCAAGCGGAACGAACATCTCAGAGAACATGACAGGCAACCGTCAGATCAATACAGACGGAGTGCAATAGAGAGTTGGAAGTTCCTCTCTTTACTTGGAGGGGGAGATCCTAGAGACAAGCGACTGGTGTGAGTCGGGGGAGAAGGGAGGAAAAAGGGGCAAATTAGAAACTTGACTTTGGTGACTGGTTTATCAACAGTATGAAGGTAAATAAGACTTTAAAAGAGACCTGAGTGCTCTGGAAAGTGCAAACTGTGAAAGAAGAGCGGAGGAAGTGGCAACAGGTTTTGGGAAATAGATTAAGAAATGACTCACAAGCTACCATGTTATATCTGGATCGAGTCTCACTTAGCAAGTTGGGGTCAAAGGTAGTTTGAAACCTGCAGCGCAGGGAAGCAGGGATGAAGGCGTTGGGAGGGAGGTTTTATCATGGCAAACGCTTTTGGCACTCTGTCACCAGAGAAATCTAAAATCAAAGACTAACTTTCATATTGGAGCACGCCAAGAGGCAGAGAGAGATGAAGAGGTACCAAAATCAGGCTGAGTATCAAAAGAGATTACCGATAAGACATGAGGCATGCCCACATAGATATTTTGTCCTGGAACATTAAGGGCTTGGCCAGCAAAATCAAAAGGGGGATAATTTCCCAATACCTCAGAAGGCACTCTCCAGATGACTTAAGAGGCGAACGCAGAAGGGAAACAGTTGTAAGACTCTGGAGAGGGGAGGGTACAAAGCTATGGCCCACTACAGCTTTACGTCAGACTCAAGGGGAGCCAGGATACTTCTCAAGAAGATGGCACCCTTCATGCCACAACAGACATGGACTGACAACTAGGACGGATATGTAGCATCGACTGGGTTCTGGAATGGAATAACACTGAAGTTTGGTCCATGTACCTATCTCCCAAATTACAGTCCTCAACCCTGGATGCAGTTGGCTCTCTGAAGCTACAAATGCCAGGGGGTATCCTAATATTGTATGAGGACTTCAACTTAACGCTACAAGATGAACTAGATAGGAGATTTCTTGATGCATTGGGACTACCTGACATCTGGCGGGCACAGCACCCAATAGATAGGCAGTCCTTCTATTCCGAAGCACAGAGTAATTTTTCACAGATTGATTGCTTCTTTACACAACATAACCACATAGGTAGACTTTAGGGGCGAGATTTCATGCTTGAGGGATCTCAGACTGCTCACTGTTCTGAGTGGAGCTTCAAGGAATGGAGCTAAAATAGGCCTAGAAGCTGATATAACCGTGGACAAAGTCACTGAGGCGATTAGAGATCTACAACTGGGCAAGGCACCAGGTCCCAACAGTTTGCCTGTGGAGCTCTATAAGGGCATGGCAAGTAAACGTTCCCCAGATATTCTGCAAATGTGTAGAGAGGCCAATTGCACAGGGCCTGCTTCAGTATAATCAGTACCTTGCCACAATAGTGACAATACTCAAGGAGGGCAACCAGCTGACGGCTGTACCTCATATAGGTGCATATCTTTGCTCATCGCAGAGGTTAAGATCCTTGTAAAGGTAGTGGCGAGTCAATAACAAAGGTGGTCACTGCCCTTGTACACCCTGACCAATCAGGCTTTATGCCTAATAGAAGTACCAGTCGAGAAAAGGACAAGGGAACCCAACTCACTAAGGAACCTGGGTGGGTAAATTATTGTCAGAAACAGTGGTTCCCTAGATCACGTATAGGGTCGAAACGTCGTCGGCAACAAAAGAAAGCGAACCATTAACAGCGCGTATTATTGTATATAGCTGCTGTATATTGTGTATGGAGTTGCTAAATGGTCGACTTTTTTGAATACCTTGGAAACCTTGTAAAATACTGTCACAATTATGTCACCAATATTTTAGGTTCCTGTTTCTCACTGGGGACACTACGCACATTTTTCTTTTTCATTGTATATAGAATTTTGTTTGTGAAATATAAAATACGATTGTATCAAACCAAAACCATAGGTGTATGTGGTTTCTTCGCCCTCTGACATCATTTTAACCCTTCCATTGCGATTGTGCATCTTATTATCTATATATGATTCTATTATTCCACAGGAACCACTGTTTCTGACAATAATAGAAGTACCAGGCTTAATTTGCAGCGGCTGTATGGGTGCATGAAGTACACAGAAAGAACGTTGGAGCCGACAATGGTTCTGTCACTTGATGCTACCAAAGGTTTCGACACTCTGGAGTGGTCCTACATGTTTGAGGTCTGGCAAGGATGGGATTTGGCCCCCAAAATAGATAGTGGGTGAAGTTATTGTATCAGAAAGCAATGGTGGGGGTGAGGGTTAATGGCACCTGGTCCAGCCCGTTCCAGCTGGAGGGGGGTACTATACTGGCGAGCCACCTATGCCCTCATGATCTTTGCATTGGCTGTAGAGTCCCTGTTATGTTGGATTTGGGTAAAACCCTTAGTGAAGGGACTGCAATTGGGGAACAGGTGAGATTAGAGAATCTCACTCTATGCAGACTATGTTCTGTTGTATGTGGTACAGTCCGAGATGACAATTGACAGACTCCTACAGAACTCCATGATCATTGGCAAATATTCAGGATACAGGATTAATTGGGAAAATCATTACTGCTTCCTCTGTCTAAATGGTCTCCGCAACAATTCTACAAATGCTCACTGACACTGGGAATATATATAACCCAAGACGCAGAGGAATCCTTAGGCCATAACCTGTACATTTCATTAGACAAATTTAAAAAGTATGTGAGACATTGGCGGTCTCTTGTCATTGTCATTGCTAAGGCGGGCAGCCATGTTCAAGATGAAGTTTCTCTACGTCTTTCAAGACACTCTCAACAGGCTCCCCCCAGAGTTCTTCAAGAATCTAGAGACAGAGTTTAGGCTACTCATTTAGAGTGGAAAGCCACTGCACATCACGTTCAATAAACTGACAAGGGAGGTCAACAATAGGGGGGGGGGTTAGCATGCTCCCAGACATACAAAAATATTAATGAGTGGCCAGCTGGTGGTGGTTAATGAATAGGCGTTTTCCTCACAGGAGTATCCAGGGCTAAGGATCGATAGACACGCAATGGCACCTAGGGCATTTCCCGCAGCCCTCTATAGCGCTAACCAGCTTAAGGAGATGCCCTGAGGATCAGTACTTAAAGTGTGAAGAGAGATGAATAAATTCATAGGGTGGGTGGGAGCCCTGACGAGTCAAATGCTGCTTTGAGATAGCGATATGTTAGCAAAGGTTGGAAATTTGAAGGGCTTCCTAAAATGTGACCATATGGGAATTAATAATCTAGGTGACCTCTGGAAAGGAAGTGAACCAGTCCTCCAGATGTACTCCATCGAGAATACCAATTCGCTGACACGGAGACCTCCAGATATATTCAGATCAGACACACACTAGCATGTCACATCACTGGTGGCTTGGTGATAGAGGAGTCTTTTTCACTGGAAGATATAGTCCTCTTTGAATCCTCCCCAAACTCTTTGGAGAAGTTGAAAACTGATTGGGAGCGTCATGTAGGGGAACTGGATGAAGATTGGGAGTAAGCCCTTAGAGCACCAAGAAAAGTGGTAATCAGATCAGGGTTCTGACTCATACAGACAGCTGTGGATCATACATAGATCATACTATGCAAGCGAAACATTACTTAGAATGAGAAAGACTGACACCAATAGATGCACAAGAGGATGCAACTAAAGGGGCACCTTCACATATATTTTATGGTCTTGTCCCCAGGTGAAGCACTTCTGGATAGGGGTGCAGGAATGTCTGGGTCAAGTCATCAGCTCACAGGTAAATGGAGAAGCTGAGTTGTTACTGCTAGGTGTATGAGGGGATGAGAGCCGGTCAAAGCACACCAAAATACTCAGCAACTTATGCTTAATCATGGCAAGAAGAAACATTGCCAGAAAGTGGGGAGCGAATATTCCTTCTGGACTGAGTAGCCAGAAGGAACACATGGGCTGGTGCATGCTGGCTGAAAAGCAAATCTACAAGGGAAAAAGATTCCCTAAAAAGTGGAAAAAAATATGGCAACCTTGAATCCATTATTGAGGAACATTATAACTCAAGAGGAAAAAGGGGATTCCTATTAATGCAAGACCCTGCATTGTTGTTGTCATGCCATTGCATGAAGGCAATGGACTACAGTAAAAAAAGGACCAAATAGGAATGCGATCTATTACTTCTCTCTGGTGAAAGTCAAATATATGATTATATGATGATACTGTTTTTTTAATCAAAAATGTTAATTAAAAAGATTTTTTTAAAGACAGTGATCTGTCATAATAATGAGTCACTCTTTCTAGCAGCTCTACAACCAATTCTTCCATTGAATAGATCATAAGATCAATCTTGCACCCAGTCAGGGCGGGTGATTTTATAAGTCACTATGGCTGTACTCAAGGGAGAGACTCCTGTTGAATATAGGCAAAGATTAGTACTCCTGAGTAAACGTCCCCTCTGAAATGATCTATAAATTGAATGTTTCAGACACCAACAATTAAATTCTAAAGGCTAAAAGGCGAGTTAGCATCTTAGAGAGCTCTTATCTCTCAATGGGGCTATAATAAACTTCCAAATCCTCCCAAATTATCATGCATCATAGTTGTGATAAGAGTTGTTCTAGAAGAGGGTCATCTGAAATGAGATCTAACGAAAACTTGGCAACAGCTGTAGGTACTGACAGCATAGTCACATGATAACAAATCTTTGAAAGATGAGTGGGATATGGACCTACTAGCAGATAAAAGACTACCATCAGCATTTTAGAGTAAAACCCCCATCAACCAAACTTTTTGAATGAATGGAATTCAGAAATCTTCTCCACTTCAATTTCAGATGCTGATCACCCCCACTGCTACTTTTCTAATCCCAGAAACACTTTTAAGTGGCAGGTCAATTTAAAAGAGTGTATGGCAATCAGATACAGAAATACTTCTACAGGGTCCAGTAGAGAAAAATCAAAGCAAACCTCAGTAAGAACACAGAAGAAGGAAATGCCAAGCCCATGCAACAGGAACTAGCTGGGCCTATCATGAAGCTACCAATTTACACCATGATTGTGATCAATAGTTATTGACCATGGATCAATGTCAGAGGAGACTGGAACACCCACCCTTGAAAAGGAAAAAGCTTCACAAGAGGATAGGAATGCAGAACCTGCCCACCACAGGTGAGGGTGCCAAAACAGAACTATTTGGTGAAGTCTTAGTGGTCCAGTGGGTTTCGCCTCAGTGTTTATAAGATAGAGGTCTCTAAGATGGGTATTCCCAAGTCACCTCAGAAAGGGTGCTGACTCACCATTACATTAAGCCCCAATAAAGAAACTTGAGACCAGTTGGGACCTTAACCTCTCTGTGTACTGAACTGTAAACCAGAAACCTGATCCGTGGATGGCCATTTAACTTGCCACTGATACTCTTGCTTGCCTAAACACTTTATCATTGACTACTTCGGTGGAACTCCCATTGTTTGGGTGGTGGTTTTTAGAGTGAGTGAAAAAATTATACTTTTTTTAGCTGGAAGCTCAGCCATAGGAACTTGAGTCCACTTAGTGGCCCAGAGTTGCACCCTCTGCCACATACCACTGAGCCAGAGTACCAGACATATCATAGCAAGGGTGCTATACAGTTGCGGCCGGTGCAGGTAAACGCGGTGAGGCAGTGGAGTGGGGCGGGCGGGGAGAAGTCGACAGATGACGGAATAGGTTTTATTTATTTATTTAATTTTACCTATTCCGTTGTCTGTCGACTTCCCGCCCCACTGCGCTTACCTGCGCAGCCGCCGCTGGTACTATACATTGTCTAGCATGGCTGACCATTGGATTGAGTCCAGCGCCAACAGACATTGTATCATGCGCAAATAACTGTTATCCATCCATCAGTGTTGACCCATTAACTGAGACTTTCTTGACAAGCCATTTAGTACACCTGAAGGGTCCTGAAGTCCAGCTAACCTGAGGGACACCGAGATACCCCGGTTGGGGTGATTTGTGCACATTATCAAGTTAAATCATGCATTCATTCATTCATATTGGCAATAGGTGCAGTGGTCTAGAACATCTAGTGCTTAGCACATAAACGCTATAAACATGTTTCGGACCTTGTCTTAACCCAGAAAGTGCTAACACATTCCGGCTTTCTTCCAGTTTCATATCCTTTACCTTTATTTTTATCATCTTGTAAATAAATGTCCTAGTCTTCTTTGAGGCTAGAGTAGTGACTGGACATTGAGTTTAATGGTTGTTATTTACTGTGTCTGAGTTTCTAAGCGCAACCACCTCCTACAGTAAAGTCTAATTGCTTGACATTGTTTTAGCCCTGCTAAGTCAAGTGTCCTAAAGACCCAAGAAAAGGATTCGAAATCAGCATTTTCTTATTTGTAAATACAAGCACTGGGGATGTTTTGCAGTTAAAAAGACTGTGTCCGGAAAATAATACCCTGACAAAGCATAAGTACTTAAAAACCCTGCAGAGTGTAGGAAAATGAGCACAATCAATGAGGCCAAAATGCGAGGTAAAATGACTTTCGTGTCAGTGTTTGCTTTATGCTAACTTTGTACAGGAGACCTATTAATTTCCGCACTAGTGTTCTGGTCTGCACACAAGGGATGTGCTCTGAATATTGAAAAGGGACGATGCTTTATAACCAGATCTTGGTCTGAGCAGAAATGTTCACAACGAACATGATCTCATAATAGCAATGAAGATCAGCCGCACGCAGAATAACAAAGAAACTGACTGCTACCCAGAGTAATTAGCACATTTCTATTCATCTTAAACCTTGTCCAGACAACGACAAGATCCAAGCTTCAGAATACTCATAGTGAGTCACTGCTGTTCAGCTCCTTGTTATACCAATTGAAAAAGGGGTGAAGCAATACAGAAACACGGGGCCCTCATTTACAATAAATTGCTGTAGTCTTTTTGCTGCACTGCCCTATGCCAATTCGAAAGGGCAGGAATGCACCGTATTCACAAGATAAGGTGCATTCCTGTTCTTTCAGCCAGCACAGTGTTTGCAGCCTAGCGCCAAAGCAGGCACCCTTGCACCATAGTGCAAGTGTGTCTGCATTGTTGGCAGGATTGTTTTTGTGCAGGAAGGAATACCTTCCTGCACAAAAACAATCCATAGAGGTGTTTTCCTCGTTCTATGTGTGCTGCAGAATGCAGCACACATGGAAAGTGGAAAAAACGAGGAGAAATGAAAACATTTCTCCTCGTTACGCTTGCTCTGGGGAGAAGTAAGGTTTTGGCGCTGTCCCAGGTTTACATGATTTTGTAAATCTTGGACAGCGTCAAAGTCCATGGGTGTTGCATGGGAACACCCACCGCAATGCCCATGGAAGCTTCCTTGACGTAGAGTAAGGCAAAGTAGCGCTTTGTGCTGCCTTGCCTTGCTCCATATCTATAAGTCCATGCAAAGCCACGCAGGGTGGCTTTGCGTCGATTCATAGATGATTGAGAGGCCTATACCACCAGAGCGTCAAAAAGAGTGAGGCTCTGGCAGTGCAGGCCTCTTGTAAATAACCCCCAGGATGCACTGGCAGGTCTTTTGATTTCCCCTTTTGTTTACAGTTAAGGTTCCTTAAACTGTAATGCAGCACCCTCTAGACACAAATAAATGCGTCTTTTAGTAAATCTGAGCCCTTTCTGCTGATTTTCTGAGGCGGAGCCAAGCAGAGTAACAGGGCAGAGGGTATGGAGTCTGCAGTGAGCAGTATTGGCGGTACTGAGGGGCTTATTTACGAGCCCATTGCGCCACTGGTGCGCCACTTTTTTTGACGCACCGGCGGCGCGAAGTGCAGACCCATATCTACGAGGCCATGCACAGCCACTTTGCGTGGCTTATCTTAACGTCGTACATATAAAGCAAGGCAAAGCAGCGCAAGTCACTGCGTTGACTTACTCTGCGTCAAAGAGGCGTTCCATGGGCGTTGCGGTGGGTGTTCCCACGCAACACCCATGGTTTTTGACGCATTCCCAGATTTACAAGGACTTGTAAACCTGCGAATGCGTCAAAGCCTACGTCTCCCCAGGGGAGGTATAACTAAGAGAAAGAACTTTATTTCTCCTTTTTTTCCCTCTTTCTACGTTTGTTGCATTCTGCAGCACACATAGAAGGAGGAAACGCTTCCATTGATATTTTTTGCAGGAAGGCGTCCCTTCCTGCACAAAAACAATCATTCCTACAATGCAGACACCCTTGCGCCATGGTGCAAAGGTGCATGCGTTGGCGCAAGGCAGACAATTGTGCGCCAGAGCAATGGAAGAGAACAGGAATGCACCGCATCTCATAGATACGGCGCATTCCTGCCCTTTTCTTTTGACACAGGGCAGCGCAGCAAAGTGTCTTTCTGCGCTGCCCTGTGTCAAAACTAGTAAATAAGCCCCTCAGTTCACAGAGGCTCTACCTTATTAGGGAGTGCTGCAGCTGTGATATGTCCTCTTGCGGCACAGGGACCAAGAATGACACGAACACCAGACTGCAGTTCGAATTTGATTGAGGGCCCAAATGGGCAACTCCCTTTTGTTGGTCTGATCCCCTGACTTGTGACGCGAGTGGGGAATGTGTTTGTGCAGGTGTGAGTGACAGCCCACTAAAGGAGGAACAGTCTTTCCTAACAACATATCCGGATTGACATGGCCGGCCTCTCCATATTTTACTCTTTTCCATTACCTTTGTCTGAAAGACAATTTATCCGGTGCCTGGGCAATTTTTATGAAGGAAATGGGATAAAAGAAAGTGTTTCCTGATGGGAATGAGAAACGAAAGTGAAAGAGAGAGAGGGAGTGAGAAAATTAGTGAGTGACAGATGGTGTATCAGGGGGTATTTCTCTGATTCATAGATACAAAGGGGCTCATCATCCGCAACTGCCGGAAAAACCCAATTCTCAAGAAAAATGGGTCGTTTCTTGAAGGTCATTTGAGCCCAGCCCCAGATGCATTTAAGTACGGAGTGAGAGGCTGTTCCAACGATGTAGGGAGGTATGTTTGCTGCTAGAGTCTATCTGCACATTCTAAAACAATCCAGTGTCAAGGAACTAAATGTTTTACTTACACAACACGAGGTTCTACATCCACAGGTATGTTTTGTAATTCTTTCCACATCTCAGATAGGGCCAGAAGCACTCTCTCAGACCGAACTCACAACTCAGGACGGGTGCATTTTCTTCTAATATAAAGTAGAGACATGTGATTAAATTCTCTCTTGTTTGCAAAAGTCATAGAAACAGAAGAATTGCCATCGTTTCCAAGGCTACCACCTGAAATTGATATGCCATGGAAGGTGTGGACATGTGTTTGAATTATTTGTGGAGGTGATTGACCAGCATGTAATAATGTGTTTGATTTTCTGCTTTTCCAGCTGAACCTCTTCCCTCAGTCGAACTCCAGGGTATTCGAGTCGCACAGTTTTAACAGCATACTCAATCAGCCGTCGCGCTATCAGGTAAGGCACTGCGTCACGGGCGACGCGCCGGCACGCGCGCCACAGTTGTTGCCACAAAGTGACAATGAGTTCGTCAGTCATGGAAGCTTGTCACTGCTGTAATGAAATGGTGGTTTCTCCGAGCGGAGGGATATAATGCTGAGTGACTGGTGGCAGAGAAGGCATGTCGGGCAGAGAATGTCATTGGATTACTCCTCGAGCATGAACAATAAACTTCACTGCCTCGGTATGTTTCCTGATTGGCAGCTGGTGTTAATCATAGTCTGGTCCGCTTTTACAATTAGTTTAATTTGTCAGTGGATGGTTTTCAAATACCAAAAATGACAGTTGAATCTTAATTGTGTTTTTGATTTAAATCAAGAGATTACGGCACACAAAAGTTGGCATTGGGAGAAATTCATGTATGTTTTATATGCTCGGGAGCCAGGTTCACCAAATTATTGATGGGGCTCAGGTCATATAAGCATCTTCTTTGGGATAAGATGCCAAGTGTGTCCCAAGGGAAGCCTTACCAACGTGTGTGATAGACCCCTTCCTCTTGGAAAATAGTGTCAGCAGACTCAAGGGGGTGTAAGTAATGGTCCAGGGGACCACTGCCTGTTCTCTTGAGGACTTTCCAAATGGAAAACCTTTTTGTTCTTTAAAATAGCACCGGTTCCTTTAAAGAAAACTGGGCTGCATTTAAATAAAAGGTTTTCATTTGCAAATGTAGTCTGCTGTCCCTTGCAAGCCACCATCCATGTGTTTGTAGCCAAATGCAGGGTTCACAAATTGCGACCTGACTAATTAATATTTGCGAACCCCTACTAATTTTGCAAATCGACGTAATAATACATAGGTAAGTTTGCAGAATGAGATACTGGTCGCAAAAAGATGATGTGCAATTTGCGATTGCTTTTTTGCAACCAGTATCTTAGTACTACTCGCCCCATCTTCTTTAACTTTAGCATTCCTCTAATAAGACGAGGCTGCTCATTGCACAAAGATTTAAATAGAGCACGATTTGGGCAGTTTTTATGGAATGGACATTAATAGCACAATAATTGCTACGGGAACATAAATACAGAATTTAAAAAAAAGGCTTTAATCACTGCTTGATCATTCACACTTATTTAACAGAGCTTACAATTCCAAAAATCTTATATTTTTCCATGACTCGTATAGTCACTTCAATACACATTACTTATTTGGTCCACACAAAGTTTACAACGGTTCCTCCTTTTGCTGGTTTTACCTTTCCCCGTGACTAATTGATTTCAAATATTTTTCCTTAAAACTAAAAAACAGGATAAATGTAAAATATTTCCAAATTTTCTCTGTGTGAGCTATTGAGTGATCAGTCACGACGAAGCCTGTTCATTCCACAGTTATATGAAAATATGAACATTTGTACTACTCAGAAACCATGTTGTACAAATGGGTCCTTTGGCAAAGGATCGTAAACTGCCATACTGCAACCACGTCAAGTAGTGGTAAGGATTTAAACATTTGACATCTATTCCGTTATCTGTAAGCAGTAGCATTTGGACTGTACAGCGGCGCATAGCGAGGGGGGAGAGCACTACACAGATCTCTGTTAAGTAAATACATTGATGTTCAGTGAAGCGGCTCGCCACGAAGCGGCCTCAGATATTTTCAGAACGCGACCAGGTGCGCACTCCAAGCCAGCCTCTACAGGACATAAAATTTAAATATTCACAGCTAGAACAGCTGTATGAAAGGGAAATCAGGAAGTGGTGGGAGGCCACTTCACTGCAGCATTACATTGATGTGAGTAGGGTGCCTAGAGGGCTGTGCATTTATACTGTCCCAGCATACGAGAACCCTGACCCAAAGCTTCTGGAGGAGTGGGCAGAGTATACAGCGGATTAATCGAAGGGCATGCTGGCGATCTTGGTTAAATTTGCCCGGAGTGATCGGGAAAAGGCAGTGAAAGAGATTGAGGAAATTGAGAGGAATATCACTAATGAGGGTGACAAGGGGAAACATGATGAACTGAGGGCCTCTATGAAAAAACGCCTGGAGAACTATGAATTGAAGATTAAACAACGGAAACAACAAAAATTCGACCGCGACGCAAGGGACTACAAACAGGGGAGAATCCTCACGTTCGCCAAAAAATACGACGCACCCCGACGAGACCTGAGGAACAACAGGAATCGCAAGGTGGTGGAGCAAAGGGATACATCGGAATCAGAGGTGACGGACGCCGAGCAATCAGAAGAAGAAGGCGGAGGAGCAAGAGGCCCAGCACCCCACCATTTTCACGAGGAATTCAGCCTGATCCGTCAAACATAGCTCCATGGAGGCAAGGGCAGGCCACCAGAACAACAAGGCACAGACTCACGAGGAGAGGAGGGTAGCAACCGAGGAAGTGGCAACTCAGGCAGGACCATTCGCCCCAAACGGAATGCGAAATTCAGGCAATAAGGACTGCTGTCGAATCAGAGAATCTTACGATTATCAACTTGACGCCTAAAGTGCTAACACCTGTGGAGGAAACAGTTCTGAAGTTAGGACTCTCTTTCTGTCCCACGAGTAACTTTGAATACGCACGAACCAGGATAGACGTCTACAAATTTATAAGGAAGTTAAAACTGTTTAAATTCTTCAAACTAAAGGGACTAGTCTTGAGAAGCGAGACCACGCCTAGGGGGGCCACACCTATAGGAACCAATGTACTGAGTGGGAATGATCTGGACTTACTAGCTGTCTTGGGGGAATTAGGCAGCAGTGAAACACAATCTGAAATTGAACGTGTGGACGACATGGACCGGATTGCCCATCTGAGGATCACACAATCGAAACCATCAAGTCCCTTTCGACCAGCATCGAAGTTCATTCCCCAAATGCCAGCTGATGCCATAGACATTTTCTCAGAGAGAGTCAACCAAGATCTCCTGAAATTCCGGGAGGACACAGACAAATCGAAATATAAATGGAATTTCACTCATGCGCAAAGAAAGGCACTAGTGAACCTCGAAGCAGATGAAGGAATCGTGATCCAACCCTCTGGTAAGGGGGGTAATGTGGTGCTGCTGACACGTGAGAACTACTGTAGAGAGGCCTACAACCAATTGAATAATCAGGAGAACTACCTACCGATTACGACCAATGAATACATGGACAGCATAAGAGACTATGAACAGCTGATCTCTAAATGGCAAGCAAAAGGAATGCTCTCCACAGAGGAATACAACTTCCTATCGATACCATATCCCCGACTACCAACATTTTACCACCTGCCAAAGGTACATAAGAATAGACTGAATCCACCGGGACAACCAATAATATCTTCTATTGGAGGCCTTCTGGAGAACATGTCCAAATTTATCGACTATTTTTTATTTCCCTTTGTGCTGGAACTATCCTCGTACATAAAAGACACTAAAGACTTCTTGAAACACATTGAGGGGATTATGTGGGAATCTGATCTTCTTATGATAACGATGGATGTAGCTAGTCTGTACACTAGCATAGCACATAAGGATGGCATGAGGGCCATAAGATATTTTTTGAGGAATCGTCCCATACAGTTTTCAGAACACAGTGAGATGCTGCTTGAGTTCCTACATTTCTGCCTGCATCATAATATATTCATCTTCCAAGATCAGATCTATAAGCAGCTGAGAGGGACGGCCATGGGAGCCTGCTTCGCCCCCAGCTACGGGAACCTGTTCGTGGGCTGGTGGGAGAAGCAGGTAGCGTGGTCAGAGGCATGTGACAGATGGGTGGAGAGCACAGTTAGCTGGAGACGCTATATAGATGATCTCTTCCTGATCTGGCGGGGCACGAAGGAGTCAGCCCTGCAATACATTGACTATCTCAACTCCAACAACCTTAACCTCAGATTCACGAGCAAGATTAGCTCGAAGGAGGTTACTTTCCTGGATCTGAGAGTCTTTGTAGCAGATGATAGGATTCAGACAGCACTGTTCAGAAAATCCACGGCAGGGAATTCTGTGCTACACGCTAAAAGCAGTCATCCTAGCAACTTGAAGAATAGCATCCCTTACGGGGAACTGTTGAGGATTAAGTGCAACAGTACTAGGGAGGAGGACTTCGAGAGAGATGCAAAGGAGAGTATGAGAAGATTTGAAACAAGAGGGTATGGTAAGGGTATCTTGAAGGAAACTACTAAAAGAGTGGCAGATAAGCCCAGGATGGATTTGCTGAGGGAAGAACAGATAAGAATGAAATCCGAGATGAAGAAAAACTTCAGGCTGATAACAAGCTATACCAATGCGGCCAGTAGCGTAAGAAAGATAATGCAGGCCAACTGGCGCATATTGAAATCGGATGTGGTAATAGGACAGGATCTGCCACCCCATCCCTCACTGACATTTAGAAAAACACCGTCGATTAGAGACCAGCTGGTAGAAAGTTACTTGCCGCCACTTAAAGTGCAGAAAGGCATCACGGGCATCACAAGTTTTTTCCCGTGTGGTAAGTGTAAGGCCTGCACGAACAGCACTAAGGTCACCTCATACAAGGTCGCAGGCCTAAAAGATCCAGTACACATTACCAAATTCATGAATTGCGATACAACCCATGTAGTATACTGCCTAACGTGCCCGTGCGGCATCAGGTATGTAGCTAGCACTATTCATCCAGCTAAAGTCCGCATTTTAGAGCACCAGCGGGCAATCCAAAATAGGGATCCCAGCTACCCGGTGGCGAGGCACTTTCAGACACACCGCAATAGACAGCTTGGGAAATACTTCTGCATTGACCATGTATCACGTGACTTAAGAGGAGGAGACAGAGAAAAGCGTCTACGTAGACTGGAATCACGTTACATCCTTGATTTGGTGACAAAGTCCACGCTAGGCCTGACTATGGGTGAGGAACTTGGGGTGCATCTGTAAGTAAGGTATCAGATAGATGGAAGCAGGCAGATTAAGGCTTCAACATTTCTTGAGTGGTAGCGCTAGGAACATAGGCCCATCCAGGGCTTTATTGAGTATAAAGTATTGTAACATCTTGCAAAGTTAGCGAGGTAGAGGTCTCTAAGGGAGCAGTAGCCCATACAGGGCAGGATGGTGTAAGTTGCGCCAGGAATACAGGCCTATCCAGGGCTTTATTGAGGTTTAACAGCAGTGGCACCTTGCGGAGTTAGCGAGGTGAGGATCCCTATGGGAGCGGCCCATGCAGGGCAGGATGTTCTATTAATCCGTTTTATTTTCACCGCATCCATGCGGTATGTTGTGTTTTGAATACATGCCTAATTTACTCCTGTAGGAACTGTCAATGTAAATGCCGGCACTGAGGTGCGTGTAATATTATTGTTGACATAAGGACCATTGTCAGTGCAAGGAATCATTGCGCTTTGGGAGAATAGGGGCCGGTTGTGTAATTTCCTGTGAGATTACGTCATGTACCACTCTAGTATGGCGGGGACAAAATGTTCCATTGCCTGACCTGCTATGCCTGACTTCCATTTAACATGCATGACGATGTATATTTAAATGAGGTTCAGACGCGGCGGCCGCCAACACTGAGGAAGGCGTACCGCTGAAACGCGTTTGTTTTGTTTATCTTGTGCCAATAAATCCTGAGGTGGATTTGACCCCCGTGAGTGCTCGTGATGTTTTTGGAGCGTTGGTGGATATATATATATAAATATATATATATTCTCAATACAAAGAGCACTCGAGAGAACAAGGGAACTACTTATCCCAGCATGCAACACCAGTGTTACTCACCTGTGATTACTAAAATAAAAATAAAGACATGCTGTTTGAAGTGCATCTTCTGTTTCTGCGCACTGACATTGATGCCTGTGAACAAGGAGCCGAGAGCTCCGAAACGCGTAAGGCTTTTAATTTTTCCAAAGGAAAGCGAATCCTGTTGCCTTTACGAATCCCGAGCAGTGTTCCTCTTCGAAACCGAGCACTCTCGAGTGCTCTTTGTATTGAAAATGTTATGACGGCAGGCCACCGTGAAGAGAGAACCGTCCTTAATTGAGGGGCCATGGAGACATAGAACAGAGTCGAAGTCTCCTGAGGTGCGAAGGATGGCAGTAATAAGGAGGACTTGGAACTTCGGAGGCCCACTGGAGGGCGAAATCAATTAAAGAAAATAATGTTGAAGCGCAGAACCCACTGAGGGTAACAATGAAGAGGCACAGCAAAGCCTACTAAGGCAACAAGGGAACTACTTATCCCAGCATGCAACACCAGTGTTACTCACCTGTGATTACTAAAATAAAAATAAAGACATGCTGTTTGAAGTGCATCTTCTGTTTCTGCGCACTGACATTGATGCCTGTGAACAAGGAGCCGAGAGCTCCGAAACGCGTAAGGCTTTTAATTTTTCCAAAGGAAAGCGAATCCTGTTGCCTTTACGAATCCCGAGCAGTGTTCCTCTTCGAAACCGAGCACTCTCGAGTGCTCTTTGTATTGAAAATGTTATGACGGCAGGCCACCGTGAAGAGAGAACCGTCCTTAATTGAGGGGCCATGGAGACATAGAACAGAGTCGAAGTCTCCTGAGGTGCGAAGGATGGCAGTAATAAGGAGGACCTGGAACTTCGGAGGCCCACTGGAGGGCGAAATCAATTAAAGAAAATAATGTTGAAGCGCAGAACCCACTGAGGGTAACAATGAAGAGGCACAGCAAAGCCTACTAAGGCAACAAGGGAACTACTTATCCCAGCATGCAACACCAGTGTTACTCACCTGTGATTACTAAAATAAAAATAAAGACATGCTGTTTGAAGTGCATCTTCTGTTTCTGCGCACTGACATTGATGCCTGTGAACAAGGAGCCGAGAGCTCCGAAACGCGTAAGGCTTTTAATTTTTCCAAAGGAAAGCGAATCCTGTTGCCTTTACGAATCCCGAGCAGTGTTCCTCTTGAAACCGAGCACTCTCGAGTGCTCTTTGTATTGAAAATGTTATGACGGCAGGCCACCGTGAAGAGAGAACCGTCCTTAATTGAGGGGCCATGGAGACATAGAACAGAGTCGAAGTCTCCTGAGGTGCGAAGGATGGCAGTAATAAGGAGGACCTGGAACTTCGGAGGCCCACTGGAGGGCGAAATCAATTAAAGAAAATAATGTTGAAGCGCAGAACCCACTGAGGGTAACAATGAAGAGGCACAGCAAAGCCTACTAAGGCAACAAGGGAACTACTTATCCCAGCATGCAACACCAGTGTTACTCACCTGTGATTACTAAAATAAAAATAAAGACATTCTGTTTGAAGTGCATCTTCTGTTTCTGCGCACTGACATTGATGCCTGTGAACAAGGAGCCGAGAGCTCCGAAACGCGTAAGGCTTTTAATTTTTCCAAAGGAAAGCGAATCCTGTTGCCTTTACGAATCCCGAGCAGTGTTCCTCTTCGAAACCGAGCACTCTCGAGTGCTCTTTGTATTGAAAATGTTATGACGGCAGGCCACCGTGAAGAGAGAACCGTCCTTAATTGAGGGGCCATGGAGACATAGAACAGAGTCGAAGTCTCCTGAGGTGCGAAGGATGGCAGTAATAAGGAGGACCTGGAACTTCGGAGGCCCACTGGAGGGCGAAATCAATTAAAGAAAATAATGTTGAAGCGCAGAACCCACTGAGGGTAACAATGAAGAGGCACAGCAAAGCCTACTAAGGCAACAAGGGAACTACTTATCCCAGCATGCAACACCAGTGTTACTCACCTGTGATTACTAAAATAAAAATAAAGACATGCTGTTTGAAGTGCATCTTCTGTTTCTGCGCACTGACATTGATGCCTGTGAACAAGGAGCCGAGAGCTCCGAAACGCGTAAGGCTTTTAATTTTTCCAAAGGAAAGCGAATCCTGTTGCCTTTACGAATCCCGAGCAGTGTTCCTCTTCGAAACCGAGCACTCTCGAGTGCTCTTTGTATTGAAAATGTTATGACGGCAGGCCACCGTGAAGAGAGAACCGTCCTTAATTGAGGGGCCATGGAGACATAGAACAGAGTCGAAGTCTCCTGAGGTGCGAAGGATGGCAGTAATAAGGAGGACCTGGAACTTCGGAGGCCCACTGGAGGGCGAAATCAATTAAAGAAAATAATGTTGAAGCGCAGAACCCACTGAGGGTAACAATGAAGAGGCACAGCAAAGCCTACTAAGGCAACAAGGGAACTACTTATCCCAGCATGCAACACCAGTGTTACTCACCTGTGATTACTAAAATAAAAATAAAGACATGCTGTTTGAAGTGCATCTTCTGTTTCTGCGCACTGACATTGATGCCTGTGAACAAGGAGCCGAGAGCTCCGAAACGCGTAAGGCTTTTAATTTTTCCAAAGGAAAGCGAATCCTGTTGCCTTTACGAATCCCGAGCAGTGTTCCTCTTCGAAACCGAGCACTCTCGAGTGCTCTTTGTATTGAAAATGTTATGACGGCAGGCCACCGTGAAGAGAGAACCGTCCTTAATTGAGGGGCCATGGAGACATAGAACAGAGTCGAAGTCTCCTGAGGTGCGAAGGATGGCAGTAATAAGGAGGACCTGGAACTTCGGAGGCCCACTGGAGGGCGAAATCAATTAAAGAAAATAATGTTGAAGCGCAGAACCCACTGAGGGTAACAATGAAGAGGCACAGCAAAGCCTACTAAGGCAACAAGGGAACTACTTATCCCAGCATGCAACACCAGTGTTACTCACCTGTGATTACTAAAATAAAAATAAAGACATGCTGTTTGAAGTGCATCTTCTGTTTCTGCGCACTGACATTGATGCCTGTGAACAAGGAGCCGAGAGCTCCGAAACGCGTAAGGCTTTTAATTTTTCCAAAGGAAAGCGAATCCTGTTGCCTTTACGAATCCCGAGCAGTGTTCCTCTTCGAAACCGAGCACTCTCGAGTGCTCTTTGTATTGAAAATATATATATATATATATATATCCAAATGCACATTTGACGTGAAGGAATGCCCAGCCTCCCAGGTCGGAGCTCGGTAGCGACGTCACCGCTCTATATTCCAAAGCATGCACACTCTCCTTCTCCCGAAAGTGTAACATAAGCCCACCAGCCAGTTTCAGGTAGGAATATTTCATTTATTCAAGAGTTTCCATGACGCGTTTCGATCTCTTCAGATCTTAATCATATGGAAATATTGGGTTAATTGCTTGCACTTGCTTATAACAGGTTTTTTCACGGAACACGGGAGGCCTGTCTGGAGAAATTCTTTGAAAGGCTGACTGAAGTGGCCAGGGTTTGCGAGGGTTCTCCGATAACCCTTGCACATGCCAGTAAGGAATGAATGTTGAACATTTTGTGAGGTCATAAACAGCAACGGAATAGAATTACATCGAATACTATGCACTGGGTCTCCATTTCCCTTTGAAATTGCGCAGGATATAAACTCTGCCCTAAATGAAATTGGTTTCTACGAGGCAAAATGAGAATATGTACTGATACGAAATAAGGGGAAATGGAATACTGTAAAACATCTAATCAAACGGATATAATTGAAAGCAGATTGAGCAAACACAATGCATTATGGTAACTGTGGTCTGGAGCGACTTTTGAAAACATCAGAAATCGTCTTTTGGACATAAAAATGACAAACATCTGCCAATAGGTGCTGTTACTTTGTGAACTGTAACAAAGATTAGAGCGGACTCAACTTGGTAACCACAAAACTTTAATCAACTTGTGATCGTTTTTGCAATGATTTATATGACTGAATAATTCCGTTGAAGTATGCTTTTTATGTTTGTGAAAAAACCTGTTATAAGCAAGTGCAAGCAATTAACCCAATATTTCCATATGATTAAGATCTGAAGAGATCAAGACGCGTCATGGAGACTTGCTGTTTGAAACTCTTAAATAAATGAAATATTCCTACCTGAAACTGGCTGGTGGGCTCGTCTTACACTTTCTGGAGAAGGAGAGTGTGCATGCTTTGGAAAATATATATATATATATATATATATATATATATATATATATATATATATATATATATATATTTCTGAAACATTCTACACAGAAGAACCAATGACTTTTTATTGTTACAATATCAGTTCATGGCAGATCTAAGTTACATTCTGATGGAGCAAGGACTCAAAAATGAGACTTGCTCGAATGCATGTTGAAACTCTTAAATAAATTAAATATTCCTACCTGAAACTGGCTGGTGGGCTCGTCTTACACTTTCTGGAGAAGGAGAGTGTGCATGCTTTGGAAAAAAAAAAAATATATATATATATATATATATATATATATTTCTGAAACATTCTACACAGAAGAACCAATGACTTTTTATTGTTACAATATCAGTTCATGGCAGATCTAAGTTACATTCTGATGGAGCAAGGACTCAAAAATGAGACTTGCTCGAATGCAATCACCTCATAGTATTAATTTATTAATCTTGTATTGTTTATACTAACGTTGCATACATTACACGAATAGCAAGGAAGCTTGCCTATGTGTTCTAACTAACAAGTAACGCTTGTCTTTTTCTAAAATGGCCGCAAAAGAGCAGGAATCTTACTGCGCATGTCTCATCCATATCACAGGGTGTGACGTCTTTCTTTGCTTGGTGGGAAAATTCTGCTTCTGCGCAGTGTGCATTAAAATGGCTGCTTGATGTTTTCACATGCTTCAGCTTGCTCTTGTGTTATTATTAATTTGTCGTTTTCTTAACGCTACTAATGCGGGATAGATTTATAAGTAAATGGGGATAGAGTAGAAAGAGTGGGTATACAGTGAAACATATTATTTTGTGATTTTAATATTTTCTTCTTTGACTTTTAATAGTTCGTAAACTTGGGCCTGGGGTTGGTGATCTGAAACTCGAGAGACAGTGATTCTGTGCATGTGTCCTCCTTGGCTGCCAAAGAATAAAGAATGAAGTCAACCTGGACGTCGTCCAAGGCCACGACCTAATGGCCGATATTGATATATTTATGTGTTCTTGCCAAACTTGTAACTATGTATATGGAAAATGAATAAACTTTGTCGTGAGACGGGTGGGAAATAAAGCCAATGTATTAAAATTGATGGGCGGTAGTTTAAAAACAAAGGTCTTCAGAAATGCGTACCAAATCAAAATGGTGTGAGGATCAACCCCATGTCCCTCTCCAATCAGAAGTAGTGGTCCCATATTTTAGCAACATTAAGGGGAGGTACATGGGCGTAGAAGGGTATAATAGATATAGTATTAGCAAATTAGCTAAGGCATTGCATTAGCATTAGGACGCTGACCGAGTGCATGCTGAACCGCTGTCCAGAGAGGTCCTGAGGAGGGGGCGGCGGAGTCCATTAGAAGGAAGGCACGGGAGAATCGAGGAGAAGCCGAGTATCAGAGAGGGGAACGACGCAGGCGTTGTTGTAGAGAGGTCACCGGTCCTGTCCTGATCCTGGAGGAGGTCTTTGCTCTTCATCCTTCCTGGGTCCTAATCTTTCCAACTCCTTGGCCAAGGGTTTGGTTCTCGCACTTAGGTAAATATAAATGCAACCTTTAGTTGCGCTGCTGTCTCTATCTTCTCCTTTCTGAGGGACCGTCATGAATCAATAATTATTATTCTATGCTTCATCTGTGATATGCGATTAAGTACCATGTGGTTCTGTAATTTACTCTGCTAAATCTTTAGATAAACATTTTAAAACTTCCTGACTCAGTGGTTATTTCAGGATTATGTACTATAATGAATGTCACTCATTTTAAACTTCCCAATTAGCAAAGGATTCATTGGTAAGTCATTACTCTTCAATCGGAAGGTAATTGGTAGCAGGGATTTTGATAAAGAGTAACAACTGATAACACCCAGCGTAAGTATTAGCGTAGTATGAATGTATGGGCCCAAGTGAGTATCTGGTGTATGAATGCTGTTTGCTAATATCGCGCTGGATCAGTTTTCTGGTAGTCAGAGGATGATTACTCTTTGTTAATTGGGTAATGAGAATTTTTATTTTTATGAACTAACATCTGTGTATTCAAAGTTTGTTTTATGTTGTCTAGAATCCCCGGGGAAAATTGAATAGCAGATGGTAAGTGGAAGCCATACTGCAGTGAGGTTATCTGTCAGGCAGAAATAGTACTGAAAAGTTAAGCAGGACTATCAGTACTGGTTAGGGAATCTATGCGTGAGTAATAGCAAAAGAGTACGCTGGTGAAAATTTGATGTTATATCACCTAGAAAGGGTAACATTGAAGAAGTAACAGGTACTTCTGGAGCTTGTGTGAAGAGTAAACGGAAGAGTTTTACTCGTAGTGTATGTTTAGTAAATGGAAAGGTTTTACTAATTGTGAGAGAAAACTATCTTTTCTATTTTAGAGAAACTGGCATGATAGTGAATGTTTTATGTTGTTACTGAAATTTAATTAAAGATTTATAGAGAAAATAAACTTCGCGTAAGATTTTGTAAAGGGAGGGTCAGCTACCGGAGAGGGAGCTGACGTCACAAACGCCGCGCTGGGATTGGTTGAATCAGCGGGTGTGGAACGACTCTTGTAAAGGAGGGGTCAGTAGTCAGGAGCAGTACTGACGTCACAGGTGCCGTGCTGGGATTGGTTGAAACAGCGAGGGACAGAGAAGCGCAGATTGTAAAGGAGGGGTTGACAGACAAACGTCACCGAAAGGCCGAGTTAGGATTGGTTCAGAAATAAAAGTTAGCAGACACTTGATTGGTTGATATTCTCGAAGCTAAAATCTTAGTGGATAGAGATTGCATGTTAAACAGGGATCCGACTTTAACAGGAACTCGCCCGGATAGGAGATTCCTGGGTTTTGCAGAATATAATTTTATACATTGAGATTTGTCCAAGATGTACGGAGAAAAGAGAAAAATGTCCTTTCTGCAAAAGATTAAGAACTATTTTAAAAAGGATAAACCAATCAAAACTAGGGAAGGAATTATCATTCCACCAGCTAAAACGCCCGCTTCATTCATGATGATGGAGAGAGGTTATCATACTTGTGTATGGATAGAGAATTGGATAGAATATACCAAAAATGATGGGATATTAGCATTTCCCGATAATGGTACCTTTAATGGAAGAATTCTTCAAAATTTGAGATTGAGGATGAATGACCTAGAACCCAGACCTAGATTAACTCAATACGAAGCCTTAGAGGAATGGGAAACCGAGGCATTTGAGCGTGACCGATCAAGGAGTAATAGGGGTTATCGAGGATTTTTCCCCAGATACCAACATGAGTCTAGGGACGGTCAGATGAAACAATGGAGAAGGGCAATGCTTACAGAAGGATTATATCCATTGCTAACAGCAGAAGAAAAATTTGGAAGCAAATGCACAGAAAAGACAAAACATTTAATGAGAAATGGAGATTCCGAAGATGAATTTATAGAAGAAATATTAAGGAACCCCCACCATATCAGGAAGGGACAAGTGGATGCACCCCAAGTGCCCCACTGTTAAAAACTCCATTAGTACCACAGGTAGTGCATGATTTCACCCCCAGTAGGATACTTCACGATAAAGAAAAAGAAGCCCTAGAAAAGACAAGAGCAGAATTAATACAGAAGATAACACAGATAAAGGTACATCCTGATTCTTTGACCATACCTGTAACAATTGGTCCAGTAGTCCCATTATATGGTAATCAGGGAAACTGTCCTCCACCGTTAGCTATGCCTACTCCTGTGAATATTCCTAAACCTGAAGCAACAGTAATGGTTGAGGATCATTTTAGTGATTGTGAATCTACGATATCATTAATGGATTTACCAATTTGAGATTCTGTCAATAGTACTCCCAGAAGAACTACACCTGGGTGCTCGAAAGAGATAAACTTGATAACTTCATCAGGAGCAAAAAGTGTCACTGTAGTTAGTCCAGAAGACTTAGAAAGGTGGGCACAAGGATCAGATCAGCAGTGTACACCTCCAAAAATGTAGGATATTTATAAATTAAAAGTCGAATTAGAAGAAATAATAGCAGGAAATGTGGGGCTAGATCGCCTAAATGCTTACAATGAAGAAGAATTATTGTTCATATGCAGAAGTATCACCAGAAATGTAAAAATATTTCATGAAAAATTATCAGATTTGGCTCTGCAGATGGGAATTGAAATAGGGAGATCAAAGGTGTTGCAGAAACCCTATAGAGCAGATTTCTCAGACAAAGATTTAGAAAATATGAATGCCTCTGGAAGAAAATTACAAGTAAAAGAGTTAATGACAGTCTTGCAAAAATGGGGAGACCTAGATAAATGGAGAGTTCGATGGGCAAAGAAAAAGGAAGAAGCACGATCCAGTAGAACAGCCTCTGAATATGTGATGAAAGAAACAGGGAAGACAGATCAAATGTACCCGATGCGAGAAGTTCCCGGAGGGGGCTATGTACATGTCCCATGGAGTAGACAGGATATTTTGTCATTTACGAACGATTTTCCAAAGTTGAGAGAAAAACCAATTGAATGGTACAAACAGGTTGAGAGGTTTGTGAAGGTGTCAAAGGTATTGTTGAAAGATTTAGATGGTCTGTGTGACATAGTGGTACCTGCCGATTTGTGGACAGATTGTAAAATTACAGTTGATTGGCCTAGTGATGAGTATCCTAGGGATCCAAAGACAGGTGCCCCGTCAAATGATGTAATGAAAAAGTATCAGCAGGTGATAACTTTCCTGAAAGGCAAAATACCACCGAAAGAAACAGATTGGGTGAAAATAGACCGAACAACCCAAGAAGCTAGTGAATCGGTACACGCCTATTATGAGCGTTTATTGCAGGTGTTTAAGCAGTATAGTGGATTTGAGGACATTGGAGACAAGAACATGAGTCAGTTTGTGTATCGATTTGTTTATGGTCTGAAGCCAGAAATTTGTCAGATGATTAAGCAGCACATGTTGTGTTGGCAGGGCAAACCCATAGACGAGATTCTGAAATATGCGAAATACTGTGGAGACGATATTGAGGATAGGCACAAGAAATTGCAGGAAAAAGTGATGTGGGCACAAGTGAAAATGGCTGAGAAACAGGGAATTAATTTGGAAAATCCAAGTGAAAATCAAGGAAAGGATTCTGGAACGAATGGCGATACTGGGAATGGTGGAAAAGTGAGAGGACGAATGAGTAGAGAAGAAGCTAAAAAGAAATTTCCTTGTCATGGATGCGGAAAATTGGGGCATTGGAAGGATGAATGTAAAAAGATTCGGAATAATAATGGCCCAAATCAAAATTTAAATCCACAGACGCAGAATGACTCACAGCAGGGTGTAAATCCTCAGAGTCAGTTGCCACCTGCACCTATTCAGGGTAATGTAAGCAGAGCAAACCACGGTACAGACGTCGGATATCAAGGAGGAAGTGGTAAGAATGATTATGTAACATCACAGTTTCTTTTACAGGACGATTTCTGTCAATACAGTTCATGACGGTGCCTGGGAGAGGGGGAGAAGGAGTGCGTACTTGGCGCATCCTTATCGGTAGATCAGTCAGGTCCATATGTTGAAGGGAGTGTAAAAGGTAATGATATTACTTTTCTTTTGGACACTGGTGCTACCCGGTCTACTGTGAGAACAGCAGACATTCCAGACCTTCCTCTCTCTGGAGAAGCTATCCAAGTAGTGGGAGTAGCTAATAGAAAGATTAGAACACCTCTTACCGAACCAATGGAAGTTAAAATTGGAAATTTCAGAGAAATGCATCAATTTGTAGTGTGTGATTCTAGTCCAGTAAATTTATTAGGTCGTGATTTGCTGTGCAAAATGAATTGTACAATTTTCTGCACCCCGGATGGTGTGGCAGTTCAGACCCCAGATGAAGATCATGTATATAAGTTTATGATTGCAAAACAAGGCACAGAGGTAGATGAGATGTTTTCGTTAATAACAAAAGATGAACTGCCAGAAGAATTAAAAACTACAGTAAACCCCATAGTATGGGATTTCACAGGAAAAGAAGTAGGACTTATGGCCAAAATAGACCCAGTTAAAATTACTGTAAAAGAAGGTGCGATTTTCCCAAATACTAGACAGTACAAAATGAGTGCAGAAGTAAAGACAGGAGTCATTGAAGAAATCAATCGAATGGTAGAACAAAACATACTAAGAGAAGTGATGAGTAGCCCATGTAATTCACCAATAATGGGTTTAAAGAAACCTAGCGGAAAATATAGGATTGTTCAGGACCTGCGGAAAATAAATAAGATTGTGGAACCTTGTTGTCCTATAGTACCCAATCCTGCAGTAATCCTATACCAGATTCCTTGGAGTGCAGGATGGTTCACAGTGATTGATTTATGCCAAGCGTTCTTTTCAATACCATTGCATCCAGACAGCCAGTATCTTTTTTCATTTAAATTTGAGAACAAAGTCTATGTATGGAATCGTGTTCCTCAGGGGTACACGGAAAGTCCTTCTATTTTCAATCAGTTATTGAAAAAGTGCTTAGAGAAACTAGTGATGCCAGGAAGCTCAGTCCTAGTGCAATATATCGACGACTTACTGGTGGCATCGAACACCAGAGAGGATTGTGTTGTTGATTCCATAGCACTATTAAATCATTTGGCTGAAGAAGGGCATAAAGTCTCACCAGAAAAATTGCAGTTCTGTACAACAGCTGTTAAATATCTGGGACACCAAATTGAGAGGGGAAAAAGAAGAATAACCTCGGAAAGAGTACAATTGATTAAGAAAATGCAAATGCCTGTAACCCAAAGAGAAGTGAGAATGTTCCTAGGAATAGTAGGTTACTGTCGACAATGGATACTAGGATTTTCCTTGTTAGCGAAGCCCCTAATTCAAATGACAAGAAAGAAGGCAAAAGACCCAGTTGATTGGGATGATGAGAGTGTAGGAGCTTTTGTAAAATTGAGAAATGCTTTGTGCTCAGCACCAGCCCTAGGCATGCCCGACTATAAGAGAAGCTTCGCATTGTTCTGTCATGAGAGAGAAAATTGTGCACTTTCAGTCCTAACCCAGAGACATGGTTTGGACAGACGTCCTATAGCATATTTTTCTGCTACATTGGATCCAGTGGCAGCCGCATTGCCAGGCTGCTTAAAAGCAGTAGCGGCTACCTGTTTAAGCATTGAACAAAGTGAGTCAATTGTGATGGGACACCCAGTAAAGGTGTTTGTTCCACATGCGGTTGTGATTCTGTTGACAAAAACTCAAACTCAGCATCTTACTCCTAGTCGGCTGACTAAATATGAGAGAATAATAATGGGTGCTGAAAATGTGAACATAGTGAGGTGTACAATAGTAAATCCTGCAACCTTACTACCAGACCCGTATCATGAGGAAATTAAAAATGACGAAGAAGAGGAACATGATTGTTTACAAGTCACAGAGTTATGCACAAAACCATGTCCGGACATTGAAGAACAGCCCCTTAGAAAGCCAGACAGGGAGCTGTTTGTTGATGGTTCATGCCAGAGGCATGAAGATGGTAAACTGACTGCAGCATATGCAGTATGTGAATTAACTGGAATAGTCGAAGCATCCTATTTACCAGGAGTAAAATCTGCACAAGTAGCTGAATTGATTGCTTTGATAAAAGCGTGCAAAATTGGGAGGAATCAAAAAGTGACTATATTTACAGATAGCCAATATGGTTACGGGGTTGTGCATGATTTTGGCCAACTATGGATGCAGAGGGATTTCATGACTTCTTCAGGATCCCCCATTAAAAATGGAAAATTTGTAAGGGAATTGCTGGAGGCAATACAATCACCAAAAGAATTGGCTGTGGTGAAATGTGCCGCACACCAGTCAGGAGATGACTGGGTGGTAGTCGGCAACAGATATGCAGATCTTGTGGCTCAACATTGTGCCAGAAATAGATTGTCAGTCAATAAAAGGGTGGAAAGAATGGGAATCAGCTGCCAACTTATGCTGTATATGCCACCTGAAACATGGAATGAAGTTAGAAGATTGCAAGATGGTGCTGATGAAAATGAGAAGAAAACATGGGTCAAAGTGGGTTGTTCCCAAAGGGGAGATGATGAAGTGTGGATTTGTGCTGATGGCAGACCAGTCATGCCTGACTGTCTGCTCTCTCAAATGGCCAGGATGTATCATGGAGACACACACATAGGGAGAGATGCAATGATTAGGCTTTTCAGACAGAACTGGTACAATCCCAAGTTCAGGGCTGTAGCAGAGAGCCTTTGCCAGAGATGTTTGACTTGCCAGATGCATAATCCAGGAAGAAAAACAATAATTGGGTTTGGGAAAATTGGAAAGGCAGAAGGTCCATTTATAAGACTACAGTTTGACTTTATACAGTTACCACCATGCAGAGGGTTGAAATATGTACTAGTCATAGTATGTCTGTTTTCAAAGTGGGTGGAGGCTTACCCTACCAGGAGGAGTGACAGCATTACAGTCGCAAAGTTGTTACTACGAGAACTCATTCCTAGGTTTGGTTTCCCAGTAACTTTGGAATCAGATAGAGGAAAACATTTTAACAGTGAAGTGATTCAAATAATCTGTGAAGCATTCCAAATTGAACAAAAATTGCATTGTGCATATCGCCCAGAGGCTTCTGGAGTGGTTGAACAATTGAATGGCACGATAAAATCCAGACTGGGAAAAATGTGTGCATCAACATCATTGGAGTGGCCAGATGCATTGCCACTTGTCTTAATGGGACTAAGAAGCATTCCTGATAGAAATACGGGATTGAGCCCACACGAGATAATGATGGGAAGAGCAATGAGACAAGCACATGTTCCCATAAACAAACTGCTGAATATATCTGATGATATGGTACTGGATTATTGCAAAGGATTGGCTGACCTAGTGCGTTCTGTCTCTCATCAGGTCGGAGAAGACGCAGTTTCGAGGCAGCCTGAACAAGAACATGATCTGAATCCTGGTGACTGGGTGGTAGTGAAGAATCACACCAGAGAGACGTGTCTATCACCTAGATGGGGAAAACCTTGTCAAGTCATACTGACTACCAATACAGCAGTGAAGTGTGCAGGATTTCCTAATTGGATTCATGTAAGCCACACCAAAAGAGTACCAGACCCTGAAGAAGAAAATCCTCAGTCAGCATCAATCACTGAGGAAGCTGAAGGTTGCCCAGCTGAAGAATCTCAGGCTCGAGATTCCAGAGAAGCTGCAGAAGAACAACCGAGCACAAGTCAGGACTGGATACCGGTGGTAGAAATTCCTGAAGTTTACTACAGAACAAGAAGTCAAGCAAAATTGGAAGAAATTGAAGAAGATCAGATAGGTGAAGAAGAAGCAGCTCAGGGAAAAGAAGAACATACAATAAAAGAACCTGAGCAGGACCAGATAGGGAAAGGAAACTGGACTCAAAATAACGAAGAACCAACAAGTTTTGAGCAGGGAAAGACAGGTTTAGAAGAATCCGGTCAGGCTGCAGAAGTACAAAGTGCAATAAGCCCTGATCAGAACCAGTTAGATCCAGAAAATCACACAGAAGAAAAAGATCTCGAGAAACATGAGCATGAAGAATTAAAGAAAGAACAAGGTCAATTATTGGAAGCTCACGGAGGAGCTGCAGAAGAAAAACAAATAAGGCCTGGAAAAGAGCAAGAAAGAAAAACAGTAATTACAGAAAACGAAAAGGTGTCAAACAGTGAAAATAAAGAGATTGCTGAAGACAAAAATAAAGAAACAGTGCAAACAAAGAAAACAAGAAAAGGTGATCATTGGCCTAGTGTCATTAAAAGAGTAAAATACCACATAACAACCAGAAGTGAAGATCCAGATCAAGTAAATGAAGTAACAAGTCAAACCGAACAAGAAAACAGAACTAAGAAAAGAAGAAGCAAGAGATTGAAACTTGTAAATAACAAATTCAAGGGTCCTGATTGGACTTACATTAGTCTTGAAGATTACGAGAGCTCAGAGTCAAGTGAAAGTGGTGACGAAGGAACAAGTGCAGAATTGACGTACGAGAAAGAAACAAGACCACCTTGACTACGCAAAAGAGTCATATAAAGAAAAACGAAAAATAGATAAGAAGAGCAATCTTCCTTGTCGAAATGTCTGATGATAGAGTTGCTGGGAGACCAAAACAGAGATGTTGTATAAGATGCTGTGCAATATGCATATGTAGTCTAGTAATGGTGCTTATAGTATGGTTAGTTCTGATCGTAGCAGTCCCTTACCTTATGATAATGGATAAAAAGATTAATAACGAAACTAAAGGAAAGACAGCACACATGAAGGGAAATAGAGTAGAACTAATGGCAGAAAATGAACCAGAGTTTCATCATGAAATAACTGATAACGACACTAGTTTAAATGTTTTCACAAAATTATTATTTCAATATGTAGATACCATGGAAGTTAGTAATTGTTATGTCTGTATGAAGTTACCTGAATCAGTAGCAGAAGGATTAACATATCATCACTTACCATTGACATATGGCATATCATGTAGTGTATTAGCTAGTTTATTTTATAGAACAGGGAGACTTCAATATTATTATTCAAACACAGATGTGATATTTTCGGAGGTTCCGATTCGCAAGAGTATGAACCCAGTGCTTAGTAGTCAAGACGCACAGTTTATGGGAGAATTTTTCTTAACAATGAAATCGATAGACATAACACATGCACATAGACACAATCTAACATGTTCTTTACACGAAGAAGAAAAGATATTTTTAAATTTAGTAGAAGATAGAAGACAAGATTTTTAAAAGAAAGCTTCTGAGCATAAGGCTCATTTGCCACCTTGGGCTGGAAAAGATGGGAGTTACACACCTGGCAAGGCTCAAGCTGCTATGGCTCTGGATTTTGTAAAGACGGGGAAAATTTGTCTACATAGATTAAGGACTGATTATAACAATGTTTTCAACGGTACCAGTGAATGTGAACACAATTTCTTAATTCTTGGAGGTTGGGGAATAAAAGGAGGAACAGATTCAGTTTTTCCTGGAATCTATTATGTATGCGGGAATAAGGCTTACTTTAGGCTTCCTGCACGGTGGTATGGAAGTTGTTATTTTGGAATAGTATTTCCAAAAATATACCACGTAAATAGAAACACTGGGAGCAATGAAAACAATGGCGAATTAACACGTAGTAAAAGAGCTAGTTTTTCTGAAATTGTAGGTGATATATTTGGTGCATTGATACCTTCGGTGGGAATAATTCTGAACTCAAGGAAAATATGTAAATTGTCTACAGTGGTTGATCGTTTATCAACTGACACTTCTGGAGGATTTCTAATGATTAATGCAGAAATGGTTGCGATTAGATCTATGGTTATGCAAAATCGACTTGCTCTTGATATTCTATTGGCAGAAGAGGGCGGAGTCTGTAAATTACTGAAGACGAAACATTGTTGCACTTACATTCCTGATAAAAGTGCAGAAATTGGAACATATATACAGAATATAACTAAACTTGAGAAGGAACTTAAACCACTGGAAGTTGATAGTGTATGGGAAAGATTGACAAGTAGTATTGCGTCAATTGGTACCTGGTTTTCTAATGTAGGAAAAGGGCTTATAGGTCAAATACTAGTACCTTTAGCAGGAATAGCAATAATAGTACTGACGATAATAATATGGTGCAAATGTTGTAGAAAGAATGAATCGTATACTGTGACAGGAAGAGGAAAGAAGAGAAAGGTTGATGAAATTGAACTTGAGGATGTGAGAAGTGAATTATACAAGAAATTGAAAGGGGATGTTAAAAATAGAAAATGTAAAAATGAGAATGAAACTATTTGCTAGAAGTTGGCATCTGATTGAGGGTAGTATTTTGATGGCTATTAAACGCCATCAGAGAGGGGATTGATGGAGCAAGGACTCAAAAATGAGACTTGCTCGAATGCAATCACCTCATAGTATTAATTTATTAATCTTGTATTGTTTATACTAACGTTGCATAAATTACACGAATAGCAAGGAAGCTTGCCTATGTGTTCTAACTAACAAGTAACGCTTGTCTTTTTCTAAAATGGCCGCAAAAGAGCAGGAACCTTACTGCGCATGTCTCATCCATATCACAGGGTGTGACGTCTTTCTTTGCTTGGTGGGAAAATTCTGCTTCTGCGCAGTGTGCATTAAAATGGCTGCTTGATGTTTTCACATGCTTCAGCTTGCTCTTGTGTTATTATTATTTTGTCGTTTTCTTAACGCTACTAATGCGGGATAGATTTATAAGTAAATGGGGATAGAGTAGAAAGAGTGGGTATACAGTGAAACATATTATTTTGTGATTTTAATATTTTCTTCTTTGACTTTTATTAGTTCGTAAACTTGGGCCTGGGGTTGGTGATCTGAAACTCGAGAGACAGTGATTCTGCGCATGTGTCCTCCTTGGCTGCCAAAGAATAAAGAATGAAGTCAACCTGGACGTCGTCCAAGGCCATGACCTAATGGCCGATATTGATATATTTATGTGTTCTTGCCAAACTTGCAACTATGTATATGGAAAATGAATAAACTTTGTCGTGAGACGGGTGGGAAATAAAGCCAATGTATTAAAATTGATGGGCGGTCGTTTAAAAACAAAGGTCTTCAGAAATGCATACCAAATCAAAATGGTGTGCGGATCAACCCCCTGTCCCTGTCCAATCAGAAGTAGTGGTCCCATATTTTAGCAACATTAAGGGGAGGTACATGGGCGTAGAAGGGTATAATAGATATAGTATTAGCAAATTAGCTAAGGCATTGCATTAGCATTAGGACGCTGACCGAGTGCATGCTGAACCGCTGTCCAGAGAGGTCCTGAGGAGGGGGCGGCGGAGTCCATTAGAAGGAAGGCACGGGAGAATCGAGGAGAAGCCGAGTATCAGAGAGGGGAACGACGCAGGCGTCATTGTAGAGAGGTCACCGGTCCTGTCCTGATCCTGGAGGAGGTCTTTGCTCTTCATCCTTCCTGGGTCCTAATCTTTCCAACTCCTTGGCCAAGGGTTTGGTTCTCGCACTTAGGTAAATATAAATGCAACCTTTAGTTGCGCTGCTGTCTCTATCTTCTCCTTTCTGAGGGACCGTCATGGATCAATAATTATTATTCTATGCTTCATCTGTGATATGCGATTAAGTACCATGTGGATCTGTAATTTACTCTGCTAAATCTTTAGATAAACATTTTAATACTTCCTGACTCAGTGGTTATTTCAGGATTATGTACTATAATGAATGTCACTCATTTTAAACTTCCCAATTAGCAAAGGATTCATTGGTAAGTCATTACTCTTCAATCGGAAGGTAATTGGTAGCAGGGATTTTGATAAAGAGTACAACTGATAACCCCAGCGTAAGTATTAGCGTAGTATGAATGTATGGGCCCAAGTGAGTATCTGGTGTATGAATGCTGTTTGCTAATATCGCGCTGGATCAATTCATAATATCACCCCCTGTGCATTTTATGTACAAACATACGTTAAATTACCGTTGCGAAATGGCATGTTCTTGCCGTCCCGCCTTTGTGACATAAATAAGCAAGTAGCTTAGATCAGGGTAACCTTGTCCTATTTTTTTTTAATGAAACGTTCTTGAGAAAGCCTCTCGTAGCCATTAGAGGCGTTGTGGTAGAAGATGGATGCTCAAAGAATATGGTTGAGCATCTATGTATGTGGACAGTGGTTTTTACTCACAGGTTTAGCCCCATCAAACCCCATCTTCACAGCCACTCCCAGACGTAAAAACCATCAGTATCACCAGGTGGCCACTTAGCTCATGCACTAAACTAGAGTCAACACTCTGTACCTAACTAACGTATCATATTATTTTGAGTTCCTCTCGTGCACAAATCACAAAAATATATCACATTCACACAATGTGAGTAAGCTCCTTCATCCTCCCACTTTGGGCTACTCTGAGTCATCTGAACCTGGATAGCTGTCTCCATCCTCCGGCCTTCCAGAATGTTAATGCATCCCAAAGGGAACAGAACATAGGTAGAGAACCTCATAAAGCACAGGAATGGTGCTGAGACCCAGATTACAAGTTGCACAGAATTGCATGGAATATTTACCACACCTGGTAAATGCCTTAATCCCCAGATGATACTTAATGGACGTGGTAAATAGTTCCTATTTAATGTGTTCAATTTGGAAATGCGGCATAACATGTTTAGGAACCGGTACTACTGAACTGGTTCAGTCCAGTTCAGTAAATACTTTATTTCGGTCATCGACCATAAAAGCAACATAAGATAAAAGTCACATTGAATTAATAGACAAACAGTTCAAGAAATAGATTCAAAGTTAAAATTTTCCAAAGGGGCAAAACCATAATAAAAGATATTTCATATTTAGGTGTAAATAAAATCTGAATAAAAAACTTTCACACTTTAAAATATAAGTTTGAAGGTGATGCTATGTAAATCCAAATTTTGTTAAAGGTAAATCTATTCTTGGATTATTATGTTTGATGATTCATCAACAGATGGTGTACAACTGTAGCTAAAAGTCATTATTACATTCAACTTTTTTGCTCAGCGATTGAATTCTGGCGTTTGCGTGAGTATTCTAGTGCGGATGGGCCAGACTGATTCTAGAAATTTGGCTAGTGAGAATACCACACAAGACCCCGTGTCTGACCTGCAGATACGCAATGTTTGTTTATGTTGCCTTGTTCCAAGGCGTCTGCACAAGGGGACGATCCAGCGTCTTCGTTGTTTGGTATATGCGGGGAAAAAAAAGGCCTCTCTGATCCCCTTTACAGAGGAGGCAGAGATGCCCTCCGGGCGTTGCCAAAGGTCTGGGGCCCCCAGTGCAGTGAGCGATTCCCTGATGTAATTGAGCCATGGCAAATTATTAGCACACCTTGGGGTAAAGAGGATATCCTTCAATCCATTTCTAAAACATTCCAGCTCTGGGACCAGCCATAATCTCAGCCAGTACAAAATTGGTTTCAGTCTCACTATAGCATCAATAGGGCATACGTCTAAATCCACTCTGTAAAAAACCCGGGGTGTGCCTTGCGGAAGTCTTAGTGCTGTTCTCAAAAACTTGTTTTTGGCGATACCCAATGGGTTAAATTTGATGTGGCCCCATAGTTCAGAGCCATAGGTAGCCGCAGCCACGGCTTGGGCTCTCCAGATTTCCAACAGTGGGGACATAGGATGAAAATATGTATTCCTAGCAAAAATTAACGTGGCTGCTGCCCTGTGATTAAGGAGTAATCTACTCTTGGCGACCTGGCTGTGCCAAGAGCTGGTGTTGAAGAGGCGTATACCAAATAATCAAAGTCTGAGACTCTCTCTAAATTGACTCCCCCTAGTCTGACTGTTCCTTGAAATTGTCTGTGTGGGTGGATAGCCATAAATTTGGTTTTGTCTGCATTTACTGCTAGCCCATTGGTAGTAAAAAATAAATTAAATCTTTCTAGCAATAATTCCAGGCCTTTGGGAGTTTTTAACATAAAAAGGGTGTCATCAGCGAAGAGTAACGCCGGAATCTTAACACCACCCAAGACTGGGGAGTCATTTACACACTGCATTAGGAATTTGACGCATCTGAACTGGTTCAGTCAGTGCTGTACTGGTTGGTGACCCCAGAGCCAAAGCCACCGTAATGGCCTTCTTAACATCTGAAAGGATTGCAGCTATGACCTGTAGGGACGAGAAAGTTGTGGTACTGAGTCACCATTACTTACACCCATTACTATGACAACACAGGCAGAGAAAGTGTTAGACCTGGCTTTCTTGGCGTGGTTTCCCCTGACATTTTGCCCCTATCTCCTGTAGTTTTGATGCTGTGCTGGATTTCGTTTTTGCTGGCTTAGATGATTTGGGCACTTTGCCACTGCTGATCAGTGTCAAAGTGCAAGTGCTCCCTGTGTAAATTGTTATTATGATTGGTTCTCCCTGATTGGCATATTTGATTCACTACTAGGTCCCTAGTAAAGTGCACTAAGTGTGCCAGGGCTGGTAAATCAAATGCTACTAGTGGGCGTGCAGCACTGATTGTGCCACCCACATGAGTAGCCCTGAAAAGATGTCTCGGGCCTGCCACTGCAGTGCCTGTGCACAGTTTGTTAACTGCCATGTCGACTTGGCAAATGCACCCACTTGCCAGGCCCTAACCTTCCCTTTTCTTACGTCAGTCACCCCTAAGGTAGGCCCAAGGTACCCCTGTGGGCAGGGTGCGGTGTATGTGAAAGGTAGGACATGCCCTGGTGTGTGTGTGGCATGTCCTGATAGTGAAGTACTGCCAAATTCGTTTTTCACTATTGCAAGGCTATCTGTTCCCATAGGATAGAATGGGGAGTTTGCTTATAACATTTTACAAACATAACTACCCCTGGGAACAAGATAGGAAAATAAAATTTGATATGCCTGAAATGTTAAGATGCATCTTCCAGTGAGGGTGATTTTTACATTCTGTGTTTGAAAATACCACTTTTAGAAAGTAGGTATTTTCTTGCTTAGCCATCCAGTGTGCCTCTGCTAGGATGAGTATTGACTGTCTGGCTGTGGAGTGACAGGGGCTGGGGAGGTGCAGTGGCTCCAGAGAGTCTAGATGAGTCAGGGCTGGGCTGAATAGACCTGGGCTGCATTTAGAGTAGGGGGAGGAGAATTCCTTTCACCTGAATGGGCCTGGTCTGCCTTCCACAATGCTGTCTCCACCTCCTGCCAGGAAGCTGCACCAGAGAGGCCAGAACTGTTTTTGACTGAGCACAGGGCTTCTCTGCCACCAGAGAACAAAGGATTTGTAGTATAAATATTGGGGCCCAGACCCTAGAACTTTAGATCATCCCTGGAATTCAAGAGGACCCTTTGCCAAGGAGAAGAGCTGAAGAGACTGAGGAGAAGTCCTGCCCCTTTGCTGTGTGCTGTGTGGGGTTGGCCTGCAGTTGCTGTTTCTGCCAAGGAAAGGAGAAGGACTTTGCTGTGTGCTGTGTCCCCTGCTTGAAGGAGATCTTCAAGGGCCTGTGTGTGCTGGCCTCCTGCTCTGAAGTCTCCGGGACAGAAGTTCTCACCCCCAGCTCCCCTGAACTCTGCTGCTGTGAGTTCTAACCTGCCAAGAGGTGCCTGTGCCAGTTTTGGACCTCTGGAGGTTGTTGCTGCTGTTTGGGAGCTGGAAGAAAGAAGAAACTTGAAGAACTGCAAAACTCAACGCCTCACTCTTCTTGCGGCTGTTTTTCCGACGCATCTCCACGGCGCGTGAAGAATTTCCACGCATGCTGTGAAAACCGGCGCAGCGCCTTTCGCCGCTGCAAGAATCGACACATCGAGGGATAGCGGCTGAAGAAAACTGACGCAGCGCCGCTCGACGCCGCCGCATCGATCACCGACGCATCCTGGATTTCCACGCATCGCAGCTGTGCGGCAAGTTTTCCCGATGCATAACCTGGGTACCGGAACCGTCACGAAGAATCAACGCATCACTTCCCCCTACAGACCGGATTCGACGCATCACTTCTCCTGCGTGCAGCAGAACTGTCGCATCGCCTCCCCAAGGTCTCAGGAACTGGCACATCTCTTTGTTTTCGACGCTTCTTCACTCTGCGGCTGTTTGACCTTGTGAATTTTGACGCAACTACAGGTACTTTGTGTAAAAGTCACGCATCCGTAGTTTTCTATGGTACAAGTTCTTGAAACCTTTTGAAAGTCATATTTTTAACTGTGTATGTTGGATTTTTGTCGTTTTGGTCTTGTTAAGTTTAGATAAAGATATTTTATTTTTCTAAACTGGTGTGGTGTCCATTTGTGGTGTTTTCACTATGTTACTGTGAGTGTTGGTCCAAATACTTTACACATTGCCTTTGGGATAAGCCTGTCTGCTCGTGCCAAGCTACCAAAGGGGTGAGCAGGGGTTATTTAAAGTGTGTATCCCCCTTACCCTGACTAGAAGCAAGGGTCCCTATTTGGACAAAGGTACCTACCTCTGCCAACTAAAGACCCCCATTTCTAACAGAAAGAATCTTTAAAAGCATAGAGCAATGGCTGCAATCCCTTTCTCTGTAGCTCTGTATGTCCGTGAGATCTCCTGCAAGCTTCACTGTGGCAAAGTTGGAGACTGCTCCACTGCGATTGAGAAGGTCAGGGACCTATCTACACACAAAGAGAAGGTAGGGAAGATACTTGGTCAACTGCCTTCAGTGCTTCTCTGCCAAGGCTCTCATCTTGCTCCTGTAGGGTCTCACTGAACCTCTCACTGGCCCATAGGTCACTTGCTGAGAGCTGGTGCAGGGGCAGTGATCAAACCACAGATGTGCCACTGATCAGGTAAGTGAATTTGACACCTCAGATAGAGGTGAAGCCAACTCCGCAGTACACCTGCATCAGGGCTTCTATCACCTGATGGAACTTTTGGTATAGCAGCAGGGAGGTTGTAGGGCATCAGCAGTGGTAGTTCTTACCTGCTGGAAAGGTACCCCAACCAGAGGAAGAGGGGCTAGGAGACCTTTAGACTCCTTTTCACACTTTACACAGTCTTGCACACACGTCAAATCATACATATGTTAGGCCAGACCCAGATTTCAGCACCCAGACCATTGTCGTCAGACCCAGGGGGGACTGCAAGGGAATTGGAAGATCCAATCTGAGGACTAAGCCCATGTGTATCACTCTGTTGCTACATAAATTCCACTGAACACATGAATCCTGATACTTCAGAGGGGCATAATGCGATTTGTTTACATGGTCTGTAACGCTAAGCCGTATCATCGGATGTTGTTCATGCCATCTGATGGTGATACCTTACTATTTGAGATTGCACAGAGGTATAATTAACGTCAAAGGAAATGCACACCCCCCAAGCAATGTATAGAAGAAATATACTGTTATACGGACCTGACAAAAACATGCCCTTATACTGTGACTCCAGTCATTGAGAAAGACCAGGCGCGTGCAAAAAGCCCCCCACAACTTAGCAGCCAACAACCCTACAATACCATGCAGATATCGGAAATGTGATGCTTTTAAACTTAACACAAGACTGTGCACGGGGTGCAAGGCTGGACCAGTGAAGACTCTGCATGGGGTGCAAGGCTGGACCAGTGAAGACTATGCATGGGGTGCAAGAATGGACCAGTGAAGACTATGCATAAGGTGCAAGGCTGGACCAGTGAAGACTGTGCATGGGGTGCAAGGCTGAACCAGTGAAGACTATGCATGAGGTGCAAGGCTGGACCAGTGAAGACTATGCATGAGGTGCAAGGCTGGACCAGTGAAGACTATGCATAGGGTGCAAGGCTGGACCAGTAAAGCCTGTCCATGGAGCGCAAGGCTCGACCAGTGAAGAGTGTGCATGGGGTGCAAGGCTGGACCAGTGAAGTCTATGCATGTGGTGCAAGGCTGGACCAGTAAAAACTATGCATGGGGTGCAAGGCTGGACCGGTGAGAATATGCATGGGGTGCAAGGCTGAACCAGTGAAGACTCTGCATGGGGTGCAAGGCTGGACCAGTGAAGACTATGCATGGGGTGCAAGGATGGACCAGTGAAGACTATGCATGGGGTGCAAGGATGGACCAGTGAAGACTGTGCATAAGGTGCAAGGCTGGACCAGTGAAGACTGTGCATGGGGTGCAAGGCTGAACCAGTGAAGACTATGCATGAGGTGCAAGGCTGGACCAGTGAAGACTATGCATGAGGTGCAAGGCTGGACCAGTGAAGACTATGCATGAGGTGCAAGGCTGGACCAGTAAAGCCTGTCCATGTAGCGCAAGGCTCGACCAGTGAAGAGTGTGCATGGGGTGCAAGGCTGGACCAGTGAAGACTATGCATGTGGTGCAAGGCTGGACCAGTGAAGACTATGCATGGGGTGCAAGGCTGGACCAGTGAAGCCTGTCCATGGAGCGCAAGGCTCGACCAGTGAAGACTGTGCAAGGCTGGACAAGTGAAGACTGTGCATGTGGTGCAAGGCTGGTCCAGTGAAGGCTATGCATGAGGTGCAAGGCTGAATCAGTGAAGGCTATGAATGGGGTGCAAGGCTGTACCAGTGAAGACTATGCATGGGGTGCAAGGCTGGACCAGTGAAGACTATGCATAAGGTGCAAGGCTGGACCAGTGAAGACTGTGCATGGGGTGCAAGGCTGGACAAGTGAAGACTGTGCATGGGGTGCAAGGCTGGACCAGTGAGAATATGCATGGGGTGCAAGGCTGAACCAGTGAAGACTATGCATAAGGTGCAAGGCTGGACCAGTTAAGGCTATGCATGGGGTGCAAGGCTGGACCAGTGAAGACTGTGCATGGGGTGCAAGGCTGGACCAGTGAAGACTGTGCATGGGGTGCAAGGCTGGATCAGTGAAGGCTATGCATGTGGTGCAAGGCTGGACCAGTGAAGACTATGCATGAGGTGCAAGGCTGGACCAGTGAAGACTATGCATTGGGTGCAAGGCTGGACCAATGAAGCCTGTGCATGGGGTGCAAGGCTGGACCAGTGAAGACTGTGCATGGGGTGCAAGGCTGGACCAGTGAAGACTGTGCATGGGGTGCAAGGCTGGACCAGTGAAGACTGTGCATGGGGTGCAAGGCTGGACCAGTGAAGACCGTGCATGGGGTGCAAGGCTGGACCAATGAAGACTGTGCATGGGGTGCAAGGCTGGACCAGTGAAGACTATGCATAAGGTGCAAGGCTGGACCAGTGAAGGCTATGCATGGGGTGCAAGGCTAGACCAGTGAAGACTATGCATGTGGTGCAAGGCTGGACCAGTGAAGACTGTGCATGGGGTGCAAGGCTGGACCAGTGAAGACGGTGCATGGGGTGCAAGGCTGGACCAGCGAAAATATGCATGGGGTGCAAGGCTGAATCAGTGAAGACTATGCATGGGGTGCAAGGCTGGACCAGTGAAGCCTATGCATGGGATTCAAGGCTGGACCAGTGAAGACTGTGCATGGGGTTCAAGGCTGGACCAGTGAAGACTGTGCATGGGGTGCAAGGCTGGCCCAGTAAACACTGTGCATTGGGTGCAAGGCTGGACCAGTGAAGACTGTGCATGGGGTTCAAGGCTGGACCAGTGAAGACTGTGCATAAGGTGCAAGGCTGGACCAGTGAAGACTGTGCATGGGGTGCAAGGCTGGACCAGTGAAGACTATGCATGGGGTGCAAGGCTGGACCAGTGAAGACTATGCATGTGGTGCAAGGCTGGACCAGTGAAGACTGTGCATGGGGTGCAAGGCTGGACCAGTAAACACTGTGCATTGGGTGCAATGCTGGACCAGTGAAGACTGTGCATGGGGTTCAAGGCTGGACCAGTGAAGACTGTGCATGGGGTGCAAGGCTGGACCAGTGAAGACTGTGCATGGGGTGCAAGGCTGGACCAGTGAAGGCTATGCATGGGGTGCAAGTCTGGACCAGTGAAGACTGTGCATGGGGTGCATGTCTGGACCAGTGAAGACTGTGCATGGGGTGGGTGCAAGGCTGTCTCTGGCTTGGTGACTAAGTAAATGTTCTATTTTTTTAGGGACAGGGCAGAGAAAAGGAGAAAGGTTTTAGTGTAGGGGAGGGGTAAGTGGGCGGAAGGTTGAAGAAGGGAAGGAGGTATACTGGCTCTGGCTGGTAGGGAGGGCAGGTAAGAAAGGGAAAGGGAAACGAGGAAGTGTAGTAGGTGTCTGAGAGTGTAGTGTGAGGAGGAGCAAAGGACAAGTCAGAGGTGGGTAGCTGGGGGGATCTTTTTTCGTTTTTGGTCCCTGAAACCTGTAACACTTCTTGCCAGTATATCTTCAACATCTGCAACTGAAGGTGATGAATATGAAAGAAAAAATGAAATAAAAGCACTGTCAGGGGAGACAAGTAATTAGGTTAAAAGCCAGATCTGAAGCTTTGTGGCCAGGGGTGATGCTGAAAAGACTCTGCGTGCTTGTGACAGGATGCTAAGGTTTCCTGGGAGTGCGCCGTCAAGCTTTAGAAGCAGACTACAGCTGCAACCACAGCTCTTTCAAAGAAACATCAAATACAATAGTTCTGATTTGGTTTGTGTAATAAATGGGGGTTTTCCTAAAGGTGACCCAGCTGTATTTCGAACCTAAAAAAACAACAAAGCTTCACTACACATAAGAGCTCATTGTTTCATAGCCATCGGCTTTCTGTTCAATAACACAAGGCTAGGGACCTGGTGACGATGCTATATTTCTGCGTGGACTGCTGTGGGAGACTGGGATTTGTCTGCTCACTTTTACTGCTAAGACAAAGATTAGATTTCACATTGGGCTGGATAAACAAATGCTTTGGGGAAAAATCAAAGAGACCTCTTGCGTTTTGAAGTGCCTCCAAATGATGTTCAAAAATGGATTGTATTGTCAGGAAGCTTAATTTTCAGATGTACAGCAGCTGTTTTGCAGCTAACATTTCAAAATATATGTTCCTTTGTTTACTGTATTTTTTGGGCCAAATGTACGACCATTTTTGGTGCTCGCAAACGGGAAAAAAAGCAAAAAAGGGTCCTGGCATGTACAAATGCTATTTTGCGAGTCACGGACTCACAAAATAGCATTTGCGACACTCGCTATTAGGAAGGGGCGACCCTTCCTAATAGCGAGTCTCAATGCCATGTACTATTGTTTTGCGACCGCATTTGCGGCTGCAAAACACATTTGCAGTTTACCTCCTACTTCAAGTAGGTGGTAAACCACTCGCAGACGAGAAGGGGTCCCCAGGGGACCCCTTCCTTTTTGTGAATGTGCGCGAAAATATTTTTTAAGAGCAGGCAGTGGTCACAGGGACCACTGCCTGCCCTTAAAAAATGAAACTGAAAAGTTTAATTTTCTTTTTTAAATGCATCCCGCTTTGGAAAATGGGCTACATTAAAAAAAAAAAAAACTGATTTATTTAAAAAGCAGTCACAGACATGGTGGTCTGCTGACCCCAGCAGCCCACCATCCCTGGGAGTGCTAGCTATTCCAAATGGGGTCGCAAATTGCGACAGCCTCATGAATATTAATGAGGCATGCAATTTGTCTGAGGCACTGTTGTGCATTCACTTTTGTGAGTCGCAAATTGCGAGTTCGCAATTTGACGCAATTTGCGACTTGCAAAACTGTATGATCGTATATCTGGCCCTTAGTTTCTTAATACTTGGGGCCTTATTTAGAGTTTGTCAGATGGGTTACTCCATCACAAAGAAATTGATATTCCGTCCGCCTTATTCCAAGAGCATTACAAGTGCATAATATCCTGTGTCACTTGTAATAAGGTTGTGCATTACAGGTGCATAATATCCTATTACATTTGTAATAAAGCCAATGGGATTTCCATCACGTTATGACAGAGCATCCCAGCCGCTAAACTCTAAATCAGGCTCTAAATAATTTGCTTTGAATTTGCGAAACAATGGCTATACACCACGGTTATAATAAGCCATGTGTGTAAATGTGACCCATGCAAAACGTGTGGACCATGATGATTTTGCAGATTTATTTCGCAGCCATTATCTGAATGGTTCTCACGGTCTGGTAATTGTCAAGCAATTCAAATCCTCACCTCGTTGTGTGTTGTTTTTTCACCCGCAGCAAATCATGAAGCGACTGATCAAAAGATATGTCCTGAAAGCACAAGTGGACAAAGAGAATGATGAAGTGAATGAAGGTAAGAATCAGTACCCACAGGACACAACTCACGTTTCTGATTAGTTGTCAAGTCTCCTGCGAGGGTACTTCTACTAATAACACACCCTATCCCTGTTGATCAAAGTAGCCTGCTAAATTAACAGATATATGCAAATTTTACTTCTATGTGGTACGTTGTAGTAGTATTGAGTTTATAAGTTTGTCCTGCACTCATATCGGCTACACAGTATCGGCTATCACCATATCGTCAAGGTAAGTAGAGGTGAAGTTAGGAACAGTAAATCTGTACTTCCCTAAATATCGTTACCTCGAAGATATATCGGTATCAATGTTCTGGAGTCAATCTGTGCAGTTAATTATTAATTAAATCTATATTTTATCATACAAGTATTCCAGTATCACTTTAATAAACAGCTCTCCTTCATGAGCGTCACCGGATTTCTGGTTAAAAATGAAGTGAGTTGATTGGTTTAGTGCCATTTGTCAACAGTCGATCGAGTTACCAACCTCCTGACAAGGTTAGACGCCATCTTGAATGTACCGGTAGCCCAGAAAGGTAGATGCTGCCACTGGCACTCTTAATCTACCTCTGACAACAGGTTTGCAAATCTCACCTAAAGATCATTATAAACTCCTCAGCCGTAGAGGGAAGACCCAGAGGGGCAGTGACAGCAGCTTTCATTACCACATTGTAGCAGGGCTTATCTTCTTCTGAAGCTCACCTCTTTAATTAAACTTCCTTTTGTGTGCCGATATGTGTCCTCAGATACGGTCTGGGATGACTCGAGTAGCTCAGTGCAGGATGCTTCTCACGTAGCCCTGCACATTGTGAACGTATGCTGTGCAGAAGTGGCATTGTGTAGTCAGTATTTACTTACAAGAGGGACTGGTACAGGGAAGCAGTAGCACGGAAGGTGTCATGCACAAAGCACCTCTAGAAAGACCTATCTTTTTATGTGTGGAGACTCTGCATTCGTAAAGATACTACTTGTACATCCCTTTGTGAATAGCATACAATCTTAAACTTACACAAAAGTGTAAGTTTACCTTTGCGGATCAAGCCCAGAGTCTGAATTTCATGCAAGTAATTTTGTGCTATCTCAATGTCATTAAACACCTTCAAGGTTCCCTTAACCAAAACTTTCAATCAAGCGAGCTGCAGAGTCCTTGCTTGGCCCCCAGCAGGCTGAAATAAAGAAAACATTTTCCGAAACTCCTTCCCTCTCTTAGATAGGTCTTTTTAGGTGTAGAGACTCCGTACTTGTAAAGATACTACTCGTAAATCCCTTCGTGAATAGCATAAAATCGTAAACTTAAACAAAAGTGTAAGTTTATCTTTGTGAATCAACCCATCAGTATTCTACAAGTTTGAGTTGAAGAGGTGCTGGGGACTGGAATTATGATTGTAATTGATTTGAAAAACGGCTTTGAAAAAGTTAATGAGATCGCTTTCTGCAGCTGGAATATGCATTAACTCTTAGCTAAACAATATTTCCTTTCTATAAAGTAGAAGTATGCAAGTATATAGCTTAGATGCCCGTAGGTTAAATCAAGGAGTGCGGCCTCGACCTTTAGAGACCCCAGCAAGGTGAAAGTATCGCACTGGAAGGAGGAGAGGAGGTATGCTGTGACTGGATGACTGAGGGTAAAAGCAGGTGGGCTAGATACTGTGGGTAGGGGGGCTTGTTTTGGTAGATGGGGGTGTAGAAAAGGAGGAGGGGAATGGGTAACTGGAGCAGGGGGGCAGCAACTCCTAGTAGGGGCTGTGGAAAGCATGTCAAGGGAAATAAAATGGTTTCTTGCAGAGTTTGGTGAAATCAATCCAACAAAGTAAAAGGTGCAGATCGTGTGGGCTTTCTGAGGCTTGCAAAATATTTAGCTCTCATAAGGGAATAAGTTTAAATCCACGCCTACTCTGAATTGCCAGGTTGTCTCTGTGAATGTAAATGGGTGAATAATCCACGAAAGTATAGATCAGTTATCAACTGGCTTGTCGAGCAGAAAACGACATTTGATTTACTTCAGGAGATGCACATTAAAAAGTCTAAGGTACAGTAAATAAATTGGAGCCCTTTTCAATTGGTGGGCCACTCCTCCGCCTCCACATCTCTCAGAGGATTAGCAATCTTAGCTAGCAGAACATTTGCTGGCAGAATAGAGAAGGTGTCCAGTTAAAGAAGATGGGTTGTGGCCGACGTTCAAATGATCTGGTTTAGGTACTATTTAGTCTAATTTTACAGCCTAACTTTCAACGACCCTCTGCCACGATGTGATTTGTTGTTCCAGCTGGTGAACAACACCAAGTGAATAATAATCGGAGAGCATTTTAATTTTGTCCAAGCAACAGAGGTAGATATAAGTAGGTGGTCAGTCCCACAAGGTAAACCTAAGGTTGACAGAGCAATGCAGAAGTTTAAGGAGGAGCATAATTTAATAGATCCCTGGCGGGCTGCCAGCTTTGTATGTAGGCCATACACTTTCTTTGCTTCCTGTTATTGTTCTGCTTCAAGAATAGATTTTTTTCATATTACGCAAGATATTTTGAACACTACTTCTTCAATTATCCCCAATTCACCATCTGATCATGCTGCTATTAGTTTAGATGTGGCCCTCTCCAATATGCTTGTTCGGCCTTATAGCTGGTCCTGAAATAGAGCTCTGCTAGCAGAAGAGTCTTTTGTCGAACAGATGAAGGTCTGTGAAAGTCTGTTTTTTGAAGAAAAAAAACATTCCTCTTCTATAGAAAATATCTGGGAAACATTCAAATCCACTATTCGGGGGGAGATTGTTGCCTTCCAAGCTAATTTTAATAAATTGAGGAATATGAATCTCATGGAATTGACAGAGGCCCTTATCCTGGCAGAGTTAAAGCTCACTCAAGTAGATAGCCTGCAGTATTTCAAGGTAAGAGAGATAGGGGGTCTCTAGTTGGCAATGGTTTGCACCTTTGTCCAAGTAGGGACCCTTGCTTCTAGTCAGGGTAAGGAAGTTACACCCTTAGACAACCCCTGCTCACTCCCTTGGTAGCTTGGCACGAGCAGGCAGGCCTATCTCAGAGGCAATGTGTAAAGCATTTGTGCACACATACAGTAACACAGTGAAAACACTCCAAATGGACACCACACCAGTTTAGATAAATAGGTAATATTTATCTAAACCAAACAAGACCAAAATGACAAAAATCCAATGTACAATAATTACAATATGCACTTTGAAAGAATAACCTTAAAAATGCAGTTCCTTGAAGTCGGTAGTTCCGTTCGGTGCTACAGCGGTGCTGAAAACAACCAAATCCAACAGTTTCAGTCGACCGAGTCGGTGCGGACCGGCAGCGGTGTCAGAAGACTTGTAAACAGTACCTTTGGTTCCGCCCGACCGCATCAGTGTCGTCCGGTTGTGCCAACCATCGCGGTTGTGGTGCGGCATGTGGTTACCCCCAAGTCGTGGTGCAGGCAGCGGCTCGGTGACGGTCGTCCAGCGGCGTCGGTGAGACCGGTGCGGCAGTGTGAAGTGGGGTGGTGCTCGTTGCTGTGCTGACTGGTCACGGTGCAGGCAGCGGTGCCAGTTGATGGGAGCTGGCGTTGCTGGGCCCAGACTGCGGTGTGGGAAGGGGCGGTGCGTCGTGTGACTTACGAGCGGTGCCCCCAAACCATGGTGCAGGCAGTGACGGCAATGTCAGCTTACAGCGGCATTGTCGGTGAGACCAGGGCGGCGGAATGAACCGAAGCAGTGGGAGTGCAGTGCCCACAGGTCTCGGTGCAAGCAGCAGCTCGGTGGCGACAGTTGTCGTTGTCGGTGAGACCAGGGTTTTGGTGCGAAGCGCAGCAGTGCCCTCTGCGGTATCTTCAGATCACAGAGCAGGCAGCTGTGTCGGTGACGGCATAGCGCTGCGGTTTCCCTCTGTGGCAACTGGAATGCACAGTCCCAGAAGCGGTATCCAGAGGAAGGTGAAGTCTTTGCTGTTCCTGAGACTTCTTGGACATGGGGCAAGCTCCACTTTGAGCCCTTGGAGATACTCAGCAGAAAAAGCTACAGAAAGTTCAGTCCAGTCCTTTCTCTGCCCAAGACAGAAGCAGCTACTGCAGGCCAACGCAGCAAAGCACACAGCAAAGTGGCAGTCTCTCCTCACAGCTTCCCCAGCTCTTCTTCTTGGCAGGTTCCTTGATCCATGTGAGTTATAAAGTCCTGGAGTCTGGGCCCCAATATTTATACTTAATGTTTCCTTTGTCCTCTTGTGGCAGAGAGTCTCTTAGCTCAGTCCAAACCAGTTCTGTCCTCTCTGGTCCAGCTTCCTAGCAGGAGGCGGAGACAGCATTGTGCATAGGAGACAGGGCCCATTCAGGTGCAAGGAAATCTCCTCCCACTACTCTAAATGAAGCCCAGGTCTATTCAGCCCAGCTCTGAGTCATCCAGGAAAGGCAGGACACACCTCAACCTCCCAGTGGCTGTCTGCAGTGAATGCACATCCCCAGCCCCTGTCACTCCAAAACCAGACAGTCACTACACTACTCAGCAGAGGCACATAAGATGGTTAAGCAAAAAAATGCCTACTTTCTAAAAGTGGCATTTTCAAACCCACAATTTAAAAACCATCTTTACTAAAAGATGTGTTCTTAAATTCTGAGCTCAGAGAACCTAAATTTCATCTTTCTATCTTGTCCCCATGGGATGTTATACTTGTAAGATGTTACAAAGTATCTCCCATGCTATCCTATGGGATCCTATGGGCCTTTCAATAGTGAAAACCGAAATACACAGTATTTCACTATCAGGACATGTCCCACATCCAGTACATGTCCTACCTTTCACATACACTGCACCCTGCCCATGGGTTACCTTGGGCCTACCTTAGGGGTGAGTCATATGTAAGAAAAGGGAAGGTTATGGACTGGCAAGTGAGTGTACTTGCCAGGTCGATATGGCAGTAAAAACTGCACGCAGACACTGCAGAGGCAAGTCTGTGAACCCTTTGAACGGCTACTTGTGTGGGTGGCACAATTCCGTGCTGCAGGCCCACTAGCAGCATTTGATTTACAGGTCCTGGGCACACACAGTGCACTGTACTAGAGTCTTACTAGTAAATCAAATAAGCCAATCATGGAAACACCCATCCATAAACACAATTTACATAGGGAGCACTTGCACTTTGGTACTGATCAGCAGTGGCAAAGTGCCCAAAACATCTAGACCAGCAAGGATACAGGAGGCAGAGGCAAAAAGTACAGGGGAAACCACACCAAGGATGCCAGGTTTGTGTGGCTGCTAGCCATGAGGGCCAGAACATGACAATCTAAAAACAAAAGTCTAAAAATTAGGGTCCCATGCAAGGGCGCCTTGCTGTATGAAGCTCCTCAAATAGAGGAGGTATTTCAACAGCATTTTATGAACATATCCACAGCAGACCAGCATTTGTGCAATAATGATATAATACATTTTTGGGCCAACATTTGTCTCATTAAGCTGTCAAATGAAGCACCACAAAATCTTGTCCACCCTGTAACACTACAGGAAATTGAGGAAATTATCAAAGCACTACCCAGGTGCAAGGCTGTAGCCGAGGATGGGTTTCCATCGGAATGGTATCAGATGTTACTTCCAGAATTGAGAATAGCTATGATGGACTTGTTTATAATATACCGGGTGGAGGTGCCATTCCCCCTTCTTTTCGTAAAGGCATCCTCCTCTGAATTAAAAAAACCCAAAAAAACAAGTTCTAAATTAATTTTGCTCTATCACGCTGCTAAATACAGACTATAAGATTTTTAGGAAAATCTTACAATTATGGGTAGCAGAGGTCATGTCACATTTGATTGGGAATGATCAGACTGGTTTTATTTTGTGGCATTAATTATATTATGATACCCATTACTTAGTCGAAGGAATTGATTATTTTACCCAAAGTAAGACCCCAGCGGCAATTTTGTTTATAAACTCAGAAAAAACTTTGACCTTGTGAGCTGGAACAATTTATTTAAAGTGATGGAATTAATGGGATTTCCAGAATAGCCTCAATCTATGAGGGATCATCTGCCGTAATAACTTTGAGTGGCAGGATCCTGTACCCCATTAGGATCACTAGCGGTATAAGGCAAAGGTGCCCCCTATCACCATCTCTTTTTTTCCCTGTTTATTGAGCCTTTTGCCTGTTTTCTGAGGGAGAATGGCAGCATGAAAGCAGCAACTCCGGGAGTATCAAAACTCAAGCCCTCCATGGATAACTTGGTGCTATGTTTGTCCCCTGAGAGAATGGTGCTTCTGGATTTGTTGGGAATTTTTTTTTAAATTCCCAACATTATCAGACTATCGAGTAAATATAACCTAGATTCTTTTTTTTTAATATTCGTGCCAATGTTTTACCCCAATTTTTGCAGATTGTGCAACAGCAGAAGTCAGTCAGATATTTGGGAATTAAAGTATCTGAGGACTATGAAGACATATTTGAATTAATTTATCCACTTTAATGACTTAGATCCAAAGTATGATGGATAGGTGGGGTAAAAGATACCAATTTATAATTATTGGGAGAGCAGCGTTGGTAAAAATGCATATTCTGCCTCTTTAACACTTATTTTTTCCATCGATCCCAAGTGTACTGCAAAATATCTTTTTCAAAGTTTGAATGCATTAATTAGCACTTTTATGTGGAACAAGTTGAATCTTAAAATAAGTTTTAAGAAACTGATTCTGACAGCCGAGGAAGGCTGTTTATCCCTCCCAAATTGGAGCTTTTATTGTTTAGCGGCTTATTTAGTAAGTTGCTATAGGTATTATATTTCTGACAAACGTAAGACTTTTGAAAAAATGTTCTTAGTAGCTATGTGTGATGGAATTTTTCCCTGCCCAGATCCTACCCTTCCCAAAGTCAAAAATCCAAAAAAGATAAGATACTGCACTCATATCATTTGAAATCAATCAGAAACAGCTATTTCAAGCGCTGCGGATTTCTATATTCACACAGAAACCCCTATTAAAGTCCATGCCCTGATGAATTGGTAAAAGAAGTGTCCAGATGGGAGGAGGGCAACTTAAGGAGACAGTGAGATAGACTGTTAAACGAAGTTCTGATCCCTTAGGAAGCGGTGCAATCCAGACTCCCTGCAGCTGGGACCAAAGTATATTGGCTTATTTACAAATCATTTCAATTTTGCAGGAACATCAACCACTGTAAATCAAACCAACTAGGTAATTAGCACATGTTTTATTTTATTATACTGGAGAGCAAAGAAAACAGAGTCAACGGGTATATTGGTTGTACTCTGAAGGAAGTAATTTTAAGTATCAGTTTCAAGTGATTCAAAGCAAATGGTTAAAATAAATTAAGGTATAGAGTGGACAGAGAGGTTATCGGTCGTAGAGGCCAAGAAGCAATCCTCTATCGGAGGAGGAGAGAGCGAGAGCTGCTGCCCCACACCCAGACATTAGTTAGAATATGGAGGCAGCCCATAAAGTTTTCAGACTGGAATGGCAGACTCATCAACATGACACCGCTGTGGTACAGCAACCAGCTGCACAAGGTGGGTGGACTGAAGGGCTTCTCAAGCTGGGAACTAATAGGATTTGAACACCTGCGGGATGTCTGGCGGGATCAGGCCTTCATATCATTCGAGACCCTGAGCCAGGAATTTGAGTTGGCAGATGCAGAAAGATATAAGTATCTGCAACTGGGGCACGCCCTGAAAAGACACATACTACAAGGGGAGCAACTACCGGAGGCCTCATCTCGGGGCATCGTCTCCTTACGGAACACATCCCCAACAAGGCGATTTCCACTAAATACCGGAAGTTGGTCAACAATTCCCCTGATCCATTAGTCATGCTACGGGAAGCCTGGGTGTGGGATCTTGGCAACTTAGAGGATGATGACTGGATGGAAGCAATTCAGAGTTCGTGTAAGATAGCAATACGGGCTCGGTTTTGCCAAGTTCAGCTTAGAATTCTACATCGATCCTACTACTCAAGGACCCTGTTAGCCAAAATTGGGAGGGCGCCCACATCGACATGTCTCCGGGGGTGCGGACAAGAGGGTGCATTTTACCAGGTGTTGTGGGAATGCCCGGTGATACAGGAGTAATGAAGGGGGTCACTGGGGTTATAGCCCTAATATTGTCATTTGAGATCCCACTGGATACAAAGTGGCTCCTACAAAATGGTGTCAGGAGATGAGTCCTGGCCTAAATACCAGATAATTTGGCTGCTGCTGGCTGCGGGGTGGGCATGCGGAATATTTCGAGAGCGTGGGGGAGTGCTGATCCACTCACGGTTGAAGACTCATGGATCTAGACGGGTGCCAGAAAGCGAGAAAGGTGGTTTATCAGAGCAGGGACTGCCCTAACAAGTGGGAGAAGGTTGGGGGGCCTGGCAGGCTTATTGGGGGTACTAACGGGTGGGGAATGCATTCTAGGGGATAGACAATATTCTGTGCTGGATGGAAGGTGGAAACCTGCCGTATAAAATATGATGGGCTATAAAAGCACCACTATTGCTTATGATCTATGTCCTGTGTTTTGCTACTGTCCATTCTTAACTGTCATGTATGTAACATGATATTTCACAATGCCTTGCCTGTCTACACTGTATGGTGAACACAGTTTCAATACAAGGAGTTTATAAAAAATAAAAATAAAAATATTAAGGTAAACATCTTGAGGGCAGTGGTTGGAAGGTTCCCATCTCAGTTATAAAGCATTACGAGACCCTAGTTTTCGAAGAATGCAACTCTGTGCTCAATGGATGGTGTACTATACTCCCTTATTACTACATAAACGGAATTGAAGCGTTCCCAAACAATGTCCAAGATGTTCGGAACCTGATAGTTGGATCCACATTTTTTGGGAATGTGACAGCCTAAAAGTATTTTGGGGAGGGGTTCTGAGGTGTATGTAGGCTTCTCTTGGGGCAGAGTATGCCATAGACTTCAATTAGTTTCTTTTTGGCTGTTCTAAGGATGTAGGAATCTGACCCACTCTGGCACGCAGTTATTGATTTGTAGCAATGGTACTGGCACAATCAGTAATAACCGCTTTTTGGAAATCAGTCATGGATTGAGAAGATAAACAATGTGTATTCCAAAGAGTATCTGTATGTAAAGCAAATGGGAAAAGGTAGAACTTTTTTTAACATTTGGAAGCATGCCGAACCTTTTATAACCAAATAAAACAATGTACCAAGAGGGTATATATGGCAGGTGTCAAAGAGCGCTTGTAAAAAGAGAGGATTGGGAAGAGTAGGGAGTATGTTTTACACTTTTGTGATATTTATTTAACGCATTACACTTTAGTATGCATGAGATATGTAGACTGCACTTTGGATTCCAATTTAATGAATTTGGTGTAAGGTTTATTCTGTAGAACTGCCATTTTTAGTAGGTTATGTAATGCATATACATTATTAATTTATATGGGTTATATAATATATTTATACTGTGAACTTAGGGGCCTATTTACCAGAATGTCACACAGTGCAGCACAGCAGTTCATCTTGCTGCGCTGCTCTGTGTGACAGGGAAAAAGCAGGAATACGCCGTATTTAAGGCAATATGGCACATTCCTGCCTTTTTCCCTAGGCTGGCGCCCTTTTGGCAGCCTAGCGCCAACACAGACACCCTTGCACCGTGGTGTAAGGGTGCCTCCGTTGCATGCAGGATTGTTTTTGCGTAGGAAGGGGCACTTTCCTGCACAAAAACAATCCTGAGAGGCATATTTCTCTTTCTATGTGTGCTGCAGAATGCAGCACACATAGAAAGAGGTCTGCAGCACACATAGAAAGAGGAAGTAACAAGGAGAAATAAGGATATTTCTCCTCATTACACCTCATATGAGAAGGCGTATCTTTTTGGCCCATTCCCAGGTCTACCAGTTCTGGTAAATCTGAGAATGCGTCAAAATCCAGGGAAGTTGCTTGGGAACACCCACGCAATGCCAATGGAACGCATTCCCAGGGCAGAGTAAGGCAACGCAGCAATTTGGGCTGTGTTGCCTTACTCCAAAATTATGGAGCTTGTCAGGGCCAGGCAAAGTGGCCTTGCGTGACTCTATAAATTGCATGTAAGGTTCTTGCACCACATTGCGTGGTGCAAGAGCGACGCACAGCAACACCGGCTCATAAATGGGCCCCTTACTCTTTAACTTTTATGCTGGCACGAGATGCATTCTGTTTATGAACGTATTTATCTGCTGCAAGAAACCAAAAGATTTTTTTTTTTTAAAGTTTGGAGTTTAGCAGACTTTTAAAAATTCATTAATTCGGAATTAAAAGTCACCCTGAGATGCATGTTTGCATGCGAGTTTTTTTTTAGCATAGCTTCTGTCTCCTCCTACAATTGTGTGGCCCCTAATGTTTGTTTTTCCCTTACTTTGCAGGTGAACTGAAAGAAATCAAGCAAGATATCTCCAGTCTCCGATATGAACTCTTGGAAGACAAATCCCAGGCGACTGAAGAGTTGTCCATTCTCATTCATAAACTGAGCGAGAAACTCAACCCAGGCACGCTGAGATGTGAATGAACTTGTCGAGGACCCCACAAGAGACTTTGAAGGCAGCACAAATGTTGGCAATAATCTTTATTTATTTTTTAATTACATATGTATAATTTTTCATTTTAACGGTAGAATATCTGGGACAAAATAAAGGCGCGAGTTGTAGAAGACACGCAAGACTTCCTGGAAAATAAACAAGCCTTGGTATGAGGGAGTGGAATCGGAGGGCGGATTCTCTGCTGGGTCAACCACCTGTGAGAGAAAAAGACAACATATGGACAATCCAAATACCAGTGCTCGTGTTGGAGGAAAAACCCTCAAATAATCATGAATAGGCAGAAAAATTAAGCTCTACATGAGATGCCAAGTAATGAAAACATGCAAACCTGACAAAATAAAGGCATTTGTTTGAGTGGGTTGTGAGCTGCAAAAATTAATTTAGAGTACATTTTAGAAAAGGCATGAGAATAGAAACACTTTCAATGTGTAGCTGGCCTGGATGGTGAACGTGTTTCGGTCTACACACCTAACAACGAAAAATGCGGATTCTGTTACCGAGAGACTTTGTCGATGGCTGGGAAAATGGAACCGATATCTCTAAAAACAATCCCTTGTAAACAAGAGTCACGTTTCATTCTGCTTGTAGTAGAATTTTGGTGCTTGATATAGAAATGGTCACCAGACCAGGACCTCACTATTGCCCGGTGCACAATACACAAATCCACACCGACTGTAGAAAAGTAGCAGGACACAACTAACCCGCATCTCTCCCAATGGCTATTCACCGTACCAGTGGTGGTATTATTGTGTAAATGTAGAGGTATAAACCTCTTATATATACTATCAGTGGTGGTCCCTCCACCCAACAAAATGGATACAACAAAAGGAGTTAGTGGAGACGTTATTTTATTTCGAAACTTAAAAGTAACAAAATAATGTACATGCCTCTGAGACTTACGTCAGTGAATCCTCTGAACATTTGACCGCATGCATTGGCTTAGCCTAACTGCTCTGATGTCAGCAGATCTATTCTTAGGAAGCACCAGCAACCACCTCTCATGAGAGGGTGGATTCCCATCCCATTCTTCTTACACCACTCTCCGGCCAGTCTTATGATGAGGGAATTCTATTCTAGATTCCAGTTGGCGAGTTATCACCATGAATGGATCAAACCCCTAGACGTTCCAGTTGTTCGGGGGCGGGGTTGACAAGTGGCACTTCTACAGTAGGAGTGCTACATGGTTCCCTTTTCTAGGAGGTGGTCCATCTCGAGGCTAACTATTTGCAAGCACGCCCCAACTACTCCTGATCATGGCTTTAAACTCCCCTTCCCGAGCTATCCTTGGAGGCCCTGTACTCAGATCCTACACCAATGATCCACCTATTGCCTGGACGGCAAAATCTAAGGAGAGATTACTCTCCAACCATGATGCCTCTGGGATGATAGACGCCAATGGTACAGAAATAAGGGAGTGTGGTTATATTTCACCTCAGTCCTCCCTCTCGCAATCTCTCCCTCCATTTGAGGGAGCTGCAGATAAACATATTGATTAGAGAAGAGCAGGGCGCTGTTGTCAGAGAAGACATGGACATCCGATGCTCTGGTCCCTCTCCAAGGCCCTAGTAGGACTCTCCTTTTCCCTCTGATTTCTCCCTGTTATTCCCTGCTCTCAGTGTCTCCTCCTGAATGCGATTTCTAGTTTCATTTAGTTTTGGAAGCTTTTAACCCTAATAGCAGGTATTTTTTGGACTCCTAGCAAATCTTCTTCAAATTACTGAAGATATAACTATCAGCCCCTCAGACAATCACTTTGATGAATCAGCAGTTGAGCTTCTACCGTGGCCGGACTTGCCATACTTGCACTCTTGTATTTTCTTGGCAGGCTACAGACTAGGAGGGCTTCTTTCAGAACAGCTTGGGCTGCCAGAACCGAGCCATGCTAGTCACTGCTTCCTGCAGTCTGTGGATGGTTTGAACCTTTTTGTTGGACTGAGTTTGGTTTCTCCTCTGGCCCTGGCTTCGGTCTCTGCATTGCCTGAATAGGGGGGAGCAAGTGCTTGGACAAGGCAGCACAAACACTCCTCAAAGCACAAAATTAAATAAATATGTTGAGCTTGAGGAGCACTCTCACTAATGCATGACATACTTTGCACCAGTGAGTACCACTTGACAGATTAATGATAGCTGAAGATCACTCTTAGTAAGACTGCACATGATCTATGCTATTGAGCACCTGTCACCAACAGTAATTACTGCAGCACGTGCTCTGTACCCGTAAACCCCCGGTACTCAATCCCGCACAGTGACCATTGGAGGTCACCTTTACTGGGGAAGGATATGAGGTGAGCACTCCTGGACCTACGTATCACACAATGATGATGTCACAGCCTAAAGGCTGAAGATCACTTTTACTATAGCAGCACATTCTGTGCAATATAGACCTTCTGAACACTCCCTCTCACACAATAATGATTGAGGAGCACTCTTACTGGTGTGTTATGTACTCTGCAACTCTGGGAACCCCGTCACAAACAGAGGATGTAAAGAACACCGTCACAAGCCCAACATGCGCACCTCCCCCCCCCCCAAAACCCTGGCACATCCACTGAGGACTGATTCGGACCCTCCTCAGTGCAGTGCATTCTGTAACTGCACTGAGTATAGTATTGAGTACCTCCTCATATACACTCAAGCATTCTTTATTGCAGCTTTACCGATGAAATCTTGCCCACCTCCTATCAAAGATCTACTATTCAAGAGAACCAAAATGCCAGCTTTCTACACTACTTCTCATAGTAGATATGCCTGGCACCCATTACATGTCCCTGCCAAGGATGTACATATGGATCCTCTCGCCCCCCATGTCTGAAGCCTTGAGTTAATTGTCCTAACAAGTGTAGGCTATTGTTGGACCTCCTCTGACACTTTGTCCAGGCTATCTGCTCATGACAGTTTCAAACACCTTGGAGCCAAACCTATCAGTATTGTCTGACCCTGTAAATTCAGAAAACATTCCTGGTCCCTTTCTCTGTTACATTGTCATCCCGTCTCAGTGGATTAGCAATGATCCCTCCAGCTGCAACTTGCCTCAGAACCAACACAGACCAATGCAGGTAGAGGGCATTCTTGGTCACAATGGAGATATGGAAAGATGCCCTGGCACAGGGTGATTGCTGGGTATCTTTGAAAAATAGATAGCTAACACATAAGGGACTCTACGGGTGTTTGCCTGTGTATCTGTGTACATATCTATGTGCATGCGTGTATGTGTGTGCGTGGGAGAATTTTCATAGAAAAATAAGGTAGGTTTCAGGGGGAAAGGGTCAGTATGCTGTGTTTAGGGGATATTCATCCCAAGTCCACCTAGGGCCTCACCAAAGCAGTTGTCTGTGTCTAGAGCTTTAGACGAGGGGGCTAGCTATTCTGGGTTCTGTGAGCGTGAAGGCCTGGCCATCAGCACCCTGGGGAGAACTTCCATTCAACTCTAAGGCCTCGGTTCTCCTAGTACCCTATGCACTGAGCGAAATATGAATCTGTGTATGTTCTACCCCAGACCTCCTCCCTTCCAGCTCTTCCTTCAGCCTGGAGCCCCACAAGAAAGTATATTCATTAAGAATAAAGAGAAGGAGGAGGAAACCTCTGTCTGTCCTGTTGCTTTTTGTGTGAAGTGGGTAGGGCACCTACAGTTATAGGCTCTCTCTGTTAGGCTCTAGCTCCTCTCCCACTGTCCCTCTGTTTTTATGCTCACTTTTAAGCTCCGATTTCTCTCACTGATATCCTCTGCCTAAAGGGTCTCCCCAGGAAAGTCGTATGTAGAAACAGGTTCACGAGGAAACTGAGGCCCAGATGTCACCTGGGCCAGGACGAGAGTTCTGCTGTGAATCCAAGACCCACCAATCAGAAGTGTCTCCACTTAAATGCTCGCCTCGTTCCTGAATTCCTGATGATATATGACTGTCAGCCCTATGCCACAGTTAACTATCTCTTCATAACAAACAGAAACCTGGAATTCCATCTTTACGATGCTTGTGTGAACACTCTGAAGAGGCTACAAGTGACACGAGTGCTCAACAGAATGGCACATAAATAAATGTAGAGTTATAATACAGGGCCGCTGGCAGTATCACTGCAAAACTACTTTTTGAATGTAGGGTCATATACAGGACAGCTACCAGCATCACTACATAGCTACTTTTTAAATGTAGGGTTATATACAGGACAGCTGGCAGCATCACTGCATTGCTACTTTTTAAATGTAGGGTTATATACAGGACAGCTGGCAGCATCACTACATAGCTACTTTTTAAATGTAGGGTTATATACAGGACAGCTGGCAGCATCACTGCATTGCTACTTTTTAAATGTAGGGTTATATACAGGACAGCTGGCAGCATCACTGCATTGCTACTTTTTGAATGTAGGGTCATATACAGGACAGCTACCAGCATCACTACATAGCTACTTTTTAAATGTAGGGTTATATACAGGCCAGCTGGCAGCATCACTGCATTGCTACTTTTTAAATGTAGGGTCATATACAGGACAGCTGGCAGCATCACTGCATAGTTACTTTTTAAATGTAGGGTTATATACAGAACAGCTGGCAGCATCACTGCATAGCTACTTTTTAAATGTAGGGTTATATACAGGACAGCTGGCAGCATCACTGCATAGCTACTTTTTAAATGTAGGGTCATATACAGGACAGCTGGCAGCATCACTGCATAGCAACATTTTAAATTTAGGGACATATACAGGACAGCTGGCAGGATCACTGCAGAGCTACTTTTTAAATATCGGGTCATATACAAGACAGCTGGCAGGATCACTGCAGAGCTACTTTTTAAATATCGGGTCATATACAAGACAGCTGGCAGGATCACTGCAGAGCTACTTTTTAAATATCGGGTCATATACAAGACAGCTGGCAGGATCACTGCAGAGCTACTTTTTAAATATCGGGTCATATACAAGACAGCTGGCAGCATCACTGCATAGCTACTTTTTAAATGTAGGGTTATATACAGGACAGCTGGCAGCATCACTGCATAGCTACTTTTTAAATGCAGGGTCATATACAGGACAGCTGGCAGCATCACTGCATAGCAACATTTTAAATTTAGGGACATATACAGGACAGCTGGCAGGATCTCTGCAGAGCTACTTTTTAAATATCGGGTCATATACAAGACAGCTGGCAGGATCACTGCAGAGCTACTTTTTAAATATCGGGTCATATACAAGACAGCTGACAGGATCACTGCATAGCATCTTTTCACGAGGTAACACAGGTTACATGGCCTTTATCATTGAAGGCTGAGAAAAGTTGATACACTTTTGCGCTTCCATGAAAGGGTATCTAGCGATGTCATGTTAAGTCATGGTCACATATCACCATCCTTCCACTTCACCTGAAAGGATATACCTGGATGTCTTTTGCCTGCCCTACACTCAGCAGGAAGGACACTCACTGACATGTCTAACTCTGCTCTACTCACATTGCGCTCATAGACCTGTTGACAACACTCATGATGCATCTTGCTCTCTTCTTTTTTTGTTCCATTGTCTTCATATGTGCACAGGCGTTTCTTGTGGGTAGATTCCATCATAAGAGGACAAACTCCTAAAGGATAGGATTAAACAAGCATTTGCAATGCAATAGGTCTTGCATTACTGAAAGTTTGATCTATTGGCGTTGCAAATAATAATGCAACGCCAATAGCTCAAACTTTCAGTAATGCGAGAGCTATTGCATTGCAAATGCTTGTTCTTACTTTCTTTTACAGGCACACAATGATTAACTATCAAAGCAATGATGTCTATCTAGGTATCATTCATAAAAAACAGTAAACCATTCCATATGGTTCAGTCAACGATTAAAGGGGTAAAAATGATAATGAATGTGTTCAGTGTGAAAAAGTAAACACACAGTACTGGTGAACAAAATAACAGTCCGAATATGTGCTCAACATAAAACGGTGACAAACTATATGCTGAGTAGTACCTCCGGGATCCCATGATGCTCTTCAACAGCAGGCCTGTGGCCTGTAGAAAAGGGCCTAAATGTTCCCCCTCCAGATAACGACATGGATGGAAGCTGCATTTGTGCTCAGAGGGTGGGAGTAGAGCTCAAGAGTCAAGAGATGACCAGAGCTGGCCAACCAAAAGAATCAATTGGTTATGTCCGCTGGGAGGGAACCAAGCACCGATAGGCGGGACAAATGCACAATATTAACCAACCTGAGAAAAGGAATTTTAAAAAGCAGGCCAACTAACTAACCAAAAGCAGTGGGCATTTCCAAAGTCCCTGATAGCCCATATACCGAATACAGCATGCCTTGCAGCGCATGCGCCGCCCAGGCTCGACCTAAAAAACTGATACTAGTGCTCCATCAGACAACTGACCATCAAAGCTGCCACACAGGTCCCCATTAACACCATCACCATCAGAATAATACTAATAAAGAAAAAATATTAAGAAAAGAACATAAACTATAGAGAAGTTAAAGAGAAGGGAAGCACAAAGAAAAACAAAATTGTATAGTCAATACGTTCGGCACTTAACTAATGAGAGCAAACAAACATCACCAGAAGTGAAATGGTTAGCTAATATTGTTTATCTAGTCAATAACTGCTCACCATTAAAGAGTCCAATTCGGGCTTCAAAGGTAGTCAGCAGCTACAATTAGTTCTGTGAATGAGCTAGCACAAGAATAACAACACAGAAAAACATTAATCCTTGAGAGTCGGTAGGAAACCGGATCACTAATCGATGAGCTCTAACAGAGCTCCCACAAAGCAAAACAATGTCTTTCCTATTAGGCAAATTGGTTTCTGTGAGGAATACCTGGCTTACCCTTGTTAATTTAACACAAGCAGCAACGCCTCGCAGTCCTGCAAAAATGGCAAAAGACCCAATTTTCGGAAAATGTTCTACAACTTATTACTTGGAGTTTCAGAAATCTCTAAATGTCCTACACACCACACAATGGGATCAAGTTGTAGAAAAGTTCCCTAGTATTCTAGTTCAGGGCCACCATAAAATGTTAATTTGCAGCCAGTTCCTGAGTTTCCGCTGCAGCAGCTCCTACTCCCCCAACCTGCAAGTCCTTCACCATTCCTAGACAAATGGGAAAAGCTTCATAGTGAGCTGTTTGAAGCTGCTGTCCTGGTTTCCGTTTAGGAGGATGCAGCTTCCTCTGTCTCCAAGACCTGATAAACGTTTATCTCCAGAAGAAAAGCTGAACTGGCAAGCAGACTCCCCTGTACAGAGTCTGGACCGCTTTGCTCCTGTGAGTCAGCAAGAAGGTATCTACTATGGCCCTTAGAGCATCCAGTCCCAGAAATTCAAGACAGAGTTGGAAACAAAAATTCTCTCGACTGTCCTCTGTTGGAAATGGAAATCCCTCCAGCAAGCATTAGGCTTCTTCCCTTGCTCCATCTTTGAGAGTATCCATGCAATAGTTTTTAATGGGCAACCTCAGTCTTTGATCAGTGACAACTCCTAGAAAAACTAGTTCAAGTTTTTAAAGCATCCCCATTTAATATTTACATGATACAGTTCATGTGCCAGAAAGGTGCTGCACTACAATTGTGATCCTAGATCGTTATATACATCAGCCAAACAAGATGGCAGCACCCTGCTTTCCCTATTCTTCTCCAGCTCTCCTCAGACTCCCCAAACGCCTTACAATGCTTTTTGACATTGAGATGTGATCTGGATATGGGAAAGGCCTATCCTGGAGCTCATTGACAGCAAACCCTTGAAGCCAAGCATTTAAGCACTGTAACTCAAGAGGAAATTGTGTGTGAAGCTGCGAGCCACCAGTGGGAGAAGGGTTGCCAGGGAAAGTGAATTAGCCATGTGCTAGCAGTAATTCAAGCAAGTTCAGGCAAGCAGTATGCCATCTTAAAAAATATAGACAAGGAGTGTAATTTATCTACAATAAATGCTGCAAATTTGAAGTTTGAGGCACGTTTCTACTAAAAGTGAGAACATTAGCATTACGGTCAAATGCCACATTTTAAGACACATTCCTCCGCACCTTGTGCCTAAAGGTGGGATTTTAATCATGTTGCTTTTTTCTGAGGTAACTGGGTAAATCAACATCAAGTTCACAAGTCATTCTTGAAACTTTCTGAAGCTGTGCAAAACGTTTTCCCTCAAGTACAGCTGACTTCCAAAAGTGTTAAATTTGTCAATTCTGAAGGTCGTCCATTGTTGCCTGAAATCCTCTAGGCCATCAATCTGAGATGGTCCAGCATCACCAGGGATGAGATTGTCTGCAGCAATCATGTAGGATGTTGGGCATTATCCGCATGGCTATCGAGAAATCCCACAAAAGTTTCATCAGCATCGGAAACCTGGCTTTCGACCTCCAGATCGGAGTCACCAGAATCAGGGGTGCTCCTTGTCGTCTGACTTGTGCCACCAGTGGTTATTATTGCAAATGGGTGTAAGGCATACTTCAACCAAAGCATCCACCGCACTCATTCCCAGATCTGGTCTCCAGCTGACGTATACTTCCCCTTTGATTGTTCAACCGGATCCGTGTCACACAGACCCCATCTGGTCATCAGTGCCTCTAAAATCATATAATTCAACATCCAGTTGCTGTTTTCTGAGCTATAACTGGAATTCCAATCCGCCACTTCATTCTGCAGTTCCAGAAGATATGTTTTTCTCCAGGCAAAAATGCCAAAACTCTTTCACCAGTTCTGTCAAGTTCTTTGACTTTGTGTCTCCCAGTCAGTTGATGTACCTCACTACTGAGATGTTCTCTAGCTTCAGTATGACTCAACAGGATACCTCCGATTCTCTCTCCTAAACATGGATACGTTCTAAAGTCATCTAATCAAGGCTCTAAGTTTACAATATGGATGGGTCTTAAAACAGGGTCTCAAGGAAATTCAGAAATGCGTCAGGAGAAGTCTTTCAAAATTGCAATAAGAGTTTAGCATGAAGCTTCACACTTGCAACAATAAAGGAAGCAGAGAGATCTGTATGCTTCAAAGTCCAAGGGAATCTGCCTCAACTTCTAACAGTGTGAGCACTAATTAAAACAGACATAAACCTCAGCAACAATCATATCTCTTCCCTCACCACCAGGAACCAATCAATTCTCATCTTGTTCTGTGTATTTAAAACATTACCAGTTTTTCCCATCCCACAAAGCCTGGAAAATTACTGCAACTTTGAGCATTTCTCCGTTCCTGATACGCCATGAAAAGGAGGCTTCATCTGCTCATTAGGACTTCACGTTTCTTGCCAAGATATCTCTTCTCAGGCCATACTATCAAGAACCTAGGGCAGACTACAATACTCCTTTTCTCTAGCAAATGAAACCTTGAGAACGCACCTGCAAAGGAAAAGAACAAACTGGCAGAGCAAAATACATTTCAAAATGAAGGCTTTTATTAAGGCTAATTTTAACTAAGCATTTGAACGTGCACTTCAAATACATGGTTATACTTGTGCAGATGTAACTCGAAAACAAATGCAATACAAGAGTAAAAGTATACAAGATTAAACTTTCAAAGGTAACTTTCAGAACATATGCAAATGTAAATTAAAGTGTAAATGAAAAAGTGAATACAGAATACATGTCTTCATGTTAAACTGAACATTAGTGCACACATTATAAAACTCTGGTTTTTACAGTGAATACATTTCATTAATGCGTTTACATGTTCACACACGTTAATAAAGTTAGGGCACACCTTAAGTATAGTGTTACATGTAAGTGCATAAGGGCATTTCTGTGACATGAAGGGGTGGAGTCCAAATTGTGCTGCTTCAGCCCTTTGAGTGAGATAACAACTGGAAGAGCAATCAGGGTTAGCAAAAAAAAATTTGGGCCTGATTCACAAAAGTAATCTGAGACAAAATCCTAACTTTACGACTTTCGGTATTCACAAAGGGCAGTTAGGAGTAGTAAAGTTAGGATTTTGTCTCAGTTAAACTTAAGTTTTGGTCTTAAGTTTAACTTAAGACCAAAACCTAGGTATAACTGAGACAAAGTTTTGGTCTTAAGTTTAAGTTTTGGTCTTAAGAATAACTTAAGACCAAAACTTAAGTTTAACTGAGACAAAATCCTAACTTTACTACTCCTAACTGCCCTTTGTGAATACCGAAAGTCGTAAAGTTAGGATTTTGTCTCAGTTAAACTTAAGTTTTTGTCTTAAGTTTAACTTAAGACCAAAACTTAAGTTTAACTGAGACAAAATCCTAACTTTACTACTCCTAACTGCCCTTTGTGAATGCCGAAAGTCGTAAAGTTAGGATTTTGTCTCAGATTACTGTTGTGAATCGGGCCCATTGTTTGCACCTTCAAAGTTAAAAGAGGGTCCCACTTAAGCTTCTTATTAAAAAGAACCCCAGGTAACAGAAATTTAAAACAGTTTCCACAACATTTCCTTGTAAATAAAAAGTCTTCGTTTTGGTTCTTTTTGGATCGCACACCATTATATGGGACTTTTTAAGATTTACTTTTAAATCCAAGCAAGACATGAATTCCACAAAAAGGTCAAGGGCTTTTTGCAGGCTATTAGCGGTCCTTGCTAAGAGGACAGCGTCATCTGCGTAAAGAAGAGTGGATACAAACTGATTGCCAACTTTAGGAAAATCCAAGTTCTTCTGCAAAAGGAAGGACTCAAGAACATTTATATAGATGAGGAACAAGAAGGGGCCTAGGATGCAGCCTTGACGAACACCCTCAGTTGAGAGTAGTGATTGAGTGCATTTACCGTCAGGGCCGTAGCGTACTTTCACCGTGGTGTTCCAATGGACCCTCCTGAGGAGGTTAGCTAGGGCTTCCTACACCCCCATGTCACCCATCATCCTCCATAATTTCTCCTGATTTACAGTGTCGAAAGTGCTTAACAGGTCCATGAAGGCCAGATGCAGCGAGCTTTTTATGGACTTTGTATACTTGCTGACAATTATCGCTAAGTTTAGACACTGCTTAGCTGTCCCACGGCCAGCTCTGAAACTGTATTGGGTCCTAGATAATAAATTATTTTCAGCAGCCCATGTTTCTAGTCGAGCTAAAAGGACTCTGCCTAGGACCTTAGCCCTGGCGTTCATCAGGGAGATAGTTTCTGTGTCCCTTTTTAAAGATGAGAACCACTATGGCCTCTTTCCACGAAACTGGAAGTGGACCAAGAGCAACAGCCCGAAAGATGTTAGTGAGGATTGGGGCCCACAGACTGGGGTTGTTTTTATTTTTCAAATCTGTTTATTGAATATACTTTTAACAGGGAAAGTCAAAAGAAGATATAGAGCAAAGTACATCCCAAATAACATAATACACAGGTAAGGCCTTGTAAGAAACAGACAATATAAACCAAAGCGAGGTATGGGAACAATGAAAGAAAAAGGGGGGGAGGAAATGCGCTGTTTCCTGGGCGTGAGTTACAAATAGACACTGTTTGTGAAATGAAGGCCTCCATACAATAAAGCACCAATTTGTGGGAATCTTATGGGCCCACCTCTAGTTGAGAGACGAAATGAGTGAGGTTTATCTATGTCCATGTAGTACTTTATACGTGTATTCACCACTACGTATTATTGTTAGCAGATTTTGGGAATAGTGGATGTATATCTCAACAGAGAAACAGCAAAGGGGTAGAAGGGGACCAAATAAAGAGGACAGGAAGGGTAAGATGCATTCAGAGTGTCGTTGGGGAGGATGGTTAGTGCCCCTCAGGGGAAGGAGAGAGACATCCCCTTACGGATCCAATGAATTAGGGGAAGCCGGCTGTAAACCTCTAGAATAGAGTATGAGAGGGTCGTCAAAGAGCTGTAAAGCTCTCAGACGAGGAGGAACCAGACGGGAGTGTTCTGTCTGAAAGAAATGCTGAATTAATGGCTGCCAGGTGCGAGTAAATTTAGTGTCTGTATGATTAATACGGGCGGTAAGGAGCTCAAGGGCCAGAACATGCCATAGGAGGAGAAACCATGTGGCAATAGGTGGGGGGTTAGATTTCTTCCAGTATAGAGCTATGGACTGCCGTGCTGCTGCTAGAATTTGTGTTATTAATCGCCAGTCAGAGTGAGTCATAGCTGCCAATGTTGAAGGTCTGATACCTAGCAGGGTCACTATCAGAGAGCTAGGAATAGGGAATCCCACTGTGTCCTTGATATGGCTAAGGATTTCTTTCCAAAATAGCATCAGGCTGGGACAAGATCACCAGATGTGAATGAGGTCGCCTCTATCTCCCTGAAACCTCCAGCAGGTTGGGGGAAAGCCCGGTATCATCTGCTGGATATGGGCAGGAGTAAAGTACCATTGTGTCATAAGCTTGTAGGCTGACTCGCGCTGTGGATGCTTTGGTAAATTTTGGGGTTGAAGTCGTTGCGAGTGTTGCAGAACTTTATATGTGTGAGAGATCAAACCCCTCGAGCCCTCAAAGTTGCGAACTAAGGTCTCAAAGGCAGTGAGCTGCCTGGTCGCTCCTTGCATGTAGATGGGGGGAAGTAACCAGTGGCAAAGTTGATAATATCGCATCTGAGCTCCGTCAGGAAGGTGGGATGATTTTTGCACTGGGCAAAAGTGATGAATTTGTCACCCTGGAATACATCCTGTATTATACGGCACTCGCCATCCGTCCATGCGCTAAAGGCTCAATGTTGCAAAACAGAAGGAAAGATGGGGTTACGTGCTATGGGGGTGTTAGGGGAAGGGAACGAGGTCAGGCCCCGAGATATCGCAAGTTTGTCCCATATGTCTAAGACCGTTCTTGCGGGAGTGGCTATGTAAGCACTACGGGGCGAGCCCCACGAGGAAGCCACGCTAGGTCCCACAAGGGTCTACATGCTACCGCCCGGTCCATGTGGAACCAATGCTTTTCACTCTCCCGGACCACCCATTCTGAGATGTAACGAAGATGGCAGGCCCAGTAATACTCAAGAAGGTTAGGGCATGCTAGCCCCCCCGGTCTCGAGCTAGCATCAGGACCTTATTGGAAAAGCGTGGGCGAGACTTGCCCCAGATAAAGTTGGTTAAATCTTGTTGGAGAGACAGAATATCACTTTGTCGAATTAGGGTAGGAAGGGTTTGAAATAAATATAATATCTTTGGGAGAAGTGACATTTTGACAGTGTTGATGCGTCCTAACCAGGAGAGGGGGAGGTTTCACCATCTGCGGATCTCCTCCCGTATGGCGCATCTATGGCTAGGCCAGTTGGCTTGGGTCCAGGAAGAAAGTGAAGGCGTCAGGTCCAGGCCTAAATATCTTATCGTCTTCTCAGACCATTTTAGGGGGATCAGGTTTTGCAGGTCTCGTTTCTCCGAGGTCGGTAGGGTGAGATTCAGGGCATGAGATTTGGCTAGGTTGATCTGAAACCTGAGGCGCCTTCAAAGGAGCGCAGGAGTACAGCTAGTGCTGGGAGAGAAAAGGACGGGGTAATTAGGGATAGGAGGAGGTCATCCGCGAACAGAGAAATCTTGTGTTCGTATCCCCCCAGGGGGATGCCCAAGATGTCAGACGAACGGTGGATTGCAATCGCCAAAGGTTCCACCACTAGGGCAAATAGGGGTGGAGATAGTGGGCATCCTTGCCTGGTGCCACGATATATGGGAATTGGGGAGGTGAGACGGACATTAATGCGAATGCGTGTGGTCGTCTGCGTGTATGAGACCATCAGCCTGAAAATCATGATGGGGCCTAGCCCTATTCTTTTTAGAACCTCCCTAAGAAAGCGCCAGTCCACCCGGTCAAAGGATTTCTCAGCGTCTGAGGACACCAGGCAGGCAGGTATATCTCTATAGTGGACTTTTTCGATAAGATGGGCTATGCGACGAATGTTGTCCACCCCCTGGCGGTGGTGAATAAAGCCAACCTGGTCCGGGTCTATGATACCTGGCAGATAAGGTTCCAGGCAATTCGCGAAGATCTTCGTATAGATCTTTGCATCCGTATTTAGGAGGGCGATGGGATGGTACAAAGTACATAGGGAAGGGTCTTTCCCCGGCTTCGGGACAAGCACTATCTCAGCTTCTGACACAGTTGGAGTAAGGCCAGTGGCATCCATGAACTTATTAAAAAGCTGAAGAAGCTGATCTTGAAGCTGTGGGTAGAAAGTGCGGTAAAAGACAACCGGAAGGCGGTCGGGGCCAGGAGTTTTCCCTGTTGGGAGCTGTTTCAGGGCTTTTGCTATTTCCTCATGTGAAATTGGTTCATCTAGGAGATTCATGTGATGAGGGCTGATAGGTTCCCAGGGACAGGAATCAAGAAAGGCCGTTATTTCCTCTGGGGGACAAGGTTCATCCGCATACAAATCTCTATAAAAATTTGAAAGGGTTAAGCTCTTGTCGAGCTCCGATATGGCCCAAGTACCATCTGGCCGCAAAAGTTTGGAGATATGAGCTCGCGTGGTTTGGGCCCGTAACTGCCGGGCCAGGCATGTCCCAACCTTGTCTCCCCTGTGTAAAACTTTTGTTTGAGAGCGAGCAAGAGGCGCCCAGCCTTATTAGTGCGGTGTAAGCGGAGCTGTCCTCACAGCGCAGCCAGCTGCTGTTTATTATGAAGGGAGGGTTGTTGGTGGTCCTTGCGCTCCAAGGCTTTGATGTCGTTAGTGAGGGTCAATTCTACAAGGCGGGCTTCTCGAGATCTGGCTATCGCGATAGAGGATATAACTCCCCAGATGGTTGCCTTAAAAGCATCCCATTTAACAGCTTCAGAAGTATCAGAGGTATTGTTTGTAGTGAAAAAGGCCTTGATCTCTTTCCGAATATCTGCTAGGTCGACTGGATCCCGGAGGGTCTGAGGAGGTAGTCTCCAACGGGGTTGGGTGATACGCTGGGTATTGAAGGGTTGAAGTGATATCGAGACATGGGCATGGTCAGATAGTGAAATGTCGGATATCTCTGCAGCTGTCAATAACTGGAGCAGGGGGAGGGAGAGAAAATAGTAATCAATTTGTGAATATGAGCGGTGTGCATGGGAGAAGAAGGAGAAGTCTTTGGAGTCAGGGTGTAGATATCTCCAGGCATCAAATAGCCCTAAGTCAGGAATGGTATTTTTAAGAGCTGCAGACATGGCGCCAGTGCCCTGATATATCTGTGCACTGCGGTCCCATTCAGGATCCCACACCAGATTAAAATCACCCCCAAGAATAATCGCCTCTTTAGACGGTTTTAGCAGGTCATTTAGATGTGAACGCAAGAATACGTCTTGGTTCTGATTAGGGGCATAAATATTTAGGAGGGTCAGGGGTCACGTGCCCCAGTGTATTTGCATTTTGAGAAACCTCCCTTCCGCGTCCTTACCATCTTAGTGGCATTCCCAACCAGGCCAGCCTTAAGTAGTATGGCCACTCCGGCAGTTTTAGTGGGAGAACAGACCCAGTGTTGTGTTGGATACTTAGGATGTGACATGAGGCGAGTGTCAATGGAGAGAAGGTGGGTCTCCTGGAAAAATATAATATCAGGGTCCTGGAGGAGAAGATACCGCCAGATCTGGCGTCTCTTATTGGGGGAGTTAAGTCCCCTAACATTTAGCGAGAGGAGTTTAAAAAGACTAGTCATCATCGGTCTGATAAGATGCCTCGCGTGGTGAGCCCATCAAAAGTGACAGTGGGGTACCAACCTCCCACCGGGAGAGTCCCTGATACCGTAGGGTGGATAGAAACATGTGTAAGGCAATTGGATCGAAAGGATGTCCCCAAACAGCGGCCAAGCTCCCAAGGCTGGGCATACCCAACCAGGACTCCCCCAACAGTAATGCATCCAGGGAGTAATGACAGGGAGGGGAGAAAAAGGGGGGGTACTGTACTCAACAGGGGGCGGCCAACAGGGCCAAACAAGGTCAATGTCTACAAGGAACGGCCCACTGTCCGAAGAACAGGCCATTCTGAAGAAGTCACTCTTCAAGGGGACACTGTAGACGTGGGGGGTGGCAGGTGCCTGGCAGTTCCTTGGGTCTCAGCTTCCAACAACCCACTGCAGAGTGACACCCAGAAGTTGCCCGCCGTCGGGTCGCCTCTGAGGAAGCCTAGAGCCGGTGCCATAGTGGACGGGGACGAGGGCAGAGGTCTCAAGACAATGTTAGTCGTGGTCGTGTGTCCGTTTCGGGGAGCCCACATCTCCCCAGTGCGTTAAGATGGTTAGGGCTGTTGTAGGAAATTAAGTTCTCTCTTATTTGTCTAAACACTAGGTCCTATGTTGAATCTTGGAGGCTCAAAGAGCCAGATATTCCCTGTCTGGATCATTCCTTGTGTTCAGGAGATCGGGGCTGCGGGGGAAAATCACTCAAGGACCGGATGTGACTGATAATCTCCTGTTTAACCTGTGAGGAGTCCCGTTCCCGGAGGTGTCTCCTGTGTTTGAGCGGTGGGACCGAAAACCATTCCAGGCGGGGGGGGGGGGGTTCCGGAGCGCCCATGTGGGGAGGGAGGATCTCCATCTTCAGGATCTAGTGGGAGATGGAGGAGCTGTTTTGCTTCCTTCTGTCGTGTAGATCCTATATTACCTATACAGGATCTGCGTGTTTGGATAACATAAACTGTGGGATTGGTGGCGGACTGATTCCGTGCACCCCCACCGGATACGTTAGCCTGTCTGTATCAGCTAGCTCACAGTGCCACTATAATCTCCTCTTATCACGGAGAGAATAGATTCTGGCAACCTCAGAACATGACAACCCTGATCCCTCAGAATCGTGGAAACAATATACTACCTTTCGCTCAGTCACTCGTGCTCACTTAGTTTGTCTCAGAGAGTTACACAGAATAAACAGGCTGGGCGTTTTCAATAAGTATTTATTGAACAGTTGTTATTCTAGTGTAAAATAGATGAGCTGCACCAACCATTAAACAGTAGCAGAGATATATGATTAGCAGTACTACGAAAGTAAAGGGATGGTATAGTTCTACCATCTTGCAGAAATCATGAATATATACAAGTACATAAAACACATGATAAAAAAGTGCGTACTCCTACAATGCCTTCCTAACTAGATGTACCTAGATGCACCTAAATGTACCTAGCATCTGTGTAGGTGTTATGTCAAGAATCCCTCTAGGATCTAGTCAACCCCATTACCTGAGAATGAGAGAATATGGGACCCCGTCCTGGTCTCGAGTTGGACACCCCGCGAGGGATGTTAGACCACTGCGAGCTGGAGCGTCTGCATGCAGGAACCTCAGCGTCTCTGGTCAGTGTGTCAGCCGGGAAGTCTTGGTCTCCTCTATCTTCCTAAGCAAGATGTGCTGTATATATACCCATAGGTCTCACCAGGGGTCCTACCTCGCTGTGTTACTGTGTCGGCCTAAAGGATGACGTTGGGCCTGAACTTTATACAGCGATATTATACAGGAGATGGTAATCCTACTATTAGTCCTGCTGTGCTTCCAAGAAGCCTCATGCATAATGTATGAGAATCGAACCAGGGAAAAACCCGCGTTCTGAATGCAGTGTCATATCTAGGTAAAAGGTCAGTACCCAAGAACCGTTATGTGTGTAATGTAGGGAAGAATATAGGTGAAAGGTTACAAGGTTACCTGCGCCTATATAGGGTACCTATATGGAATATAACACTTCAGTGAGCGGAGAGTGCGTCGTTTGCCCTCCCAGACGAATATCAGCGCAAAGGTATGGCCCCAGTGGTATTTGATATTAAGCTCGCGGAGCTTGTCTGTGACTGGCCTAAAATCTTTTCGCCTCCGGAGGGTGGCAGGGCTTATGTCTTGAAAGATTTGAATCGCGTGGCCGTTGTAAGTTGGGGGTTGTTTTTAAAGATGTCTAGTGGAACCCCATCTGAGCCTGGTGCTTTCCTCCATATGCCCAGTTTAATGGCTGATTCCACCTCCTTGACTGAAATTGTAGAACTGAATTGAGAAGCCAGGATCCAGTTTGTGGAGGTGATGGTATCACCTTCCCTGTCTGCGCTGCCTTAACCTGGGGATTAAAAATACGAGAAAAGTGCGGCATCCATGCTGCCCTATCTATCAGGCTCTCAGTCTTAGTTTGGGGACCCTCAGCAAATATCGGGCGATTAATTACGTCCCAAAACATTTTTGAATCTTTATCGTGCCCGACGGCCAAAAGATCAAACAAGGCTTCGGTCCTAAGTTCTTCCTTTCTTGCATCATAATAACTTTATAGTTTTTCTGTGATATCCTGACTGAGTCCCTGTTTCTGGGGGCTTCATTTAATGCTGCTTTAAGATGTTTATGTGCTTTACTGCAAGCACTATTAAACCAGCGGTTAGGCTTATCAGACTGAGTGAGGTGTTTCACTATCAAGTCTGATGAGATGGCTTGGCACAGCAAGCCTGGCTGATGACGGCTGGAATGCCAGAAACCGGTCCTAGGATGCTTGTTTCCGGTCCAGGGAAGACATGGCTTGGCAGTTCGGGCTGGACTGTTCCCATGAGGCACAGGGTCAGACTGATTTGCATATGGCCATGTCTGAACTGGGGTGGTGGAGTGAGCTAAAGAATGATGATGGATTAAACCCAGATCAGTTGACTGGGGGTGAATGTTTGATTGGCTCAAACGTTCCGTCCATCATCCCCTTTTGTATCGCTTTGTTCGCCCTAAGTTGGCGGGGGTATGCCCAGACGTGGGTCCCTTGCTCACTTTGCCACTGGATTCAAGCAAGCCTGGCTGATGACGGCTGGAATGCCAGAAACCGGTCCTAGGATGCTTGTTTCCGGTCCAGGGAAGACATGGCTTGGCAGTTCGGGCTGGACTGTTCCCATGAGGCACAGGGTCAGACTGATTTGCATATGGCCATGTCTGAACTGGGGTGGTGGAGTGAGCTAAAGAATGATGATGGATTAAACCCAGATCAGTTGACTGGGGGTGAATGTTTGATTGGCTCAAACGTTCCGTCCATCATCCCCTTTTGTATCGCTTTGTTCGCCCTAAGTTGGCAGGGGTATGCCCAGACGTGGGTCCCTTGCTCACTTTGCCACTGGATTCAAGCAAGCCTGGCTGATGACGGCTGGAATGCCAGAAACCGGTCCTAGGATGCTTGTTTCCGGTCCAGGGAAGACATGGCTTGGCAGTTCGGGCTGGACTGTTCCCATGAGGCACAGGGTCAGACTGATTTGCATATGGCCATGTCTGAACTGGGGTGGTGGAGTGAGCTAAAGAATGATGATGGATTAAACCCAGATCAGTTGACTGGGGGTGAATGTTTGATTGGCTCAAACGTTCCGTCCATCATCCCCTTTTGTATCGCTTTGTTCGCCCTAAGTTGGCGGGGGTATGCCCAGACGTGGGTCCCTTGCTCACTTTGCCACTGGATTCAAGCAAGCCTGGCTGATGACGGCTGGAATGCCAGAAACCGGTCCTAGGATGCTTGTTTCCGGTCCAGGAAGACATGGCTTGGCAGTTCGGGCTGGACTGTTCCCATGAGGCACAGGGTCAGACTGATTTGCATATGGCCATGTCTGAACTGGGGTGGTGGAGTGAGCTAAAGAATGATGATGGATTAAACCCAGATCAGTTGACTGGGGGTGAATGTTTGATTGGCTCAAACGTTCCGTCCATCATCCCCTTTTGTATCGCTTTGTTCGCCCTAAGTTGGCGGGGGTATGCCCAGACGTGGGTCCCTTGCTCACTTTGCCACTGGATTCAAGCAAGCCTGGCTGATGACGGCTGGAATGCCAGAAACCGGTCCTAGGATGCTTGTTTCCGGTCCAGGGAAGACATGGCTTGGCAGTTCGGGCTGGACTGTTCCCATGAGGCACAGGGTCAGACTGATTTGCATATGGCCATGTCTGAACTGGGGTGGTGGAGTGAGCTAAAGAATGATGATGGATTAAACCCAGATCAGTTGACTGGGGGTGAATGTTTGATTGGCTCAAGCGTTCCGTCCATCATCCCCTTTTGTATCGCTTTGTTCGCCCTAAGTTGGCGGGGGTATGCCCAGACGTGGGTCCCTTGCTCACTTTGCCACTGGATTCAAGCAAGCCTGGCTGATGACGGCTGGAATGCCAGAAACCGGTCCTAGGATGCTTGTTTCCGGTCCAGGGAAGACATGGCTTGGCAGTTCGGGCTGGACTGTTCCCATGAGGCACAGGGTCAGACTGATTTGCATATGGCCATGTCTGAACTGGGGTGGTGGAGTGAGCTAAAGAATGATGATGGATTAAACCCAGATCAGTTGACTGGGGGTGAATGTTTGATTGGCTCAAGCGTTCCGTCCATCATCCCCTTTTGTATCGCTTTGTTCGCCCTAAGTTGGCGGGGGTATGCCCAGACGTGGGTCCCTTGCTCACTTTGCCACTGGATTCAAGCAAGCCTGGCTGATGACGGCTGGAATGCCAGAAACCGGTCCTAGGATGCTTGTTTCCGGTCCAGGGAAGACATGGCTTGGCAGTTCGGGCTGGACTGTTCCCATGAGGCACAGGGTCAGACTGATTTGCATATGGCCATGTCTGAACTGGGGTGGTGGAGTAAGCTAAAGAATGATGATGGATTAAACCCAGATCAGTTGACTGGGGGTGAATGTTTGATTGGCTCAAGCGTTCCGTCCATCATCCCCTTTTGTATCGCTTTGTTCGCCCTAAGTTGGCGGGGGTATGCCCAGACGTGGGTCCCTTGCTCACTTTGCCACTGGATTCAAGCAAGCCTGGCTGATGACGGCTGGAATGCCAGAAACCGGTCCTAGGATGCTTGTTTCCGGTCCAGGGAAGACATGGCTTGGCAGTTCAGGCTGGACTGTTCCCATGAGGCACAGGGTCAGACTGATTTGCATATGGCCATGTCTGAACTGGGGTGGTGGAGTGAGCTAAAGAATGATGATGGATTAAACCCAGATCAGTTGACTGGGGGTGAATGTTTGATTGGCTCAAGCGTTCCGTCCATCATCCCCTTTTGTATCGCTTTGTTCGCCCTAAGTTGGCGGGGGTATGCCCAGACGTGGGTCCCTTGCTCACTTTGCCACTGGATTCAAGCAAGCCTGGCTGATGACGGCTGGAATGCCAGAAACCGGTCCTAGGATGCTTGTTTCCGGTCCAGGGAAGACATGGCTTGGCAGTTCGGGCTGGACTGTTCCCATGAGGCACAGGGTCAGACTGATTTGCATATGGCCATGTCTGAACTGGGGTGGTGGAGTGAGCTAAAGAATGATGATGGATTAAACCCAGATCAGTTGACTGGGGGTGAATGTTTGATTGGCTCAAGCGTTCCGTCCATCATCCCCTTTTGTATCGCTTTGTTCGCCCTAAGTTGGCGGGGGTATGCCCAGACGTGGGTCCCTTGCTCACTTTGCCACTGGATTCAAGCAAGCCTGGCTGATGACGGCTGGAATGCCAGAAACCGGTCCTAGGATGCTTGTTTCCGGTCCAGGGAAGACATGGCTTGGCAGTTCGGGCTGGACTGTTCCCATGAGGCACAGGGTCAGACTGATTTGCATATGGCCATGTCTGAACTGGGGTGGTGGAGTGAGCTAAAGAATGATGATGGATTAAACCCAGATCAGTTGACTGGGGGTGAATGTTTGATTGGCTCAAACGTTCCGTCCATCATCCCCTTTTGTATCGCTTTATAAAATACATGAAACACGTCCTGCAGTATTTCTCTTCTGGATTGCCTCGCTAAGCATATCAATAGCATGTGTGTTATTCTGATCGAAAACATTATGATAAAAGTTAATCACCAAACTATCAGCAGGTTCTAAGCCAGTTAACAGTATTAATTGAAACTATGGTTTAGAATCTAACAGCTTAACTTTTACCCTGTTACAATTGAGAGAAATCAGGATCGCTGTGCCACCCATCGCCCTCTCAGAGGTTACTTGTAGAGCGGGGTTACAGAAGGAGCGAAACCCATTAAAATGAAAGTCTGTTAGAGACCATGGGGCATATTATCAAGGGCTGGCGATATAATTATCGCCGCTTTAGCGTCCGTTTTCGGGCGAAAAGCGGCGATAATTATATCGCAATATCATCAAGGACACGCTAGCGCGTGTTTCCTTGATGTAGAGCCCGTTTTTTCACAGCCTCGCCTTGCATCGCTAATGAGATGCAAAGAAGGCGTGGCTGTGAAAACAACACAAGTTAATATCGCGAAGGCAGCTTCGCGATATTAACAAGGAGGTGCAGCGATAAAAGAAATCGCGCTACCTCAGCTTTAACTCAGGAATTTAACGTCTGTTAAATTCCTGACTTAAGCATACTTTACATGAGAGATGGATTCTGCTGATACGACCACAGGGTCGTATCAGCAAGGTTATCGCCGTTTTCCATGGAACATCGCTGGAAAACCAGCGATGTTCCATGGAAAACGAGCTATCGCTGGAATAATTATCGCCATTGCGCTATGCGTTGTTAATACAGCGCTAGCATGGCGATAATTATCTGCGGTAGCCGGCGATAACTGTTCTCACGCTGTGAACGGCCAGCGATAATTATCGCTGGCCGTTGATAATATGCCCCCATGTTTCTTGAAGGCAGACTAACTCATAACCCCAGATGAATTTCAGCCAATCTACATTGTCAAGTTTCGACCGTGTTAACTTTCCTTGGCATAGGTGCAGAAATAGTGGTACAACATGTCTGATGGATCGTTCCACAAGATGTACAAGTCTCAACAATCACACAACTGCCCATAATTAACAGTGACCCCTGGCCCACAATGTGAATAACAGTTTCGCTGTCAAAGACAACCAAAAGTGCAAAGCGGGTAGGGGCAGGCACACCACCGCGCCCAACACCGTGACTGATACACTGGAAGTACAACAGAGGACAGCACTTCCAGGCTTTGGTCCCAAAATTGAAAAAAGGAAATTAAAAGCAAGCATTAGTGGCTACATATAAAAGCGGTGCCCACTGTATATCATTACCAAGTCCATGTTGTGTGTCGCAGGCTGGCACTAAAACAACATTTACTTGTAAATGTATCGCCAAGCTCCGAAATACAAGCTACCAGGGCAGGGGATAATGTGAAAAACAGGCGTTCGTTGTAACACGATACTGCTCAGGAGTAAAGTACAGAAAATGGACTGCTGTGTAACGTTGTGGGCTCTAGGCCCACATACTTAGAAATGACTGATGCAGACACTGTGGGTATGCTTAGTTAACTGGCCATGAGCACGTGCACTCTGGCCCTTTTATTAGCAGGACCACGTCACTCGTGATGCCTGTGGTAGATGCGTGTGGGGTGTGTGTTGCCAGCCCTCAAGGGAGTGGTTGGTAAACTTGTGTCTGCTGATACACTAGAACGTTTCCAGCAGGACACTACATTCCTCCCAAACTTTATTAAAACCAATACAAAGTCCAATCTGTGGGAATTAATGAAAACAACTAAAACAGCACAGCCTCACAGCCTCGAGAGGCAGTCCGCAGGACAGCGGTGGACAGGTGCAGCTGGGAGCACCCGGGCATCTCAGTACACATCCATAGTTTAACCAGAACACCTCTGGACAAGAACGCTGTGCTGACAAAATCTGGATCCCTCAACTTCATGTTAGTTGGGCTACTTGACTGTGATCAGTCCAGCATGATCTGGCTGTGATGCAATGTATGTTAAAAGTTCGAACGTGGAGCATCAGGAGCGTCGTGGAACCAGCTGTGGAGCTTTCTCCTGTGGTTGTCTTGGTGGTTTGTAGGGTTCGCCTTCACTTGAGTGTTAAGATACTCCTTTGTTGGTTATGGTGATGCCCATGGCACTGATGGATGTGTTTGCCATACGGATGACCTGGACGACAGGTGGTGATGACTCACCTGGAGTGAGGATGACTGGGGAATTTCGCAGCCACTTAACTCTGTGTCTTTGCTGGTGCTGTTCTTCTCCCGTGGTATGTGCGATCGCGAGCAGGGATGCCATCTGTCTTAAGCAGCCGACACTTGGGTACTGACTGTTGCACTAGGAAGTGTAGGGGGAGAGACGCAGTTTGCCCTTGCTGGCGGCTTACATATGGTTCTCCCATAGAGCTATTTCCAGGACGTCGCTCCACCTCGGTGGCTAGCTTGTGTCTACGGGTGCACTCTTGTAGTGGTACAAGTCCTCGTTCTTATCCCCTCGTTGATCTCTCCAGCGCACCTGTGGTCATCCGGTTCTTCAGGGTGATAAGGTTGTCACTCTTCTTTTTTCTTCAAGATGTGGCATCGTGCCACATTCTCTACTTTGTGTTGCAGTGGTGGCAGCTTGCCACTTGAGGGTGTGCGGTTCTCCTCATGCCTGTAATGGGCAGATGCGCGACTCAGTCTTAAGGCAGTGTTGGGGGCACTCCCTGCATAGTCTCTGGGCAGTCTTTGGCCCACTGTGGAGCGTTGCTAGTGCAGTGGAGATGTAGAGATTCTTCCTCCTGCATCCGGGGCATGATAGGCATTTCCTGAGTGTGTGCTGTACATGCACACCTGTCTCTGCTGCGGCTTGCCACTAGGGGGTGCAAGATGCTTTCCTCCCCATTATGGACAGTCAGTCTGGTCTTCTTTCCTTGCAGAGGTATTCTGCGGTGGCGGTCATTCACCGCCTGCTGCATGCAGCAGAATCTCCCCGCTTGCAGTGGCGTCAGACAGCCATTAGGGGCGCACGCTCAGTGCACGGTCTTCTTGCAGCTTTACTGGGGCTTGCTTGGTGCCTTCGGTCTCATTACGTTCACTGGACTTTGCTTAGCCACTTGATGCTTCTCTTGGCTGGGAAAGCTTTGTGCTCTTTGCTGCGTGGGCGTTGCAGTCTCTTGCCCTTCAAAAGGTAGGCAGCTCACTTGGGTGTGTATGGCACTCTCTGGGTTAGTCTCTTAAGTCCTTGCAAGCCAGCTTGGGCAAGCAGCTTTTCATCCTCGAACGCTGCACCAAACACTCCCCTTTCTACTTTGCATGTAGTGGTGGCCATTTGCCACAAGGAGTGCAGGGGCACCAGGGGCACACCATACGTTCCTCTCGTTCCCTGGATGGTTCATGCAGGGGCAAAGTGGCTGGAAAAACTGTAGTGTGCTTGACTGTGCTGCTGCTGGGCATGCTGCTTTGTTCAGGTGCAGTACTATGAGCTGCCGCTAGGTGGCATTGCTGATGGCTGTTCCTTCAGGCCATGGCAGTCTGTCCTCCAACTGCGTGCCTTGACAATTGCTGGGGATGCTGGTGCAGTGTGATGAGCATCTGCTAAGTGGCGCTGCGGAGGCACTCACCGGCAGGGGCTTCGCTTCAGGAAGGTTCCTGAATGTGCCAAGCAGAGTATGGCCTCAGTTGGGAGCGTGCTGCAGCCAGGCCCACAGCAAGAGAGGGGGTAACCTCACCACCAGGCAGGTAAGGGCTTACAGGGGCAGTGCTAACGCAGGTGATGGATGCGGAAAGCCTCCAATTCTTCTACCAGTCCAGGGCCGCTTTCTCTTTGGGCGCCTGGGTTATCGGCAGGCAGGCGTACTCTCGCAGGTGCTGCAGAGGACGGCAGGGGCAATCGGTGCAGGTGCGGTCCTACCAGCAGCAGGGTCACGTGGCGGGGTGTTCCTTGCCTAGCCACAGTACTTCTCTGTGCCGACAGATTCCATTCCCCGGGACTGAGGGGCAGATCTACAAGAAAGTGCCGCAGCGTGGCGCTGCAAGCCCTTTGGCTGCGCCACGCTGCGGCACTTTCAGAGCACAGGAATGCGACATATTTACAAGAATATGTCGCATTCCTGTGCTCTCCCTGCGCTGGCACACAAACAGCTGCCAAGCGCCGGCGCAGGCACCCTTGCACCATGGTGCAAGGATGCCTGCGCCATGGGGAGATTGTTTTTGTGCAGGAAGGGGCACCTTTCTGCACAAAAACAATCAGTACAGGCTTTTCCTCTTCCAATGCGTGCTGCAGAATGCAGCACGCATTGAAAGAGGAAAAACGAGGAGAAATGAAAACATTTCTCCTCGGTGCGCCTCGCTACGCCACCTCTAGGGTGGCGTAGCATTCACACGCATCTCCAGAGTTACGATTTCTCGTAAATCTGGAGATGTGTCTTGTTCCATGGGTGTTGCGTGGGAACACCCACAGCAACACCCATGGAACGCCCCTTCAACGCAAAGTGCTGCGTGTGAAGGGACGGTATTTACAAGGAGAGGAAAAGTCACGCATGGTGGCTTTTCCTCTCCTTGTAAATATCGAGGAGCCCCCTGCGCCACCAGTACGTCACGAAAAGTGACGTACTGGTGGCGTAGGGGGCTTGTAAATCTGCCCCTGAGTGAGGATACTCATCCGTGGCAGTGACCGCTTCAGGCTCTGTGCTGCAGCCAGGCTCGTGCAGGTGATGGCCTTGATGCCCGGAGCAGCAGTGCGGCTGGGAGTACTCCTCTTCCTCGGGACAGCACTTCTCCCTTTGGGATTCTTTGCAGCCTGCCAGGGCCGGACTGGCTACCGGGCGTTTTGGTGTGCTGCCGAGCTGGGGGCTGATTTCACTGCGGTGGGGCTGATTTCGTAGATGGGGACCTGCGTGAGCTTAGAAATAAACAAAGCAAAACGAATGTTTTTAAGCACACGCAGGTCCACATCAACGAAATCAGCCCCCAGCTTGGCAGCACACCAAAACGCCCGGTAGCCAGTCCGGCCCTGCAGCCTGCTCGGGCACCATGTGGGTGCTTTACGCGGTATGGGGCATAGCTATGTCAGGCCCTGGCATACTTGCAGTTCCCCTTCCTGCACCAGCGTCGATACTGGCACCGCTTTCTGCTCCAGTATCTATTAAGATCTTTTTTTATTGAGTTTTCAACACGATACAGCAATAACATGCACAATTGGTGGGTGTACATTTACCGTAATTTGACAGCAAGATTGATGTCTACAACAGTCATAAGATTCATCATACAGTGTCCATGGAGTATGGGAGCTACGAGGCATTTGCAGATACAGTGTTATGAATACATTAGTCCTTCAGACATTGCATAATGTTTAATGCGACAGGAAATGTTTGCACAGTCATTAGATAACTTTAGCATAAAAAAGGTTTATTACACTAACCTGGTCATACCCATCTGACATGGTCAATGTGGTCGTTCCATCTGAGTGTTCACACAGATATGTTAGTAGGAGTCCCAGATATCTTTTGGGCGGGACGAGATTGGCAAGACTTCTGCATAGGATGTTAATTGGTCTTTATAGTATATGAGGTCTGTAAGCCATTCCTTAAATTTAGGGGAACGCCCCCGACACCATCTACATGCTACTCTCCACTTTGCCAGCAACAGGCCCAACGCAATGAACTTTTTGTGTGCTGTTAGTAGGACCTCTGTGTATTCCAATAATGCCAGGGTCTGTGATGCGGGGACAATGGATTCAACCATCCTGGACAAGGCTGTCAGAACCTCCCTCCAGTAGTTATGTACCTCCTCACACTGCCATGCAAGGTGTAGGAACCCCGCTCCTTCCTGTCGGCATCTATCACAGCGGTCGTCTGCTCTCAATTTATATCTATATAAGTGCGCTGGCGTGCAATATACTCGATGTAGAAATTTAAAATGTATGATCCGCAAGCGGCTATTTGCAGTGATAGCGCCTGTTTGCGTGCAGCAGTATATCCATTGTTTGTTTGTTAGCAGGGCATCTAGTTCTTGGTCCCAGCTCTTCCTTGTGTCATGTGGCACATTTGGGCATTCTAATAACGCACTGCGATAGAGTCCGGACACCGGGGCTTGCAGGGTATCGAGCGTGGGGGGTTCTTGAGGGAACTCAGGGGTATTTTCTCTCACCTCATGTCTAAGCCTAATATATAGAGAGAACTCCAACGCTGTGACGTTTTCACCACCCAGGAGTACCTGTCTTTCTTTAAAAACTCCCTCGTGATAGAGATCGCCCCAGGTGTTTAAGCGTCTTTTGCGAAGCATGTCACGGCATATGGTTTCGTGATTGACCGGCACAAGGGGATGATATGGGAGGGGCATCAGTGGTGACTATAACAATGGCTTGCGTGCTGTTTTAACTATCCCATGCAAGATTAGTGCAGGCTACTGTGGAGTGGGTAGTGTCTTCTCCAGGGACTCTCGCTCCTAGAAAGGAGGTCGTGGGTATGGGGGCCATGTATCCCTGCTCAATAGCTAGGTGCGGCATGAATGGTGGTGGATGGAGCCAGTATGTTGCATGGTGGGCTTGGGTACATAAATACAATTCTATGTCCAGCGCCTCAAAGTCACCTTGTGAGAATGGTTGTGTAAGAGTCTGCCAGCTCACTCGGGATTGCTTACCATCCCTTGCTAGTTTGATAAGCTGTGATCAGAGTGTGTTAAAAAGGGCCAGCCAGGGTGGTATGGTATGTTGAGAAATAAATATAGTTGTTTAGGTAAGATTATCATTTTTATTAATGAGATCAGCCCTGCTAGTGATAACGGCAGAGAGATCCAGCGAGCTATCAAGTTTGTAATCGAGTCAAGGGTTGTTCCGTAATTTGCTTGCAGTGTCTCCTCTCTTCACGGGAGATCACCACCCCTAGATATTTTATTTCCGAGTCGCACCATTTTAGTGAGTAGTCTAGGGGAAATTCGGGAGTGTTGGGTGTGAGGGGGAGTATCTGTGATTTGTTCCAGTTGATATGAATCCTGGAGATGTTGCTGAATCGGATGAATTCCCTGAGAATGGGGTTTAGGCTTGTTTGTGGTTCGCGGATATAGAGGGTGATATCATCAGCGTACAATGATACTAATATATGCTGTGAGGGATATCGTATCGCATATTCTCTGTGGTGTTGACAAATTGGCTGCGAGTGGTTCTATTGCCAACACAAAAAGCAGGGGGGAGAGGGGCATCAATGATGGGTGCCCCTTGAAGCGGGCAATAGGCTAGAGTAGAGACCATTTATCTGTGCGACAGCCAGAGGCTGGTTATAGAGTACTGCGATTCAGGATAGGAAGTGAGATGGAAGACCCATTCTGCTCAGTATCACAAACATATAGTCCCATTCCAGGGAATCAAAAGCCTTTGTGCCATCTAAAAAGACTGCCGCCGCTGATAATGCAGGGTCTATGTCCTGTAATAATGCAAATATAGTGCGCAGGTTATGTGAGGTTGCTCTCCCAGGTATGAAGCCCGCCTGGTCGGGCAATACCAGCCCCTCCATCAGCAAGGTTAGCCTGTTGGCCAGTACTTTAGCCAAAATCTTGGTGTCGCAGTAAATTAAAGATAGAGGTCTGTAGGCCTCGCATGTGGTAGCATCTTTACCTGGTTTAAGGAGGGAAATAATCATAGCCTGTCGCATCGACAAGGGGAGAGTGCCACTGTTTTTGGATTCTTCATAGACCTGTTTGAGGATGGGAACTAGTTGGTCAAGTTAACATTTATAGAAATCAGCAGGTAGGCCATCTGGGCCCGGGGCTTTGCTGGAGCGCAGGTTCATTATGGCCGCCCGCAACTCGTCTTCCTCAATATCTGCTGCCAGAAATTCTCTATGAGAATCTCTGATCCAGCCTAAGGCTTTGTCCTCAAGACAAGGCACCATATTGATTTGGCCTGTTCTATGTGTATCATATAGCTGTGAGTAGTAGTCAGCAAATGTGTTAAGTATCCTCTTAGAATCTGTTTGCATCGTGCCCGTCGCGTCTACTATTCCGAGAATGTTATTAGTAAATCTGGGGGGCGTCAGGTTATCGCTGCTGGAGCTTTGACGGGTCTCTCTCCCTCACTATATGCTCGGCGCAGTGATATTTGGAGCGGAACCGGGATTCGCGCTCCTCCATGTCTGAGTATTCTATCAGCAATTCTTTGAGGTGTGCCTGCCGCTGGGGCGTTGGAGTTCCGGCAATGTGGGTCTCTGCGTCTTTAATGCCGCGTTTTAGTTTTTTGCAATGACCTAATCTAATATTCGGTAGGATTCCCCCTCCTTTCGCAATTCAGAGTCCCCGAATAGTGACCTTGAAGCTCTCCCAGATGCAGGCTAGTGTCAGGACACTGTCTATGTTTCTAGGGAAGATTTTGAGGATCTCTTGTCTGATTTCTTTACGAAAACTGTCGTCTAATAGCGCAGTGGGCTGGAGCCTCCATGAGCGGAGCGGGGAATCATTACCTGGAGGGGATAGCTTTAGTTGGACGGGGGAATGATCCGAAAATGTATGCGCTAGGTGTGTTGTTTCTCTCAACCATGTACCCAGGCCTCTCGAGAGTACCCAGAAGTCGATATGGGACCAGCTAGAGTGTACGCTAGAGTAAAAGGTGCCCTCCCTTTGCGTGGGGTGACGGACTCTTCAAGCATTGAGCAATTAGTGATCTGCAATAATACCATTTAGGTGCTTACCCGCTTTTGAATACGGGGTAGGGGCAGCATGTGAGTGGTCAATTTTGGGATTCAATGCAATGTTGGAATCTCCTCCCCATATGAGGTGTGTGGATACAATATCTAAGATATGGCCCAGAGCTTGTCGGAAAACATGGCGTCCTCCACGTTGGGAGCATAACAATTAACCAATGTGACAGAATGGTCCGCCAATCTGTCCCACATCATACAATACCGACCCTGCAAGTCTTGATAGGTGCCTACTGGGCAGTATTTCACACTAGCTTTAATTAGGATGGCGGTCACCCTGGCATAGGTCGAGTAGGAGGAGAAACATCTGTGGGTAGCCCATTTCCCAGCAAAGGTGGGCGGTGTCTTAGGGTCAAGGTGCGTTTCCTGTAACATTGCCACATGTACATGATGTCTGTCTAGATAGCTAAGGATTTGTCTACGCTTGCGTGGATCTCGTAAGCCCCGTACATTCCATGTTAGTAAATTATAACTAAGGTCTGAGTTCAATCTAGGCGTATCCATCTTTCACAATGCACAATAATATCTGCAGGAGGTTATTACGTCTGTCAAAACAATAGCTTACTTCGGTGTCAGTACCCAAACTAATGTTGAAGTATGCATGATTCTTACATGCAGCGTTGCTGTATTCAAAAGTATAACCCCTTAGCCCCCCCTTCCCCACACCCACGGACCAATCCCGCCGGCGAATACGTGCCCCTCCTTATTCCCAACAATGACTCAAACAGGAGTCAGAACTTACAGGGTCTTTGAGGATAGGAATGGATAGATCATAGGTTGTGAAAATGAAAAGGTGAGGAGAAGAGAGTGAGGAGAGAGACATGAGAAGACATATAGCAGCATGGAAGAGATAGAGTGGAGAGAGGAATAGGGCAAACCATTGCAATGTCCAGGGAGTTCCCGCTGGGAGTATGCGTCGGTGAGCCTGGCACTTCACCTCGCATGTGCGATGGTGCCTGGGAGATCATTATTGGGTGGCTGCTGTTCTGTTCTCAGCAGTGTCTCAAGCATGGGCAGCATCTATAGGCGTTCTGTTAGATTTAGTGTCTTGGCGGGTGGCAAGAGAACAACGAGTTGATGATAGGGTCATTGATGGGGAGAATGATTACAGCTTGCAGCTTGACTGGGGTGATTTAGGCTACTCTTCTCCCAAAGAGCAGAGTAATTGCCAGTAAACACGCAGGGTCAGGATCCCACCTTCGTCGCCACTGTAAAGTTGTGGGGTCTAGGCCCACACACTTGGAAATGATTGACGCAGACACCGTCACTCTGTGGTGGATGCGTGTGGGGTGTGTGAGTGGCCAGCCCTCAATGGCCAGCCCTCAAGGGAGTGGCTCGTAACTTGAGCTTGCTGAGACACTAGAACTGTCCAGCAGAACACTACATGCTGCACTGTTTTTCCTAAGCAGTATAAAACTCAGAGCCTGGGTCCAGGTGCAGACAAATTAATGGTTATTTGTACAAGACAGGAGTCGAGTGAGTATTGGCTGGATTTGTTGAATGCTGAAATGAGAAAACTGCTCCCGTTTTTCATTCCAGCCACATTTCACTAGTAAGCTACGTATCTTGGGGTTTAAACAGAGGGCACATATACCTCTTACACTTAGCATATCTGACATTTTGTGAACTAGGAATAGAAATTTATGGGTCCACCTTCTTCGTTGGTGAATTGAAAATACGCAGGCTCAGACAAAACGTTCCCTTCAGATATGGTATGAAATTATTTATTAACAAAAAGGGATGTCTTAGATGGTCTATTGGATGACCCTGCAATTTTCTTAGAGTAGCAGAAAGCACATTCTTTACTGGCCATAAACAGCATATTCAGAAGATGGTAGTCTAGCATGCAGTAGAGAGCGTGTTAGAAGCAATCCACGGCACACGAGCAGCATCTAGTGGCACCATTCGGTATTGTACCGTATCTTTGGAAATAAAACAATCGGGAAGGCTGTCTCTGCATTTTAAACGTGACATTATTAAACTGCCTTCCTTGTTATCAGTGCATGAATTTGAAATTATAACTCAAGGAACCCTCAAATAGGAAGACTGTGGAGGCGAGATTAAAAGGGCGCCGGGGTCCAGTTGGGAGGGCAGCAAGTGAGCAGGGTCCGGCAGATTAGAGTCAGAGACATTCAGTGACAGAGCCTAACACCTAGGTTTTGCAAGTACAAATGCATTATTATTATTATAAACTCAGCTCCAAAATAAATTGACATGTATGAATACAATATTAAAACTGTTCTGCCATATTTTATTTGTCTCTTTTGGATCACATTTTACAAAACATACGTAGTTCTACTTTGCCACCTGTAGTATCCGGCTGGATACATTCTAGTGTTTCCCCGATGATGTACATACACTGTACACCCACCCACCACAGGCGTCACCAGTCAGGTGACCCTGACAATAAAAGGGGCCGAGCGCACGTGCTCTGGGCCAGTTATCCCCCCATACCAACTGTGTCTGTGTCATCATTACACGAGGATGTGGGCCTAGCGCCCGCCAACTCTACACCACCAACCTGGTCAAAACAAGAGAGCAGATTTACAACTAATTCACGCAGCGCAATGCAGCAGCCACAGCTGGAGGAGAGCAGAGCTGCACTATGTCCACAAAGATATGGTTCTGTTTTAATTCCTCCCTGCGCTGGCACACTATTTAACACTTTTAGAACTTGAAGCATTGGTATATAAGGTGTTTCTGGGTCAGCTGCCTGATCTACAATAGTAAAAACCCTGAATCAAAATATTATGTTGTACTACATTGTTTGGTATAGTGCTTCATCAGAGGTAAAATGCGCTATATAAAGCAACTACACTACATTACAATGCATAACCTAATTCATTCTTTAACCTACTGCATGACAAGCAAGTTATCGTGTGCTGCAGAAATGGTTACTATTGTAACTACCACTGTGATTACACTTGAACACCAGACAGTCAAACAGGACACACATCCACGTAAATGCAGATGCAAACGACCAAAAGTAAACACACACAAACTCTCTCTCTCTCTCTCTCTCTCTCTCTCTCTCTCTCTCTCTCTCTCTTTCTCTCTCTGAATCATCTGTTTATCCAACTGGCAGCCTAACTGATAAGATGCCTAATTGTACCTGTAATCTGCTCCTCCATTTTGAGATGAGATGTGACATTCTACACCTGCGCCAAGCCCAGGGAGTACCTGTTAAAAAGGAATTGTCTGTAAATTATGCAGAGACCGATCGTGTCAGGGATCGGCTCGTTGCTTGAGCCACTGAGCAAATTCTGTGATCACTTCCTACAGCCACTGGTCACAAAGACTCCATCCTTCATAAAAGATACCAGGAATGTGTTGTACCTGGTCACAGATACCAACCTTCAACATGACATTGACTTACTGGTCACACGACGTGGAGGCCCTTTACACCAACATCCACCAAGATGCCACCATTGAGGGCATCGAGGCAAGCCTTTGAGCAGAAGTTTGGACTTCAGCCACCCCCATTGACTTTATTATCGAGTGTGCGACAATTGCATTGATGGACAATTTGTTCAAGTTTAAAAATCAACTCTCCCATAAGATACAAGGGGCCTCTATGGGGAGCACCTTTGCCCTGAGCCTGGCCTGTCTGTATATGTCTTGAAGGAGAACATATTTTCACAGACAGAAATCCCTACTGGGCTAACATCCTGTCATGGCGATGCTACATTGATGATATTCTCATCTTGTGGAAGGTCAACACCACAGTCTGCCAAGAATTTTGCCTATGAATCAATTCTCTGAATCCATTTCTGAGATGAACCCAATCTGTCTCAGATAAGGGATTACCTTTCCTAGACCTATTCATCTCCATCAATAAAGAGACTTTATCCACTAATACCTTCAAGAAAAACACAAACTGCAGCAGTTTACTTTTGTTTGACAGCCACCACCCCAAGGTCCTGCAGGAAAACTTACCGTATAGACAATTTCTCCTCCTCCGGAGAAATTGCAGCACCTTAAAGGACTATGACTTCCAGACCAAGGACCTGAGCACCAACCTTTCCTCCCACCAATACCCCTCAATAACCATCAATCAGGCCTGCAAGAGGGTATGGAATAACCACTGTGAAGGCTCGCTCGAGACCAACACTCGACCAACAAGAGGACATTCTGACCTGTGTAACCACCTTCACTCCCAACTCCAACCGCACACAGCACATCATCATGAAAGACTGGGCAATTTTACATTCAGGGTCCCTGGATATCCCACGTCCATGCTTTGCCTTCAAGCGTACCCATAATTTGAAGAACCTCTTAGTACACACTAGACCCAGGACCAAACCCATACTAGAACAATACTCCCTTTGAACTCTACTTCCAGTCATGGGCCATTACCCATGCGGTTCTTGTGGGGTATGCCACTCGACCAAATGTACCAAAGAGATCCAACTGAGCCAAGGACAGATTTGGACACAAAAGAGTCACACTAATTGTAATAACAATTGTGTCTTATAACCTGCCCATGTAACCTGCAATATGTGGGAATGACCACTAGACCAGAAAAAATAAGCATGATGGAACATCACAGCAATATTCGCAGCAAACACAGCACCACAGGAAATGTCTGCCCACTTCTGCAATTCCAATTACACTCCTGATGACCATAGGGGGACCATTTTGGAGGCTAACAATACTCAGGGACTAAACAATGATATACCATGGTGTGAGGTGTAACCATTTACAGTACAGAATTCCCGCACAGACATACTATTACATCTGTTTAATCAACCCACAGAGGAGGAATCTCTGAATAGGCTAATGCCCCAGTAACACTGCATTTGTTAGTGGAGCTATTACACCACTTATAGATTCGATTCACTAACACCCCCTGGGTAATCTCATGTTAGATAACGAAAGCACAACATCATCAGGTGTTTTTTCAGCATATTTACACATATAAAAATAATTGTCCTGACATATTATGTAGTACATTTTGGCTTATCCAAGCCCATACTGTGCACTTTATACAGTTACACCCCAAACTGATTGGATGTTGGGGCATCTTGGCCCAGACCCACTTACATGTGGATGTTTCTGTATCCCGTATATTCTCTCTACACGGCAACCTGGCCTTTCCTAATATGGTGGCCTCATTCGGACATTGCAGTCCGTTTATTAAACATGCATTGTTGCACATGAGCATATCGGGCTACGGTCACACTGATGGACCTCCCCCGGGCAAGCAATGGCACACTCGATAACCAATGAGGCATCATTACCTTCCATACCAAAAAGGTGAATTAATTTTCATACCACCTTTTACAGTAGCCCCATCATAAATCTGTCCTTCTGGTTTCACATCTAACAGCATCTTTTCTTCAAGATATGAGCTACCATGTATACGGGCCCCAGCCCCAACTGGGACTCGGGCCGTTTCACCTTTGTATGCAACATAACCAACATGGCTGCCTCATTCGGACTTTGGAGTCCGCACAATACACATGCACATGCCTGGCATTAGATATGGTAGTGGACCTCTCCTGGGCAGACAACTATACTTTCCCTCCAACATTTGAGCAACCACATACACGGCCCCCGGTCCCAGAGACTCATACCGCATAACCATTTTCTCACTATATATCCAACATGGCGGCCTCATTTGGACTTGGTTATCCGTACACCATGAATGCACTTTCACACATGCGCCTACTGGGCCTCAGATGTGCAATGGACCTCCCCGGGTCAGACAATTGGTCCGAAGCAGCGACGCCCGCAACATGACAGCCATCATCAGGGGCACGATTGGCAACACCTGGATACAATTAAGGGGACTATCTCAACCTTAAATACCTTGTGTTCACCCCTTTCATTCCCGTTCCAGGCGAGCAGAGGTGGGTAGGTCTCTGGCGCTCTCCGTGCAGGACCACGTGAGTAGACTTCCACTTTGGACTTTCAGTAGGTAACTCTTCTCCGTATTACCGTAGGGTTTCTTATGCTTCCTTGCTGTTACTTCTTCACTGTATCTTGCAGTGTTTTAGCAGCAGTGCACAATCCTCTGCTTCTGACCTAAGGAGCCTAACAGATTGATTGAACAGGGTTTAATCCCTACTCTCACTTATGGGGACTTCACTACCCTATACTTGTCTATTTCATGTGTTGTACGCCTTTGATGGAGCAGGGTAAACAAAATAATTTTGTACCCCTTGGAAATTAATGACTTCTTAATAATTTAATAATACTAACTGTTTGAAAATGCATGTACTAACCAACAAATGCACCCTTTTTAGTAAACACTATATATGGGTAACATGCAGATTTGTGCAAAATCTAATCTATTTACAAATGTGAAGTTAATTAACTTTAGTATTATGATTGCGTACTAATTAGAGTGAAATTGCATGATTTTTGTTATGTAGTAGATTTGTATTGTGGCAAAGAATGCAGATGGTAAGTAAAATGGCGTTAAATGTCGCTTCTGCTAGGTAACACCTAACACGGATCTTTAGAATGGCGGGTGGTAAACAGAAAGGCTTATTTCCTCTGTTTTAATTTTGGTTGTGTTTGTTCTTATGATAGTTCATTCGGGCCTGTTAGGCCATGCTTCGAAAATGGCTGCTGGAGAGGATGAGATCACGTGAAACGGCTAAGATGGCCTCTGCGCAGAAGCAATAAAGAAAATCAAGTCACGTGAATGTGGCCTGTGCCCGGAGTGAGAGATGTCAAGGTCGAACTGACCTACAATAAAGAGTGTGCCAAAAAGATTCAGCATGTATTCGTGGGAATGGATGGGAAAGAACCGAGTGACAATGGACGAACCAAATTGTGACCATCAAAAGATCGCTACAAAATAAATGGACAAATTGGACTGCTTTTGACCCCAGAGTCATGAGACTCATTGTATGTTTTACTGTCCCTAAACCAGTTTGAACAAGGAGGGCGATGAGGTGACCATCACCACCCCTCAAATAGACCAATTAGCGTGATTCTTGCCCCTAAGGATTGCAACTTTTTGTGTAGTAAGCCAGAGAATAGGGTATAAGAGAGTCTGCTCTTATGTGGGGTGGGTTGCTGCTATTGATGCTGCTGCTACTGCTGTTGGTGTTTTCCTGCCATGCCGCTTCTTTATTTTTCATTTTTCCACCTCGATACTGCGAAAGACTCTGTCATTTTTGGACTTTGAACTTGACTGGGGAAGGAACGAGATCGTTGCGGGAATTCTGCCCGGGAGGTGCAGCCGAGGAGGTTAGCGGGACAGTCAGTCAGTTTGGGAGTTCTATTCTGTGATCTGCGGTTTATCTTCTTTGGTGAACCATTCCTGTCAGCATCCTATGACCATGGGTAATGCATAAATTTCCATTTTTCATTAAACTTTTCTTAAATGTTTATTGATATATTAAATGTGCTTGATTAATAAAGAATTTCACCTATTTGATTGAAATTTTAGATAAAAATATATTCTAACTTAAAATAAGTCTGTGGTTCTTTGGTACATTATGATTTATAATGTTAAAAGGTTTTAATTGTGATTGAGCTGGTCTTAATCACCATAAACTTATTCTACTAGTTGGTCCATCGACCAAAGAGCGGAGTACCTTGATTTTTAGAACCGACAGGATCAAAGGTTAATGCATATAATGTATAAATTATTATTCTGTCAATTTTAACAAGGTATCCCGTTCGTCCAGCAGCACATTTCTCCTTAGCGTGAAATCCAGTGATTGAATGAATGTATGTTATGCGGTGTCATGGGCCCCACCGACATAAGGTTTAATGGACAATAGGTTGCATAAATGTTTTTACCTGGATTAGTGTCCTAAGGAGAAATTTATATTAGCCGCGCTGGATCGGATTTCTTGGTAGCAGAGTTATGGTTTCTATAGATTAGTTTGGTGATTATTGATTACTGATTTATTGATTTTTCATGTCTAACACTTTATGTCGAGTTGTATTATGTTATGTGTAAGTCGAAATTTTGAAGCTTCCAGGAAGTAGGAAGTGGACACGTGTGGCAAAAGAAATCACACGGAATTGTGCATTGTCTGATTTTCAAATTGGTGATAACACAGGATTGTGTTATGTTAGGGACATTTCATGTATGAAAATGCGTTTGAGTGAAATAGCAACAGGTTTTCTTGTGAAACTCTGGCCTTAATTCTCAGGAGCAGTGTAGTCTCCACATGTGTTTTATCCCCAGAGAAACGGGTTCACCCCTTGCTTGAGAGAAGGGTAAGGTAGAGAGAAGTGCTACACTTATCGAATGAAACAGTATTCTTGTAAGTTAGAGCAAACTATTTCTTTTGTTTAGCGAAACAGACAATGGTAATGTGTTTTACGTCGTAACTAATAAATTTTGTTGAGAAGAGAAGGTAAGAAAAACGCCGATAATTTTTGTAAAGGAGGGGTCAGTAAAGACAGGAGTAGAACTGACGTCAACAGAGACCGCGCTGGTATTGGCCAGTTGTGGGAGAGCGAAGAGCTTCTTGATTGGTGCGTTAGAGTGAAGACGCGCTGGGATTGGTTAGTGTGAGAGTGACGTAAAGCTTTCGGATTGGTGCGTTGGTGTGAGACGCGCTGGGATAGGTCAGAATAGCCGAGCAGTAGAAAGAACAGAGTGGTGAAGAATTTTCGTGTATTTGTTTTGAGAAAAAGAACAGTGCCACATGGCTTATTATGAGTATGGTAGAGAGAAACCGTCATGGTTTGCGAAGATTAAAAACTTTTTCAAGAAAGACAAGAAGGTTGTGACTAGGGAAGGAGAAGTACTTCCTCCGCCGAAAACGCCAACATCTCATATGTTGTTGAAATATGGATATCATACCTGTATTTGGTTGGAAAATTGGGCGAAATATACCCAAAGCGATGGAGCATTGGCATTTCCAGAAAATGGTTCGTTTAGCACAGCTGTACTTCGAAATTTGAGAGAAAAGATGATGAAACTTGAACCGAGACCTAGACCAACACAGTTCGAAGCTTTAGGTGAATGGGAAGATGAGATGTATGAAAGGGAAAGACACAGAGGTGCAAAGAATTATAGTTTAGTCCATGGAAGAGTATGGGGATTGAATCATGAAGACACGATGAGACGATGGCGGTATGCTAACATGATGGATGGTTTGTTTCCTGTCAGAACAGTTGAAGAGGTTACAGGGAGAAAGTGTACGGAGAAAAAGAAGCATGCAGTAATAGAGAGATATGGGTATGGAGTTAGCGACACAGAGGATAAGTTGCTGGAGGACATTTTAAATAAAAGACCCCCTCCATATCAACAGAATTCTGTGGCGGTGACTCCAAATGCACCGCCAATGGAAACTGTAAGAAATCAAAGCCCTGAAAGAAATTATGAAATAAATAGGTCCTTTGATAAATTAGAAACTCCACAGAATGTGAAGCACGATAATGGTAATACAACTGAATTAGCCAGAACCACAAGAGAACTGACTGAAAAGATAAGAGAACTAACAAAGAATATGGAAGCTGTGACTGTGCCAGTGACGATAGGGCCAGTAATTCCGGTATTTGAAAATCAAAGAATAGATGAGCATTCCCTGACAATTCCATTGAACTCTAGTATGCAAAAAGTGAGAGAAGGGATAATTCCAGAAAATAGAGAGACAAGAGATTCTGTTGGTTCATATAGGTCGAGTCCACCTACAAAGTCGACAATTAATGAGAGTCAGATAAATAGGATTCCTATGGGAACCGAGTCAGCAACTGAGACCCCAGAGAGAAGTGCAAATTGGGCAGAGATAAATAATACCCCTGTGGGTCTGACTGCAGAAGAATTAAATGAGTGGGTGAGGAACTTACAGAAGAAAGATGCTGAACCACAACCTTTGGATGTGATCAGATTAAAAATAGATATGGAAGAGTTGATTCTAGGGACTATTGGGACAGATTGATTGAAGTCCTACCAAGATGATGAGTTAATGTTCATGTGTAAAAGCGTTACTTGGAGAGCTAGGAACTTGCATGAAAAATTGGAAGAAACAGCGAATGAACTAGGAGTAGAGTTTGGAAAAATCAGAGGATTGCAGAAACCGTACAGGGTAGACTTTAGTGAAAAGGATATAGAAAATCCGAACACTTCAGGACGATTAACACAGATAAAGGAACTGATTGTGTTATTGAGAAAATGGGGAGATGTGGACAGGTGGAGAAGCAGGTGGATAAGAAGAAAGGAGGGAACGACCGATAAAGCTTCATTGGCTTTTCCGGTAAAGGAGAAAGAACCGATAGTAATGGAATATCCAATGAGGGAAACTCCAGGAGGAAGCTATGTACATGTCCCATGGTCCAGACAAGATATATTGTCATTTACAAATGACTTTCCAAGATTGAGAGAGAAACCCGTAGAATGGTATAGACAGGTAGAAAGGTTTGTAAAGGTTTCAAAGGTGTTGTGGGAAGATTTGGATGGATTGTTTGAAATTGTTGTACCAGCAGATTTATGGACAGAATGTAAGATTACAATTGACTGGCCGAAGGAAGAATATCCTAGAGATGCAAAAACTGGAGCCCCAGGTTCAGAAGTAATGAGAAAATATGAACAAGCCATCACGTTTCTGAAAAATAAAATCCCACCAAAAGAAACGGACTGGGTAAAGATTGATAGAACAACTCAGGAGAGTAAGGAATCTGTACATGCCTACTATGAGAGACTGCTTTTGGTCTTTAAACAGTATAGTGGTTATGAGAACTTGAGTGAAAAAGACATGAGTCATTTTGTGTATAGATTTGTATATGGCTTGAAACCTGAAATAAGTGAAATGATTAAGCAGCATATGTTGTGTTGGCAGAATAGCACGGTAGATGAAGTATTAAGGTATGCAAAATATTGTAGTGACGATATTGAGTGTAGACGGAGTAAACTCAAAGAAAAGGCGATGTGGGCACAAGTAAAGGTTGCAGAAAAACAAGAAGCTCAGATGAATAATCAGTCTAGTGATGCAGGGCAAACTAAATCCAAATCGAATATAGGTAAAGGAAAAGGTCAAATGAGTATAGAAGAGGCCAAAAAGAAATGGCCATGTCACAATTGCGGAAAATTTGGACTTTGGAGAAACGAGTGTAAATTTCCTCCAAAGGCTAATACAGAAAATCAACCATTAAATCCACAGGTGCGGAATGAGGTGAGTTACCAGCAGCTGCAACAGCCGCAGGTAGTTACTCAACAGTGTCAGGTGCTGCAACCACCTCTTCCAAAGAGTGTAAATCCTCAGAGATACAGTACAGAGGCAGGATTCTACGGAGGAGAGCAGGTAACAAAACTGCCGCGCGCAGCTGCAGTGTCGCAGTATTGGTTACGACAGGATGGAAATGAATTGGATGAAAGCTTATGACGGTGCCTAGGAGAGGAAGAAGAGTGCGTGCTTGGCGCAACTCTAGAGGTAGATCAGTCAGGTCCATTTGTGGATGGAAAGGTGAATGGTGTAAATGTTACATTCCTTGTGGACACTGGAGCTACCCGTTCTACTGTTAGATCAGTGGAAATTCCAAACCTTCCTTTCTCAGGAGAATATATCCAAGTTGTAGGTGTTTCAAACAGGCAGATTAAAACCCCTCTTACAAAACCAGTAGAGGTGAAAGTTGGACCATTCAAAGAGATGCATCGTTTTGTGGTTTGTGATTGTAGTCCTGTAAATTTGTTAGGACGCGATCTACTTTGTAAAATGAATTGCACCATCTACTGTACCCCAGATGGTATTGCTTTCCAGACACCAGATGAGGATGTCCTGTATAAAATGACAATGGCAGAACTAGAACCAGGAGTGAATGACATGTTTCCTGTGTTTGATGCAGAGAAAATCCCTATTGAATTGAAAGGAATAGTCAGGTCTGATGTATGGGATTTCACAGGCGAAGATATTGGACTAATGAGAGGAGTTGATCCTGTAAAAATTACTGTAAGGGAAGGAACTAATTACCCAAATACTCCACAGTACAAATTAACGCCAGAAATTATTGAAGGAATAACACCTGTAGTTAATAAGATGATTGAACAAGGAATTTTGAGAGAAATAATGAGTAGCCCATGTAATTCTCCTATAATGGGATTGAAAAAGCCGAATGGAACATATAGGATAGTGCAAGATTTGAGAAAGGTAAATAAGATTGTTATTCCTTGCTGCCCAATTGTGCCAAACCCCGCTGTAATATTGTATCAGATTCCACATGATGCAGAATGGTACACAGTTATTGATTTGTGCCATGCATTCTTTTCTATTCCATTGCACCCTGACAGCCAGCCATTATTTGCGTTCCGGTTCGGAGAGCGTATTTTGGCATGGTGCCGAATTCCTCAAGGGTATTCTGAAAGCCCCTCAATCTTTAATCAGATCCTAAAGAAATCATTGGAAGATTTAAAAATGCCTGAAAAATCTGTGATGGTCCAATATATTGATGACCTATTGGTGGCATCAAAGACCAAAGAAGCATGTGTTAAGGACACAATTGCTTTATTAAATCATTTGGCAGAAGGAGGACACAAGGTGTCTCCGTCAAAACTGCAATTTTGTCAACAGGAGGTACAGTATCTAGGTCATAAGATTGAGAAAGGGATGCGAAAGGTGACGACAGAAAGAATAAGGATTATCCAAGGAATGAGAGCCCCAATGACGCAGAGAGAGGTGAGAATGTTTCTTGGAATGGTTGGTTATTGTCGACAGTGGATAAGTGGATTTTCATTAATTGCGAAACCTTTACAGCGATTGACAAAGAGGGATGTCAAAGATCCGATTGAGTTGGATGAGGAGGAAATGAAGGCTTTCAAGGAACTGAAAACAAGTTTGTGTGAGGCACCAGCATTGGGAATGCCTGATTATGAAAAAGAATTTGAGCTGTATTGTAGTGAGAGAGACGGATGTGCACTTTCAGTATTAGTGCAAAGGCATGGAAAAATTAAAAGACCAATCGCCTATTTTTCAGCTGTCCTAGACCCGGTAGCAAAGGCGTTGCCTGGATGTCTGAAAGCAGTAGCTGCTACTTGTGTGAGTCTGGAACAGAGCGAAGGCATTGTGATGGGATATCCTCTGAGAGTATATGTCTCACACTCCGTTGAAATCCTTCTGACTCAAACAAAAACCCAATTCAGGACACATAGTCGGCTGACTAGGTATGAAAAAGTGATTTTGGGTGCAGACAATGTAACCATTGTCAGATGCACGAGTGTGAATCCCTCAACTTCATTGCCAGATGAAGTAAATGTAGAAGTCAAAGATGATGTTGACCATAAGTGTTTGGATGTGCTTGAATTTTGCAAAAAACCTCGCCCAGATATTAGAGATGAACCCTTAAAAGAATCAGATTATGTGATGTTTGTGGACGGATCATGCCTGAGAACAAGTGAAGGAGTTTTAAGTGCTGCGTATGATGTGTGTACGGTGGCAACCATAATGGAAGCATCCTGTTTGAGAGGAATACGTTCAGCCCAAGTGGCTGAACTGATTGCTCTGATTCGAGCATGCAAACTGGGAAAGAACTTCCGAATTACAGTGATCACGGATAGCCAGTATGGCTTCGGAGTGGTCCACGATTTTGGACAGATCTGGTCCCAAAGGGGATTCCTGACTTCTGCAGGATCTCCTATAAGGAACAGTGAGTTTGTGAAGAAATTGCTTGAGGCGATACAGCTACCTAAACAGATTGCAGTGGTAAAATGCGCTGCACACAAAAATGGAACCGATTATATTGCAGTGGGTAACAAATTCGCTGATGAAATAGCTCAATATTGTGCCAGAAACATGGTCTCACTGAATAGGAGAAGGGAAAAAGAGAATGTTTCATGTCCCTTGCTGTTTACTAACACAGTTGAAACCTGGGATGAGGTAAAACAATTGCAGGAAGAAGCAGATGAAGAGGAGAAAGATGGTTGGATAAAAGCAGGCTGCAGACAAAGAGAGGAAGATGAAGTCTGGGTTTATAGAGATGAAAGACCAGTTATGCCTGATAGCATGATCTCTAATATGGCACGGATGTACCATGGGCAGGCACACATTGGTAGGGATGCCATGATCAGACTTTTTAGATAGACCTGGTACAACCCAAAATTTAGGGCTATAGCTGAAAGCCTTTGTCAAAGATGTCTTACATGCCAACAAATAAATCCTGGAAGGAAGACTGTAGTGAGTTTGGGAACAATAGGACGTGAAGGAGGTCCTTTTACCAGAATGCAACTAGATTTTATTGAAATGCCCCCAAGCAATAGATTGAGATATGTACTTGTGGTCGTTTGTTTGTTTTCTCGTTGGGTGGAAGCCTATCCGACCAGAAGGAATGATGGAGTTACTGTGGCTAAGCTCCTACTGAGAGAATTCATTCCTAGATATGGCTTTCCAGTAACGATCGAAACAGATAGAGGAACACATTTCCAGAATGAAATAATCCAACTGATATGTGAAGCACTTGACATTCAACAAAAACTGCACTGTCCCTACAGACCAGAGGCTTCTGGAGTGGTAGAGCAAGTAAATGGAACAATAAAGAATAGGTTAGGGAAAATGTGTCAAGCAACAGGACTCAAATGGCCCGATGCCCTGCCATTGGTGCTGATGAGCATCAGAAGCATACCTGACAGAAAAACAGGTCTGAGTCCTCATGAAATAATCATGGGACGAGCAATGAGACAAGCACATGTACCTGTCAACAAACTGCTGACTATAACTGATGATCTCGTATTGGACTATTGCAAAGTATTGGCTGATGTGGTGCATTCTGTGTTTCATCAGGTTGGACCGGATGCGACCACTCTTGAAAGAAAACCAGCTCATGATTTGAGTCCAGGAGACTGGGTCCGCATTAAAGTCCACAGAAGAAGAAACTGCTTGGTTCCTCGCTGGGATAAGCCACGTCAAGTGATCCTGGTGACAACAACTGCTGTAAAGTGTGCAGTTGTGAAAAATTGGGTTCATGCCAGTCATACGATCAGAGTTCCAGATCCTGAAGCTCAACCTGTAAGTCGACATCTGGAAATATCAGATACCAGCTCAGCATCTGAAGCAGAAGCTGAAACGAACAGAGTTCCAGATCTTGAAGCTCGACCTGTAAGTCGACATCTGGAAGAATCTGGTACCAGTTTGACAACTGAAGAAGAAACTGAATCGATAAGAGTTCCAGATCTTGAAGGTCGACCTGTAAGTCGACATCTGGAAATATCGGATACCAGTTCGGCATCTGAAACAGACCAACCTGAATCTGGTGAAAGACAAAAGGAAAAATCAGGAAACAAAAGAACTGATACTGAAACCGGAGAAACCGAACCAAGAGACAGCGACAGTGAACAGCCAAGTACAAGTTTTGGGAAAATTCCTCCAGAGATCGTTGAGGTAACTGAAGAAAATTTAGATTCAGATAGAGAGATTGGGGAAAGTGCGGAAGAAAAACGAGGAGTAGTAGGGTCAGAACTACAAACAGAAGAAACACAGGGAAATTTAGATTCAGACAGAAAGATTGGGGAAAGTGCGGAAGACAAACGAGGAGGGTTAGAATCAAATTTTCAAACAGATGAATCACAATAAGATTCGGATTCAGACAAAGAAACTGAGATCATAAAGTTCAAAGTTAGAGGAAGTGAAGTGAGGTCTGAGACAGAATCAGAAGAAAGTGAAGAAGAAAGAAAGCAAAGAATAGGACCAAGAAAGAGAACTTGGAGAGCAGAACGAGAAGAAAAAGAAAGCGAACTAAAAAGGCCAAGAAAAGGAGACAATTGGCCCAACGAAATTAAAAGACTGAGATATAAAATAATAAATTTGAACAAAGATAATGCGGAACAAGTAAATGAAATAACAAGTCAGAAAGGACAAAGAAAACCAAGTGAAAGACAGTTGCAGAGACCAAAAAGAGTAAAGAGACCTAACTTGAAATATAAGTCACCTGAATGGCTATATATAGCACTGACCGACATTAAAGAAGTGGATAGCAGTCACGAAATCCCAGACAAAGACTGTGAACAAATGGGTGAGAGTGAATCGCACCAAACCTGAAAGACAAAGAAAGAAAACCGGACTGGACACCTAAACTGAAAAGACAAGAAAAAGTTCTGAAAAGAACTGAAGGGAACACCAAAAGAGACTGATTAAAGGGTAGAGTGGCTGAAAAGTCATTCTGAGGTGTGGAAACACATTTCTGTACATATATATATATAGCTAGATAGTATTACAACATGGTAGACACTGAGAATAGAAGATCTAGATGTGAGTTTTTACGTAGATGGTGTAGAATGTGTTTTTATTGTACAGGTTTGCTAATGCTTATCTGGTTTATTTTAGCAATAATAATTCCACTTAGGTTAGTTGTAGAAAATACATCTGTAATAGTGAATGACACGAATAATGACAAGAAAGCTAACCTAAAGAACACTGCAACATTAGTAGATAGTACTGATTTTCATAGGGATAAGTCAATAACTGATTTCTCCAAGAATGTCTTCACGAAACTTTTGTACGAATATGTGGAGACAATGGATGTGAGAGATTGTTATGTCTGTATGCAGTTACCTGCGTCTGTAACAGAAGGTGTGACATATCATCACCTTCCTTTGACGTATGGGATAACTTGTAGTGTTTTAGCTAGCCTATTTTATAAAACAGGTAGATTAGAATATTACTACACTGACATAGATGCTGTTTTTGCTAAAGTTCCCGTAATCCCTGAATTAAATAAGGTAAAAGTTGCAAAGGTTTTTGGAGAGTTTTTCTTAGAAAATAAAGAATTAACGTTAGAGTATACATTTAGACACAATCTTACTTGTGAGTTAAAGAAAGAAGAAAAGATTTTCTTGGACATGGTAGAGGACAGAAGAGTTAAGTTTCAAAGAAAGGTAGCAGGAGAAAAGACAAAAACCCCACCTTGGACGTTTGAAGAGAGAAGTTACGACAAAGGTGAAACAAATGCAGCTATGGTTCTGGATTGGCCCCAACAGGGAAAATTGTGTATTAGTAGAAGTAACACTATGTATGATAACTATTTCGAGGGTTCTAGTGAGTGCCGAGATACATACAAAATTCTAGGGGGATGGGGATTTAAAGGAGGAAAAGATCCAGTATTTCCAGGGATCTATTATATTTGCGGAAATAGAGCTTATTATAGGTTGCCGACCATTGGTACGGAACATGTTATCTAGGCCTGGTCTTTCCGAAAAACTTTCATGTGAAAAGAGGAACAAAAGGAATTCACGAGATAGGTAAAACATTAACACGTAGGAGGGAAAGCCTCTCAGAAATAGTAGGTGATATTTCTGGAGCATTGATACCAGCAGTGGGTATATCTTTGAATGCATACAAGATTCGGAAATTGTCTACAGTAGTAGATCGTTTATCAACGAATACTGCTGGAGGGTTCTTGATGGTAAATACCGAAATGGTTGCCATGAGAGCTATGGTGATGCAAAATCGACTTGCCCTTGACATTCTTTTGGCAAAAGAGGGTGGAGTCTGTGGAATGCTGAAAGTACAACATTGTTGCACTTACATTCCAGACAAAAGTGAGAATATACAGAAGTATATAAAGAACATTACTGATTTGCACAAAGAAATTGCCCCACTGGAGGTTGAAGGTGTTTGGGAGAGACTTGGTAAGAGTTTTTCCTTGGTTCACGGAAATAGGTAGTTCTCTTATTGGGAAAATACTAATACCAGTCACAATGATAATAATAGTAATGCTATTATTGAGATTAGCATATGTGTGTATTAAAAGAAGAAAAAGAAAAAATAGAGTAAAAAGAGAAAATGAGATAAATAAAGAAAGAGAAAGGGAAATGGGAGAGATAGAATTGGAAGAGTTAAAAGAGAACATATACAAACGGTCTAAAAGACAAGATGAGAAAAACACAGTTGTATAAACTAACAAAAGCAAGTGGACAAGAAACATTTATCTGATAAATTGTAGGGATATGTTTTTGTGGTGATGTTAAAAATCACCAAAGGGGGGAATTGATGGAGCAGGGTAAACAAAATAATTTTGTACCCCATGGAAATTAATGACCTCTTAATAATTTAATAATACTAACTGTTTGAAAATGCATGTACTAACCAACAAATGCACCCTTTTTAGTAAACACTATATATGGGTAACATGCAGATTTGTGCAAAATCTAATCTATTTACAAATGTGAAGTTAATTAACTTTAGTATTATGATTGCGTATTAATTAGAGTGAAATTGCATGATTTTTGTTATGTAGTAGATTTGTATTGTGGCAAAGAATGCAGATGGTAAGTAAAATGGCTTTAAATGTCGCTTCTGCTAGGTAACACCTAACACGGGTCTTTAGAATGGCGGGTGGTAAACAGAAAGGCTTATTTCCTCTGTTTTAATTTTGGTTGTGTTTGTTCTTATGATAGTTCATTCGGGCCTGTTAGGCCATGCTTCGAAAATGGCTGCTGGAGAGGATGAGATCACGTGAAACGGCTAAGATGGCCTCTGCGCAGAAGCAATAAAGAAAATCAAGTCACGTGAATGCGGCCTGTGCCCGGAGTGAGAGATGTCAAGGTCGAACTGACCTACAATAAAGAGTGTGCCAAAAAGATTCAGCATGTATTCGTGGGAATGGATGGGAAAGAACCGAGTGACAATGGACGAACCAAATTGTGACCATCAAAAGATCGCTACAAAATGAATGGACAAATTGGACTGCTTTTGACCCCAGAGTCATGAGACTCATTGTATGTTTTACTGTCCCTAAACCAGTTTGAACAAGGAGGGCGATGAGGTGACCATCACCACCCCTCAAATGGACCAATTAGCATGATTCTTGCCCCTAAGGATTGCAACTTTTTGTGTAGTAAGCCAGAGAATAGGGTATAAGAGAGTCTGCTCTTATGTGGGGTGGGTTGCTGCTATTGATGCTGCTGCTACTTCTGTTGGTGTTTACCTGCCATGCCGCTTCTTTATTTTTCATTTTTCCACCTCGATACTGCGAAAGACTCTGTCATTTTTGGCGTTTGAACTTGACTGGGGAAGGAAAAAGATCGTTGCGGGAATTCTGCCCGGGAGGTGCGTCCGAGGAGGTTAGCGGGACAGTCAGTCAGTTTGGGAGTTCTATTCTGTGATCTGCGGTTTATCTTCTTTGGTGAACCATTCCTGTCAGCATCCTATGACCATGGGTAATGCATACATTTCAATTTTTCATTAAACTTTTCTTAAATGTTTATTGATATATTAAATGTGCTTGATTAATAAAGAATTTCATCTATTTGATTGACATTTTAGATAAAAATATATTCTAACTTAAAATGAGTCTGTGGTTCTTTAGTACATTATGATTTATAATGTTAAAAGGTTTTAATTGTGATTGAGCTGGTCTTAATCACCATCAACTTATTCTACTAGTTGGTCCATCGACCAAAGAGCGGAGTACCTTGATGTTTAGAACCGACAGGATCAAAGGTTAATGCATATAATGTATAAATTATTATTCTGTCAATTTTAACAAGGTATCCCGTTCGTCCAGCAGCACATTTCTCCTTAGCGTGAAATCCAGTGATTGAATGAATGTATGTTATGCGGTGTCATGGGCCCCACCGACATAAGGTTTAATGGACAATAGGTTGCATAAATGTTTTTACCTGGATTAGTGTCCTAAGGAGAAATTTATATTAGCCGCGCTGGATCACCTTTAGTACATGTTTTTTCCACGTGGGGTCACTTGCCCGGCCTGCTGTATATAAGAACACTTACCACTTTACGGCGACTTTTTAGAGCCTTTTTAGCATGAGTATGTTTATCATGAGGAGACTTGAGCAATTAGTGTGCTACATGAAGCAGCACCTCCTTACAAATGTTATAAAGCCTGCATTTATAATGTCTTTCTACTTTATCCATCTAGGTTAGACAATCCTATATTGAGGTATTTTCCTATTAGGGGAGTACCTGGCACTATAAATCCCCCTCGAGGTGTAGGGTAGGGATCTTCTAGGCCAATGGTCCAGTTGGACCAACAGGTTGAAACATGTCGACCTTACATACACATTAAGACTATCTTGGTCCATTGAGCTCTCATGATAGCCCTCTTTTCATTTTTATCTCTGCCAAGGGAACCATCATATTAAAATTCATTTGGTATCCCTTAGACAGTTTTAATTCGTTTGACACTTTATTTGCATTCACTCCACCCTACACATTCCGCATCCTCACATTCACCTTCATCATTACGGCTAAATACTAAAAAGATCCTGGTCCGCCGAGGAGCACGCCCTATGTGAAGCATGACATCCATTTGGATGTGTGAGGGCACCAAGGAATAACCACAAGGATTCCCTGGGATTATTCACTTCCAACCTAGCATTCCTTCTTTTTCTATATAAACAGTACCTTCTTGATTTACTGTAAATTATGCAGCTCCAGTGACCACAGGGAATGGCCCAGCCCAAGAAGAACTTGAACAAAAGTAATTATTTATCTGTTAACATTGGAGAGAACTAGCACAGGAACAACCTGAACAACAACACCTCAGACTGAAAAGACAACTATTTGTCAACATTTGACCGCTGCGCTGGAGAGGGAGAAAAACAGCCCCATCATTCCCTGGAGGCAGCAGATCACATAAAGATCCATACCCTGAGTGTGAGAGCACTGCTGCTTTCATCCAGGACAGATTCTGTCAATGTATGGGACACAGGTAGGAGAAACTGCTTTGACCGACCCAGAACCCGGTTTTTGATCGATAATAATACCTGCCGGAACAAAATTCCGGACAGTTTCTATGCCATTCCAGCACTGCATGTTATAGATAAAGCTACCTACAACATACAGTGCGCCATAATGCTATCAGCACCTCCTTAGGCACAATGTATTTGGAGTGGGCTTGCACAGCTAGAAACTAGTTACAAAGTAATAGACCGACTTACAGTCGAGCAAACAAAGAGTTAACACACCGCACACTAGCCACCAGACTCCACGACGCCAGCATCCAGGGAAGAGCCCTAGATTGGATTTGATCTTTCCTCTCAGGCAGAACACAAAGAATAAGACTCCCACCCTTCCTCTCCGATCCAATAGAGATCAGATGCGGAGTACCCCAGGGATCCTCCCTCAGCCCCACACTCTTCAACGTCTACATGGCCCCCCTCGCAACCATCGTCAGAAAACACGGACTCAACATAGTCTCATACGCCGACCACACCAAGCTCATCCTCTCCCTTACAAAGGAACCTGACATCACCAGGCGCAGTTTCCAAGAAGCGATGAAAGACATCGCAACCTGGATGAGCAGCAGCTGCCTGAAGCTCAACTCGGAGAAATCGGAAGTCCTGATCCTCAGCTCCACCCCCTCCGCATGGGACAACACCTGGTGGCCCCCCGCCGTCATAAACCCACCCACCCCAACAGACTACGCACGCAACCTCGGCATCATACTCAACTCTTCACTCACCATGAACCGCCAGATCAACGCAGTGACCTCCACTTACTTCAACACCCTCTGCATTCTTCGCAAAACCTTCAAGTGGATCCCCCCAATGCTAGGAAGACTGTCACCCACACACTAATCACCCAGCAGACTGGCCTACAGAAACGCCCTCTACGCCGTAATCAACAAAAACTCCTCCGCAAACTCTAGACCGTCTAGAATGCTGCAGCCAGACGTATCCTCGATGTCCAACGACATGACCACATCACCCAACACCTCCGCGACCTCCACTGGCTCCCCGTCGAAAAAAGAATAACCTTCAAACTGCTCACACACGCCTACAAAGCCCTCCACAACATCGGACACCAATACCTCAATGAACAAATCTCCTTCCACGCCCCCAAGAGACACCTCTGCTCTGCCGACCTCGCCTTAGCCACGGTCCCCCGCATCCACAGGACCAGAGCAGGTGGCTGATCCTTCTCCTACCTGGGGGCCAAGACCTAGAACGAACTCCCCCTCTCCATCTGACGAAGCCCGACACTGCACCAATTCAGAAAGGACCTGGCTCTTCGAATGATCTACGGAGCTACGGAGCTGCTCGCACCCCCCACCGCCCCCAGCGCCTTGAGACCCTCACGGGTGAATAGTGCGCTTCAAATACCCCTGATTGATTGATTGATTGATTGAACATCAGAGGTCGATTTTGGTAATTTTACCAAAACATTTCCTATACTTTTGTGAAAAAACAGCCGTGTTCTGAATGGTTAATGCGGACCTTGAGTTGCTTCAGGCTTAAAGGGAATGAGGTGTTCTTCTGTACAGTAAAGGGAGAGGAGGGACAGACAGTTAAAGTATAGCTGACAACTTTGATAGGTCCATGCACGATGGGCTGCTCCAGGCCAGGTTTATTGCTTTGAATTCTGGGACTTGGAGTCCTGGTTTTATAATGAAATAAACAAGACTACAAGCTAACAGAGAAGTGGAGCTTGCTGCTAAAGAAGAAAAAAGTATTTTCTCCAGAGCGCCTGCTGCCTCAAAGAAAAGTAATTCTGCGCAGCTGATTTAACAGCCACTCGAAATGCTGCTTAGGAGTCTGTATAGACCAGCCAACTTAAAAAATAATTCACTGTGAAGGAGGGGCCAGGCCTCTATAAAAAACAAAAGCTTGCTGAGGCTGCCACCAGTGTTCTTGGTTGTTTTCACTCCCTTTATTGGAAATTGGCTGTTCAGAGCTTCCAAATTGAGTTGGAAATCCACTATTTGCCGTGGTTTCGTCTTTCTGCTCGTCTTTCCTGCCACCGTGTGATATTGTTTTTCAAAGTGTGACCATGTGAGGGGAGCCAATATTTTGTGATTCAAGGAGCACAGTGTGAGTTGGCAGGTCTGGCTTTCATTAATTGAATTATTTGAAGCTTCGTGGTGAAAAAGCGTTAGTCTTTTTGTGAGGTACTGTAAGGATGTTACTGTTCCGAAATACACTCATTTTAAAGGAAACCTATTAAAAAATAATTGCACTAGGTACAGTCTAATTGCTTATTACTAAAAATATTTGAAATCTCTGTAAACACTTAAACATTGAATCGTTTTGCCTATTTTGCAGCCGCCTATTTTATGCTGTGTGCCGCCTATCTTATACTGTGTGTAATAATTTTTTTTAATTCACAGTGCTTTATATCACATAGCGCTATGTATGCATGTTACTATTCTCTAATACACCAACCAGTATTCAAGTCAGTGACCCTCCAATTACACACAAGACATATTAACCAGCTGAGTCTTCAGACAATGGAAATTGATTTTCCACTGATTGTTTAAACTTGCTCTTATTTTCATTAAAGGTGTGTGCATTATATTTCATATGTAGTTGCCCGCAGGTGAAAGGCCAACAAAATAGATACAGAATTATTTGCTCTTTTCAACTAGGTCTCTGCTCCCACCTCAATACTCAATGACCCCAGCCCCCATTATACTTAGGATCCCAGTTCCCATACTTCAATGGCTGGGTAAAATATTAAGAAAAATATCAAATACATTAATTATCTCCAGTTATAAAGGGCCTAGGTCCATTTCAGTCTAACAATTGTATTAATATTTGAGAATTTTCATTCTGGATTTTTCCACATATGTCTCTTTATAAGTTCGCTGATATGCATCACATGCAGGGGTTCAATCCAGTTTGCACCCACAGAGTCAGTGTCCACATCAATAACATAACTTAAATGATTATTTATCTTAATGTAGAATTTGCTGCAGGAGCAGAGGAAGGGATTATACCAGCCTCGCCACACATACACTGCTTCTGAATGCCAATGCTGTCTTCCACAGACATCATCTCTTTCGTTGTTTTTAGCTCATGAATGCAGATAACTTGCTCAGTAAAAGATGCTGACAACTGTGTCTCTGTTATCCTCACAGAAGCCTTGCTTTATTTGACAATGGTCTCTGTTTGTTTTGTGGAAGGCAGTGTGATTAAATCACAGCGGCCTTCACTGAAAGATGTCTCACCTCTCTGACAACTGATGCCTAAAATGTCAGCTGTGCCCTGGGGCCCCAGGTGGTTCTAAGTTCTGATTGCAGGCCAAACTACTGTCCGCTGTAATTCATATATATCTGATCTCACTTATCTGTGACCCATCATAAGCTACCAGAATTGGGGCACCTACACAGAAGCCCAGTGTGCTTCAAATAGAGAAAAAGTACTAACACTGGTGTGGGTGTTGATTGATGCCCCATCCATCCTCAAAGGAGGTAACGCCTGCCTCCTGGAGCACGTGACCCTACAGCGGGCTTTGATTTGGTAGACTGCGTAGATTGGGAGACACTACACACCACCCTGCCCACAGGTGGCAAAGTGCAGGAACTGTTTTCCATCAGTCCTCTCAGAAAGATCTCCAATAATACAAATTCAGATCTCCTGCTCTCACCACGACCGCTTTCCTGCTAGGTGCTCCATGGCTGGGCCCTATTTTTTTATTTCTTCTATTTCTACCAGAAGCTTATGGGAATTCTGCTATCAGGGCTAGTATTGCTGTTTACCAATAAGAAGATGATACACACAATCAGCTGAGGGCATAAGACCATACAGAAATATAGGGAAAGTATATATAGGTAAGTATAAGATTCCTTTACTTAACTCCATATATAAATACCGGAGCAATATATATCTTCATTTGACATGGATGTTGAGTTGAAAATAGTGCATCTTAATTTACATATATACATGTGTGCACATATAAATGTGCAGAGAGAGGCCCCTCTCCTCCCTCAACAATGGCAAAAAAAGCGTAGTACACTCTGTGTAACTGCATGTATGGTTTATGCTTTGGTATATATAGGGTAGTTATCAACAAATGTATTCACCATAATCAGAATGAGAGTCTGAAAACTGAGAGTCAGGGTTATTTTTAAAGAGGCTTTCTAAACTTTGAAAATGAGATGATTATCAGAATTGGTGACTGTTTGTGGTGCTTCTTTAATACAAAGAGCATTTCCTTAATAAAATCTGAAAATTTTTAATATCCTGGTTTCTTAAAAAAACAACTATATTTCTAATTTCATTTTATCAAGGACTTGTCCGGCTTTATTTTCTTTTTCACTCACTGTTCATGTTCTGAATCTTCCTCCATGATGGCTCGTGACTTTTAACTGCTCTCTATAAACATTCCTTCCTCTTTCTTTGCTTATCTAAGGTCATCAAACTGATCTACCATAAAATAAATCAAGCATGGCTTGTATTTCCCCCTAACATTCATTCATTATGTGTTCTATCACAATAAGTTGTTCTGAATGCTGCAGTTTGTGAGACCAGATAATGGTGCACTTCCAAGAAGATCTGGAGCTGCTCACAGCTTGCTATAAGAGGATTAGCTTTGTTACAAGGAGTTAAACACTGGCTCTGAAAATCCCGGGATAGAAAATTATAAACAAAGAGTTGTTTTTTGTATTCTTGTCTGCTAATGATTTGCAGTGCAGGTCATGAGATTTCGTCGACTGCACAACTGAGATAGGGACAGTAACAATATTGTTGTGATTGAACTAATATTAATAAGTGTTAGTGAAACCTGATGCGCGAAGGTGACACTGCATTGATTAAGTGATTTCCCACTGGTCGAGATTCCATTGTTATGTGTCAAACTCTTTTTGATTGAGAAAAGTCAGAGTTGTAAAAACATGAAAATTCCGGTTGTTGAATTGTTCTATTAATTTCTTTAGAGGAAGAAGAAGACAAAAACAAATTTAAGCTTTGTGTGTGTTAGAAGAAATTGTAAAGGAGGGTGAGTCGCTGCATGGAGCAGGATACTAAACGCTGTGCTGAGATTGGTTGAAGCTGTGTGAAGAGTTGCGCTGCTATTGGCTGATTGACTCACAGAGTAGTGCTGAGATTGGGAGAAGGGCTTATTCAAATCTGACACATACGGAACAGAACCAAAACATTGAAGGTTATATTTCATGCTTTTCCATCTGCTAAATTAAAACTTGAAATCATGACATTTTTGAAAGCTAATAAATACTCAATGAGAGGCGATGTGACTATTGCTGTTCAGGAAGGTGAAGAGGCACCTCCTGAGGGTATGCCTGCTTACCACATGAAGATTCAGGAAGGGTTAAACACGTGCGTATGGCTTCGCCAATGTTGCAAGATCACTGAGAAAGAGGGTCAATTGAGCTTTCCTAGATGAGGTAGCATTAATTTGCGAATTATTGATAAATTGAGAGAGATACTTTGTGATATGAAGCCACCTCCTAGGCCTTCACAATTTGAAACACTTGGGAGAAGATAGATAGAGAGAGAGATAAATACCAAAGATGAACAAAGTAATCTGTGAAACATTATGCAGATTCTGTATGGAATGAAAGACAGCATAGATGGAGAAATGTAGTAGAAGGAACCAAATTATAGCCGGATAATATAAATGAGAAAAATTATCAATTTGATAAACATGAAAACCTAAAAAGATAAAGGGGAAAAAGAGACAAAAGAGGAAATAAAATCTGATACTGATACTGATTCAGGAGATTACATTTCGGATAAATTATTGCCTACGTGTCCACCACCTTAAGTGGGTCCTGTGACAGATACTGAAAGATCGACAACTAGTGATGTGACAGAGGCTTCCCCCCTGTCAATACAAATGCATATCAAATTGATAGATTATTGTCAGTTACCCAACCTGTTGTATCACAACCAGTAATGACACAGCCTGTTATGAGACAGCCCGTTACCCAACCAGTCATAACAAATAATGTACAAGCTCAAGTAGGGACTGTTCAGGCGGTAATGCCTACAGGTGTTGCTGCTTCAATGGTAACTGCACCAGCACCCATTACAAGGGTGATTACAGCACAGCCAGTAGAGATGTGAATGTCTAATGTCCCGATTAATATTATCCCAAATGCAGCAGCTCAAGGAGCTGTAGGAGGAACGCCAGTGACAGGATTTAACTTAACTTCACAGAATTCACAGATTGTTGTATGGACACCCCCACAGACGATAAATATAAAGAAAAGGGGACCCCCTACAAACTGCTATGAGCTCCTAGGGCAGGTAAACTATGTGTGAAAAACCTAGGACAGCTCAATAATATTCAAGACAAAAATTACTTCAATAGACATGGTACATTTATATTAAGGCTAGGCATAATAAGATTGTGAAGAAACAAAAAAGATAAAGATATGTTCAAAAGAGGATGTTCTTTTGACTATTCAATCATTAAGAAAAGGACAGAGATTAGTTTTTACAACACAAATGACACAGGGTGAGACAAACTTGCTTGAGGATGGGATTTTCCCCCATGGTTTGAGGAAGCTGCTAGAGCTAGCACCAAGACAGATTGTGCAGGAGGTTCAGAAGTTAATCAGAATGGGGAAAGAGAGAGACCATTAAATGTCCTGAAATTAAAAATAGAATGAGAGGAAATTATTAAAGGATGTTTGAATCTGGATTACATCAACCAGTATCAGGAAAATGAGCTGATTTATTTGTGCAAAGAAATCCCTAGCAGAGCAGCTACAGTACACGAAAAACTGACTGAATTTGCAAATAAATATGAAACCGATTTTTCAAAAAGTGCCCCATGACAGAAAAGTTTTAGAGTGCGGATAGAATGATGAATCAATTCGTCAGGAATGCGTTTGCACATTGTTGAATTAGTAAAAAAAAATCATAAATTGAGTGAATTTGAAAAATTTGAAAATAAATGGGCAAAGAAACATAAAAGGAAAAAGTGCTACGCAGAAACAGCAGCTGCTAAGTGAAAGCCACCTCTGGGTCTGTTGTGCCCCGGCAGTAGGAATGCCAGCTTATACTAAGAGATGTACCTTTTTTGCAGTGAGAGGGAGGGCTGCACTCTCTCAGTGCTCACATAAATGCATGGTGAAGCAAGAAGGCTCGTAGCATATTTCTCAATTATCTTTGACCCTGTAGCTGTAGGGCTGTCTGGTTGCCTGAAATCGGTTGCTGCTGTGAGCCTCAGCCTTGAGAGGTGTGAAAGCATAGTGATGGGGCATCCCTTAATTGTTATGGTTCCCCAGTCATTTGAGATCTTGCTTACAAGAACTAAAACCCAATACATGACCAACTCGAGCTTGACTAGATATGAACAACAAATTCTAGCTTCTGAAAATGTACAACTGAAAAGGTGCCAGATTTTGAATCCCAGGACACTGATACCCCTTCTTTAAAACTCTGATGAATTTGAACATGACCGTCTAGATGTCACGGAATTATGCACCAAGCCAAGACACAACATAAAGGATGAGCCTTTAATAAGATCCGATTATGTACTGTTCGTGGATGGCTCATGCTTAAGAACAAATGATGGCTTCATGAGAGCAGCTTTTGCTATCTGCACAATCCAAGATATTGTTGAAGCTTCTTGGCTTCAAAGTATAAACTCAGCACAAGTTGCAGAATTGAGTGCCCTTACTAGAGCATGCCATTTAACAGCCCAAATGAGAGTGGCTATATCTACAGATAGTCAGTACGGCTTTGGTGTTGTCCATGACTTTGGGCAGTTATGGTCACAAAGAGGATTCATGACATCATCTGGTTCACCAATAAGCAATGGTGACCATGTGAAAAAGTTGTTGGATGCATTACAACTCCCCACCGAAAATGCTGTAGTTAAGTGTGCAGCTCACCAAAGTGACAATGGCTATGTCACAGTTGGCAATAGATACGCTGACGAAGTAACACGCTATTGAGCCTGCACATTTAACGGAAAATTCACAGGTGAATCTCATGAGGACTCCATCTTTTCAATGTTGATGTCTATAGCTGACTGAGTATACAGGAAAATGTCACTGAGGCAGAACAGCACGGATGTGGAAAGAATGCAAATGACATTTGGATTTTGGCAGATGGAAGACCAGTGTTACCAGACAGTTTGTAACCACACATGACACAACACTTCCATGGTCCAACTCATTAAGACAGGGACGCTATGGTTAGGACATTTAGGCAGAACTGGTTTAATCCCAGATTCAGGATGCTTGCTGAGGATCTATGTCACCGTTGTGTAACATGCCAACAGATGAATGTAGTAAAATTAACACAGGTTACACTGAGTCAGATAGGGAGATCGGGCAGTCCTTTCAACATGATGCAAATGGATTTTATTGAGATGCCTGTTTATAATGGGCTGAAATATATACTGGTTATAGTGTGCATTTTCTCCTGATGGATGGAAGCCTATCAAACACGGAGAAATGACAGTCCCACTGTGGCTAAATTGTTGTTGAGAGAACTAGTGCCACAGTACGGAATGCCGGTTTCTGTTGAGTCAGATCGAGGAACTCGTTTTAATAATGAGATTCTCAAGATGTTGTGGGCAGCATTCCACGTGGAACAGAAGTTGCATTATAGCTATCGACCGCAAGCTTCTGGAATTGTAGACCAGTTGAATGGGACCATAAAGTCTTGATTGGCAAAAGTCTGTGCATCCACTTCACTGAAATGGCCCGATGCATTACTTTTGATGTTGATGAGTCTTCGAAGTACATATGACAGGAAGACAGATTTATCCCCACATGAAGTTTTGATGGGAAGAACAATGAGACTGTCTGCTGTATTAGCAAATGCACTTGTGAACATAACAGATGACATGGTACTCGACTATTGCAAAGGATTAGCTGATGTTGTGCATTCTGTTTCTCTACAGGTTGAAGCTGTAACTGCAAATCCACATCAAGAGGAGTGCCACTATTTGAACCCAGGGTACTGGGTACTCATAAAGAAGCATGTGAGAAAGTCATCTCTGGACTCAAGGTGGAAAGGCCCCTAACAGGTGATTTTAATCACAAATCCTGCTGTCAAGTGTGCCGGAGGGCCAGATTGGGTGCAAGCCTCCCACATCCATAGAACCAGAGACCCATATGAAGAAATCGTGTTCCATGAGCCAGAACCACAAACACTAGTAAATGCAGGACCGCAATTGGCACCGCAGCAAGAAAGAAGGAGTGAAGAACCGCAGACAGGTAAAGAAAATCAGTTTCCTGATATCGCACAGAGTGGCATTGGAGCTCATGCAGGAGGAGAAGGAGTAACTAATGCAGCAACAGTGACAGTCAAGACACTCCCAGAGCAACAGGAAATCCAGGTGAAGGCACTAGCACTATATAGAGACCAGGAAGAACTTTCAATGCTGAATGGCCAAGAGTCTATGAGCGAAAGAAGCTGAGATCAAGTGTGCCAATTGGATCAATACCACCCACAATCACTGAAGAAGCAGAGTCAAGTGGTATAAGCAACACCTAAAGTGATCAAGTGCTAAGGAAATCCAAAAGAGCAAGAGTACCTAGTTGAAGGCATTCTCCACCTGAATGGACTTATTACGTGAGCCATTTGCTAAATGTTCTAATTTCAGATTTACTTGACTGGAGCAGAGAATTGCCTGAACCCCCTTAAAATTGTTTGGCTTTGGATTCGAAAAGCCTTTGAGAAAGAAAATCAGTTGTTGACAAAGTCATTGAATGAACTGTGCAAATAGATTCAAAGTAAAGACTGATAAAGTTGCTAAGAAGAATTAAGAAGATTACCTAGGCCCTGAGACTACAGAAGAAGAGTAGTGACAAAATTTTAGAAGAACACAGAGTAGGGTTAAGGAAGACTATACGAAGACTGCTGTAGTAGTAGTAATATACTTTATTCGGTAGCCAAGTACCATCAAAGTGCGTATGTGCAAAGCATTACAAGAAGTACATCATAAAACCATTTTAAAACATGTCACAACACAATACATTAAAACAATACTATTCAAAATTCTTTTTCTTAGCCATTACTTATGTGCAAAATAGGAGCAGAACTCAAACAGAGCTATGTGCAAATTCAGCAATAAATACATAAAAAGCACATAAAAATTATCTTTCAGCTTTATGTATAAAATGAATACTAATAGACTAAAACAGTAATTAAAAAATTTAACCTAATCGCTTAAGGGCACAATAAGTAGTCTACCACGTTTGTGCCATACTGCCTGTAATAATTTGCTCGTAGTGATGGCTGTTACTGTGGGGGTATCACTCTTAAAAATTATCAGGGCCACTATATATTTTGTTAGTTTCAAATTTTGGCATATGGGAATAATCCATTTCCGGCGCGGTCCATGGTAGCTGGGACAGAAGAATAATATACATGCCTCATCTTCATCTGCCAGGCCACATGCCGGACAGATGCTAAGGCCAAGGGCCTTGTGCCATTGACTCGAAATTGATCTCAGGGGTAAAGTGCCAAGTCGAAAACGGATATAAAGACTTTTGGCTAGTGGGGAAGAGACAAAATCTAAAACTTCCTCATAACGGGAAAACAATTTAATATCTGAGAATCTATTTGGTACTGTAGCAGTTGAATGGTTGTTTAAGTGAATATCTTGGAGGTAAGTCCAATAACTAGATTTTATGATATTAAGATCAGACTTACACATTCTTTCTTGGTTAACCCATAGCCTTGTCAATCCCAGCTTATTCAACCAGTCAGTAATAAATTTGACCCAAGGTATTGATTTGGCACCCCTAATACATAATAATTCAGCGAGGCAATCTCTGAATTCCTTTAACTCCAGAGTGACCTATAAGCGAGCCCAATAAACAAGTGGTCTAAGGGCGGCCAAATCGGCAATTCTTTTAAGTCCTAAGTCATAAAACAAGAGAATTAGTGGTGTGCTACTGGGGACAGAGACCAGCCTTCGGGCAAATCTATATTCTGCAGCAGTAAGTTGAGAGACATCAGTACATCCCCAAGTTTCGGCTCCATATAGTGCTGCCCCTTGCGCTTTACCGCGATAAACATCCAGGGCTGGTGAAACTGCACAGAAGCTTGCTTGCCTATGCAGCCTACTAATAGCATTTGCTCTATGCTCTAGTAATAGTGTACTTTTCTTTAGCTGATCATTCCACTTCATGCTCTCCATTACCTTAACTCCTAAGTAATTGAAGCTCCTCACCCTCCCTAATGCTTCCCCCCCGCCCCCTCCGGCCCGTATGGTAGAATTTTTGACCACTCCCTTTCCAAATACCATATACTTGGTTTTGTTAGCATTGAGCTCCAAGCCCCTTGACACACAAAAATCAGCAAATTTATCAACAAGGAGCTGGAGACCCATTGGGGTCTTAGAAATGAGAAGGGAGTCGTCTGCAAATAAAAGGATCGGTACCTTATTACCGTTTTGTGAAGGGGAGTCATTTCTATACTTCTTCAAGAAGCCAGCCACTTCATTTATGTAGAGGGTAAAGAGCGTAGGAGCAAGGACACACCCTTGACGTACACCCCGCTCTATAGGGAGTTGTTTAGTTAACTCTCCTGCATGCCCACACCGTACCTGGGCAAAATTGTTGCTGTATAGCTGGGATATGAGATGGAATAAATTCCCCGGGACCCCCATCGTATTTAAAACAGACCACAGATTTGTACGGGGGATGAGATCTAAGGCGGCCCTGAGATCAACAAATGCCACATAAAGATTCTGTTGCTGCAATAGAGAATATTTCCAGTGTAGTGTGGTAAATCTGAAGATTTGGTCTATAGTGCTCATCTTAGAGCGAAACCCTGCTTGGAGATCTGACATGATGTTGTTTATGTCTATCCAATGATGTAATTTGTCAAGGATTTGTTTAGCAAAAATCTTCTGAGCATTGTTGTTGCAAAGTCATCCTGTGCCCTGGGAACCCCCCAACTTTTTGCTGACTGGTACTGGTGGTAACTGACTCTGACTGACCCTGAGCTTTGCCTAACCAGGCCCAGGGCCAGTGCTATGCTGAAAACACTTAGAATACAGTTAAAACACCTACATACACTAGGGTACACTATGGGTTGGGGTACCCCTGTGATTAGCATGACCTACCCTATAAGACCCTGGTGCATAATAGGGCAGGGGGATTGAAACTACCTATCAGTCCCTAATATATAGTAGGGCATGGCAGCTTAGGGGCCAGCAGCCTTTTCTGCACTTGCATGTGTGCACTGCTGAAGCCTGAGGTCAGTTTAAAAGCAGCCCTGGGTTCCATGACTGCTTCTAAAAAGTAAATTGTGCCCAAACTCGACTTTGGTGTTTGGGGCACTTAAAAATGGATAACCTACAATGTTTTAGCATATTAGGAACCCACAGGGTCTCCCCTAGGAGTCCCAGGGGTGGGGGGTCAGGTATTTATAAGGTGGACCCTTATAAAATGAGTTTTATATGCACTGGGTTAGGTGAAATTTCACATTTCACTCCCCACATTGTGATAAAGTGCTGCCCAAATTCGACTTTGATGCTAGGAGCACTGTGGAGGGAGGATCTGCAATATTTCTACAGATTCAGAACCCCTAAAATGTCCCCTAGGTGATCCATGGGGTGGGGGTCCTGTAGATATAGGCGGGGTACTTATAAAATATGTTTTTGTACGTCCTGGTGCTGGAAAAATGGCCCAAGTCATTTTTCCCATTGCAAATCCCATGCCACATAGGTTAACATGACAAGAAGTTATTAACTAATAACTCCAGATAGGAGAATGATAGAACTTCCATTCAAAGACTTCCCAGAATGGTAGTGATAAATCCAACAATATCATATTGTTGAATTTCTCCTAAAATGTACAGACAAGAAGTTATAAGACTTTCTTGTTTGTAAGTCCAGATTCAGCCTTCCAGTGGTCTGTCCTGATTGGTCAGAGTTAAGTGGATTAGCCAGGCTGCCTTGAAGAGGTGATAAAGAGCCCCTGGGGTTAACCAGCTCTGCTGGGAGGGCAGTGTGCTGCTACACAGGAATGCCAGAGCAGGGGGAGGAGTCGTAAACCATGGTCTTCAAAGAGGAGAGAAGAAAGCAGTGTCATTTACTACTCTAAACTCTTCACCTCAGCCAGATGCTAGGCTTAAGGAAGGTATGAGCAGATGCAAGGGAGAGAGACTATGGAAAGTAGCCATCCTAGGGGTGTGCTTAGCCAGCTCTTACCTCGCTGCTGGAAAATCAGCCATTATGAATTTGGAAGATTTGATGCACTCTGGGACAAAATAATGCCACACTCTACAGGATGTGGTCATATCCTTGGGGAGTTACCCTGCTCCCATTGGTCAGGAGTGACTTCCTGCATGACCCAGAGAACTTGGACTAAGTATCTGAGAAGGGCAGAGACCCTCAGATCTGCTGTTTGAAACTTAAGAAAGCAAGACGTTGCCATGCTGAGAAGTTGGGGTGCAAATTCTAAGGCCTGCCCTCTGAAGACTGCACCAGCTGAAACTACAGCCCTGTGGATTACCTTGCTGTAAAAGAACTAAAGAGTGGACTCCCTGCAAGCTACAGGTTAACAGAGCTCACCTGGAACATCACCACCAAGGATCCTCAACCTGGAGAACTACCAGTGGATTTGTAAGGGTTTTGTCCAAGTGGATTGTGGGAACTGAAGTCCTCAACTTTCAAGGACCATCTTGGAGCTTCCAGACCCTTGGAGTGAGTTTGTGACACTTTGGGACCCTTTGGGGAACTTCAGGAAGAAGTTCCAGGAGTTTGGAGAACTTTGGAGCAACTTTGAAAAAAAGCTCCAAAGGGGGACCGACTCAACCTGGTCAGCCAAGCCGCCTGCCTTCAACCGCGAGCCGGCCAAGCCATCCAGGTTCGTCCCGTTAAAAGCTCCGTAGGTCCGACTTCCAGAGTTTGACCGGGAGTAGAAGAAATCTGAGGCCGACGAACCCTCACCGAATCCGGCCTGGTGAAGAGCATCGAGGGACCCCACGAGAAAAAGCTCCAGAAAAGTTTCTATGTCCGAAGGTAAAATGTGTGACCGCGACCTACCGCGAGGGGTAGCCGCTCAGGGCTCCATCGCGGTCGTCCTGAAACTTTGACTTTGAGCCGGTCTATCGCGACCAGATATCCCAACATGGTGCTATATGTTTCTAAGTGCTATAAAGTGATAAATCTTTAAAAATTCATATCTCTGGTTCCCTACATTGGATTTTTGTCGTTTTGGTGTCATTTTAAAGATAAAAATATTTCCTATTTTTATAAATTAGTGTTGGATTTTTATTATGTGTTGTGTCTTAATTATTTACTGAATTGGTGTTTTTAAATGCTTTACATACCTGTCTTTGAAGTTAAGCCTGCCTGCTCGCAGCCAAGTTACCAAGGGTTGAGCATGGGAATAATTTTCTAAGACCTGTGCTGAGTCCTATCATGTGTTAGTGGCCTTATTGCCAGTGGCAGACCTACATTTGCCCCTACCAATAATCCACTTTCCAACATTTGGTGCTCAGCGGTGCGGATGAGGACTTGTGTTTAAAAAGTACACCTTTCAGTAAAGTGAATTAAGATTATAAAAATCCTCTAAATTGCCTTAGAACAAAACTTTTGAGTTTGATTTTTGGTATTTGGACTAAACTGTTTTTAATCCATTGTTTTGATTTTTCCAAATTGTTCTAAGTCTGTTGTGCCTAGTTGTTGTGACCCAAAACTAGGGAACCATGGAGCTGGACCTGGCTAAACTGTCCCAGTTCAAGATGGCTGATCTTAGGGAACAGTGTAGGCTTAGGGGGCTGCCTGCTTCCAACAAGATTAGGAAGGCAGGGTTTCTTAAGTCCCTACAGGCCTGGGCTGGGGTAGCTGAGGAGATTCAAGGGGGGATGGAGGGTGTTCCCCCCAACCTCACCCAAGAGGAGGGTGAGGATGGTGCCTCTTCCATTATCTCTGTTAGCCCTATGATTCCAGATGGTGGGAGTGGGGAAGAGTCCCTTACTCAGGAACCACCACTGTCCCTTGCAGAGAGACAGCTTAAGGCTCAATTAGCTTTGATAGCTTTGGAGCAGAGGAAACTGGAATTGGCTGAGAAGAGAGGGGAGAGGGAGGAGGAGTTGAAAAGAAATGGTGGCAGTGAAAATGATGAAGATTTTGAGACGTCCAGGGGTGGTGGTCTTGATCACAAACTTCCCAAGGGTATAGTACCCAAGTACACTGAGGGGGGTGACATTGACAGGTGGCTAGCAGCTTTTGAGAGGGCCCTTAGAATGAGTAGGGTCCATTCTAGGTATTGGGGTGCACTCCTGTGGGAGTTGATTCCAGTAGCTGGGAGGGATAGGCTCCTGACCCTGAAGGGAGAGGATGCAGAATCATACCAGCAGATGAAGGCATGCTTAGTCAAGAGATTTGGTCTGACTCAAGAGCAGTACAGGGTGTAGTTTAGAGGCACCCAGAAATTGAGTTCAAAGTCTTGGGTAGACTTTGTGGACGTTTCAGTGAAGGCACTGGAAGGCTGGATTGTTGGTAACAAAGTTGACACATATGAGGGATTGTATAATTTGTTTTTGAAAGAACATATTTTGACTCATTGTGCAGAAGAGAAGTTACGCCAGTATCTAGTGGACTCTAAGCTGACCGACCCCAGAGAGCTGGGGAAGCAGCTGATGAGTGGGTAAGAACCCGGGTTTCCATTCAGCACCAGGGGGGTGACCAGAAGAAAGGAGGACAGGTCCCTCCCCAAGGGAAAGCCCAAGGGAAAGAAGGTCAAAACCAGAAGGAGTCCTCCAAAGACCCACAAAAACCTGCACAAGGAGGGGGGGTCCCAAGCCAACCCAAATTCAAAGGGAGGGGGTATCAGGGAAAGAATGGTAGGTTCTTTGATCCCTCAAAGGTGGGTAAGTGCTTTGACTGTACGCAGACGACACCCAACTCATCCTCTCCCTATCCAACGAACCCAACACCGCCAGACAAAACTTTCGAGAAGGCATGGAAGCCGTCGCCAAATGGATGAAAAACAGCTGCCTACAACTAAACACCAACAAAACAGAAGTACTCATCATGGGCCCAAACCCCGACGCCTGGAGCGACACCTGGTGGCCTCCCACCCTCGGAAACCCGCCAACCCCCACGGACCACGCAAACAACCTGGGAATCATCCTGGACTCCGAGCTCAAAATGGACCGCCAGATCAACTCCGTCTCGTCTTCCTGCTTCCACACCCTCTGCCTCCTTCAAGACCTTCAAATGCATCCCCCTCGAACACAGAAAGACCGTCACTCACGCCCTGGTCACCAACAGACTCGACTACGGCAACGCACTCTACGCCGGAATAAACAAAAACCTCACCTGAAGCTACAGAACATCCAGAACGCCGCCGCAAGACTGGTCCTCAAACTGCCAAAACACTGCCACATCTCGCAGCACCTGCGCACACTCCACTGGCTCCCCGTCGAGGCTAGAATCACCTTCAAGATACTCACCCACGCACACAAGGCCCTCCACGACACCGGACCAGCATACCTGAACAGCCGACTCAAATTCCACGCACCCCAAAGGACCCTACAATCAGGCCAGCTCTCCTACGCCGTGGTCCCCCGCACCAGAAAGACCAGATCGGGAGGCCGCTCCTTCTCCTTCCTCGCGGCCAAAGCCTGGAATGACCTTCCGCTCCACCTCAGACAGACAACATCGCTCCCCATCTTCGCAAGAAACCTCAAAACCTGGCTCTTCGACAGACCCCCTCCTTGATGGACTGGAACCTGCACCCCCCCTATCCCTAGTGCCTTGAGACCCTTACGGGTGAGTAGTCGCGCTCAACAACCGCCTGATTGATTGATTGATTGATTGACTGTAACCAGCCAGGGCACAAACAGGGAGATGCTGTCTGCGCCAAGAAGCTCCCCCCTAAGGGGCCATCCACAGGGATTGCCAGCAGGGCCGGACTGGGAACCGAAACCAGCCCTGGCAAACTGCTCGGACGGCCCCCCAGGGGGGAGGAGGGGGGTGCGGTCGAGCTGTTTGCTAGGACTGGTTTCGGCCGATTTTGTTACAGGGGGCCGATATTGCCGGCCCCCGGTAACAAAAACGGCCCCCAACCTGGCGGCCCACTGGGGAAATGCCCGGTGCCCACTATGGCCAGTCCGGCCCTGATTGCCAGTGTAAGTGTAGGGGTGGAGAGTGGTACCCCAGAGAGGGGTAGTCAGGTGGTGGAAGCAACCTTAGTGTCCCTGGGTGGGGTGAATATTGCAACCCTTGCTGCCTTACCTCCAAACATGGACAAGTACAGGCAGAGGCCTAAAGTGAATAGGACTGAGGTTGAGGCTATCAGAGACACTGGGGCTAGTGTAACTATGGTCCTGGATGAGCTGGTGCCTCCAGAGAGGTTGTTACCTGGTGAGTCTCACCAGGTGACTTATGCAGACAGCACCACCAAACTCCATCCTATGGCTGTGGTGGATTTGGAATGGGGAGGTGTGACAAGCCATATGAAGGTAGCTGTGTCAAAGGTGCTCCCAGTCCAGTGTTTACTGGGCAATGATCTTGAAGCCTCTGTGTGGTCAGAGGTGGAGAGAGGACTCCATATGAAAATATTGGAGCTCCTCGAGTGGGTATGTGCTGTGACTAGGTCACAGACTAGCCAGAAGGGAGGGGCTGGCCACTTGGACCCTGGAACAAAGGGCCAAGCATCCAAGGACAAGGGTACTGGGCCTGGTGAGCCAGCCCAGGGAACTCCAGAGGTGCAGGAAGAATCTAACCCTGATGGGGAGGACCTAGCCTCTGAGGGAAGGACTCCATCCCTGCCAGAGCTGTCAGATTTGGCAGAACTGACAGGAGCAGGTGGACGCTCCAGAGAGGCGTTCAGTAAGGGACAGAGAGACTGTCCCACCCTTGAGAGCTTGAGGCAGATTGCTTCTAAGCAAGAGGAGGGGGATGACAGTGGGTTTCACAAACTCTACTGGGAAGATGGACTGCTTTATACTGAGGCCAGAAACCTCAAGGAGGGGGCCGCCAGGAGGTTGGTGGTGCCCCAGAAGTACAGAGAGTTCATCCTGACTTTGGGTCATGATATCCCCTTGGCATTACATTTGGGACAGACAAAGACATGGAACCGGTTGGGGAACCATTTCTACTGGCCCCATATGTATGAAAAGGTAAAGGAGTTTTGCAGCTCCTGTGTCACCTGTCAGGCCAGTGGCAAGGCAGGGGGCAAGACAAAGGCACCCCTAATACCACTGCCAGTGGTTGGGGTTCCTTTTGAAAGGGTGGGGATGGACATTGTTGGTCCCCTGGATCCACCTACTGCATCAGGGAATAGGTATATCTTAGTGGTAGTGGACCATGCCACTAGGTACCCTGAAGCAATCCCTCTCAGAACCATTGATGCTCCTGCAGTGGCTAGAGCACTGCTTGGTGTGTTCACCAGAGTGGGTTTTCCAAAAGAGGTGGTATCAGATAGGGGCACGAACTTCCTGTCCAGCTATCTGACTGCTATGTGGGATGATTGTGGTGTCAACTACAAGTTCACCATCCCCTATCACCCACAAGCAAATGGTCTTGTTGAGAGCTTCAACAAAACCCTGAAGGGCATGATAAATGGGTTGTCAGAGAAACTCAGGAGGAGATGGGATGTTCTCCTCCCATGCTTACTGTTTGCCTACAGGGAGGTGCCACAGAAAGGGGTTGGTTTCAGTCCCTTTGAGTTGTTGTTTGGACACCCTGTGAGGTGGCCATTGAGCCTGCTGAGAGAGTCTTTAGAGAAGCCTCTTAAAGAAGCAAAGGGCAATGTACTTGACTATGTGCTAGGCCTGAGATCTAGAATGGCAGAGTACATGTACAAGGCAAATAGAAAACTGGAGGCCAGCCAGGAGCTCATGAAGCACTGGTATGATCAGAAGGCTACTATGCCTGTGTATACTCCAGGACAATTGGTGTGGGTGTTGGAGCCTGTGGCTCCCAGGGCCCTCCAATTTAGAAAAGAAGGGTGAGGTTACCTATTTGGTTGACCTTGGCACCCCCAGGAACCCTCATAGGGTCCTGCATGTGAATAGATTGAAACCCCACCATTACAGGGCAGACATGACCATGTTAATGGTCACTGATGAGGGTGTGGAGGAGGAAACTGAGCCTGTGCCCGACCTCCTCTCCACTAATGTGCAAGATGGGTCAGTGGAGGGGGTTGTACTCTCTCCCAAGTTGACAGACCAGCAGCACAGAGACTGTAAGCAAGTGCTGGAGCAGTTTGTTTGCCTGTTCTATTTGACCCCAGGCATCACTGAGTGGTGTGTGCACCACATTGACACTGGTGACAGCTTACCTGTCAAAAATAAACTGTACAGGTTGTCTGACCATGTCAGAGCCAGCATTAAAGCTGAGGTTGCTAAGATGCTGGCTGAAAGTCCATGGGCCAGTCCAGTGGTGCTGGTACCTAAACCTAATCCTCAGGGGGGACCCAAGGAGTTAAGGTTCTGTGTGGACTACAGAGGATTGAATGCAGTCACAAAGACTGACGCTCACCCTATACCTAGAGCTGATGAGCTCATTGACAGGTTAGGGGCTGCTAAGTACCTGAGTACTTTTGATTTGACTTCAGGTTACTGGCAGATTGCCCTCACTGATGGAGCAAAGGAGAGGTTAGCATTTTCCACACCAGAGGGACATTATCAGTTCAAGGTAATGCCCTTTGGCTTAAAGAATGCACCTGCCACCTTTCAAAGGTTGGTGAACAGGGTCTTGTCTGGGTTGGAACAGTTCAGTGCAGCTTATCTGGATGATACAGCTGTATACAGTTCTACCTGGGGGGATCACTTGAGCCACCTAAGGGAAGTGCTTCAGGCCATGCAGCAGGCAGGCCTGACTATTAAGGCAAGTAAGTGCCAAATAGGGCAGAGTTCTGTGGTGTACCTGGGCCACCTGGTAGGTGGGGGCCATGTACAGCCTCTCCAAGCTAAAATCCAAACTATTTTGGATTGGACAGCTCCTGTTACCCAGACTCAGGTCAGGGCATTCCTTGGACTGACAGGGTATTATAAAAGGTTTGTTCAAAATTATGGGACCATTGTGGGGCCCCTAACAGAACTCACTTCTAAGAAGAGGCCCAAAAAGGTGTATTGGACCCCAGAGTGTCAGAAAGCTTTTGACACTCTGAAAGCTGCTATGTGTTCAGCACCAGTGTTGCTGGCCCCTGACTACACAAAAGAATTTGTGGTTCAGACAGATGCTTCAGAGCAAGGGATTGGGGCAGTGTTGTCACAGCTAAATGAAGAGGGCCTTGATCAGCCAGTTGCCTTTATTAGCAGGAGACTTCTTCCCAGAGAGCAGAGGTGGAGTGCCATTGAGAGAGAGGCTTTTGCTGTGGTTTGGTCCCTGAAAAAGTTGAGACCATATTTGTTTGGGACTCACTTTCGTGTTCAAACTGACGACGGGCCTCTCAGATGGCTCATGCAGATGAGAGGGGAGAATCCAAAGCTGTTAAGGTGGTCCATTTCCCTACAGGGAATGGACTTTACCGTGAAACACAGACCTGGGGTTGCCCATGCAAATGCAGATGGACTTTCCAGGTTTTTCCACTTAGCTGATGAGGACTACCAGGGTGTAGGTTAGTAAACCATCACCTTTCGTTTGGGGGCGGGGGGCTATGTTGCAAAGTCATCCTGTGCCCTGGGCACCCCCCAACTTTTTGCTGACTGGTACTGGTGGTAACTGACTCTGACTGACCCTGGGCTTTGCCTAAGCAGGCCCAGGGCCAGTGCTATGCTGAAAACACTTAGAATACAGTTAAAACACCTACATACACTAGGGTACACTATGGGTTGGGGTACCCCTGTGATTGGCATGACCTACCCTATAAGACCCTAACACATAATAGGGCAGGGGGATTGAAACTACCTATCAGTCCCTAGTATATAGTAGGGCATGGCAGTTTGTAGGGCATGGCAGTTTAGAGGCCAGCAGCCTTTTCTGCACTTGCATGTGTGCACTGCTGAAGCCTGAGGTCAGTTTAAAAGCAGCCCTGGGTTCCATGACTGCTTTTATTTATTTATTTATTCTGTGTTTTGTATAGCGCGAACTAGACCCCGTAGGGTATCAGAGTGCTTCACAGTACAGGACATGATAACTTTTTCAGTGCAATAATCTGTATAGCAATTGACATATTAAAGTACAATTCAAAACTGTCACCGCAACTTCTCTTAATAAATACTATAACACATTCACAGTAAGTAAGACTAGAGGAACCATGTCGTCAGGGGAAACAATATTCTGTATAGTGAATGACATATTACGGTACAATTCAAAGTTGTCACAGCCCCTTTTCTTGATAAATATTTTAGCACATTTACAGAGTGTGAGACTAGAGGAACCCTATCATCAGTGGAAACAAGAACCTGTTATGAACAAATGAAATTCGTTCTTCGCAAAAAGCGCTTGTGACTATAAGCTAGCGGATTTAGGCGAGTCTTATGTGGTAGTTCTGTCATGGTTACGGTAGGTATTTGCTCATTAGAAAGATCTTGGGGGCATATTTTCAAGCGGCAGCGATAATTATCGCTGGCCACTCTTAGCGAGATTTTTTTTATCGCTGGCAATTATCGCCATGCTATCGCTGTATTAACAACGCATAGCGCAATGGCGATAATTTCCCAGCGATAACAGTGTTTTCCATGGAACATCGCTGGTTTTCCAGCGATGTTCCATGGAAAACGGCGATAACCTTGCTGATACGACCCTGTGGTCGTATCAGCATAATCCACCCCCATTGTTAGGTATAGGTAAGTCTGCATTTTTGCAGACGTTAGTTTTTGGCGAAAACCGCGGTTTTCGCCAAAAACTAACGTCTGTAAAAATGCGTGGGACTCCTTGTTAATATCGCGATGTACATTTTGCGATATTTAACAAGGTTGTCCGTCAGGGGTACGCCCAGTGACGCCCACTTTGCATCTCATTAGAGATGCGAAGTTAGGCGTGCTGGAAACGGGCGCTAAGTCAAGGAAACACGCGCTAGCGTGTCCTTGATAATATTGCGATACAATTATCGCTGCTTTTCGCCCAAAAACGGATGCTAAAGCGGCGATAATTTTATCGCGGCCCCTTGATAATATACCCCTTGGCTTCTTTCTTGAATCTTGCGTGGTTTGGTAACCTTCTGATGCCTGGAGGTAGCGAATTCCATATTCTTGGTGCAGCACCTGAGAACTTTTAAAAAGTAAATTGTGCCCAAACTCGTCTTTGGTGTTTGTGGCACTTAAAAATGGATAACCTACAATGTTTTGGCATATTAGGAACCCCCAGGGTCTCCTCTAGGTGTCCATGGGGTGGGGGGTCAGGTATTTATAAGGTGGACCCTTATAAAATGAGTTTTATATGCCCTGGGTTAAGTGAAATTTCACATTTCACTCCCCACATTGTGATAAAGTGCTGCCCAAAATCGACTTTGATGCTAGGAGCACTGTGGAGAGAGGATCTGCAATATTTCTACAGATTCAGAACCCCTAAAATGTCCCCTAGGTGATCCATGGGGTGGGGGTCCTGTAGATATATGCGGGGTACTTATAAAATATGTTTTTGTAAGTCCTGGTGCTGGAAAAATGGCCCAAGTAATTTTTTCCCATTGCAAATCCCATGCCACATAGGTTAACATGGCAAGAAGTTATTAACTAATAACTCCTGATAGGAGAATGATAGAACTTCCATTCAAAGACTTCCCAGAATGGTAGTGATAAATCCAACAATATCATATTGTTGAATTTCTCCTAAAATGTACAGACAAGAAGTTATAAGACTTTCTTGTTTGTAAGTCCAGAGTCAGCCTTCCAGTGGTCTGTCCTGATTGGTCAGAGTTAAGTGGATTAGCCAGGCTGCCTTGAAGAGGTGATAAAGAGTCCCTGGGGTTAACCAGCTCTGCTGGGAGGGCAGTGTGCTGCTACACAGGAATGCCAGAGCAGGGGGAGGAGTCGTAAACCATGGTCTTCAAAGAGGAGAGAAGAATGCAGTGTCATTTACAACTCTTCACCTCAGCCAGATGCTAGGCTTAAGGAAGGTATGAGCAGATGCAAGGGGGAGAGTCTATGGAAAGTAGCCATCCAAGGGGTGTGTTTAGCCAGCTCTTACCTCTCTGCTGGAAAATCAGCCATTATGAATTTGGAAGATTTGATGCACTCTGGGACAAAATAATGCCACACTCTACAGGATGTGGTCATATCCTTGGGGAGTTGCCCTGCTCCCATTGGTCAGGAGTGACCTCCTGCATGACCTAGAGAACTTGGAATAAGTATCTGAGAAGGGCAGAGCCCCTCAGATCTGCTGCTTGAAACTTAAGAAAGCAAGACGTTGCCATGCTGAGAAGTTGGGGTGCAAATTCTAAGGCCTGCCCTCTGTAGACTGCACCAGCTGAAACTACAGCCCTGTGGATTACCTTGCTGTAAAAGAACTAAAGAGTGGACTCCTGCAAGCTACAGGTTAACAGAGCTCACCTGGAACATCACCACCAAGGATCCTCAACCTGGAGAACTACCAGTGGATTTGTAAGGGTTTTGTCCAAGTGGATTGTGGGAACTGAAGTCCTCAACTTTCAAGGACCATATTGGAGCTTCCAGACCCTTGGAGTGAGTTTGAGACACTTTGGGACCCTTTGGGGAACTTCAGGAAGAAGTTCCAGGAGTTTGGAGAACTTTGGAGCAACTTTGAAAAAAAGCTCCATAGGGGGACCGACTCAACCTGGTCAGCCAAGCCGCCTGCCTTCAACCGCGAGCCGGCCAAGCCATCCAGGTTCGTCCCGCTAAAAGCTCCGTAGGTCCGACTTCCAGAGTTTGACCGGGAGTAGAAGAAATCCGAGGCCGGCGAACCCTCACCGAATCAGGCCTAGTGAAGAGCATCGAGGGACCCCACGAGAAAAAGCTCCAGAAACGTTTCTAAGTCCGAAGGTAAAAAGTGTGACCGGGACCTACCGCGAGGGGTAGCCGCTCAGGGCTCAATCGTGGTCGCCCTGAAACTTTGACTTTGAGCCGGTCTATCGCGACCAGATATCCCAACATGGTGCTATATGTTTCTAAGTGCTATAAAGTGATAAATCTTTAAAAATTCATATCTCATGTTCCCTACATTGGATTTTTGTCGTTTTGGTGTCATTTTAAAGATAAAAATATTTCCTATTTTTATAAATTGGTGTTGGATTTTTATTATGTGTTGTGTCATAATTATTTACTGAATTGGTGTTTTTAAATGCTTTACATACCTGTCTTTGAAGTTAAGCCTGCCTGCTCGCAGCCAAGCTACCAAGGGTTGAGCATGGGAATAACTTTCTAAGACCTATGCTGAGTCCTATCATGTGTTAGTGGCCTTATTGCCAGTGGCAGACCTACATTTGCCCCTACCAATAATCCACTTTCCAACAATTGTCGATTAGGCTGATTGGCCTGTAATTCGAGGGTGCACATGCATCACCCTTCTTGTATATGGTAATAATCTCTGCCCCTCTCCAGGAATCGGGTATCTCCCCTCCTCTCGCTATAGCATTGGAAAGCAGATTAAAATAAAGTGGGGTTCCGATTTGTATCAGGTCCTGGTGCCTTAGCTGTTTTTAACGCAGTGATGGCATTCATAGTATCCTCTAAGCTAAAGGTGACAGCTGGGACATCAAATTGTAAAGTGTCATAACAAAGTAAGCCCCTAGAGGGCATTGTGATACTATAGGAACCCAGGAGAATAACTGCTGTAATTAAAGTTGCAAGAAACTAACAATTACAAAAACAAAGAGGAAAAATAAAGACTGTTGTGCAATATAAATAGAACAAACTAACTTGCTGCTACACTTTGGGAGACCGCTGTTCTTTAACTGTAGGACTGTGTTCACTATTGTTATTCCGGGAAGTTTGTTTATTGTAGAATGCTAATAAAGAATTTTTTTTTAAACTTGCTAATACACTCATCAATTTAAGGGAACTGATTTTAGATAAACATGTGTACGTTAACATGAGCTAGATGCAAGATTATTATAGGGATTACATCCTTAGTAGTAGCATTAGTAAACATAACAATATTATTGGTTATACATTTTAAACTTGACAAAGAGAAATCTGTAATTTCATCCACTAACATGACACTTTTACATGATCTAGATGAGGATGAGTTAAAAACCTCATTTGTAGACTATCTGAAAGAAGACTATTCAACTAACGTTTATTCTAGATTAGTGCAAGAATATACATATGCTATGCTAAGGATTGTTATGTGTGTGCACCTATGCCTTCCTCAGTGACATACGATCACATTCCCTTGTCTTATGCAATTTCGTGCAGCATATTGCCTAGTTTAGTTTATAGACATCAACATTTTGAGTATTATTATTTTAATTTTGACATGGTTACAAAAGACCATGAATTTACACCCACAATCAAAAGAAATGGAGTCTGCTTGGCATTATTTTAGACCTTACCTTCCTATTTACACTGTCAAGGCATACAAAAATAATTTAACATGCTTAATGAGACCTTTAGAGAAGACATTTATCATGATGTTAGAAGACAGAAGAACACACATTGCACGTAGTAAGAATCCGAATAAAGATGTTTTAAAGGATGCATGGAAGAAGGAAGAAGATTACTTTTCGAAAGAAAATTACACACCCAAAGTTTGTTGTTTTTTTTTAATGATTTTTATTGATTTTAACAAGGGAATATCCAGAGCATTTACATAGTAGTCAGGGCATACTTTTGACAGTGCAAATTTAGCAAGAAAATCGAATGGCTTAGGCAGGGGGAGAAGGAAACTCATAATCAATTAACACTTCCATGACTACTGGGCAGGGCGGCTCACTGCTTCACTCCGCAGCGCCGCACAGCCGAACATAGGCAAAGTACAACAAAATTATCAAATAGAGACTCGGGCATTGCTCCGCAAATCCAGTCCTGTGAGATATCGCATACCTCTAGAAGAGACAATATGAATCCGGATACAAAGAACACAATCAACGAAATAAGGAAAAGAAAAGAAAATCCACATGTGACCTGAATAAGAGAACAATAAACCGGTCCCTTGTATATATAAAACTTCAGTGCAACCACTATGGCCGGTCTGGTGTGATAGAAAGTGACGTGGATATAAACATAGGGACATGTAAGGACGTGTGCTGTCGTGTCGCGCAGTCGTGTCATGCACCTCGGGAGTGGACGTAGGGAGAAATGGAATAATGGAATAAATGGGCGAGGGGGAGGGGAGGAGAAAGTGGGCGCGCTGGGACTGGGGAGGAGGTAGTAAGGTAAATGGGGGGTGAGCAACCTCGCGTCCCGGTAATGCGGGGGGGAAATTAGGGGGGAGGAACGTCCGCAGCAGCCCTAGCCTCGATCGCCGTTAAAAAACTCTGCCATTGCTCAGGGGTGCGCCGCGGGGAGAGGCACCCGCGCCTCGGCCTCGCGCTGATTTGTGCATTCCGAGACCAGTGCCCTCCGTAGGTCCAGCAGCCACACCGCAACCCCGGGGCCCGCCTCCGCCTTCCAGGCCATGGCAATCCTTCGCTTAGCCAAACCGAGAGCAAGATCCAGGAATTTATTCACACTCTTAAGAGTCGAGTTACGTCTCGTAACTCCCAACAGGAAGTGGAGGGGTTCCACCTCCACCCGCGCATCTGTCGCCGCTGCAAGCACAGCAGCCACCTCCAGCCAAAATACACGTATGGTGGTGCAAGTCCAGACCATGTGGGTAAAAGTAGCTCCCTGATTTCCGCATCTAGGGCAGACATCCCTGGCAGTAGGGTACATGTGTGCCAGTCGATGAGGGGTGAGATACGTATGGTGAAGGTAGTTAAATTGAGTATATTTCACCCTGGCATTAGTCGAGATAGTTTTGGGGTGGGTAAGACATTGTTACCATTGTTTATCCGACTGGGTAATGGACAGTTCGCCGTCCCAATACGCTCACAGTGGAAGCAATGCAGGGGGATCGTCCAATCTAATGGAGGTATATATGGCCGTCATGGTGTGACACCCGCGGCCATGAGTGAGCAGGGTGTACAGTAAGTGCGAAGTAACAGGTTCTGCCCCGTCAGCATCCCAGGACTGCAAGGACAGGCGAGTCAATAGGGCATGTAGTATAAAGGAGCCCTGTGGCACTCCATACATTTCCACCAGGCCCTCAAACGTCAACAGCTGCGAGTCAGTAAACATGTCTCCCCATGTGTCCAGCCCGCTCTCCCTCCATGCCACCAACTCCGGACGTCCATGGCATGAGTACGTGCCGGGGAGCAACTCCAAGGATAGACTAGGAGCATAGGGCGGTGGTCGGCCCTTGGGCGTCACGTACCGAGCCCAGTGCCTCCGAGCGGCAGTCATCAACAGGTTGCCTTGTCGTCTCTGGGTCAGCGTGGCCGTTCCCGAGAGCCATTCCAGGAGCGTTGGGATATCCCAGGTCACAGCCCCAGTGATCAGCTCGGCGAGGTTGCTTTTGGCGAGCCACCGCATCAGCCACTGCAGCTGTGCCGCTGCGTATTACCGTTCGTAATTCGGTGCGCCCAGGCCGCCGTCCGACAGTGGCAAGTATAATTTATGAAGGGCCACCCGAGCCCGCGAAGCACCCCATATCAGTGATACCAGCAATGATTCTAGGTCTCGGAAGAGTTTCCGGGGTAGGCAATACGGGAGTACGCAGAAAAAATACAAGAGACGGGGAAGTACTAACATCTTGGATATTGCTACCCAGCCCATGGGGGACAGAGGGAGGCCCGTCCAAAACGGGAGGGTCGTGTGTGCCCGCGTGATAGCTCGGCCTAGGTTCCCATCAACCGTATCCGACCCCAAGTGGTAGATCTGCACCCCCAAGCATTTAAAGGTGTCGAACGCCCACTTCAGCGGAGTAAGCAGTGCCAGCTGTCTTTGCGCTGGTATCATTGGTGTAATTGGAAACACCACCAATTTTGCCCAGTTAACCTGGAGGCCAGATACGCTCGCGTGATCATTTAAAAGAGCCATGATGGACTGTAAGATCCCGGCCTCGCCGCAAAGATAAATCAGCGCGTCATCGATCCGTATACACCAGTCCCTCACCCGCAACCGTAACCTGCAAGCCAACGGCTCCATGGCCAGAGCAAAAAGGATTGGTGACGGGGGCAGCCCTGACGTGTCCCCCTCGCTATGGACAGAAGCGGTGAATAAGTGCGGCCCGTTTTCACCCTGGCCTGGGGCCCGCGGTACAATAATCGCATCCACTGTAGGAAATGGGGGCCCATGCCGAACCCTGCCAGGGTCGGCGCGAGGTAAGCCCAACTTAAGGTGTCAAACGCCTTTTCTATATCAAGCGAGGCGATCCAAGGCTGCTCCTCCCCACCCTGCGCCCACTCCAGGAGCGTGAATAACCGCCGCAGATTCAGCCCCGTACTGCGGCCTGGAATGAAGCCATTCTGGTCCTCATGGACCAGCAGAGGGACCGTAGCAAGTAGTCGATTAGCTAGTAATTTCCCCAGGATCTTATAATCGACGTTCAGCATCGACAGGGGACGATAAGAGGCCATCAGGAGGGGATCTCGGCCTGGTTTAGGTAAAACAACCAGCGTCGCCTCTCTCATAGTGGGCGGTAATTCACCCGTCTCAAAGGCCACAGCATACACCTTGGCCAGCCGAGGTGCTAGCTGTGTAGAGAAGGTACGATAAAATTCAGCCGACCACCCATCCGTCCCCGGTGTCTTGCCCGCTGCCAGCTGCCGGATGGCATCCGTGATCTCATCGATCACAATGGGCTGTTCTAGGGCATCTTGGTGGGCCGGGGTGATCTGTGGGAGCTGAACTCCCTCTAGGAATTCCCGGATGTGGACAGGGTCATGTGGGGCCGGGGCCGCGTACAACGTGGTGTAGTACCCATGGACGGAGGAATTAATAGCCGCTTGTATATGCACCAAGGCCCCAGCACCCGTGTATATGGTAGTAATGGGAGACTGGGTAGCGTCGGATCGAAGGAGCCACGCCAGGAGCTTCCCGGCCTTATCACCCTCTCCGTGCCTGCGCGCCAGATACGTTCTGTAGTCCAAGGCACACAGGTCATCCATCGCATTCTTATACGCCAATCGAGCCTGGGAGAGGAAGGGGGCAAGTTGGGGATCGTTCGGAATACGCTGCTCATAACTCTGGATCGCGGACTCGTGCGTGGCCAGCGCCATAGTCAAGGCTTTATGAGCCCCATACGTGGTCTTGAGGGCATGGCCTCTAAGAACAGACTTGAAGGCATCCCACTCCACCCCTACCGACGAGGCAGTCCCCTCATTCTTCTCAAAGTAGGAGGTGATGGACTCCAGGAGGGTGGCCCGATAGGAGGAATCAGCGAGTGCTGCCCCAGGCAAGCGCCAAGTCTAGATCACAGGGCGTTGAGCACCCCAGGTCAGGTTCAGTTGTAAAGGTGTATGGTCAGAGAGCGCGCGCGCCAAAAACTCAGCATGTACCACACTGTGCAGAGCACCATCCGAGCAAAACACCATGTCAATCGCGTATACAAGTCATGCAGCACCGAGTAATGAGAATATACGCGTGCCTGCATATGTAATCTGCGCCATACATCATGTATCTGCATTTGAAGTGCCCATTCCCGCATGTGGTGTGCCAGTGTGATGGATTGTGCCCCTGTTAGAGGAGGGCGGGAACGATCTAAGGCGAGATCCCATACTCCGTTGAAATCACCACCCCAATATGTGGGGTCCGCAAGCAGCGAGGGCATGAGGAGTCGCAAGAAGTTGGATTGACCCTAGTTCGGGGCATACAGGGAGACCAGCGCCAGGGGAGAACCATTCAACATGCCCTCCATGGTAACATATCGGCCCTGTGGGTCCACCCTGGAATGTGTGATTTGAAGAGGAGTATACTTATAACAAAAGTGATTATAACCTGCACACCTTTTTTTAAAAACTTTTTGTCTGAAAACTTTAACATTTATTTGAATCTTTTAAACATTTACTCATCGGTGCCACCTCGTTGCCCTGACCAGCTTCTGTCAGGTATAACATATCACAATAACATGAGACAGAACCTGTCACATGAATACAAGGTGCACTTGTCACCAGCCCAATCTAGTGGTGCTATACTATTTCATATACTTCATTCACAAATTAATACAATTTTAAAAGTCTAAACAAACTTCATTCACAAATTAATACAATTTTAAAAGTCTAAACAAACTTTGTTTAGACTTTTAAAATTGTATTAATTTGTGAATGAAGTATATGAAATAGTATAGCACCACTAGATTGGGCTGGTGACAAGTGCACCTTGTATTCATGTGACAGGTTCTGTCTCATGTTATTGTGATTTGAAGAGGAGTCCCAGAAGCCACCCAAATAAGCGCCCCCCTAGCGTAGCCTGAATATGTCGTGCCCAGGACCATGCCCCGCCAACGCTTGCGGAGCGACGTTAGTGTCTGTGTCGTGAGGTGCGTCTCCTGGAGCAACGCGATCGTGATCTTGTGACTGCGTAGGTATTGGTACACTTTGTGACGTTTGGCGCATCCCGCCAACCCCCTCACATTCCAGGTCAATAAGGAGTAATCCCCGAGAGCCATCTACGTAGGTGTGTACAAGAACTGTGCAAAGATCCACCCATTACACGACAGCCCACATTCCCATCGGCACACTTACAGTCCCAGACTACCGTACTCATACATGTTACATCACCAGATCTCGTGGATGTGGAACATAAAAAGAAAACAGCAAAGAAACCATCGAGAATATCCCAACTTCCCACCCCAGGCCTGGTTGCCAACGGGCAATGGGCCATTCGCACTAAACTGCAAATTCGAGAACACACAATTCAAAACATATAATAAAAGAAGAACCAAATGAGTTGCTGTATCAGCTACTTATCGCTCGTTGGGGGGGGTACTGCAAGGTTCGTGAGCAGCGCTCAGCGTCTTTTCCGCCTCCCATAAGTCAGTCTGGCCCGCAGCAGGCGCATGCAGGGCGTCCGCCCCCACTTCAAAGAACTGACCCTTCCGCGGTGTCCTCAACCTAGTGTGTCCGCCGTCTGCGGGGTGAGGGCTGGGCCGCCCCCCGTCAAAGCCTCAATCTGTGAGTCCGTGAGTCGCAGCGTGCGGTTCATCTGGGCCTCGGAGTCCGATTCTCTGAGGAGATGAGCCAGGAGAGCCCAATTGTTCCACCGACTGGACGGCCCATGCCCGCTCCTGCGCAACCTGTGCCTTCGTAGGGTGGCGTGGTCGACTCCCGCCCCGGCCCCTGCGAGCCGCCACCTGGGTCCATGGTCGCACAGAATCCGCCTGTGGCGTGGGGGGGTCGTGTGCCATACCCTGTTGGTCGATCCAAGCCCATGCCTCCTCGGGGGTGTTGCAGAAGATCGTGCCCTCTTTGTGTCGGATACATAGGCATGCAGGGTATTGTAGAGAATATTGGACATCATGATCTCTCAAGCACTTTTTGGCCTACAGGTAAGAGGAGCGATGGCGCTGTACAGCCAGAGTATAGTGGTATAGGTAAATATGGACCGTAGCGTTGTTGATTTGCCAAGAGCCCCTAGTCCTGGTGACCTGCAGCACGTGGTCTCGGTCGCGATAATTAAAGAATCTGGCCACCACTGGTCGAGGAAACGCACCTGGGCCCGGAGGGCCCCCCAGGACCCTATGCGCTCGCTCTATGGAAAAGAAGGTCGACACCTTGCCCTGCAGGACTTCACGTGAGAACCAGTCCTCCAAGAAAAGCTCCATGCTGGGCCCCTCTGCCCGTTCGGGAAGGCCCACTAGACGCACATTATTGCGGCGCGAGCGCCCTTCCTGATCCTCCACACACGCCGTGAGATAATTTACCTCCTGCTGGAGGGCCTGCAGTTGGGTGGTCGCCGTGGTCACCGTAGGTCTCATGGACGCCAAGATTGATTCAGTTTCGTCGACTCGTCCCTTAAGTTTCTTGTGATCCTCACGTAGAAACCCCATGTCAATGCTGAGGGAGTCAATCTTCGCCCCCAGGGTGGTTTTGATGTCTAGTATTGCCGCTAACAGTTCATCAAAGCGGTGGGATTCATCATTGTGGCTGCCCTGGGCGGGAGGTCGCATGGGGTCCCCATCCCTGTGGTCCGCAGATGTCGGCTCCGGTGGCTGCGCCTGTAGCCTGTCCGCCCTGGGTTTGCCCATTCTGCCACCCGCTAGAGATCACAGGCCGGGCGTCAGTGTAGGGATATACCCGGGGGGTCCGGAGTAACAGGAGGCAGGGGCGTAAGGCAAGGCGTGTGTACCACACCGTCTGAGATCGAGGTGTCCCCAGTGCCAGTCTCCAATGCCCAATATCTCTCGATCGCGCGTTGTGCGAGCAGTCCCACTCACTGCGGCAGCAGCAATGTCCCGCGAGCGCCAGGGCCCCACCAGCCCCCTCGAGTGGCGCGCGCAAAAGCTGGCAACAGTTCACTCCGTGTCCACTCTATCACCAATCAGCAGTCCATAGAGAGGCACTCCAAATGTCGGCCGCGAGGCACCACCCAGCGGTGGGCGCCCCACTGTGCACCACAGATCGCACACAGGCCCGGCTCCAGTGCGCGCCCCGATGAGCACGTATTTCACCGGGAGTTCATGGTGGAGACACAGGATCACAGGCACAATCCAGCCGCCCCAGGAGCAGCGCACAGCCAGCCGGCCGGCCCCAGCCGCCCCAGGAACCAACACCAGGCAGGTAACTCCCTCAAAGCACGCACGCTACACACAGGCCAACATGCGTGGGTCAGGCGACTCGGTCACAGCTCAGTCCGCGCTCTCCAGGTGTAGGGGAGCTATGGGGGGGTTTACTCACCACTGCCAGGGCGCAATCGCCGGTCATCTGCTGGGCACCCCGTGCATTGGACGTTGTCGCGGCGGGCCTAGCCGCAATAGGCTGCCCAATCCAAAATGGCGAGTCCGGGTGCGACACCCACTGCGGTCGATGGTCGCGGGTAGCTCCGAGGAGGCGCTCAGGGCACAGTGTCTCGAGTGCCCAAGCGCAGCGGGGATCAAGCGCGCACACCGCGCTGCCGATTTTCTGCCCGCGCCGAAGCACCCCAGCGCCGTGGAGACGCTCTGGGCCACGGGAGCACAGTCAGTCGCGGTGCCGGAGACCGGAGGTCGCTGGAGGCACACAGGGCCCCGTGGAGGTCCGGATTTCGCAGGATCCTGATGTCGGTCGCCGTCCGCGCCGAGAACACCGAAGAATGAACGGCCTGGTAAGTGGGAAACAGGATAATTGCGGCAGGCATAGAGCGGAGCTCAAGGCTCTGCGACTGCTCTAGCCGCCATCTCAGCCACGCCCCCCACACACCCAAAGTTAAGACTGAATAAAAGACAAAAAGGGATAGTATGTGTTTTGTTAGGAGAAGATTTCAAAATAGAAAGAGACATATAGGGAAAAGTAATTGTGAACATATATTTGAATTATCAGGAGGGACTGGGTAACTTTTACAAGATGACAAACAAGCAATACAAGGAGTTTATTTTACCTGAAGACAAGACGCATATTTTAAATTGTCAGCTGATTGGGAGGGTGTTAGAAATGGGGGTCTCTAGTTGGCAATGGCTGGCCACTGTCCAAGTAGGGACCCTTCTTCCTAAGTCAGAGTGAGAGGGCTACCCTCTTTAATACCCCTGCTCAACCCTGTGGTAACGTAGCACGAGCAGGTAGGCTTATCTCAGAGGCAGGGTGTGAAGCATTTATGATCATACACAGTAACACAAGGAGGAACACTACAAAGGGACACCACACAAGTAGTTATTATAAAAAATAAGTATCTTTATATAAAGGCAGATTTATCACAAGACCAATAACTGTAAAAGCCACAATACTGTCAAAAATAGGATAGCTGTTGAAGGGCTGTCAAAAATAGTTCAAAGGTTGCAAAAATAAGGTTCAAGTTCAAAGCAGTGGTCTCTGCGACCCTTTCTTTCACAAAGTACCTGGGTTTAGTAGCAAAACCAACAAAGTGTCGCAAATAAGCTGTAGCGATGATTCTCGGCACGCGAGGCCGGCGATGCGTTGAAATCCTTGCCGCAAGGGAGGATGATGCGCCGATCTGCGGGATGCGTGCGGAGACGATGCGACAAACTTCTGCACGCTGGACCGCCGATGCAATGACTTTCTTGCCGCGTGGGAGAAGTCGATGCGGTGATCCTGTTGCGCTGTGCGATCGTGTTGCGATGCGAAGACAAGACGCTCCGCGAGGGAGCGACGAAATTCGGTGCGATGCGATCAAAGTGGCGAACGCACGGCGTCCGCACTACGATGTCTCGAAGCGATGATTTCTTTAAGGGTTGCGAGTGCGCGGCGACAGCAGCGCGATGACCTTTCCAGCGCGTCTCGGCTGCAGCGGCTCGCAAAGGGGCGTCAGCGATGGTTTTGGGTTGCGGGCCCTCGGCGGCAGTAGCGCGATGATTTTCCCAGCGCTCTCGACTGCAGCGGCCCGCAAAGATGCGTTAGCGTCGATTTCTTACCCTCTTCTCTCTGATGCAAACTAGAGGCCCTGGAACTCACAGGAGCCTCCTCAGCAGATAGCAGTCCTCGCAGGGAGGAAGCAGGAGGTTGGTGGTGGAGTCTGTTGTGCCTGAGACTCCAGCAGGAGGCTAGCTCTTTTCCTAGCCCTTGGGTAATTGCTGCAACACAAATAAAAGTTCTCTCAAGAGTTCCTTTTCCTCTTCTTCAAGGTCCAGTGGTCACTGCTGCAGGCCAGTGCAAGAAACAACACACAGCACAGGGACAGTCACTTCCTGCAGATTCCTCCAGTGGCACGGACAGAGTTTCCTCTCCAGATCCAAAAGCAATACAAAAATAGGGGGTTTGAGCACAGATATTTATACCCCAAAAGCCTTTGATCCTTGAAGCTACCAGTCCCTGAACCTAGCCAGAACCAGTTCTGCTCAGGCCTGGAGCACTTTGTTTACCAGGCTGCATCCTTCCTTTCAGAAAGAGGGGGTCTGCTAGCAGACACACAGTGGGAGGTGGAGCCAGCATTCACCTTGCCAGGCACAGCCCTATTCAGATCAAAGAGCCACCCTTCCCCACACTCTAAATGCAGATCTCTCTATTCCACCAAGGTCTGACTCAGCCGGTCCTGCCCCTCTAAAACCAGACAGCCAATACACATAACGGCAGAGCACACTGGAAGGCTTAGGCAAGAAAATACCTACTTTCTAAAAGTGGTATTTTCAAACACAGAATATAAAAATAAACTTCACTAAAAGGTGTATTTTAATATTCTGAGCTCAGGCATACTAAATTCGTTTTTCTACCATGTCCCTGGGGTCAGTTAGGACTATAGCATGTAATAGTCAAACTGCCCATTCTAGCCTATGAGGAACAGGTAGCCTTACAGTAGTGAAAAACGAAATGGTGCATAATTCACTACCAGGACATGCTACACACACCAAGGCATGTCCTACCTTACACATACAATGCACCCTACCCGAGGGGCGACTTACAGGATGCCAACTGGAAGGTTCAGGGGCTAGCAAGTGGTTGCACTTCACAGCTAAGATGACAGTTCTGGACTGCACACAGACACTGCAGTGGCAGGTCTGAGACACACTTTACAAGCTGCTTCTGTGGGTGGCACACATCAGTGCTGCAGGCCCACCAGCAGCATTTGGTTTACCAGCCCTGGGCACACATAGGCCACACTACTAGGGACTAACAGGTAAACCAAATAAGCCAATCAGGGATATACCAATTCACATAGACATATTTATACAGGGAGCATTCGCGCTGTGACACTGAATGGCAGTGGCACAGCGCCCAGAGCATCTAACACCAGTAAAACAGAGGAGACAACAGCGAAAAATGGAAGGGAGACCCACGCCAATGGTGCCAGGTCTAACACACGTCCCCTCCAGCTGAAATGTGGGGAGAACTACCCATCCCCTTGGAAGTTCTCATCGCTAAGGCGGAAAAATCTGGACAGACCATCAGCATTGGCGTGTTCTGTACCAGGGCGGTGTTCCACCGTGAAGTCCATACCCTGTAGGGAAATGGACCACCTCAACAACTTGGGATTCTCACCCCTCATCTGCATCAGCCATCTGAGGGGCCTGTGGTCTGTCTGAACCCGGAAGTGAGTCCCAAACAGGTATGGTCTCAGCTTCTTCAGTGCCCAGACCACAGCAAATGCCTCACGCTCAATTGCACTCCACCTCTGTTCCCGTGGAAGTAACCTCCTACTGATGAAGGCTACAGGTTGGTCTAGTCCCTCCTCATTTATCTGTGACAGAACGGCCCCCACCCCATGCTCTGAAGCGTCTGTCTGGACAACAAATTCCTTAGCAAAATTGGGCGCCTGGAGTACGGGTGCTGTACACATAGCAGTTTTGAGGTCATCAAAGGCTTTCTGACAGGTGTCAGTCCAGTTCACAATCTTTGGCCGCTTCTTGGAAGTCAGCTCAGTCAAGGGTGCAACAATGTTGCCATACCCCTTGACAAACCTCCTGTAATAACCCGTGAGTCCTAAGAAGGCCCTCCCCTGGGTCTGGGTCCTTGGGGGCTCCCAAGTCAGGATGGTTTCAATCTTGGGCTGCAGGGGCGCCACCTGGCCGCTCCCCACCTGGTGTCCCAAGTACACCACAGAACCCTGCCCAATCTGGCACTTACTGGCCTTGATTGTGAGGCCTGCTCTGCGCAGCGCCATCAACACTTCCCAGAGGTGGCGCAAGTGGTCCTCCCAGGAGGAACTAAACACTGCAATGTCATCCAGGTAGGCGGCACTGAAAGCCTCCAGCCCAACCAACACCTGGTTGACCAATCTCTGGAAGGTGGCAGGGGCATTCTTCATCCCAAAGGGCATCACACGGAACTGGTAGTGCCCATCTGGTGTGGAGAATGCTGACCTCTCCTTTGCCCCATCCGTTAAGGCGATCTGCCAGTACCCAGACGTCAGATCAAACGTGCTGAGGTACCGGGCAGCCCCTAACCGGTCTATGAGCTCATCAGCTCTGGGGATGGGGTGCGCGTCGGTCTTGGTGACCGAATTGAGACCTCGGTAGTCCACACAGAACCTAAGTTCAGGAGTGGCACCAGGCGTCGCAGCTTTTGGTACCAAGACCACGGGGCTGGACCAGGGGCTGCTAGAGGACTCAACCACCCCTAGGGCGAACATTTTGGAGACCTCCTCCTTAATGCAAGCCCTGACCCTGTCAGTTACCCTGTAAGCCTTGTGCTTGACAGGAGAACTGTCCCCGGTATCCACCTCATGGACGCACCAATCAGTGACACCAGGTACCAGGGAGAACAAATCAGAAAATTGCCCCAACAGGTGGTGACAATCTCTCTGCTGCTCAGGGGTCAGTGTGGTGGAGAGGATCACACCCTCCACTGACCCATCCTTCTCTTCTGCACACAGGAGGTCAGGGAGAGGCTCACTCTCCTCCTCAACCCCATCATCTGTGGCAAGAAGCATGCCCACTTCAGACCTCTCAAAGTGGGGCTTTAGGCGGTTCACATGCAGGACCCGCAAGGGGTTCCTGGGAGACTGAAAGCCCACCAAGTTGGTAACTGGACTTTTGCGCTCCACCACCTCAAAGGGACCGGTCCACTTATCTTGGAGCGCACAAGGCTCCACTGGGGCCAGTACCCAAACCTTCTGACCAGGTTGAAATTCGACCAGAGTGGCATTCTGGTCGTGCCAACGTTTCATTTCTTCTTGGCTGGCTTCCAGATTTGCCTCAGCAATTTTTCTGAAACGCCGAGTCTGGTTCCTGAAGGCCAACATGTAGCTAAATACATCTTGGGGAGGTTTCCTGGGAGATTGCTCCCAGCCTTCCTTGACCAGACTCAGAGGTCCTCTAACCGGGTGGCCATAGAGGAGTTCAAAGGGACTGAACCCTAAGGACTTCTGTGGCACCTCCCGGTAGGCAAACAACAGGCATGGCAAGAGGACGTCCCACTTACGCCTCAGGGGCTCTTCTAGGCCCATGATCATGCCCTTCAAGGTCCGGTTGAACCTTTCAACCAGACCATTACCCTGGGGGTGGTAAGGAGTGGTGAACTTATACGTTACCCCACACTCCTTCCACAGAGACTTCATGTACTGGGAGATGAAGTTGGTCCCCCTGTCAGACACCACCTCTCTGGGGAATCCCACACGGGAGAAAATCCCCATCAGTGCACGTCCCACCACGGGGGCCGTCACTGTCCTGAGCGGGATGGCTTCAGGGTACCGGGTGGCATGGTCCACCAAGACCAGGATGAACCTGTTGCCCATGGCTGTCTTGGGGTCCAGAGGCCCCACAATGTCAATGCCCACTCGCTCGAATGGGGTACTCACAACTGGAAAGGGCTGGAGTGGGGCCTTGATCTTCCCCCACTCTTCCCACTTGCCTGGCAAGTCTCACAGGTCCTGCAATGAGAGTCTGAACTCTTGTGCATCTGGGGCCAATAAAAGTGGGCAGCCAGCCTCTCAAAGGTCTTGGTCTGCCCCAGATGTCCTGCCAATGGAATGTCATGAGCCAACCCCAGTAGGAAGGTTCTGAAGCACTCGGGTACCACCAGCACACGGGCTGACCCTGGCTCAGCAACCTTAGGCTCACTATACAGGAGACTGTTCTCCCAATAAATCAGATGTGAACCAGACATGTCACCTTCTGCCTGGGCTGCAGCCTGTCGCCGCATACCCTCAAGAGAGGGGCAAACTCTCTGCTGCTCACAAAATTCCTCCCTGGTGGGTCCCCCTTCCTGCTGCCAATGGGTCAGCTCAGGCAGGTCCCCCAGTTCGGTGATCTGCTCCCCGGTAGGCTCCAGGGCATCCCCCTCAGGGTCTGCTTCTTCCTGGGCCGTGGGAACCAAGGGGGCCGGCTTCCCGCGCCCCCTGCCCCTTCTCTCTAAGGCAGGGATCTGGGCCCTACTCTCAGGCTCCAGATCCTTTTCAACACCCTCCTTGGCTGCCATGGACTGAGTGGTAGCACACGCCCACTCAGGCAGACCCAACATCTCTAAGTGAGCCTTCCTCTCCACCGTAGCCCACGGGGAGTCCTCTAAATCATTGCCCAGCAGACAGTCTACAGGCATGGCGGGCCTCACAGCTACCTGAAGAGTTCCTGAGACCCCCCCCACTCAAAGGGAACCTGAGCCACCTCACATTGGCTCTCTGAGTTGTCGGCGGACACTACTGGGTAGAATGCATGGGGGACAACCTGCTCTTTGGACACCAACCGGGAGCTGACAGCAGTTACACTGGCCCCTGTGTCTCTTAGAGCCTCCACCCTATGGCCATTGATGGTCACCCACTGCCTGTATTTTTTAGTGTTAGCAGGCAGTGCAGGCTTGGGGGCCATCTCAAAGTCCCCTAATGAGACAAGGGTCAATTCTACGGGATCCCACCCCTCTTGGGCACCCATCTCCTCCTCTCCCAGGGCTACACTAGCAATCTGGCGGGGTGGTGCACGGGGGTGCACTGGCCCCCTTTGGGGGCACTGGGGATCAAAATATCTGTGGCCCACTTGACCACAGTTGTAACACGTGGGGGCCCCCTGGGAACAGGCCTACCTGTTGGGGGCCCGGTCCTCCTTTCTTGGGGGGCTGGGACACCACTGCTTGGTTCCCTGGGGGATTACTTTGGGGCCCTCGGGGAACTCCCTCTGTTGACCCTTGTCCCCCCACTCCTCTGCTGGGGACCCTGCCCACCTTTGGCGACGTCTCCCACTGGACCCTTGCGGACCCGGGTGCTCACCCAGCGGTCCGCCTCCTCAGCAAGCTTTCTAGGGTTAGTCAGCTTGCAATCAATTAGGTGCTGGCATAGCTCAGGAAAACAATTGCTAGATAAATGCTCCCATGCAATCAAATCATAAAACTGTGCAAAAGTTTCTACTTTGCTACCTCTTACCCAGCGTTCCATGGCTCTGCAAAAAAAGGACACATATTCAACCCACGTGGTACCCTCTAGCTTCTTACAGACCCTAAACCTCTGTCTATACATCTCAGGGGTCAAACCATAGCGGGTCACCAACGCTTCCTTCATGTGGGCGTAAACCATCCTACTTTCTGGGGGCAGGTCCAACAAGGTATCCCTCCCCTCACTCACAAAGCGTCCCCACAACCCTGCTCCCCAATCCTTCTCAGGGACCCGGTGGGACACCATGGCTACTTCATAAGCGGCAAACCATTGCCCAATATCTTCACTTTTGTGGAAATCTTTAATAACCTCCTTGGGTATATACACCCTACTCTCAGGGTGCACTACAGGTACGCTGCCACCAGAGGGGGAGATTTCCATGCTCTTAGCTTTAATCTCCAACTCCCTCAATACTCTCTCATGCTCAAGCTTCATCCTCATAATCTCAATTTCTAACTTCTTGTTCTCTAGGTCCCGGTGACCATCCATTTTAAGCTTAGCCATCTCCATATTATGCCGCCTATCTCTCTCCCTGTCCTCCAGCTCTTCTGGGGACAGACCCTTAGCGGACACACTAGAGCCCGGGTTGGAAAGGGCTGGGTCTCCTACTAAGTCTACTACATCGCCCTGCTGCTCTCCTCCCTCCACAAGCTCTCCTAGATCCTTAGGGGCATCCCTGGCTTCTAGCCAGGCCTTCAGCGCCTTGTAATACTCTTCCCTCCTAGTGAGACCTGTGATAGGGACTGTGAATTGCTTGCAAAAATATTTGAGCTGCTTGGCATTGTAGGTTTCTATTTTCTCTTCTTCCCAGGAGAGATCTTCTGAGGCATTGGATCTGGGCTTGCCCATTGTAGAAATAACTGGCAATATCAATAAAGGACAGAAGAAAACTTCTCAAAAAATGTAAGCGGGTGAAAAATCACCGGCAATATCAATCACAATATAGGATCCTAAAAACTCTCAGAAATGTGCGTGGGTGAAAAATCACCAGCAATATCAATCACAATAGGGGATCAAAAACTTTCAATAAATGTGCGCGGGTGAAAAATCACTGGCAATATCAATCACAATACAGGATCCCAAAAACTCTCAGAAATGTGCGTGGGTGAAAAATCACCAGCAATATCAATCACAATAGGGGATCAAAAACTTTCAATAAATGGGCGCGGGTGAAAAATCACCGGCAATATCAATCACAATATAGGATCCCAAAAACTCTCAGAAAATGTGCGCGGGTGAAAAATCACCGGCAATATCAATCACAATATAGAAGCAAAAAAAACAATTCTCAAAAAAAATGTATGCGGTACGTTATGGTCTGCACTCACTAGTAGTGTACACTATAATTACTGTATGCGATCATAAATGCAAGTCCAGATCCTCACCGCTGACCACCAATGTTAGAAATGGGGGTCTCTAGTTGGCAATGGCTGGCCACTGTCCAAGTAGGGACCCTTCTTCCTAAGTCAGAGTGAGAGGGCTACCCTCTTTAATACCCCTGCTCAACCCTGTGGTAACGTAGCACGAGCAGGTAGGCTTATCTCAGAGGCAGGGTGTGAAGCATTTATGATCATACACAGTAACACAATGAGGAACACTACAAAGGGACACCACACAAGTAGTTATTATAAAAAATAAGTATCTTTATATAAAGGCAGATTTATCACAAGACCAATAACTGTAAAAGCCACAATACTGTCAAAAATAGGATAGCTGTTGAAGGGCTGTCAAAAATAGTTCAAAGGTTGCAAAAATAAGGTTCAAGTTCAAAGCAGTGGTCTCTGCGACCCTTTCTTTCACAAAGTACCTGGGTTTAGTAGCAAAACCAACAAAGTGTCGCAAATAAGCTGTAGCGATGATTCTCGGCACGCGAGGCCGGCGATGCGTTGAAATCCTTGCCGCAAGGGAGGATGATGCGCCGATCTGCGGGATGCGTGCGGAGACGATGCGACAAACTTCTGCACGCTGGACCGCCGATGCGATGACTTTCTTGCCGCGTGGGAGAAGTCGATGCGTGATCCTGTTGCGCTGTGCGATCGTGTTGCGATGCGAAGACAAGACGCTCCGCGAGGGAGCGACGAAATTCGGTGCGATGCGATCAAAGTGGCGAACGCACGGCGTCCACACTACGATGTCTCGAAGCGATGATTTCTTTAAGGGTTGCGAGTGCGCGGCGACAGCAGCGCAATGACCTTTCCAGCGCGTCTCGGCTGCAGCGGCTCGCAAAGGGGCGTCAGCGATGGTTTCGGGTTGCGGGCCCTCGGCGGCAGTAGCGCGATGATTTTCCCAGCGCTCTCGACTGCAGCGGCCCGCAAAGATGCGTTAGCGTCGATTTCTTACCCTCTTCTCTCTGATGCAAACTAGAGGCCCTGGAACTCACAGGAGCCTCCTCAGCAGATAGCAGTCCTCGCAGGGAGGAAGCAGGAGGTTGGTGGTGGAGTCTGTTGTGCCTGAGACTCCAGCAGGAGGCTAGCTCTTTTCCTAGCCCTTGGGTAATGGCTGCAACACAAATAAAAGTTCTCTCAAGAGTTCCTTTTCCTCTTCTTCAAGGTCCAGTGGTCACTGCTGCAGGCCAGTGCAAGAAACAACACACAGCACAGGGACAGTCACTTCCTGCAGATTCCTCCAGTGGCACGGACAGAGTTTCCTCTCCAGATCCAAAAGCAATACAAAAATAGGGGGTTTGAGCACAGATATTTATACCCCAAAAGCCTTTGATCCTTGAAGCTACCAGTCCCTGAACCTAGCCAGAACCAGTTCTGCTCAGGCCTGGAGCACTTTGTTTACCAGGCTGCATCCTTCCTTTCAGAAAGAGGGGGTCTGCTAGCAGACACACAGTGGGAGGTGGAGCCAGCATTCACCTTGCCAGGCACAGCCCTATTCAGATCAAAGAGCCACCCTTCCCCACACTCTAAATGCAGATCTCTCTATTCCACCAAGGTCTGACTCAGCCTGTCCTGCCCCTCTAAAACCAGACAGCCAATACACATAACGGCAGAGCACACTGGAAGGCTTAGGCAAGAAAATACCTACTTTCTAAAAGTGGTATTTTCAAACACAGAATATAAAAATAAACTTCACTAAAAGGTGTATTTTAATATTCTGAGCTCAGGCATACTAAATTCGTTTTTCTACCATGTCCCTGGGGTCAGTTAGGACTATAGCATGTAATAGTCAAACTGCCCATTCTAGCCTATGAGGAACAGGTAGCCTTACAGTAGTGAAAAACGAAATGGTGCATAATTCACTACCAGGACATGCTACACACACCAAGGCATGTCCTACCTTACACATACAATGCACCCTACCCGAGGGGCGACTTACAGGATGCCAAGGGAAGGTTCAGGGGCTGGGAAGTGGTTGCACTTCACAGCCAAGATGGCAGTTCTGGACTGCACACAGACACTACAGTGGCAGGTCTGAGACACACTTTACAAGCTGCTTCTGTGGGTGGCACACATCAGTGCTGCAGGCCCACCAGCAGCATTTGGTTTACCAGCCCTGGGCACACATAGGCCACACTACTAGGGACTAACAGGTAAAACAAATAAGCCAATCAGGGATATACCAATTCACATAGACATATTTATACAGGGAGCATTCGCGCTGTGACACTGAATGGCAGTGGCACAGCGCCCAGAGCATCTAACACCAGTAAAACAGAGGAGACAACAGCGAAAAATGGAAGGGAGACCCACGCCAATGGTGCCAGGTCTAACAGAGGGTATTTGCTATTTAGGCTTATTGTTTCCTATGATGTGTCATGCAAATATCTTAAAGGCTTTAACAATGACACCTGCATACAGATATACAAGAAGTATAAATGAGGGAACACAATTGGTAGGAGACATATTTGGAGCTATCCCAGCTGTGGGAGTGATATTGAATTATGAGAAAATAGAAATCTTTCAACAGTAGTGAACAGGCTTGCAACCAGTACATCTGGAACTTTATTAGTCACAAGCACAGAATTAGTAGCTGGATCCTTGGAAGTGGGCCTGAAGGAATTCTGCCAGCCCATCTGTGGATCCAGCAGAACCAATGCATCTACTCTGCTGTGTGGCGCATCTCTGAGCAGAACTGACGCATCGCCTCTGCTGCGAGGATTCTCCCAGCACAAGGGCTTTGCATCGCCCTTGCAGCCTCATCAGAACCACCGCCGGTTTTGCACAATAGATATTCTTTAGACATTGTGTTCTCAAAGAGAGTTTGCAAGGTTGAATCCAGAGCATTGCTGCACCTACATACCTGATGAGAGTAAGAAAATTGAAGTGTATAGAAAGAACATTTCAGACATCAACCTTGACCTGGAACCCTTAGAAACAACTAATATAGTAAAAAGCTTCACACAGGGAGTTTCTGCAATAGGCAATTGGATTGCAATAGCAGGAGGAGAAATCCTCAAAGTCATATTAGCGCCTGTATTAATCATAGTTGTTTGTTTACTGACTTCACTAGGAGTATATAAAGCTATTAAAACCTTGCTACAAAACAGAAGAAATAGAGAAAGAAATAGGAAAATAAGAAATGATTTAGAACTAAGTGACCACATTAACAAAGAATATAACAAACTAAAGGAGAGGGAAAACTTAAAACCCTCAACAGAGGACAAGAGTGAATTGTGAATTAATCTGTGAACATTGTAATAGTTGTGAACCATCAAAGGGGGCAGGTGGAGAGAGAGTGTTTAATAAACGCAAAGTAATGCAATTAACGTGTAGAATTAACGAGTAGGCCTAAAATAAGAAGCCACATTTTTAAAAGGCAAAATGGAAGCACTATTCTACCATATCTGCCCATATTAAGTTAGAGATGCTTATGAACGCAGTTTTCCTTTTTATCATTCGTACTGACCTTAGGTCAACATTCTTAGTAATGTGCTAGCCGGAATGGAAACACCAACATCATAAAAATGGGCTATACTGGCACGCTGGTGTTCTCTGACAACTTCCAGACAGCACACAAGCACTTTCTAAAGCGGCTAATTTGCACGTTGAACTGTTGTTCACAAAACTTTTTAATAAAAACTACTTCAATAAGCAACTGAGTGTATCGTTGGATGTCGGATTTCAGTTTTCAATATAATTCCTTGCTAAATAGTCAGAAATATGGGAAAGGCTGTGGAAACACTAATATCAAAATGATGGGCTATCCTAGAACCATGGGGTTCTCTTATAACCTCCAGACAGCGCATAAGTACTTTAAAGCTGTTAATTGGCATGTTTGAACTGTCGCTTCATGAACTTCCTCACCTAAAACTTTCTTTTATGATTTTTAACTACTGCTCTTTCTTTTGTACGATTTTAATTAATCAAAACAAATACAGCTTACTTACTTCCTTACATTCTTAGTAATGTGAAGAAGTGAAGCGGTCAATGATAAAATGTGCTGAACCAGCATGATCTAATAGAAAAATATAGTTTTCGACCTTCCCATAGAGATATTTCTCATAGAATACAATAGTATATTAAATAATGTAGTTAAATTTTACCTTAATGTTTCTTCGTGAATAAGATTTGTAAGTATGAATATGTGGGAAAGAGATGATTTCATTTGTGGAGTGACAGACCTAACCGTGAACTGTTTTGTTTTGTAGAAGAAAAGCCAGTGGGAACCAAACCATGACTTGTAGTATGTTGTAAGTAATGTTCCAAGTAACACTTAATATTTGTAAGTCTTTGATTCAAAACAGCGTAGACGGTGGAAGATTTCCGTTCCCATGTAAACATTGTGATTTAATTGGCTAAAGGGATGGACTGCTGCAACATTTTGTTTTAGTTATAGATATCAAAATGTTATATTAGTGCGTGTTCCTAGACTAAAGCTATAGCTTTTCCTTCACAAAGCCACCCAGGCACTCAGAAGCTCTATGCTCAGAGCAGACTTTCCTAAGCTTCTTGTTGAGCTATAAGCTTAAATCCATTAATTTCTCTTGCCAAAATCTATGTTATATTTCTGAGACTTCACTAAATTTTCTTAACTTCTCTTCATGAGAAGTGCTATTTGAATTGCTTAAAGTTTTATGCTTTCACCTCTCGATTTGAATCTCTATACGGGTTTTAAATATACCTTTCTCTCATTAAATAGAGTTAGAATAGAGATTTGCCTTTATGGAACGCGCTTTATGCAATTGTTCTGTATTGAATTACTGATGAATTCATTACTTATTGATGACAAATAAGGAATATACTTACTAAAAGACTTTAATAAAACGCTTTAAACTCATACCAAAATCTCATCATTTACTCACAATAATTGATATTTAATTTTAATGTTTAATTTGAATGTTGATTTGCAGTTTCTGATTAATTCTTGACCTACGGAAATGATCCATAGCCCTATAGGGCCCAGTAAGAGCAGGGACTTAATTTCCAGGTATGCTGAGACACAAATTCTGAATCGTAAACTAAATATTTATTGAAGTCCCATGCTCCATCAGAAGTCAATGGGGTAAATACATTACCATGATTATTTTTTCAGCATCTCCCAGTTTCATGTTCTAAAACGTTGGCACATATGCAATAGGGAGTGCGAAGGGATCCAGGTGAGACAGTCCTGCCAAGTATCACGCATCGGGCGTTAGACTAACGCATTTCAGTGTGGTGCTCCGCATCACTGCACTGAAATTCATTGTCACGCATAATGCATAGCGCCTCAGCTGTAAGACATGCTGTTTTATTAAGCGCTCGGCTGCCAAATTAAACTGTGAAGTCACTGGGCAGCTAGCAGCGCTCCGTGGCATGTGTGTGCTGCTCTGGCAGGCTTGGGGCACTCGCTCTGCTGCTTAATGCCACAATGTATCATCATTAGTTGAGTGCTCGCCTCGGAGATGATTTGCGGATCGGTAATCTGATGACGTCAGGTCGAGGTAGTGCCCAATGGCTACTACCGAGACATGACACAGCCAGTCAGGTTGTGTAACAACACTGATTTAGGCTCCGCTGGGACCTGACGTCACGTCCTGCTTCCAGAGTTCACTTGTGGGAGGCAGGAGGCTGAGGCGCTCGGCTACTTTGCGGCAAATTCAAATACATCATGATCACGGCTCGCAGGCATCGCTGCCTGCTCGCACCACCGGCCGCCCCTGCTGCGTGCCTCAGCTGTCTCAGCAGCTGCAGTAAATTTGACCCTCGGCCGTGCTGATTAAATTGCCGCGGAGGGGAGTGAGTTCTGCTGCAAGTTCGTAAGTCACAGAGATCGACCTCATCATGTCTTGTGAAGGCCCAATGTAGTAACACTTCAGTTTTGCGCCAGCCTGTAAAAGACCAGTGCTGTGAGACTGGGACAGAGTTAGCTGTCCAGCCTGGCAAGTGGATTGTCTCCGCACAACACCCCTATAAAACCGTACTTAAATGTGAATATGAAAAATAAGGTTTGAATAAGCCATAGTACTGATATCCTGAATCCCTCACTTTGAAACTCTTAGACGCGTTGGTAAATATCTCTTCGGAAATGCATATTCCTAAAAAACAATCGCCATATTTGTATGCAGATCTGTATAAAATGTTGTTTGTTGGAATTAAGTGGGAGATAAATGTGAAAACAAATGCAGTTGTTTCAATAACTTAAGAAAGGAGGCAGTTTATTTTACACATTTCTCACTGCCTGCAGTTCGTAAAAAAATATTTTGCATTAAATCAGCCGCTAGGGTGTACAGAGGGGACTGTGCTCATTAGATTTTACTCATTTTGCATGTTACTGTGTTATTATGATAACAAACAGGCTTCCTTGCCTGCTGAAACGAAGACTGTTTGCATTTCTGGCATTTTTAGGTCTCGCTAGCGTCGCAGCGCATGCGCTGCTCGCTTGCGAGATCTATTGTCATCGGTTTTCTTTTGGAAGTGGGGTGGAAGCTCCGCCTCTGCTTTTCATTGGCACGCGTCACACTTTATGTTAAACGCGCGCCTTTGATTTGCAGTGAGGCTTTTTGCTCCCCTCCCTGTCTCCTTTCTGGCTCGCCCACCCGGACTGGATATTCTGCACGCGCACGGCACCAGTCAGTGCAGGCACGAGCAGTGGCTCTCTCTGTTGGCTTTCAGTCCCTGGACTGGATATTGTGCTCGGGCATGCCACCAGTCAGTGCAGGCATGAGCAGTGGCTCTCACTGTTGGCTTTCAGTCCCCGGACTGGATATTGTGCTCGCGCACGGCACCAGTCAGCTCTTTTCACCATGTAAACCAACTGAGGCACAAGGAAAGCATGATTTTCCCAGGATCCCACAGTCAGTCAGGTGCGGAAGCTAAATTTGAACTGCGAAAGAGCTGCAAAACCGATAAAATAGCAGAAATGTGCAAATTAGTTGCTGATAACCTAAGTGGGCTACTAATTTTACAGGCATTGGCTTACTTGGGCAAGCACGTGCCCACCTCACTTATCGCCCTCGCATCACTGTACCTCGTACTGCCCTCGCCTGATTGTGCATACACGTCACACTGCGCCCCACGTCCTGTGGCGGCAGCAGAGGTGTGCGAACCAACAAACAGGGAGCCAAGCCAGACCCGAACTGACAGTCGGCTCTGGCTTAAAGTGCCCATGCACGAGCCGAGCTTTGAGCAGATTTAGCATACAAAGCATGTAATGAGCGTCATATTAGAATATATAAGGTGTTTTAAAAATTCAAAAAAGTGTATTTCCTTAACAGGTGGGGCGTTTCACCTTAGTACATCAGATTACAGGACTTCGTAGAGGGGCATGTTTTATAATAAGTGGTTGTTTTTAAGCATGCACTGAGAAACACTCCTGCCCATGCCTTGATGACAATCTTGTTGGTAAACTAATGGGTAAAACATTGTCACGTGTACCCTACATGCGGGGCCACTGGAGTTATGCGAAAGGAGAGGGTCCAATTATGCCGCAGGAAAATGTAAATTACGGGGCGCATTGCAGCACATTTTGCGACAGTATTATGCCTGAATGTTCAACTTCATTAGCAACAGCTTAACTCTCAAATGGAATAGCAGCCAACTGAAAGGTGACCAGTCAATTTCCACAAATATGAGTGACACTTTCTCACAAGCAAATCGAGCAATGAAGACAAGGGAAACACATAAATATCAGAAATGACACCTATTTGAGCATAGCTGCTAATGTTTTGGATTGCTTATGTGTGACGTTTTCATAGATTCAGTGGATTTATGAGAGACATTCAGCGACTAAATGTGTGACACTTAAAGTGACACTTTCTTGAAACCAAAATCATGCAATGAAGTCCATGGAAACAGACAAATATCAGAAATCACACTCATTTGTGCAACAAGAAAGTCGAACTCTGCAGCAGGTGCTTTTAAAGCTATTATTTAATTTCTAAATAATCAGCACCCTCTACCCCAACCTCAGCTCCAGGTGCGGCTGAACCACAAGTAAAAAAGGAATTTCTGTGACAAAAGCAGCAACCCACTGAGCTATCCACATACAATACAGTTCTGTAATATGCTGGTAGACTTTCTTTATAGCAGGCATATTAACCCTCTGCACTGCTTTATGGTGAGAGTGAAATCTGCCAGTAGAGAACACTGTTACCTCTCGCCAGCGGGAACATTAATCACCCGATTTATCTGTGACTTAGCAAGTCTCATAGTGCTGGGAAAATAAAGCCTGCTGCTTCGTACTATCAAGGAAGGGTATGTAACTGTTTGCACTAATAAATCAGCAAAACTGCTAGTTCAATTAGACAAAACTCTGACCTAAAATTGGGGGCCCTGCAATTACAGCACCGACAGACAACTTTAGTGTGCACATTTTCAAGGCGCTATGCTGTGCTGGATCCCCCCTTGCCATTCTCGTAATAAACATTTTAAATGTCAGCAGCAGTAAATTATTATATTAATATGTGACTTACTAAGTCTCTTAATAGAATGTTCCACGTAGGGGAGCTGCTGGCGTGGCACCGCGGACATCGTTAGCCTGTCTCTTCTTTAGAGTCAGACCGAGCCGTGCTGCACTGCCTAAGCCTGTGCCACCTGCTCCCACTATGAGACTCATGCTGGCGTGATGAATCCGGTGTACAAGTTAGGCTCGGCCTGGGGCAGGGCACAGCAACAGCACATGGCGAGGTCAGGAGGAAGTGAGCAGGTGATCGGTTCTTGAACACCGGCCTACTCCTTTAACTCTACGCCATGCAGCAGGGCGCGCAGCTGAACAGCAATGAATTTCTGGGTGCCTTGGGACCCGACTGGCGGGCAGGAAATTGAACATCCTGCCACAGCCCGGGCCCACCGGACACGGTTCCTCTTTAACTTCAATGTGTGTCCACGTGGGACCTGACGGGACCTGGGAAACATCTACATGAAGCAGGTTTGGCGCTAGTTTAAAGTGATTATTTGGCATAACAAAGAAAGCCGCCTATACAAACAGACCGGATAGTTAATACATTTGGTTAAGAAGGTAGCCGCACCTCTGCAGAGTGGAATATGAGCATCAAGCGTCTCTTCGATCCCATTGTCCGGGCACCGACCCTCGCGTGCAGAGAAAGTGCAGGAAGTGTGTGAATCCGCCGCCCTTTCCCTGATAACATTTCTGTGGTGAAAGCAATCCGCTCCACTTTCCACTACCTAAATGCTGCACTTTACAAATCACACGAGCGCACTATAGCCCTAACTCCACCAAGCAGGCAAAATTATTAATCTTACCAGAGGAGACAGTTTAACCCCATGATAAGGATCTGTGCCAGCCACCTTCTTCTAACTGTATCCGTCCGCTCACTAGTCGCGCCCCAGCGTCATGAAGGTGATGTCATTAATCATGCTGCGGCATGGCGCGTGTCCGGTGAATTTCTGTTACTTTGTAGCAGCTTATAGCTGCAGACTCGCCCCCAAGCCTCCTGGAAGCAACATGCACTGCGCGCTGCCACTTGAGATGTGAGGCCAGCTTTAGTTTCAATAGTCAGAAAGGTGCATGATTACTCAGCGCTGCTCACGGGGCGCTATTATGCGTGACTTCGTATTTCAGTGCGGTGATGCGGACCACCACACTGAAATGCGTTAGTCTAACGCCTGATGCGTGGTACTTGGCAGGGCTACTGTTGGGCCGGGGTTTCCACGTCATGTGAACAGACAGAGGCCCTGGAGTCCTGATGCTCTCCTGATTGATTGCTGGCATGTAAGGGGCCAAAGGCTGGCAATGATTTCTGGTGCTTTGCTGCAGTTTTAAGATCTTCTTGGAGTTTCTTGTTGCTCAAATGGGTGCAATTTCTGAAATGTATATGTTTCCCTCATCTTCATTGCTTGATTTTGCTCGCGAGAAAGTGTCACTCATAGTCGTTGAAATGTCATTCATCATTACACTGAAACTATGAAAATGTCACACATAGCAATCTGAAACCTTGGCAGCTATGGTGAGAATTTGTACAAAAAAGAAAAACACAAAGCATAAGGGAGGGAGAGCATTTGTGTGGAGCACATGGGAATGAGAGGGAGAGGTGGAATACAGATGCACTTGTTGTAGTGACAAGTTGTTCTTGTTCCTTTAAAAACAACTTGTCTTCCCCGTGCGCCTGTCCTCGGGCGCTGTTTGTGTTCAAGTCCACTCCACATTCTGGCGTTCTCGTCCGCTCTGCTGAAACTGTTTACTTCAGCAGTTACGACGAGAGCACCAGAATGAGCGGTTGGGGGTTGCTTCTTCTCCCACGCATCTTTCTTGAATAAACCGATGTTAAAATGCCATCTGCTTCCTGATTCATCACTTTCAACATTTGGCGACGATCGATTACCTTCCTCTTCGCAACCCACAGACCGTCTCCAACCATTTTCAGCCATTTTCATCATTCTACGCGGCTGTCTTCTTTGTGCCTCTTCTTCATCGGATCTCCTGCTGTTAGCTGTGCCTCCGTCGACGTGACGACGCACCGCGTATGCAGAGGAGGGATTTCCGAAAACTTTGGAGCGATTTGCATACCCCGCTCATCTACGTTTCACGGCGTTTATGGTTGCCTAGCAACCTGAGGTTACTTTGCCGTTTCTTCGCTGGAAAACACCGTTTCTTGTGTTTCTTTCTACGCGCAATGTTACATTCAGTCTGGTAAGCATTGCCTGCGCTTCGGTGGCAGCACACCTTTTTATTATACTTTTATTCTTCGTTGGCCTACCAATTCAGTGACAGGCACACTAGCCTTCACTTTGTACTGTGTTTTTAAACGTGCCAAACCTGCCTGCAAATTCAGTGACAGGCACACTAACAATTTGACTTTACTTATTCATTTTCATATATTGCTCACTTTCTACTTGGCATCTTAGATACTTTTTACTTTATATCAATGGCTTCTAACAATCAGTTACTTACCATACCTCATTTCCTCGCTGCTCCAGGGAAACCAGTCATACCTTGGAAACATTGGCTCAATATGTTACAGAACTACCTTACTGCCAATGACACACTTGAATATGATGCCAAAAGAAAGTTTGCTTTACTATATGGTCATTTAGGGTTTGAAGGACAACAAGTCTTTAACAATTTACCGCAGATTCAACCACCACCAGGTGCACAGGAAGGATGGAATGTATATTCAGAAGGATTAGCTAGACTTACCAGAAAATTTGCAGAAGAACCTAGTGTTCTTTTAGAACGTTTTAACTTTATGAAAAGAAAGCAAAACATGGATGAGTCTGTGGAGGATTACATTTCTGCTTTAAGACAATTAGCCTCAACTTGCAATTTTGGTGCTGTTTTAGATACTTGTTTGAGAGATCAGTTTGTTTACAGTTGTTCATCAAAACAAATACAGGAAAGATTATTGGGATGTAGGGATCCCACATTAAGTGAAACAATTGAAATGGCTAAAAGTATAGAGAGATCTATGGTTTCTTCTAAAGCAATGTCTAATGATTCTTCTTTTAGCAGTACTTCGGTATCAGTCATCTCAGATGAAGGTGATCATATATCCACAATTGATACGAGGAATGAACAAACTAGAGTGCCATTCAAAAAACCTAACACTTTTTGTTACAGGTGTGGTTCTCGCAACCATATGGGCAATAATCCGAATTGTCCTGCTTCTTTCAAGCGATGTACCAAATGTGGTAAGATGGGTCATTTCATGTCAGTTTGTTGAACCTCAAAAAACACTGTTAGAATTAGCTCAGTAGAGGCCACTCCTGATACTTGTGCACGTGATTTGGCTAAAGTAGTACTTACAATTTCTGATGATATCTCAGATCAGATTAGTATCAAAGGCCCTTTTTGTCAAGCTATGGTGGCTCATGTTCCCATAGAAATGATGGCGGACTCGGGTGCACCAATTACTATTATTGCTGATTGGCTATTTGCAGACAAGTGGAAAGAGAGACAATTGTCTGAAACAGATATTCACCCGAAAGCTTTTGGTGATCAGGATATTGATATGTTAGGATATTTCATTGATGTTCTGTCCTGTTTGGGTAGACAAATTACAACCAAGATCTATGTGGCCATTAAGGGAAAAAATATCATAGGCTGGAAAGATTTGGCAAGGTTGGGCATCATTCTAGTTCCCGGTGCAGAGAATCCCATTGTTCTTGCTGAACATTCTATCAATTTCATTGAAAGTGATGTGGAAATGAATGTACTTAATGTTGTCAACAAATTCCAAAATATTTTTTCAGAAAAAATTGGTAACATTTGTCAATTTGAACATTTCATCAAGCTGAAAGAGAATGCCACTCCAGTTGTTCATAAGGTGAGGTCGGTTCCGCTTAGTGTCAGACATGACCTCGAACTTTTACTGGACAAACTTTGCAATGAAGGTGTCATTAAAGCAACAGACTCCTCAGAATGGGTCAGTAAGGTCGTTATAGTTAAAAAAAAAAGACAGGCGAGATCCGCCTCTGTGTGCATTTACGCACCCTTAATAAAAATATAATCATCAACTGTCACCCCTTACCTAAAGTACAGGAACTTTTAGCCAATTTGGGGAAAGCAAAAGTTTTTTCTTTGCTGGATCTTAGATCCGCTTACCACCAGATACCACTTGCTGCAGAGAGTCAAGACCTCACCACCTTCATAACACCTTTTGGAGCGTTCAAGTTTTTGCCTATGCCTTTTGGTCTTGCCTCTGCAGCAAGTGTGTTCCAAAAATTTATGGACACTATTCTCAAAGATATATCTGGTGTGAAAGCTTTCCAAGACAATGTCCTTATTTTTGCGGAGTGTGTAAGAGAACACAATCTTATTCTGGAAAGAGTGTTGTCTGTTTTTGAGAAGGTGGGCATTACACTCAGAAAGGAGAAATGTAGGTTTATGGTGGATCAATTAGATTATCTTGGTCATTGCATTTCCAAACAAGGTATTAGTCCCAAGATGTCTCTCATCTCTGCCATTAAAGACACCACACCTCCCACAAACAAAGACACTCTTCGTTCATTTCTTGGATTGTGCGAGTACTACTCTCGTTTCATTCATGGGTACGCTTTAATTGTACAGCCTTTAAGGGACTTATTACGCAAGGGCAAAACATTTGTTTGGTCTGATTTGGTGCAGAAATCATTTTCAGAGATTAAAACTTTAATCACCTCTGCACCCATTTTATCACCATTTACTGCTGGACAATTATGTTGCTTAACAGTAGATGCAAGTCAATTGGGATTAGGTGCTGTTCTGTCGCAATGTGTTGGGAGTAATGAACATACCATTGCTTATGCCTCACGCTCCCTATCTTCCTCAGAAGTAAATTACAGCACCATTGAGAAAGAGGCACTTGCCTGTACCTGGGCAGTTGAAAAATTCAAAACCTATCTATGGGGTACCCAGTTCAAAGTTTTCACTGACCACAAGCCTCTTATTTACGTGCTTAGTGGAAATGGCACTGGTAAAGCCTCGGCTAGGCTGGTGCGCATTCTTTCTAGACTGCAGGAGTACAATTTTTCAATTCATTATTTACCTGGTGGCAAAAATGGACGCGCTGATTGCCTTTCCAGAATGCCCATCAAAGATTTTTCTCTGCCTGAAACAGATGAAGTGGAGTGTGTTGTGGCTCTCATTGAGGATACTGTTGGTGAGAACTCTTCTTTTTCCAAGGAGTCATGGTTATCCGCACTTGGTAAGGATGTTCTCCTTCAGCAGGTTATTACTCACATCAAGCAAGGTTGGCCTCATGAGAGAAATCTTTCTCCTGGTGTAAAACCTTTTGCACAAGTTTCTGATGATTTGTCAGTTGTGAATGGATTTTTGCTTCGTCATGACTCATTAGTTCCTCCCACTAGTCCTAGGGAGTTGTTATTCAAGAAGAGTCATGAAGGTCATATGGGTGTTTCAGCTACCATTCGCAATTTAAAACAGTTTTACTGGTGGCCAGGTCTTGATTCCCAAGTTAAAAAATGGATTTCTGATTGCAGCACATGTTTAATTTCCGATAAGCGTAGGAAATTATCTGAACCCAACCTACACATGGTTCCCATACCTGATTCTCCATGGGACAAAGTTGCTCTTGACTTTGCGGGGCCTTTCGAACTCCTTCCCAGTAACAAAAGGCACCTTTTAGTTCTGATTGATTACATGTCTAAGTGGGTGTACTTTGATTTTGTTTCATCACCTGATACCAATGCTGTAATGAAATTTTTGAAATGTATTTTTGAGATTGAAGGTCCACCCAGAGAACTGGTAACCGACAATGGCACACAATTCAAATCTCACCAGATGCTGAAGTTTGTTCAAGATTTGGGAATTAAACACCTTACAGTTGCGTTATATTCCCCTTCTTCCAATGGCTTGGTAGAACGAATTAACAAAGTTTTGAAGGTGGGGATTCAAACTGCTCTGTCTGGTGGTTTTCATGTGGAGGAATTTTTAAAACGCAAGATTTGGAATTACCATACAACTCCTCACAGCACCACTGGTGTTTCTCCTTTTAGATTATTACGTAACAGACTTGCCAGTTCACATTTATGTCCTGCATGGGTGAAAGATTTAACTATCTCTCCTTGCAGTTCTCTGGGCAGTTTGGAAACAGTAAAGGATATTGTAAAGCAAAAACATGCAGCTATTTCCATTTATCATAAGAATTTAAAGAACACAAAAGATGTCTTATTTACCGTTGGTGATTGGGTGTTAATTAAAAAACCCAACAGGATTAAAAAAGGAGAATCCAAGTTCACCCTACCTGTCAGGGTTATCAGAGTTTCAAAAGGGGCAGTTCTTTTGGATGGTAGAGGGTGGTGGAACAGGAGGAACCTTGTGAGAATTACAGCTGAACAAGCCTTGAAAATTACATCTGCAAAAAAAAGAGGTCTTTGTATGTCAGAGTTTCATGTTGAAAACTCTGGTGTGGACTTTTGTTTTGACAAACCTGTTTCTTCTTCAACGGATAGTGATGTTCATGTTAATGAGGGCATGTGTACTAATGATTTTCCTCATGTTGTTTCACCAACTATTGAATCCAGACAAAGTGGTTCCACCAACTTGCAGTTGTTACCTGAAGATTGTTTAATTCCAGTGACTTCTCATAGGTTGCCTCGCAATGTTTCTCTTCCTCAGAGGTTTAGAGATTATTATTTAATGTAATTTCACATTTTAACATATTGATATTTATTTATTTATGTAAATTTTACATTCTGTGATTTGTATTGTGTTATTTATTAATTGCAATGTTACATGTTTTTCTTTTCTGTCAAAATAAAGGGGGTGATGTTGTAGTGACAAGTTGTTCTTGTTCCTTTAAGAACAACTTGTCTTCCCCGTGCGCCTGTCCTCGGGCGCTGTTTGTGTTCAAGTCCACTCCACATTCTGGCGTTCTCGTCCGCTCTGCTGAAACTGTTTACTTCAGCAGTTACGACGAGAGCACCAGAATGAGCGGTTGTAGGTTGCTTCTTCTCCCACGCATCATTCTTGAATAAACCGATGTTAAAATGCCATCTGCTTCCTGATTCATCACTTTCAACAGCACTCTCATGGCGTGCGAGTCAAATAGAAAAAAAAGTAGTTCCCTAAAAGTGAGCAGTAATAAAACGCAAATCAGACAAATCCAGAGCATGTTAAGAGGCATTGCATTGGGCCAGAAGAAAACCAACCAATAAGAATCAAACAAACGAGCGAGACAATAATTCTGCCAACAGAAAGGAATGGGCGGACTTTAAGCCCAGAGTAAATTCTTCGTAAAGTCAGCAATAGGTCTTTTGGAAGCAGAGTGAGCTGGATTCATGATTGTTGGAGGCATAAATTGGATGAAGAAACTACTCGCCTGCTAATTGGGGAAATGTCAAATAAACTACTGTACCAGACCAACATGGCCGTTCCCGAAGACCGGGATCATAAGATCCTGAGCAGTTTATGTTTTTTAATGAGTATTCTAAGCACGTCCTCTTTCTACGTCCGTCCTCTCGATAGGCTCCAATCAGAAGCCCCGCCAGATCGCGGTGGCCCAATGGCTGCGTACGCAACTGACTGTCTCCTGTTTCACTCCCGCCCTCTCCATCTCCATGGTGACGGTTTTAGCTGCGGCCTCTGCGGTGTAGCGCTCCGGTAGATTAGTGGAGGACATTAGGATCTTAGTGGCGCCTCCCAGGGAGCGAGAGCGAGTACCTTGGCTTAATAAGGCACTTGTCTGCTTGCCTCGGGAGAGGGATCCTGGGGTCTCTGAGTGGAAAGTTGGTTCGGCGAAAGAATGCCTGGCAGGGAGCGTAGCCGGAGGGAATCCAGGTGACCTATGGAAATAGGAGCAGCATCTCCGATTGAAGAGCAAGCAGCCAGAATAACAGCGACACCCCATCCCCCTCACCATCGCCCCATTTGCCACCATGGAGTTGAGCCTGAGCCGCGTGGATTATCTGCAGGTGAGTCATAAATCCATAATCCTCAAATGCGCTCAAAGCCGTGCACAGACGTCCCGTAGCATTGACAGGCCTTCTGTCCTGAAAGCATCACCCATTCCGCGCGGACACCAACCGCACTGTGCCGATATCCCCGCCATATCGGTGAGAACTCCCACTCCACTCCGACAAGCACATCTTCTTTGATACATCCCCATAGCCCCTCATCTGCACTGATAAACCCCCGAACTGACAGCACCCAGCTTCTGCACTGGCAGTGCCCCATCTGCAGACAGTGCTCTACACATTGCCCTCATCTGCGCTGACAAGAATCCCAACATCTCCATCTGCACTCCCATCTACAGCACCCCCGTTTGCTCTGACAGCACCCCCGTTTGCTCTGACAGTGCCCTCCATCTGAATTGACAGTGCTCCTGTCTGCACTCAGCGCGCCCCCATCTGCGCCCCCATCTGCACTCAGCGCGCCCCATCTGCACTCAGCGCGCCCCATCTGCACTCAGTGCGCCCCATTTTGCTAATTTCTGGAGCCCGCCCTGCCGGTGTTCCCCTTGTGCACCCCAGCACATCCCCCTTACCCTGGTGTAGCCATCTCTCACTCTGACGCTACACTACCTCTAGGCTCTCATGCTTGATTGATGTTCTCAGGAGAGTCCTTGCTCTTCACAAGTCTATGCCACTAACTATTGTGCCTCAAGACTACATACCAGCTATTGCTATACTAATACGTGTAATCCCATCCTGATGATGACCTGAAACAACACACGTCGAAACGCCGTCAACAAACCTCAGCAGAATTACGGCTTCCTTGGCCCTTAACATGTTTCCAACAAATTTTTGATCATAGTTTTCATGTTATGAAGCAATTTTAAACTGTGCTGTCTCGCTGTTTTCTTCACCATATCACATGTCTCACCTTGTGCCGTTCACATAGCCATGAACACTTTGTGTGCACTTCTGTTTTGGATTACACTTGTATATAATGAAATGTAATACTGCTGTCTGAAATCAATGCTTTCTCCAGAAACTCTAATACAGACCGCGATATTTAACTTTGGTGTCTTCCCCTTTCATGTCTCCTTCTTGTAATTTCTTTTACATTTTAGGAATTGTCTTTAAAGTATTACCTGTTGAGACATTGTTGCCTGTTACCACATTTACCCGGGCCTCAACTGGGTTTACGGGAATTCTCATGTTGTTTTTTCTGTCTGCACTGATGGCATGCCCACTATCTGCATTGGCAGCACACTCCTTCTGCCAGGGCACACATTTGCACTAAGAGCTGTCCTAGCCCTGTGCACTGAGAGCTCCCTCTTTGTCTGCACTGCAAGCTTCGCTATCTTCTGTACTGACAGCTCTCCCTTTGTGTAATGACAGTGCCCAACAACTGTCACTCATCTGTGCCAATGGCTATGCTCCTCTGCACCCACGGCTGTCCCCATTTGCACCAACTACTCACCCCGCTTGCACTGATAGCCACCATTTCCTTCCCCTGGCTGCACTGCCAGGTTCCTCCAGGTGCAAGCCCACCCTGGCTATAGTAACAGCTCCCTTTCACTACACTGGCAGCTCCCCCTGACCGCTTCTACCCATCTAGACTTGCAGAACCCCCATCTGCACTCACACAGTGTCATCCCTATCTGCACTGACAATGCCCACCCATTTGTACTCGCATCACCCACCCATATGCACTGAGAGAGTCCCCATCTGCCCAGAGATCGTCCAGCTTGTCAGCACGTGGATTGTCGACCCCCCCATCAGCATGTAGAGTGCACCCATCCCATGTTTGCACAGATAGAGATCCCTGTCTACACTGAGAAGTTCCCTGTCTGCACTGAGTGCTCCCCTTGTCTGTTCTGTTGCCACGCCCCCTCGTTCTCTGCACAGCAAACCCAGTAAGCTAGCCCCGCTTTCACTGAGACTTCTTCAACTATCTGCACTGACAGTGCTCCCTGAACTGGTGCTCCCCTATCTGAACGACTGCTTCACCAGTCTGAACCGACTTCTTCCCATCTGCAGCCTGATGATAATAATGTAAAATATAAGCAACCTTTCCTTGACTTTAAAAGGAAACCACAACACTTATTTATTGGCCCTGTGCTTATTTAAAAATGAACTCAGGGCTGCAAGCTACTCTGAAGGTGTCTGCGAGCTACTGGTAGCTTGCGATCAACTATTTTGAGACACCTGCTGTAGACCATTTCTCCAAGCAAAATTCTTGGTGTCCACCCAGTCTCTGGGCTGTATCCTGTGACCTGGTTCATTCAATGGTGTCTGCAGGCGGCAGTGCTTCTTTGACCTGATTGTACAAAACATGCAAGCATTTGGTCAGTGGAATGCAGAATTCTCAAAGTATCACAGTCTGTTTTCCCCATACAGGCGTAGGTCTGCCCATTAAAATCTCATGGGACTCAATCCATTCAAGGAGCTTGGTGTGTCTCTGATTCTCATAAGGGTAAATGTAATGGCATCTACCCAAGACAAGTCAGTCTCTGTACAAATCTTAGATATTTTAGCCTTTATTACACCATTCCTCTTTTCCACAGCTCCAGCTGCTGCCGGATGACAGGCACAATGAAACTTTTGGGTCATCCCCATCACCTCGCACAAACACCTGACCAATTTCCCAGTAAAATGGGGGCATTGGTTCAATGTCAGGACCCTTGGTATCCTAAATCGAGGCACATGTTCTTTCAACAGGCATTTCACCACTGTCCTTGCATCAATAGTCATTGTGTTTGCTTTGTTTGCCCTAAGTTGGCAAGGTATGCCCAGACGTGGGTCCCTTGCTCACTATGCCACTGGATTCAAGCTAGCTTGGCTGATGAGGGGTGTTACCCCGAAACTGGTCCCAGGATGCTTGTTTCTGGTCCAGGGAAGACCTGGTTTGGCAGTTCGGGCTGGACTGTTCCCATGGGGAACAGGGTCAAAACTGATTTGCATATGGCTGGGTCTGAACTGGGGTGGCGAAGTGAGCTAAAGAACGATGTTGGATTCAACCCAGATCTGTGACTGGGGGTGAGTGTCTGAAACGTTTCAGCGCTCTGTCCATCATCTCTTTGTGGTTGCGTAAGCCTCCACCCAGCCACTGCTTATCGAAACTTATTTGCTGGGGGCATCTCAATGTAGTCCATCTGTGAGTGTTTAAATTGGGCTATAGGTGGGGGAAAATTCCCTTGCTGTGTCGGTGTACCTCTTAGTTCATCCATTCATCTGGAGCTGTGTACGGGCATTCAAAGTTACGTCCGAGCGAGTTGGGCGTCTTCCAAGGTTTATCTTTGATCAATCTTGGAAGGCTTTCAACTTGCATGGGCATAACTTTGAATGGCCGAACACGGCTCTAGATGAATGGATGAATTAAGAGGAAGTAGCCCTGGTATTATGACTTGGAAGGATAAAACACGCTGTTCTGCAATACTTTTGGAGAACGTGTGCACTAAAGTTACGTATGGACTAGGACAAATCATAGGACAATTCTGCATTCAGGAATCTGGAATGAATATATGATTTTGGAGCCATGAAGAAGCCCATAACTGGCCGAAGCGCGTTGGCTGCGCGGAACTGTTCTTTTCAGTCAGAAGACTTTGAATAAAAAAATCAAGGAAAAGACCTCTTGATTCATCTATTCTTGTCGATCATTTAGCACATTGCTTTTACCTATGTCTTCTTTTGAAGTTGCCTCTCTACTGTGTTTGAAACTGGGGAATACATTTTGATTCAACAGTTTTCAATGTACATACAGTGTAGGCATTCTTCAGTTCACCTTCTAGTTTTCGCAAACAACACCTGTCTACATACAGGTCCCCGTCCCTTTTCCTCAAGGGAACATCTTGGAGATTTACTCTAGCCTTGGTCTGTTGCTGGATGGCTACTATGCAGTAATGTTGGCCAAAATGTGCGTCATCATCCCGATAGAAAGGAACGTTGCTGTGTTAAAAATATTGCATCTTTTCACAATTATCTGAGGATTTGATAACAAGGCGACCAACCCACATTTAGTTAGTCTAGTATTTGTCAGGTGCTAAGTTTTCATCATTATCAACAAAACATCTGCTGAATGAATGAATATAAGATTTGTAAAGCGCGAACTTAGCCCAAGGGCGTCAAGGCGCTGTATGCGGACATGAGGGTGCAGACAGAGAGACATGCTCATACCGAGGTCTGTGAGAAAAGCCAGGTCTTTATGGCCTTGCGGAAAAGAGAATGGGACGCCTGACTTGAGAGCTTTTCCGGAAGGGAGTTCCACAGTTTAGCAGCAGCAGTGGAGAAAGCTCTACCTCCCCATGTAACCTTCTTAAATCTCGGTACTATTAGCAGATTCTTATCTGCGGACCGGAGCCGCCTGCTAGGAACATAGCGATGGACAATAGCCTTAATCGCCTCAGGACCTAACCCGTAGTAGGCATTGTGAGTCATGCACAAGGTCTTGAAGAGGATCCTACGGTCCATAGGCAGCCAGTGCAGCAACCTGATGGAGGCTGTGACTGAATGGTATTTTGGTAAATTCATCACCAACCTGGCTGCAGCGTTCTGCCCCATCTGCAGACGTCGCACTAAGCCTTTGTTGATGCCCAGATAAAGGGCATTACAATAGTCCAATCTGGACGTTACCAGGGCAATGACGGCCTGCTTACGTGCATCGAAAGAGAGATAATGAGAGATTTTTCGTAGGAACCTAATGATCCCGACACACGTAGAGACTGTCCTGCTAACCTGCAAACTTAGGGACAGTGAATTGTCCACGATAACCCCAAGGTTTTTACCATGGGAAACCGGGGAGGGACAGACGCCAAGCGCGTCCGGCCACCAGTCACTGGACCAGATCTCCTGTTTACTCCCAAAGATCAAGACCTCCGTCTTCTCTCCATTTAATATCAGAACATTTTCCACCATCCAGGAGGAGACTGCCTGCATACAGTTCCTAAAGTTAAGGGCTGAATCCTTTATACTGTGCGAAATAGACACCATTATTTGGGTGTCGTCCGCATAGGACAGCACCTCTAACCCATAGGATCTCACAACCTTAGCAAGAGGAGCGACATAGATATTAAAAAGAGTTGGGCTCAGGGAGGAGCCCTGGGGAACACCGCACAACAAGTGTTTGGGGGCTGAGTAGAATTGACCAAGCTTAACCGTCTGTGCCCGCTCACTGAGAAAGGAAGCAAGAAGCCCCAAGGCAGAGCCCCCGATACCGATCTCTCTGAGGCGGTCAATCAATCTGCAAGGAGACAGGGTATCAAAGGCTGCGGTGAGATCAAGTAGAACAAGCAGGGTGGTGTGCCCTGCGTCCACTTGAGTCCGGATATTATTAAATACAGCCATCAGTGCTGTTTCCGTGCTATTGTGGCTTCTGAATCCATGTTGAGAACCATCAAGTAGGTGGAAATCTTTTAGGTAGGTGCTAAGATGAGAGTTGAGGTAGGTTTCCAGAATCTTAGCTGGAACAGGAAGTAGGGAGATCGGGCGATAATTTTTCAGTTCACCAGGATCCAAAGAAGGTTTCTTCAAAAGTGGCTTCACTACAGCCGTCTTCCACAAAGTGGGATATTGCCCCTCTGAGATGGCAACATTAAGAACATCAGTCAGATGGGGAATAATGATTTCACGGCCACATTTTAACACCTTGAGGGGACAAGGATCCAGTGGGGAACCCGATTTAACCCGTTCTAGAAGCCGATCGGTCACCTCAGAAGACATAGGGAACCTGCATAGGGAACCTGTAAAATAAATTGGTGCGCTAAGATTACTTAATGGGGTTGAGGTGATGCTGGGGCATATGCGTCAAAAGCATTAGGAGAATAGGGAGCAACCACCTAACCTGGTGAAGCTGGGACCTCTCCTGTTTTTTGTCTGCAATGCAGGACATTCATTTTCCATACGGGGTATTCCTAAAACATATTTCCTCCATTAAAACATCAAAACTTGTATTATTTTGAAAGCATTTACAACTGTATCTTTTTGAGGCGAAGGAGAATATATATATATATATATATATATATATATATATATATATATATATATATATATATATATATTGCAAAAAGAGTTGCCTCTAGGTGGGATGCACTCCCAGGTGGAAATTACGCCAGCAGCCTGCCTGGATTGCACCACCGCGAAACACTTGCGGATCCGCGGCTGCTTTATTGGGGTAGCTAACTGTGGAACAGGAGGTGCCTGTTATATGCAGGGGTGCCAGCGCGAACATCGGCAATCCTTTTAAAGACATTTTTTAATGTGAGTGCCGGCGGCGACCCACTTCGGTTTTACTGAACCACCAGTCCCAGGAAGCATTGCTTCAGGTGGTTCACCTGAGCATAATTATTACGGGGATTTACTGGTGGTTGCCGCATGCCGGCACGTCACATGGTCTGCCACTGAAGAGGGCGTTGGCCCGAAACGCGTCTGGCAGGAAACCAGAAAAGGACTTTGTTCATGGCGTGTGCCCTTGCTTTGGCGTAATTTCCACCTGGGAGTGCATCCCACCTAGAGGCAACTCTTTTTGTATTTTGTACAGCGGCCTGCCTGGTCGCGTGATTGCACCACCGCGAAACACTTGCGGGTCCGCGGCTGCTTTATTGGGGCAGCTAACTGTGGAACAGGAGGTGCCTGTTATATGCAGGGGTGCCAACGCGAACATCGGCAATCCTTTTAAAGACATTTTTGAATGTGAGTGCCGGCGGCGACCCACTTGGGTTTTACTGAACCACCAGTCCCAGGAAGCATTGCTTCAGGTGGTTCACCTGATCATAATTATTACGGGGATTTACTGGTGGTTGCCGCATGCCGGCACGTCACATGGTCTGCCACTGAAGAGGGCGTTGGCCCGAAACGCGTCTGGCAGGAAACCAGAAAAGGACTTTGTTCATGGCGTGTGCCCTTGCTTTGGCGTAATTTCTACCTGGGAGTGCATCCCACCTAGAGGCAATATATATATATATATATATATATATATATATATATATATATATATATATATATATATATATACACTCACAGTTATCCTAAAGTCAGGAACAATTTCAAAGAACCACCTACAACTGTGGGAATCGTTTTTACCATTTACGTGCCCAAAACACATAATATTATTAAAGCAATTTGGCAACTTGCGCAGAATAAATTATTTTCAGAATAGTTGCTTCCACATAGAACAGACAAGGTAAACAATATAAAGTACAATCATATAGGCATGGTCATAGCGCAGACAAGACTTGATGCAGTAAAAAACAAAAATACTCTGCATTAGAGAACATTTCACATTTAGGGGTCAATGTCATCAGTACTTTCCTATTTGCCTTGTGTGCCAACCACAGGTCTATTTCTCCTTCAACACTGCTCCAACCTTCTTCACATTCTATATGACATTTGGTGTCTGCTGCTGACCCCTTCATTTACAACCTTCAGGTTCCACAACTCTCTCACGTGCAATAACCAGAAATTCGAAATACAGCCTACCTTTACCTTACCTGTTACAAACACAAACACATTAGTCTTAAAAGACAACACTTCCAAACATGTTCTGCGCAAGGTTGTATGATGTTACAACGCATGCCATTACCCCGCATGCCGTTACAACGCATACCTTTACTCCGACTTGCTGTCGGGGTGCGCTGGAAGTTGGAATAGTAAAATTTACTATTCCAACTCCAGTGTGTGCAATAGTAGGGAGGGTGTTGGAGTTAAATCCAACACCTTCTACCCCCTGCAACAAGCCTTTCATGTTGTAACAACATGCAGTGTAATGGCATGCGTTGTAACGCATCCGTTGTAAAGGCTGTTTCCCTCTGCGCAAGGTCTAAAGTCACACTGTGCAATAGCTCCTTTATTTGGACTTTGTATGTCGCACTCTGTGCAAGAATATAAGAGGAACTCAGGCTACCAAATTAATTGGGACAAGTCCCGTATCTTCCCAATATCAGATGGCATCACTAAATTGCTACCTGGGTGCATGGCCCCAGTGGTGCGGGATGGTTTCTGTTACTTGGGCATATATGTCACGCGAGATGCAAGAGAGTTCCTGCAAATAAATCTTTTCCCACAGCTGGACCACTTCTGGGGTGATGTAGCCCATTGGCGAACATTGCTGGTCTCCTTGATTGGTAGAGGTGTTCTCTTTAAGATGATTACCCTCCCACGTATGCGCTATGATTTACAGAACACCCCTGACTTCTTCAAGAAAGTAGACAGTGAATTATGGATGCTACTATGGGATGGGGGGCTGTTCTAGGATTGCACTCTCTAAGATACAAAAGGGAGTTTATGAGGGGTGGGGGGGCTTGTGGTCCCGGACAGCCGTTAAGTCCTACTGGGCTGCACAGCTGATAGTCAATAATGACTGGGTGTTCACGAATAGATCTGAGCCAGCGCATCGTGTTGATCGGGAAGCCATGGGATTTACCAACGCACACCCAAACAGTGGTGTTGGCATGGACAGAGGCCAATCAATACCTGGGGTGGGATAATATATCGATGTACAGAACCCCACTGTGGGATAGCGACCTCCTGCGAGAAGTTGGAGATCTTCAGGGATTCTCCAAATGGGTACTTATAGGCATTGAACACATAGGGGATGTGTGGAGAGGCCGAGCCTTTATAATGTTTGACATTCTACAGCAGGAGTTTGAGATGACTGAGACGAATCGCTTTAAATATTTACAATTGGGACATGGTCTGCATTGCCACATACTTAAGGGCGAGCAATTGCTGGACTGGTCACCTCTGGAGGATCGGCTCCTTCTTGACCCTATGACGGATAAGGCCTTCTTGCTGACATATCAGAAACTGATGAATAACTCTCCTGACCCTCTGCAGAAACTGCGGGTAGCGTGGGAGGGGGACGTTGGTCTAATAAAGGATGAGGATGGGCTGAAGCCAAACAGAGCTCCAGAGAGGTGGCTATATGTTCCTGTTTCCATTGAATTCTGCTCTGCATATTTGATAGATCATACTACTCCAGATCGCTTCTCCACCGCTTCGGTAGGTGTGATACTGACTTATGTGCTAGGGGCTGTGGTATGGTGGGTTCCCTTTTCCATATATTTTGAGAATGCCCGGAAATTCAATCCTATTGGAAGGGAGTGGTGAACATTATGATCACCGGACTCAGTGTCATTTATGCCTTGCTGGCACCTCCTGTGTATAGCTGACGATGGGGAGTGGCCCAAGTACCAAAAAATGTGGCTTGCACTGGCTTCGGGGATAGTGAAGTGAAACATAGCACAGGCTTGGGGCATCAGTGTGGAGTGGGAAGCAGATTTAGATTGGTGTCAAAGAGCTGAACACGTAATATACCAGAGTTGAGGGTGCCTTAAGAAATGGGAGAAAGTATGGGGTAGCTACAGGGTATAGCGGGCCTCGCAGAAGAGAGACTAAAGGACACAATAGGAGTTGAACCTAGGTTACTACTAGGGTTTTATCCTATTGTACACAATAGAACAATATGCACTATTTTTTTCTTAACCTATTCCGCTAGATATACTGACAGTTTCTACATGATCCCTATTATGCAAGCGATGTGTTAACTATGCTTGTTGTACACTGAGCAACCGTTTAATAAAAAATACTTAAAAAAAAAGAATATAAGAGGAAAGGAAGAAAGTGTATTCTTCTGTATGTTGCAGTGAATTAATCAAGCATAATACAATTCTGTGTACATTTCCTATAGCAATGAAAGAGATCATCTGTGTTTCCCTCATCGCAAGAAAACATTTAGTATTTAGTACTAGGCATCAAAAACATCTCAGTCCTCTACACTATGTATGTCTATTAGAAATACCCCCTTAAAACTTTGACAAACCACAAGAACAAATACAGCACAGATCTCCCTATAACACACACATATATACCGACAAGCACAGACATGTCGCATATGTACATATACCAACAAATATCCATGTAAGCACATCTTTAAAGGTCACAACAGTATTCAAATAAAGGGTAAAGCTGGAGATTAAATGGAAGCAAATTTGCACTATCCAATTAAATATTATTCAACATTGTCATCCCATATGAACTTTAAAGGTGTAAAGAAAGCAATAAAGCTAAATAATCTTACTGTTGTCATCATTCAGTCTTTGTCATACATATACACATTATTTTTTGGACAATATGTGTTGCCTCAAATTAATATGTGTCTGCATTCATTTGTTAGTGAGATCATCTCGCTGCCTCATCACCTTCCTCACTTCTTGCAACATTCTCCTTCACTTATTTCCTACTTACTGCTGCCGACCACACCCAAGTACTCCAGTCGACAGAGACAGTTGAGCTGTGGATACTACAAGCAGGCAGACACAGGCTGTAGCTACACCTCTTGGCTCTGTTCTCTTGCTTACTGCTGGTGCAGAGGGTAGGGGAGGAGTTGTAAGGAGCTCAGTCTTTATACACTTCCTATACTGTGCCCCATCTTAGTCTTGTCTCCCATTTAATCCTCTGCTATTCGAAAATGCATATATAATATATTGAAGAATATAATAAGTACAATAGAAAATCCCAGTAATTGGAAATTCAGCCATGTGCCAAAGGATCACAAGTAGCACTCATTGTTCCATTTGCCAAATGTCAGTTTGCGTAACCTATCAAAAGAAAAGGCAGAATATTAAAACATCCCAAAATCAGCTGAAAAACATTGTTCACATGTAGATAAACATATTTTTATTTTGTGCTTCCAGAAGTATTATCTTCAACACTATATTCGTTATAGAGGTTTGACGTTTTTCATTGTCTTCGGAATGGAAGTAGCACTTTTTTCATCAATAAGTCATTAATTTCAATAATCTTTGAAGTAAACATTGACTCTGTGAAATCAAATATAGGGTATTTCAAACAGGGCGCTACATGTCTTCAATCGTGAACTGCAAATATGAGCTTCTGCTTGTCCTTTTATGCTATTGCTTAATCGAACGGCACATGAACATATCAGCTTTCATCATCATCTGATATGCAGGAGTATCTTTATAGGGTGCTGGCTGTGCCCCAACAACAATATACTCTGTTAAACAATCCATTTTGCGTAAGTCTTACACAAAACTAACACAGGGGAGTGGAGAATCGAGACACTAAAATCAAATACTTTAGAGGGGAGAATCCATGTAAATACCTGAAACAAATACCTGAGATATCAATAACTTTTAACCTTTCATTTCACAAACATACATGACCTCAAATAAGTCAACTTCTGTAAATCAAATGTCCCATCTAGTGAAAACTGTGAATGCACGCTACCCCTAGTTCTTTTGTGCCAATATTTCAACCATAAACATGTCGACATTCCAATTTTCTGTGACCACGACCCATCTTAATATACAGTGAGGGGAAAAATCGAAGGACCTAGAATCTATATTTACCAATATCACAGATGTGTGGTCACAACCAGGGAACAGGGAGCAAGAGCACAACCTTCATACAAATCTCAGTATACCATACTCGATGACCATGTTGAAAAAATATAGATAGAGCGCAGAGTGGCTGTCCCATGGCGAATCTTAACAGATGTCGACTCAGGAAATTAGCCCCCTTCTGAGGAGCACGCCATGAGATATGTAATGATCACTCACCACCTCCTTCACCGCAAAGACTATGCTTCATTGTAGTCACTCCCGTCTATCTCAGCAGTGCCTCCATCTGATAGAGCTTAAATTCTTTCCTCTGCTCATCAATAAGAAGCCATGTCTTTTGAATTTATTCAGCATACATATCTGCAGGAGCCTGTGATTGCAGTCACCAGGCTTGCAAATTGAAAGAAAAAAAAGTGGAAAAATACAGCATTTACATGTGTGTACAGAAGCTTTGCCTAAGATAAGTGCCTGAGATAAGCATTTTCTGGTTTTTCAAACAAATTTCAAATTTAGAGGTGGGTTTCCTTGGTGGTGTTCTCAGAAATGTGCAAGACATGATATGCGAGAAGCAGAGTGGAACCAACCTTGCAAAACATTTGTGGAACCAACCGCGGCTAAAATGAGTACAAACAAATACACAAATATTGAAATATTTGTTGAATTCACAATCAAATATAGAAAAAGTTTACCATTTTCAATGTTGCTTCTTTATTTATATATACCTTATTAACTTTATGTATTCATTTTAATATTATTTAATTTTGTAACACTGTCACGGACCCCCTGAAAAGGCCTTGTGGATCCCCAGGGGTCCTCGGACCACAGGTTAAGAACCACTAGTCTAAAACATACTGGTTAAATGCAGTTGTACAAACGTTTCCACACTCTCAGATGCTTTGCTCATAAATATTTACAGCCACTCCAAAGCACTGCTGCTGCCTCTGTAGGCAGGAGGTGAACACATTGTTATTAGTCTTTTTAACACATTATCTCATTGTGGAATGCTAATAACCCAGATTTTGTTTTATAAAGGAAGGCCTGATCCTTGTAACAAATGAAGTAGACAATGCAGAACAAAACTAAACTATGAAAGGCTTATTTAAACTGTGAAACAATTGTAAATGCTCTATGTTGTTTAGCCAGTGTTATGGTTTAAAAAAATTGTTTTTAAGTAGCTTAATTTGCTAACAAAAGTACTTTTTTAAAAGATAACACATGACAAATATATACACATACTTATTAGCATTGTACTTCAAGTACGTACGCGTTTTTAATTGCATTATGGCTTTTATGTTTACCAAATAGTCCCTGCCACCTGTTGACAACAATGCACCTCATGGTTTTCAATGGCAGTCCTCACTGGGAGGCACAAGAATAGGGCAAACATCATGACGGTAAGACAAAAATACTTTTTTGGGTTGATCCCACTCTCTCAAATAAATGGGTGTACAGGCCTGACCAAAAGAAGCCAATGGCTGAAAAGAGCTGATCCAAAGTCCACCCCTTTTATTGTTCTGTAGAACTGACTTCACCAGTATTAAAAATCTTTAATACCTGTTCCTCAACATGCTCACTCACTATCTACACTCGGGCAACTTACTTGATCCCCCCTCATGATTGTACACATTCAGTATATCGAGATTGTTCTTTCGAGTGTCTCCAATTATTAGCACCTCCACATAACTCAAAGGAGTATCAACCACGCTTCTCTTAAAATATTTTATTACATACTTAATGAACAGCAGTGCAAACAGAAGCGAGCAACATATGAATGTAAATGGTGAGAATTGTATTGCATTTATATAGCAGACATAAAAATAAAAGCAATTGTGAAAATTATATCTTGTTACCATTGAGTGAACTGATGACAGTGAGTAACGTTCATTGGAAGAGGAAATAGTTATCTTTTTCGATCTGTCAGCTCCCTTTGGTGCTGTTGATCTCATGGTTCTATTCAACACTCTCACCTTTTTTTGGTTTGCCTGTAGTGCCCCTTATTGGTTCTACGCCTAGCTCTCCAGTTCTCTGTTTTTTGGTGCCACCGGCATTGCTCGTCCACCCCTCTTCCATCGAGCAGCACACAAAGATCGCTCTTGAGATCTTCATTATCCTTGTTATGCACCTCTACCCTTTGTGACATTGTCAGTGTTCACCATTCTAACCACTATGTTATACTTAGGGGCCGATTCCGATCTCGGCCGGTAGTGCTCCGAATCGGATTCGGATTTACCGGATCCGATTCGGAGCCTTGTTTCCCGACCGAATCGTACACGGGTCCGGCCAAGCGAGTACGATGCAGGCACCCGCAAAATCTCCGACCGACTCGAACGCGGCTTCAACACGCTCCGACCGACTCGCATGGACACGACTCGCACCGCGCTATGGAGACGTTTCCCGGCCGGGTAAGTACGATGCGCGCCGCGAGCGAGTCCGATCGACTCGCGCCGTCCGGCTCGAAAAAGCTGTCGGAGCCGGACTTTGGGGGTCCGCGTCGGACCCCCTGTACGCGTAGGCGCGCGAGTCGCACACAGGGGGGACCCATGGGTCCCCCCTACCTGTGCATGTACGCCGCGATGCGCATCGACGCGTACCTGCTGTAGGGGGCGCCCTTGTCCGCCTCGCACCCATTGAGTCAATGGGAGCCCGCGTACGCGTTGTACGACCGGCTCCCATTGACTTCAATGGGAGTCCGACCGACTCGAGTCCGATGGCATGCGTGCGCATCGTACTCGTTCGGTCGGACTGCCAGAGTCCGATTCGGTCGGAAATCTCTCCGGGTCCGGCTCGGTCGGAGAGATTTCCGGCCCGAATCGGAATCGGCCCCATAGCCTTTTCACTGTTAATACAATCCCTGTGCTGGTATTGTAATGTTTCTCACTCCACCTACTTGACCTCTACATGGAATGCCCTCCCATTCTATCTCAAGTTTAAACTCTTACTACATGAGTCCATGATTCTTTAAAAAAAAAGCATCTTGTAAATGTAAAGTATCTCACACGCTGATTGACCTAACTCAGTCACCACTTCCCCAATCAGACCTGAAGATATGCCATATGTAAATTTATATACACCCAAGTGTCTTCCTGTTGGTATTGTAGCATACTTTAGTCCCTGTTCATGTATCAATTCCTAGTACTTCCTTGGTATTTGTAAACCACACACACTGATTATTATTGAATATACTGTGACTTGCTCTCATGTACTGCATTTGTTTAAAGGCTGTCACTTATGATATTGTTTTTCTGTGTATCATGCCCCAGAAGTCTCCAGAGAGCTTTAAAGAGGCTCAGTTGCCACTTTAGCATTTACACAAAATCCTAAGGCAAAGCTGGTGCAAATTTAAGAAGCCTAACATTTTGAGGCATGAGTCCAGCAACATGTTACCTCCTACAAATATCTGTCAGAAGACTCGTTCAACCCTGGTAGAATATATTACATATGCATTTTTGCCATATGTTTCTATGATGTTATTACTTTAACATCCATACTACAGGGGTTTCAAATGAAAATAAGATAGTAACCTTTTCTGTAGTTTTAGGCAGAATACGGAAAATACAGGGTCTATCACCCTGAAATTACTTACTAAATGCTTGTCCTATTGATTCACAGCTTGCCAAGATCTGGAATAGGATGAAGTATTCCTGCTGGTAGTTTCTGGAATGGGTTGAATCAGGAGAATAAGGGATGCATGGAGGGGCACTAGAGAGGCTTGTATGACACATGAAAGTTGCATCTGAGTGTGTTTGCCATACCTGTTTGTATATTTGGCTGGATTTGCTTAAGTATTTTTGGGTAAGGATGGAAGTGATGGCCATGCCTGCAATTTATCTTTCCATTTGAGAGCAGTAAGAATGGAGAGCTTGTGAGATTCTGACCTGGAGAGCTACATGTAACTATTTCCAAGCTTACACAATTAGTCCTATGTAGCAGGAAACAGTAATGATGGAGTGAGTGGGGAATGGGGGAGATACACAATGCCCAAATCTAGTAGAGCACAGGGACCAAGCCTTCGCAGTAAATCTCATGTGAAATCAGAGTTGGGTGGGTCATGTGCTGTTTCATGTTTGATTGTAATTTCAACACCTTTGCGTTCAAGCTTTCACATTATTATTACAGTGTAGCAAGGGAATATCTTATTGGAGGGGGTTTGGGAAATGACCTGTTGGGTACTTGCCTTATCTGCATGGATAAATAGAGATACTGAAAATGGATATGTGAAGGAGCAGAATCAACAGTAATCAGGATAGGTATAGGCAAGACAGAAGTCGGGGCAGAAGTTAAACATGTTGGCGTGCCTTTCATAGGGCAGAAGAGGAGACTGTGAAAACGCTTGGTTCTGCTTTATTTGTAAACACTTGCAACAGTTGAGTGGTCAGGTAGGCCTGGATTTGATAACAGAGGCTCTTAGTCTAATCTTGTCGGGTAGCCCGTATGCAGAAGACACAACACCCCTTGCTCACCACCCTGTTCCTTTTACCTCCCTCTCTTTGGGGCTATTGTGGTATATTAGCTATAAAAGTAATATTTGTAATCAATTTTTTCTTTTATTGGGCTAGTTATAAAGCACAGACCTCTCATCAAAACAGTTGAGCACTGACTATAGTAGTGTGGATATGGGCTAGGTGTGCAAGCTTATAGGATGCATGCTAAGCCTTTTATATAGTTCCGGGGGTAACACGAATACAGTGATGGTGGGAGAGTAAGAAGTGGGAGGGTTGTAACAAGGAAAGCAAATATGTGTAAGGGGATAGTTGGTAGGAGAGATATTGAAAAGAGGTGAGATTTAGGCCCTTATTTTAGGATTTGTAGTAGTGGAGAGTGGATAAGTCATATATTTATGTCTTTTATCGCTAAACCCTCTGGGGTCCTAGCCTTACAACGGAAGAACCCTGTGCTGCACAGAGACAGAGCGAGTCACAGACTTACTATGGTTTGCGGAAGTGGACATCCCTATAGATTCCTCAATGTTTTCTGACTTTGATGAGGGCCAGAATATGGAGCCAATGGAGTTGTTTTACACTGAGGAAATTTGCTCATTTACTTTGTTTTATGCTGAGCTAAGCAGTAACATGCATGACTGATTTCAAAGTGGTCAGGGTCATCTTGGGGAGGCTGTTGTCTTTGGACAAGAAAGTTATTGATGGTGGAGCGGATGTTGTCGAGGTCAGCAAGCGTTAGGTTCTGCCCAGTTGACTTAGCTGTAACCAGGAAGTCTGGGCTTACCTCTCTAAATGTTCCTGAAGAATAGATTGGATTCAGTGTGGAAACACAGGGATCTGGCACAAGAATTGATGATGGGAGGGATATGTGGAGAAGCCTTTGATGTTCATTACCAAGTGTAGACCTGGGCTAAAGTGAGCCTTCTTTTACAAATATGAAATAGATTTTAGTGGCATTAAGTTTCAACAGGATTTCAGATATACATATTTGTATTATGTCAGTGTATAATCATTAACAGTTTTTACCAATGATCCTTTGAGTTTGAGTTGTATGTTAGATCCAGTCGACCTTCGATGAAAGACATTAGGGGTGCTAGTAAAAATGCTAATTTAAGACATTTTTGTGGTATAAGCAGGCACCGTTGAAATCTCTAAACTGCAGTTACCTGTAAATCTATTAGTTGATGTAAAAAGGACTCCTGTATAGCCTCAGGACTCTGAAAAGGCTTTTTTTTTCTTATCGGAGCTATCTGAGGTAAAAGATCCCTCATCTCTCAATTCGGATATAGAGACTGGACTAGCCTCCAAACATATTGTAGTAACTGCCAAAACAAATAGCAGAAATCATGGGTGGGGGGGAGGCAGAGGCCACAACAATCCCCACAGAACGAACAACTGATCTTCTGAGGGAAGCAAGGAGGAGCTCCATCTATCCATATAAGGATATCAATCCATTTAAATTGCATTTTGTACCATTTTCCAATAAAAAAATATCTCTTACCCTTATGCAACCCAGAGCACTGCAGAAGAGAGAAGCAAAGCTACTTGCAGCTCCTATAGAAAGTTGAGGTCTAAGTCACCATCAATGTCGCAAATATAGTCTTTCCTCATTTCAGCCACAGAATTGTACTTCAAAATACAAAAAGTATAACAGGGTCCTCACTCCAGCCAAAGGGTGAAAAACAAGAGGAGGAAGGAGCGTCGCCATCATCTCCTTCAGAAGTGATCCCTACTATACGAAAGCTACCCCAAAAAAGAGGCTTCCACCCAGCATCTAGCAGGCTTTCGAAAGGTTCTGTTAGCTACCTTTGGCCTTCCACCCTCTGCAGCACCATGTGGACCTTCAAAGGTGTTGCCCAATAAAACAGCATTGGCTGGTCCTGTTGCAAAATCGGCATCTTTGGGCACAACTTTGTTTACTGTTGGGCTAACTGAGCCTTCGATTTTAGGATTGGCCTGAGCTTCTGCCAAAGCTCTAGCTTTGATTCCAAATACAATTTCTTCATTTGTACTTTTGATCGCTTTGACAGCAGTGACTGTGACTTCAGTTTCAGAGCTGAATACTCAGAGACTATCCTTAAGAAGGCTAAGGAAAGCTTGGAATTCTGTTTTAGAGAATCTGAATAATTTCAAATTCTGAAATTAAGAGCGGAGTATTCTACGACGGTGAATGATTAATTTGGGTCAGACTTTTGAATACATTACCTTTTCCAAACCAACCTGCTAAGGACGGTCTTGAGGCAGAAGAAGGTGAAAATGACTATGGCAGCAAGGCTGTTAATCTGTTTCTTACGTCCCCTGCAGATTCAGCCATGCTGGTGGCTCTCCTGAATCTTAGCGGATTGGCTAGTCAGTGGAGTCTGATTTTCAACCTTATTATACTCTGGCTTTAGCAGAGAGAGCTCCATTTCACTACTGTAGTGAACAAGACAGCTTTATTAAAAACATTCAGTTACTCAGGGAGCAGCCAAATTACTTTCGATTTACAGAGAGTTTGGCTGACTTACACTTATTAGATACAATTCTTCCTTTTCATGAGACATTGATGGACCAGATTAAAGAGGCTTCAAAAAATCCTGTTTACCGTAACATTTTCAAGATCTGTGACAAGAAAATACAAACTGGCTCCTTCAAATCCTGGTATCAAGCAATCCTACTCTCTGCATGCAAGTATCTGCAGCTAACAGCAAGCAAGGATCTATTTTCGGCATTCTAAAATCACACAGTGTTTTCTGGAGATGTGCAGGCCATGTTGATGTATTTTCTGTTTACTGGTATTCAGCTTTGTGGAGAAAAGGTTAATTCCTCTCTGGAGAGATTCAAGAAGAGTAGATTAACAGTACAAGTACTTGGCACGGCTTCTCCTGTCTGTAGGCTTCATCACTAATATCACTACTTCAGGTGCTATAGTCACCAGTTTGCTCTACAACGACTGACTCCTTTTTCTCAGCACAATCAGCACTTTCATACTGTTAGAGGATGAAGAAGTAGAAATTGTAGTCAATATTTCCTGTTTTTGCGGTTTCTACCTACTTGCACTTTTGTGAGGGAAAGAGAGGTGAAGCCCACGAGTGATCCCGGATCCCGTAAAGCTGGACATTTCTGAAAAGTAGACAAAATTCGAAATTCAGCAAGGGGACTTGGGTATAGATTGCTCATGATTATGCCAAAGAAATTCATTGTTAAAATCAAAAACAAATGAAAGTAAGAGGGAAAGTAGAAATAGGTGACAATGTTTTCATCAGTATTTCTGGTCTGGTGGCCGTTTTTCAAAAGCAATATACCATTACAACTGTCCGACTCTTCCACTGGTAGGGATATATAGTGTTTGTTGGTTGTCAAAAACACGTGATGCCCAGAGCATTCAAACGAGCTGCAGCTGATAATGTGTCTTCATTGTGTACCAACCATACATCCATTCATAAAAGTAAAATCTTATGAATGAAGAATGTTTATGAAGGAAAACTCGACATATTAAAAATATGCCCAAAAATCAGATTTTACAAATAGTGGTCTGAAGTTGTGGCTTACCTGCAATATCATGTGATTCAAAGGCGTTTTGCAAAATATGTTCTTTCTTGCACATTAACATTTGGAAGCCAAAAATGTACCTAAATTCAATAGATAATAATAAATGTCCTACTATTCAGTGTTTTAACACTTTTCTTGATAAAAATGTACCCCACTTGTGTGGGTTGGCCTATGACCAGTTAGAGGAAGGGCTAGCAATTGCAACGTGAATACATCAAGATTTTTCCTTGGCATTTCAGTCTTTGTGGAGATGTAGGAACCCAGGAAAACGTGCTAACCACAAACATTTCTGAAAACAGTACAGCCGGGTCAGCCCAGGTTGGTGTGACTTGCATGGATCCCACTCACGTTTCTTACCCAGAATGCCCTGCAGGTGTCAAACTTTGGCTAAAATGACAAAATGTTCTGGAATCGGTGTGGATCGATAAAAGTCCTACTACCAAGGGTTCCCACACTTTTCCAGATATAAATGGTACTGCACTTGTGTGAGTGGGCCTTTTGCCTGTGACAAGAACTGGTCACAATTTAGGCCATTTGAAATCAATGCAGTAAGGTCAGTGTGGTTTTCACAGGGTTAGAGCTTTTGTGCATTTGTGATGTCATTTCACACGCAGGGGTGGGAGGGACAGACAGCAATTTGATTGGAAGAAGCGTGAGAACACAGGAGTTAAGGTTTCAGCCACTGACTGGAGGTGCTCGAGGTTTCTGTCACATGAGGAAATATAGTGGTTCTGATGGATACTTCTAACCAATTCCTCACCTGTAGATTATCCCTGGGTGCCGGCCTGGACCCGGAAGATTTTTCAGCATAGTCCCTGCGTACCTGTAGGTAGTGTCGGCTCTATGTTGACTCCGCTCTGGAAGTGACAGCTGGAGTTGCATATAGATGCCACCCAAGCGAGCTGACATCACTTCTTTCTTTCCATCTGAGAAGTTGTAGGGGCGTAAAGTTGCCCCCGGTCTTGCTCTAGGTCCCCTACCGAAGAAACAATCCTCCAGCTGATTCCAGCGCACTCTAAGTTTCTGGGTCCATCGGTGACACCACAACAGATGGTAGTGTTTAAGGAGGTCATGCTATGCATCTTCAACACCCTACTGGCTCCCTCTGGCGCACTTTTGAGCCTCATGTATCCAAGGAGTCCTCCAGCACTTACTTTGGAGCTGACTTCACACCTGGCACCATGATCCATGCCGATTCCTGTTGCATCAACACCTGCACCGATGCCTGAGGAGGACGTTGATCCCCTTGTTGTATCCTTCTCCGAACCAAATCAGTCTCAACCTCGGCTGAAGCTGCATTTTGGCACAGTTCACAATACACCCTGACTCGGATTAGACAGTACCTTTGCTTAGGAACCGCCTTCCAGTGCTCCACTAACTTTTTCAGACTGTGACCGGAGCCAACCAGCTTTTGATGATGATGATTTTGTTGATGGTGGGAACAGATTCTCCCCACAATATGACAATTTCTATCTGGATCTACAAGACGCCTGTGGGTTGGACACTTCCTCTGACATAGGGCTGGGGTTCTTCTACGGAAGAGTCGGCCTCGCTTGCCGTGGTCATTAGATGTGCGACTGAAGTACTAGATTTGCATTTGCCTTCTTTTGAGATAAAACCCAGTGTCCTCAAGGAAGTTTTGCATCCCCAACAAACCTACACCGAAGCACTATAGCCGTTAGATGAAACCCTGACTGTCCTGTGCGAAATCCTGCTCATGGTCGCCTGGGAACAGACAGGTAGCACCCCGCAAAAGACCCGTGGTGACACTGCACCCTAGTCCGGAGATCCTAGTGGTGCACACCTCCACTAGCACAGTTGAGCCCAATTCTTCTCAGGCTACCCTTCTGAACAGGGAGTAAAAATGAATTGAGGCATTTGGAAAGAGGATGTTTTTCTTTCATTAGCCTTTTCCCATCAGATCAGTCAACACCAGCTGTTCATTGTGACAGTATTCCCAACTTGGCAAAGATCATTCAATATGGCTAGGATCCAGCCATCTACCTCATAAGGTCAGGCCTGGACATGAACGACTGCTTAGACTGAGCGGTCATCGCTAGCTTGTTGCTCTGGCGCTATGTACAGATGAGATCCATGGGTTTTTCAGGTGACAATGATTCATGGATGTACTTTTTGACGGATCTTGACTTATTGGAGAGAAGGCTGACTGCTCTCAAACATTTCAAAGATAGCAGAGCTACAGAGTGCTCCCTTGGCCTCTCCGCACTCGTAAGGCAGTATCCTCAACAATTCTGCAACTTTTGAGGCATTACTAAGCCCCTCGCCTACGGACAGTGACCAGGCCCAACACTCCAATAACATGCATCCCAATTTTTTTGGGATCAGGGTAGGGAATCCAGCTGACAATGCTGAGCCCCGCGAAGACAGCGAACCATTCTGTCCTCAGCCCCTCTGGCAGCAGCCTCCAAGATGCCTTAGTTTGCCCTTAGCAGCACACGAACACTCCATGGGAGGCAAGATCAGTCATTTTCTCCACAGGGGCAAGCTATAACATCTGACTTGTGAATCCTGCATAGTCCAAAGAGGCTATGCCCTGCCATTCATTTCTGTCCCGCTGCATCTTCCACCCTCATCAGATCAGCTTTCGCAGGACCATTTGTCCATTTTGCTGAAGGAAGTTCAGGCTCTTTTAGACACAGGAGCCATAGAGAGGGTCCCGGCCTCGGACATTGGAACTGGGTGCTATTCTTGTTATTTCCTTGTGCTGGAAAAGGCCGGAGCCCTCTGTCCTATTTTAGCCTGTCAACCCTCAATTACTTGCTGCGGAAGGACAATTTCAAGATGCTCACGCTGGCCAGCATCTATCTGATCTGGATCCAGGAGACTGGATGATGGCGTTGGACTTGCAGGATTCCTATTTCCATATCCCTGTCCTGCAGACCCACCAGACTACTTGCGGTTCCAGGTGGGCTACAAGCATTTTCAGTTTGGCATGTTCCCTTTTTAGTCCCACCAGTGCCCCTCCTGTGTTCACATAGGTGATGGTGGTAGGATTCAGAGGGGGGATTCGGAGGTTTGGGATCCCAGTTTTCCCCCTACCTGGACGATTGGCTGTTGAAGGCGGGCTCACCTCAGTCCGTCATAGACCACCTCCAGATGAGGGCGAACTGCATGACATAGCAGGGGTTCACAATCAACAAGCCAAAGTCACACCTGACTCCTTTGCAGAGGCTCCCATTCATTGGGGCCTTTCTGGCTACAGTGCACTTTCAGGACTTCCCTTCAGGTCAGTGAGTTCAGGACATTCAGGCTATTATCCCAATATTTCAGCCTTGGTCTTGGGTCTTAGTGAGGATGGCTCTGAGGCTTCTTGGCATGCTGACTGCCTGCATCCTGCTTATTGACCATGCCCGAAGACAAATCTGAAGTCTTAGTGAGTCCAGTAACAAGGGAACTCGTCAGATTCCATCCAGGTTTCAGAGGAGACTGGAAAAGATCTGCAGTGATGGCTATTCGACCGCGGTTATACCAGAGGCAGGCCCCTCTCCCTACCTTACCCAGAGCTGACAGTGGTGACAGACTCATTGGTACTGGGTTGGGAAGGTTGCCTGGCAGAGGCACAGATCAGAAGACTCTGGTTTCTGGTGGAGACCTCCCTCAACATCAACCTGCTGGACTTGCTGGGCCATTCGTTTGGCGTTAAGAACATTCCTCCTGTCCATCATGGAGAAGCTGGTTAAGGTCCTCACGGACAACACCACCACCATGAGGTTGGGTGGGGTCCGAGCTCTGTACCAGAAGGACCTGCACCTCTGGACCTAGCTCAATAGTCATGTTGTTTCCCTGATTGTACATCACCTGATGGGATCTGTAAACACCAGGAGGCTGAACTCAGGCGGCAATGCCTAGCGGATCACGAATGGCAGCTATACCTGGAAGTAGCACTGGCAGGGCATCTTCCAGTAATGGAGAGAGCCCTGGCTTGATCTGTTCACCACCTCCAAGAGTGTGCAGTATCAACACTTTTAAGTGTTAGAGGTCCCAAGAAGGGTCTCTTTTGGCGACTCATCCTGCCTAGAGTGGAGCTCAAGACTCCTGTATACTTTCCCTCCACTGCTTCACCTGCCCTGGGTTCTGAACTTGATCAGAAAGGGCCAGGCCCAAGCCATCCTATTGGCTCCAGATTGGGCCAGGAAAATATGGTACCCAAAAGATTTTGGGCATGAGTATCTGCCTCCGATCAAGCTGCCACTTTGGGAGGATCTCCTGTTGCAGCAGAAGGGCAGGGTCCTGCTCCCAGACCTGCACAGTCTACTCTTCCATGCGTGGAGAATAAGTGGTGGGATGACTGCATTCGATCTCCCTTCCAAAGTGGCAGATGTCATCCTGGCGACCAGGCATCCTTCGACAAAATCTGTTTACACAGGGTGATGGGACAAGTTTGTGGCTTGGTGTTGCAATCGTAACATGTTTCTGGCCAAGCTGTTGAAAGTGTTACTGTTTTTGACCCAGCAAGGACTTGCAGTGGGCACTGTAAACAGTTACCTGCCAGCCCTGTCAGCTTTTTTGTGTTTGTCAGACTAGATGTCCTTGCTCAAATCACCTGTTATGATGAGTTTTCTTAAAGGTCTGGTCCACATGTTCCCACCGAAGCCTTTTATGATGCCTTAGTAGAATCTTAATTCAGTCCTTACTTTTCTTATGTGTACTCGTTTGAGCCGTTACACAGCTGTCCCTTACGTCTCCTGACCTTCTAAGCAGTCTTTCTCATCCAGATCACCTCAGCTCATTGTGTAAGCGAGCTTCAGGCTCTTTCAGTCCAGTCACCCTACACTATTACAGTACAAATTAAGGAATAGAGCGACCCTTCTATCCAAAGTTGGCTCCATTTTATTTCACACAGTCCAACACACTCCTAACATTCTTTTCCCCGCCTCACCCCTTGAAAGGAAAGATGAGGAGAACACCATCCTTTGGATCCCCAAAAGAACACTGGGCTTTTACATCAATTGCACCAAAGACCATTGGGGAGCAATCAGCTGTTTTTGGGGTTCTCTGGGAGAATGAAAGGCAAAGAAGTACAGAAGAGGAACTTATCCAAGTGCGTAGTCCTCTGCGTCAAGATCTGCTACATGTCAGTCAAGAAGCAGCCCCCTGAGGATTTGAGGTCTTATTGAAGCATAGCCAAGGCTGCTACCACTGCCCTACCACACAGAGTGCCTGTCCTTGATATATGTGAAGCTGCCACGTGGGCATCAGCAGAGACGTTCATAAAGCTCTGCTGCCTTCACAGCCAGGTCCAATGGGAAAAGCATTTTGGCTGTTCTGTCATGCAAGACTTTTTGGTCTGAGTAATTCCACAAACCCACTACTTGGAGAGGTACTGCTTTGGCATCTATTCTACAGGTGAGGAGTCTGCAGTTAGAAGTATACATCAGAAGAACAAGTTATTACCTCCAGCAATGCTCTTTATGATGGATACTTTCCATCTAAAAACAGACCCTCCAGCTTTTAGCGATTTTGGAAATTACTTGGGGCCAGATGTAGGTAAAAGCAATTTAGCGAGTCCTTAATAGCGATTTTTAGGGAATCGCTATTAAGGACTCGCAAAATGCTATGTAGGTAGGAATCGCAAACATTTTTGCGATTCCTACACATTCCTTATTTGCGACTCGCAAATTGCGAGTCGCAAATAAGGAATGGCTTCCCATTCATTCCTATGGGCCAAGAGGCCCATAGGAATGAATGGGAATTGCGCGCGCAAGTTCAAGGGTGCAAGGGTTCCAGAAGGACACCCTGTTGCACCCCTGAATTGTGCATGTGTGCACATGTGGGGCACATACATGCCCTAAGGGCATGTATGTGTGCCACATGGCACATTAAAAAAGCAAAAAGTGCTTTTTTTAAAGGAAATCGCAAATTACCACCAACTTTAAGTTGGTGGTAATTTGCGATTCCTAAGGCAATATCCAATTTGTGATGCCTTCTTGCATAGCATTTAGAGAATCGCAAATTGCGATTCCTTATTTTGCGAGTAGGTTTAAACTTACCTACATTGCTCACAGCCAAATTGCGATCGCAGCGTTTGCGCTCGCAATTTGGCTTCCTACATCTGGCCCTAAATTACCTGTGGAGCACAAAGGCCACAATTTTGAACAGAAGTGCAGCGAATACAGAGTCTTGCTCTTCGACCCATGTTTTCTTTAATTCCTTCCTGGCCTTTGGCTCTGCACATAGTCAGGGCATTATGGCATGCCTGTGTCTGCCGCCAATATAGCCATGCTTCAGGTAGGAGTACAGTTTCCCTGCTCTGCAGTTTTGCTTTCGCTTTATCGAAAACGGGATCTTTTGACTCTGCATTTAGGGGAGCAGGCCTGACAGGGGAAACATGGGTGGGGTAAGGGAGAGCGTGGGCGCCAGGCCGGCCTCTTTTTTTTTTTTTTTTTTTTTTTTTTTAGGTCGAGCCTCGAGTAGCGCGCAAGCGCTGCTCTGCGAGACTTTATATAAGGGGCTTCAGAAAGCTGACCACACGCTCGTGCACAATGGCCTTTTCCGTGCAGTTACCCGCACGGCCGACATCTGTTTCCAATTATCGTGCCAAGACGCGGGCGCGATAATTGAAAACACATGGCCATTGTGCACGAGCGTGTGGTCAGCTCAGCAGGCTGCCGCGCGCGCTCGCCCCTCTCTGTTTTTAGGTCTCGCCTGAGCCAGCGCTGCTCTCGGCGAGAGTTTTAGTAAGCGGGTTTTGGAAGTGCAGACAGCAGTGGCTTTTGCTGGTGACCAGCTTGCGTTCACGCGAGCGTGCATGCACGATCAGGCGCCATATGGCTTCCCTGGCCATCTGGCTTCAAACCCTGATAACTCGCAGCGGCTTTTATCGTTCGCGATTACTTTCACGGCCACGCTGCCCTGTCAGTTTCACGGCCGCGCGGCCAATGCTTGTTTAGATGGTTGGTGCGAAGTGATCTGATGTTGGAAGGTAAGCAAGGTTTGTTTATCACCTGGGCTTGAGTTGGCCGATTTGCGGAGCAGTTCGTCGCCTCCTCTTTGTTGAGTTGAGCTCCAAACACTTCCCCCTCAATACAGGTTTTGCGGGTAGCCCCGATCCTACCGCCACTAATTCCAAGGGTGGCAATGATATTTTAAAATATGAGCTCCTTATAAGTGGATGTGATGTTTCCGGTGGATTTCTATCTTATGGCGACGGCGGTTTATGTTTGCGATCTTTCATGGATCTCAGGTGGGGCTCGATACTGCCTCCGTGGCCTCTCAAATCGGTGACACCTCCTCCCTTCCCGTTAATTACTCGACTTGTTCCTACTAAAATAACAAAGTGTCATGAAAAATAGATAAGCCCACTGTTAGGTATCCGCTGAAGACTTATGCACCGCCCAGTCCGAAGTGTCCACACAGTTATGTGCAAGATAATGTGACGTGGAAGATGAAACGTCTCTGTTGTGCCCCTTCCTTCGGTTATGTGGACAAAAAAACTCTGTTGTCGTTTCATATATTGTCTGCTGCCGTCGAACTGTTCCTCTGCTGTACGGGTTCTCAGGTTCCTTCTCAGCTGCTGAAAGTTCTCATACTCGCCAACACATTTGTAAATATCCAGACAGGCGCACTGACCACAGCCCTGCTAGGAAAGTGCATATGTGTCAACAAGCCCAACACTAACTTCATCGTTGGCGCATTTTAAACATTCGACTTTAATGTTTGTGATCAGTCGCCTTTCCTGGGACTCAGCCTCGATCTTCTCTAACACGGAAGGGTCAGGACTTTACAATTTGTAGGAAATGGCGGAGCCTGTTGTCTTAAGTCAGTCATCCTGCCAAAATGCTATTTGTTCTCTAGTTTGTTGATGCCAAGAACTTAATTACATTGTATAAGCCGAATAACCAATAAAGTTGCATTGTTTACAAACGTGTCCTTTTGGTTTTATTTCATATTGACACTTGTTTCCGGTTTTGATGCGTTTTACCTATTTGTGCCAGCTGAGCTGACGAACAGGTTTATTTGTAAATCCTTTGAAGTAGATTTCGTATATTCTGTGAAGTTGTGATATTCTTTTAAATCAAGCAGTTTGTTATGCAGAGCGATTCTTTAGTTGTGTACTTTTGGTATCCATTTCCACGTAGCTGTTAGGGCAACCAATGTGTTGGGTGTGGAGGATCCTGTGACTTAATATCAGTGGCTACTTTTGTTTTCTGCGTGTCGGACAGACTTTAAGGAAAAAAAATTGTTTCTGGATGAACACTTACCCCTAGTGATTGCGGGTTGCAAATGTTCTATAAGTCCCTTGATACCAATGGTACCCTGTCTATCCCCCGACCCATACAATTTATGTAAAGTCTATAATGTTCATGGGAGACATGGATATTCGTGATTATTGGGTGTACTCCACTGAATTTAACTGAATAGCAATCTGCTAGATAATCACAATAGGAACAGTCACAGATTATTCTTTCTGATGTGAAGGAAGGATCTGAAGGTACCTATCTTCAGAGAGTACTACATCCCAGAACAGTAGGATTCATACTCCTTAATTAGGGTTACGCCTTACAAATACTCTCCTACACCAACATTTCTCTTTGTCAATATAGAGGTATTGGCTTGTGTAGGTTTTTTGCATTGTTTTATTCGGAAAACAGTACCTAGAAAGCTGTCATTTTGCTTGTAGTTTACCATCCCCGGGGAGCGACAAGTTGTTGGAGAGAGGCCATGTGCATTGCATTGTACATTTCTTTGTGTGGACTGGATGTATACGACCAGTTCGAATAAGGGTGTGATCTCTCGTGCAGTTAAATAATTTATTGGAAAGTCTTGTGGATAACGTGGTCTTGTTTGAGCAAGACTTTGTCGAAAATGAGTGTTTCCTCACAAAGATGGCCACAGGCCTTGATGTTTTGTGAGGGAAGAAGGTTTCAGAGATTAGTTTGGTTGTATTTGTCAGCTTCCTACACTAATGCTGGTAACAGCGAAATTGGTGTTGGCCAAAAAATGTATATAAAAAAAATTGTAAGGAATCTTGATATTAAGTGAAAATTGGTTTGATGCAAGAGCACATTCCTGCCCAAGGTCAGCCCATGTTTTGGGATTCAGTTGTGTAAGACATGGAAAGAGGTCAGTCCCTGGCATTTAGCAGCTTGAGTTGCGACTACATGTGTACAAGTTCTCTGTTCCATAATAATGAACCCGATTTCCTACAATTTGCAGTAGTTAAGTGATTTACTTTTGAGAAAAAGTAAAGCTGTTGTGTGAAACCAGATATAGAATAAGCTTATTGAAGGCTGAAATGTGTAGGTGGAGATGTTCTATAAAATAGAATAATGCTGTCTGAAATTCGCTGGATAAATACACTTAGGGGCCTATTGAATTGTGATAAATAGGTGAAAACATGGCATGAGAGAAAGCGGGACATGATTTTCATTGTGTGTGAGCAGAGACAGGAGTACATTTTGGAAAGGAGTTGCTGTAGAGTGATTTAAACACAACCAATCTAAACAAAGGGGTTGTGTGGTTAAAGAGATATTGGAAAAACAAATATAAAGGACCTTTATTAGGCACCCTTTGGACAGGTGGTGGATGCTTTTGTAATTTTTTCCTGCATGCTCAGATCTGCCGCTTTTGAGTCCTATATTCCTTTCAAGACAATTGACTTGGATAAGATTTAGGACTATGCTCACAAAGACATCCTAACTGTTGAGATCCTGTATGTATTGGTACTTGGGATTATTACCAGATAGTTGAAAAGGCTTTTTGATTCAAATTTTTAAAAGAAGGGCACATCAAGTACTGGCTACTGGTTATGCTTATTCCACTGAGTAAGGTAATTTCCCAAAATACAGTTAAAAAAATCTCTAGAATTGGATATAGTGCTACACCAGGCTTCTCCATCAAGTAGCTCATGAGCTACTGGTAGTGCCCCAGCTACCTGCAAGTAGCTCTTCTGTGTGCAGCGTCGGCAACTAAATTAGAAGCTTGTGCTTGGTTGAAATAATATAGCATGTATTTGAGACACAAATGTGTGTATTTTCAGAACTTATAAGCTTGTTTGTCGAGAAAAATGTTAAAATGTCCAAAATATATTTAAAGTTGATATTTGAGTGAGAAATCAAAGAGTTGGGGAGATTTATTAATAACTTGATGCCAGGGGCATTGCACCTATGGCTGTTATGTATTACACATGTAGAGGCATTTCACATTGACATGGCATTTTTAGGTTGAGCACTCGAGACCTCTTGTATATACTTTAGTATATACTTATGTGTATGTACTTTGTGGGGTCTGGAGATCAGCCCTAGGACCTGTCTGCTACCGCTTAGGGACTTTTCTTTCTGTTCAACTGCCTCTATTTAACTGTCTTGATAGAAAACGACCAGCAGAGGTCAGTAAAATACCAGAATCACTTTAGCATTCTCTAGATTCCAGTCCATAGAAATTGTCTTCCACAAGCACCCGTAGACTATAATATCTTTTTCAAATCTTTTATTTTCAGTGATATGACCACAGAAGGCCATGGTTTTATATTAAAATCAGAGCTTTGGACTATACCATTTCCCGCTGAAAGGCAATATTTCTCTCCATGTGTACCCATACCTGGTGTGTCACGCAGTTTGGTGCTTACTTCTCTCCTTGTTAAAGAACAGTAGATGTTTCAGCACCCAGGCTAATGTGCTGCATAGCTAAATACATATAAGGTCCCAAAGGCGAGACCTATTGCATTGCAAATGCTTGTTTACTTTGAGCGCGAGGCGCGCGCGCTTGCTTTTAAAGAAATTAAGCACTGCCCCTATCAATATCGCGGACATCACAGAAGCGCAAAACCTTCTGCTGCTTCTGCCGTTATGTTGTCACCAACAGCCTCACGAGGCCTGTTGTAATCAGATCCTACGGTGCTTTGTCTAAGTGCTCGCCTGTGCTGATGCTTAAAGAAATTGGACGTCTGGGGCCCCCCGACTAGTTAATGTGCCTGTGCTGTCTGCCTCTACAGATGACTTGGCTATCTCCTTTGTTCGAAATCATGCGTGCCTTCCCTCTAAACCATTACCCCTGCAGGTTACCTGCGTTATTGTCTGTGCTCTAGCTTTTACTCAATGCATCTCCCCGCGCCCTCATTCAAAATGCGCCATGCGCGCTCAATCCGAGAGATAACCGTGAACCCTGCCTGGGGACGGCTGCAAGTGACTGTCAGCTGATGGATCCAGGCACCGACCAACCATAGCGCCAGCAGAGACGTCCGTCACACCCTCTGTAGGACCTTGTGCTGTGATTGGACAAAGGTTTGACTACTCTTTGTTTTCCCCTCGCTGCGGGTGCCTGGAGGGGTTATCTGTCTGCTACCTCCAGCGGAGGGTGCCCTGGTCCAGCCTAGTCTGGGTGCTGGAGTTCTGAGAAGCTTGCGCCCGGGAGTGTAAAGCTGCGGAAGTCCTGTTAAAACAGACGAGGAAGCGCACGACCGCGGTGCCTTAGCCGTGCAGAGTAAAGTACTGATAGGAGGCTGTGAAGTTCTGAGCAAGGCACTCGGAGATCTGAATCCAGACCAGGTAGTGGTGATGCCAGAACCGAAGCTGTGTAAGTTTGATCCGAGGCAGTGAAGTCCTCCGCCTGGGCAGCGAACGTCTGCAACAGGGCGCCGAGCTGTAGCTGAAGCAGGGCTTTGGAGTTCTCAAACTACAGTGTGATAGCGATAATCTCCGAATTTGGGATTTAACCTGGGCTGTCCATCTCCAGTTATGGTAGAAAAGCTTTAACACCCGGCGAATACACCTACAGCTAGCGACACGTACAGCTAGCACAAAGACAGATTAATATAAAAAAATCACTTAATTGAGGGAACCCAGGGGGGGCAGAGGTAGATAGAAATAACAAACGCCCATGGACGAGGCCACTTAAGAAATAACTAGCAAACACGGGCAGGGCTAGCACTAAAATATGGACCAACAAAAAAAACATGCACCTGTAAGCACAGGAACATCAAGCATAGATATAGGGCAGAACAAGCACCTGGGCGTAGAGCAAGCGAGGGAACAACAGGCATCACAGTAAGACCAGGAACAACAGGGGTCTGAGATGCCCGCCAGCACAGAAGCAACAAGCACATATAGGGATTGCAAGCATAGACAAACCAATCACCTGAGATGGTAGTGACACGAGAAACGACAAATAGACACAGGCAGAGAATGCACTGAACAGCTATCGGACATAGAAAGCACTGAAACAGCTAACGGGCATAGAAAGCACAGAACGACAAACACCTGCAGGCACAACAACCACAAATCAAGCAGGCGTGGACACAACAAGCTCCCACAGGCACAGCAAACGGGAAAAGAGCCCGAGGAGACACGTACTGAAAGAGGACACACCGGGGGCCACGGAAACAACCAGCTCCCGAGTCCACAGCAAGCACACACAAACGAAAGACATCTGCAGATATAGCATGAGCACACAAGGACCCGAATCCACCAGAGCAAGCAGTTTATAAGGGTGTAGCAGGTGCATAACAGGAGACACAACCAGCACACCTAAAGGGTTAGCCCCTGATGCACAGCAAGCAGGGGACGGCGCCCCCCGCAGGCTCACACGCCCCCCCCTCAGCAGTAGCAGGGTTTCATCAGGCATTCATGCGGACAGCAGTCACCGGCACAGGCGGCACACACCGAGCTCGCCCCAGACAGCAGCCGGGAGCGCCGCGGGGCTGCGCCAGCCCGCCGGAGCATGGCGAAGAGAAGCTCCCTCACCATCCGGATCGTGGAGGGGAAGAACCTGCCCGCCAAGGACATGTGAGTACGAGGCCGAGGGGCAGACGTGCGTGTGTCGGTGCCCAGGTCTTGATGTACCTGCGATGGGGATGTGAGTGCAAGGTGGCAAGAGTACACCCAGCGGGCATGTGAGTAAAGCCAGGGGTGCGTGTGAGTACAAGAGGCGTGTCAGTGCAGCTAGACGGGCATATGAACCCACCCAAGATGGCGCCCGGGCGGTAGCTTCCTTGCGAGGCTCCGCAGCGCCGATTCTTCACTAGCGGACCCAGGGGGCCTGGCCACTCCGGGACGCCGGTTTCTGCTGTCAGAAACATCCTGGAGCCCGGCGGTTTCTTTGGCGGCAGCAGTAACGGCCTGAGGGCGACTTGGGGAGCGATCGAGAACGCGCTGCCCTGACCCCCAATATGGCGGCTTGAGGAGTTCGGCGATCAGAGGATCGCGGCGATGCTACCCGGCGAGTGATGAACTGGGACTGCGGCTGTAGAGGAACGCCGCTGGGAGACTTGGCCCATCCTCTGCCTTTCCGAGCCCCCAAAGAGTTAGAATCCGGATGAAGGTGTACCCATGAGGGCTTCTCGTGGAGCCGGAAGCTGCGGTGCGGTGTGCAGCCTGGCTGCAGTCGGGGCCTCTGGAGGGGTGATCGGGCGCTCACACAGTCATTCCACCTCGGGAGTGTGGGAGACCTGCGCCTGGACTGCAACACTGCTGGACTGTTATTTGCTTGTCACCAGGCTATACCGGTGAGTGCACGACATAGCTTGAAGCTGAGGGGGGGGCACTGACTGTCTCTCACATGCGAAGTGCTGACAGCTCCTCTGTAAGGAGCAGTGGGGGCATTATTGGGAATTTCCCCCTGACATAACGATCTGGCCCGGGGACATTGTAGAGGCCGAAATATTCATTCGGAGCCTTCTCAGGGCAATGCCTGACCTGAAGATGGAGGCTGGGACCAGTATTGATTACAGCCGCGGGGGGCTCCTGAGGCTCCGGGGCACTCCCAAACTGAACTGTTGGGACATTCCAACTGATCCCCCATTGCGAAGGCACCCTATTCTGGGGGCTTTTCGAGCCTGAGGTGTCATCTGTAATGACGGGCCAGGACAACGCCTGACTTTTACATGAATTCCTAAGCACTAAGAGACCGATCATCGTGGCCGATTTCCGGTGGAGCTGCCTAGTCAGCTATAGAGGAGATCGGCTCTGGGTCACCCCTTGACCGTCACCTACCCAGCCGGACTTTGGACACAGTTATCCTCGTCTCTACCCCTACCATTGATTCTGTGAACTTGCCATCGACTGCTGAGACCTTGCACTCTGGCCGATGCCCGGTGGAGCTACCTGTTAGCTGAAGAGGAGATGGGCTGTGGATCCCCACTCGGCCGTCACCTACCCAGCCGGACTTTGGGCAGACGTTCCTTCGTCTCTCTGTCATATCTCCCTCCTACCCCTTCACCCTACCCCCTTCCCCCTCTACGCTCCCTCTTCTTGCCATCTATCCCTTTAATGTTTTTCTGTTGAGACCTAGCTATTTGACCGATGCCCGGTGGAGCTACCTGTTAGCTGAAGAGGAGATGGGCTGCGGATTCCCCCTTGGCCGTCACCTACCCAGCCGGACCTTGGGCAGACTTTCCCTTTGTCTCTCCGTCGTATCTATACCCTACCCCTTCTTCCCCTTACCCCCTTACCCTTCTCACTCTTCTCACTCCACTTTCCTTTTCTTCTATGCTCCTCAAATGTTTTTACTGGTATCATTGGTAACTTGTAACTGATGTAAGTTTGCAACTATGTGGAACCTTATGTAAAGCGCTCTGATACCTTCGGGTCTAGCCAGCGCTATATAAAACTCTTTAAATAAATAATACAGCCAGAAGGCCATGTGGGTACAACCAAAGGGGCGTGTGAGTATAAGGGACTTGTTAGTACAGCAAGAGGGGCGTGTGAGTACAAAGGGGATAGGGGCGTGTGAGTATAAGGGGCATGTGAGTACAGCCAGAGGGGGGTGTGAGTACACCCAGGGGTGCATGTGAATACATGGGGGTAGGGGCATGTGAGTACAGCCGGAGGGGTGTGTGAGTATCCCAGGGGTGCATGTGAGTACAAGGGGCATAGGGGTGTGTGAGTACAAGGGGTGATATGACTACAGCCGGAGGGGCGTGTGAGTAAAAGGGGCATGCCATGCCAGTACAGCTAGGAAGCATGTGAGTACATCCAGAGCTGCATGTGAGTAGAGCCAGAGGGACATGTGAGTACACGCAGGGTGCCTGTGAGTAAAAGGGGGCATATGAGTACAGCCAGAGGGGCGTGTGAGTACACTCGGGGGGTTCGGGTTAGTACAGCCATAAGTTTAGGAGCACATCTGATTGGAGGCTGGATTCGGATGTACAGCCCGAGCGGGGTTACGCTGTACCACAAAGGGCTCACTGCGCTGCCTTTGATGCAGCGCTGATCTTGCGCCGGGGCAGCGCATGGAGTACCCCTATGTTTCTTGTTTAAGGGAAACTTGCGTCACTGCTGTCCGTGCTGTAGTCCCCCCTCGTCCCCCGCGTGTGAGGAGGCTTGCAAAGCAGCTGTGCTGTACATGTGTGTGGAGGACACATACACCCTTGTGTATGACTTGTATTGTGATTCCATTCACATAGCGCTACGTGCCCCTGACGACGCGTTATGTGGGACAGTAATTTTGCTGTTGATCTCGGCTGTGCAACCTCACTGTGGTGCGCGTGCGTGCACGTGACTGCACAGCAATGCTGCAGCTTGTGCTGCTGTGCTCTCCTTGTGTTTTTGTGTAAATGAAGCTTGTCCTCCTGCTGCACCCGCCGCACCTGTTTTGTATGCGAGATAAGCGAGTGTGTCCTTCGATGTTCAGTGTTATGGGCGTTGGGCAGCGGCCTGGCAGTGGAGCCATCGAATGCCAACAAGGAAATGGCACCCTTTTGTCTATGTTGGGTAGTAAATGACAGCAGCAAGCGCTATGCAATGGGTTCCTCACTACCGCTGGTCAGGTGCAACTGCACCTGTTGCACTTGATAGGCACGCCTCGCTGGCACTGCTCGCGCTCTCTGTGGTACAGACCACCCTCTCTCCGGCAGGGTCAGGGTAGGCTCTCCTAGGGGTTTAGTCGGACCCGTACTTAAACAAGCATTGGCATAGCCAATAGGTCTCGCCTTTGGGACCTTATAAGTGTTTAACCATGCAACACTTGATGTTGTTGCACCAAGGATATTGTGCTGCATAACTAAACACTTATAAGGTCTCAAAAGCGAGACCTATTGGCTATGCCAATGCTTGTCTTATCTAGCACGCTACATATTTTTAAAATTGGCCGGGATAAACTGCGCAGGTGAAACCCAAACACCAGACTTATGTTTGTTATCTGCACACAATAGTCTGTGCCCTGATAGTGTACATAGTTAAGGTGTGTTTTTTGTTTTTGTCGAAGGTTTGTAAAATACAGATTGCAGACTTGACATTTTAGTTCCAGAGGGTCTGTATGTGGGTTTGCAGGGGCAAGAATAAAGTTATCTATTGATCATTTACACAGACCATGTGGAATTATTTATCAGGGTTTTTTCCGACTTTAATGAATGCTCAGACACAATCAACATTTTTTGCTTCAGTGTTTCGAAGCACAGATCAGGATACTGTCATACTCTAAACGCAGTCTCCCTTTAAATGCAGCGTGGTCAATGAATTGTTCAACATGTTTAATTTGCTCATTGCCTTTGATAATGTGTGATACCAAAGGGGATGATGGACGGAGCGTTAGAGCAAATCAAACACTCACCCCCAGTCAACTGATCTGGGTTTAATCCATCATCATTCTTTAGCTCACTCCACCACCCCAGTTCAGACATGGCCATATGCAAATCAGTCTGACCCTGTGCCTCATAGGAACAGTCCAGCCCGAACTGCCAAGCCATGTCTTGCCTGGACCGGAAACAAGCATCCTGGGACCGGTTTCGGGTTCAAAACCCTCATCAGCCAGGCTATCTTGAATCCAGTGGCAAAGTGAGCAAGGGACCCACGTCTGGGCATACCCTGCCAACTTAGGGCGAACAAAGCGATACCAAAGGGGATGATGGACGGAGCGTTAGAGCAAATCAAACACTCACCCCCAGTCAACTGATCTGGGTTTAATCCATCATCATTCTTTAGCTCACTCCACCACCCCAGTTCAGACATGGCAATATGCAAATCAGTCTGACCCTGTGCCTCATGGGAACAGTCCAGCCCGAACTGCCAAGCCATGTCTTCCCTGGACCGGAAACAAGCATCCTGGGACCGGTTTCGGGTTCAAAACCCTCATCAGCCAGGCTATCTTGAATCCAGTGGCAAAGTGAGCAAGGGACCCACGTCTGGGCATACCCTGCCAACTTAGGGCGAACAAAGCGATACCAAAGGGGATGATGGACGGAGCGTTAGAGCAAATCAAACACTCACCCCCAGTCAACTGATCTGGGTTTAATCCATCATCATTCTTTAGCTCACTCCACCACCCCAGTTCAGACATGGCAATATGCAAATCAGTCTGACCCTGTGCCTCATGGGAACAGTCCAGCCCGAACTGCCAAGCCATGTCTTCCCTGGACCGGAAACAAGCATCCTGGGACCGGTTTCGGGTTCAAAACCCTCATCAGCCAGGCTATCTTGAATCCAGTGGCAAAGTGAGCAAGGGACCCACGTCTGGGCATACCCTGCCAACTTAGGGCGAACAAAGCGATACCAAAGGGGATGATGGACGGAGCGTTAGAGCAAATCAAACACTCACCCCCAGTCAACTGATCTGGGTTTAATCCATCATCATTCTTTAGCTCACTCCACCACCCCAGTTCAGACATGGCCATATGCAAATCAGTCTGACCCTGTGCCTCATAGGAACAGTCCAGCCCGAACTGCCAAGCCATGTCTTCCCTGGACCGGAAACAAGCATCCTGGGACCGGTTTCGGGTTCAAAACCCTCATCAGCCAGGCTATCTTGAATCCAGTGGCAAAGTGAGCAAGGGACCCACGTCTGGGCATACCCTGCCAACTTAGGGCGAACAAAGCGATACCAAAGGGGATGATGGACGGAGCGTTAGAGCAAATCAAACACTCACCCCCAGTCAACTGATCTGGGTTTAATCCATCATCATTCTTTAGCTCACTCCACCACCCCAGTTCAGACATGGCCATATGCAAATCAGTCTGACTCTGATAATGTGTGTTCAGAAAATCCCAGACACGTTCTGGTTTGTATGATGCTGACTGCACCGAGAGAATTAAACATTACCCTGCAGTGTGCAGAAGAAAATATGCATTCTCTGCCACCCTCTATAGTGCGCATTTCATTTCTGAGCCAAGGTGCAGAACGGAAGTTGTAGATATGCACATCCTTAACAATGTACCCCAGATGTCAACTTGTCAATTTAGATTGCCTGTTTGCCCCTGAGAAGTGCCGGTAATCTCTCCATTAAATGTATTGCAACGGTGCTATCAAATTAAAGAAGTGCAGATACTCTCTTTCAAATTAAAGAAGTGCATTTGCTCGGTACTACCCATTTAAAGCGCTGGTTCTTATCAAAGAGAAGCACTGCTAAATAAGATGGCACACTGTTTCCTTAATATTGACACAACAAATACAGTAGAGCAGTCGTTCCAAACTTTTTAGAACCATGACCCACTTTTAGAATGACAAACTTTCGCGACCCACCTACATAATGGGCATGAGGAGGGGCGATTTTTGGATGTAACAAAAGCATCGTGTGGAAGCGCATTCGCATTTACTAACAACACATTTTTTCATTGAAATGGCCACTGACTAAAACTGTATAGCACCCAAATGATAAAGTGTGGAAATCTGGATTCTGTGAATATTATTATAAGTGCATCGCCAGGCAAAGTGTCTTGTTTTGATCCTATCAGCATCTCCTGCACACTTCAGAATTGCCAAAAAACGACATTCTACAGCCTGTCCTTTCACACCCCCTGTACTCCAGCAAGATTGTCAAATCACTGTCCAGTCAGAGAAAGAGAAGTAAACACCAATACACATGTTAAAAGAATAAGCTGCAATTTATCAGAAGGAGAACAGGCAAATGTGATAAGATAAACACAGAATTTAAAGGTTTCTTTATTGCTGAGACTTTCTCAACTGACCAAAAATGGGTTTGTGCCCCACAGTTTGGCAAACGCTGCAGTAGAGCGTTGGGCGGAAGGGTGCGAGAAAGAATCTGACGGGTTTAGAAGCATCAAAGGGAACCACTATGCAGCTTATTAGTTGACAGGTCTGATGATCTACAGGCCAAATTGTTATGGAACTCTAAAACTTGGTACGCTATGTCATATTCAATATATGAAATGTACTCGCTGGTCTTTGCCCATTTTGTACCTTTAAAAACGAATAAAATTTGTTGTGAAAAAAAAAAAAAGGGAACCACTAGAAGCAAGCAGACCTTTATGGAGAGCCTTGGTCTTTGCCTATCACACGTGCTCCAGTGAAATGTAACCTACGATGTTGCTCTTGCTGAACTAATCGCACATCATGTTTCACAGCTTTTGGATACACGCTCACTGTCAACCCATGAGGTTGCCCTTCTTATAGAATCCAAACACTTGGTTATTTTATTTGTGGCAGGGACCTGGATGAGGAATTCCTCGGGCCCTAATAATGCCATTGCAGTTCCTGAAAACTACTGCCCTATTAGACAATGTAAATCTAATCAAGTTAGGTGTAGGTTGGATGTTATTTTCTGATCTCATCTTCAAATTGAACCAGCTACTTCCACTTCTTTTACCAGTGCCGAGTTGCATGACATCAGGCTGTTAACAGTGCTTAGTTGCTACTCTTTACCCTTTCTTTCTCTGTCTTTTGCATACTTATTTTCCGTGTGGTTTAACTCGTTGTCCCCCAGGCAACAGTTTATCATTCAGCGTGATGATTTTATTGTCCCTCTTCTAGTTAAATCTTCCAACATTTTGTTGTTTAGACACTTCAATCTTTGATATGAAGCCACAACAATATCAACACTATTGAGCTAAGCAATTCACCTGCATCTTAGGTTTGAGGCAGCTGGTGGCATATCCCACTCATGAGAAAGGACATTTGGTTGACGTCATTTTTACTGCCTTGGACGTTATCATAGTTAAAGCCCCCATAACCTGTTTTTGGACTGATCACTTTGAGAGTGAACGATTTACGATGGCTTTTAAACTCCCTGTTAAGCCCTCCGTTTAGAGCTCAATTAAAGCAGGTCGGGCCTCGTCCAAAATCACTACGGTGTCCATGGAACTAGGTTTAAACAAGCTCCCTCAGCCACAAGTTCATGCCCAGGTAATATCTAAAAATGCACTACATTTTTATCTTTGGATGAGCAAAACACTGGATGCCATAGCCCCCCCCTTTAGAGAAACTAAAATGAAAAGAAATTCCCTGACCTCCCCATGGTATATTGCTGATTTTAACTAGTGCTGAAAGGCAGTACAAAGCCACCAAGCGGCGATGGAGATTACAGCCCTGAGATTAAGTATGAGTATATGGCTGAATTGAAGAAGTACAAAATACTTTGTACAAATTCAAAGAAAGGAAATTTTCCAGACGAAAGCTTATCTAATAATTCTCCTACAGAATGTTTAGAATAATTATTGTTTTTTTCTGTCTGCATGCAATAAAATTCAAGCCCAGGTTTCATAGATTTATGTGCGTCAATTTCAGATTACTTTTGTGAAAAAATAAACTAGATTACCATGGAATTTGCTCTGAATGAAATTAAAATAACAATTGAGGAGGTTCTCAGTTTAGCTGTCTTTACTACGACGGCAGAGGCTAAACTAAACAATTTTAAGCTTCTTAAAATTAATGATGTTTACAGTGTAATCCTCTTGACCAAGTGTGGCTCTCCACTCGACCCTTTCCCTGCTTTTGGTTTCCATATGGCTGCATGCTTGCGCCACTCGTTAGTAGGCTCTGCAGTGCCTCACTGAAACATGCCACTGTTCCGCTAAGCTGGAAGGACGGACACGTGTCATCCCATTGTTGAAAAAGCCCTCCGCTAACCCACAACAGTGGAATAATTCTCGTCCAATCTCGCTGCTCCTGTTTCCACCCTAGGTGCTCGAAAAAAAGATGAAACAACACTCACTACCTTTGTTAAGGCTATTAGAATCTTGGATCCTACCGAGATAGGGTTTCAGGCCAATCACAGTGCAGAGACATCAATGTTAGCAGCTTTGAATGAAATTTGCTCCTTCTTTTGTAATGTATATAATGTGGCACTTATCTCAGTGCAGCCTTCTACACTGCCTCTCACTCAGTGCTGCTACGAAGGCTTTGGGACATTGGAATTGGTAGGGTGGTTCTGCAGTAGTTCAGTTATTGTGTCTCTGAACACTGCACTCAAACTGTGACCCTTTCACCATTTGTTTTCTTCCACCCGTGAGGTTCCGTGTGGTGGTCTGCATCGCTCATCATTGAACCCTACTTTATTTAATATATATGGTTCACCTCTTCAAGCCTTGTCATCGTGGTCTGACCTGAATATCTTCTACTGACAACATACAATTGGTGGTTTTGGTAACGGATACATCAGTGGCTGCAGAGAATCTACGAGCTGGATTCTCCGCTGTGGCTAACTGGAGGCCAACCAATTCCCTTAAGTTAAATGGGGATAAGATGGAAATCCCCAGCATCTAATCAATAGCATTCCGTATGGGGAGATGGTAAGGTTAAAAAGAATTTGTAGCTGTGATGAGGATTTAAAGATGGCCCAACTCTAGTCTAAAAAAAGATTCTTGTCTCGGGGATATTCCACACACATAATTGATCAGGCTATATTAAAAACTGAGAAGAAAAATAGGGAAAGTTTGTTATTTGGAAGGAAAACTAATGGTAAAAAGAACAATGATAATCCAAAAGCAACGGAAGAGGGAACCAGGCTAATTTTGACGTATAGCAAACAGGAACAGCAACTCAGAACTATACTTAGAAAACAATGGCCGATAATTTTAAGAGATCCTGTTATTGGTCCCAAACTCCCTAAAAAAAGCAGTTATTACTTTCAGAAGAGCTGTATCCATGAGCAATGCTCTGGTTAAAAGTAGTCCTGAAAATATTGACACAGGAAATTGGCTAACATCGGAGAAAGGATTCTTCAAGTGCAATTCTTGTAGAGCCCGTCAATTTGGCATTAACACAACACAACCCAATGCCATACTCCATTCCATGACGGGCCGAAAAAAATTGAGAAATTCCTCACTTGTAAAACCAAATTTGCAGTGTATGCTCTTGAATGCACATGTAAGTTACGTTACATTGGGAGCACAAAATTGCAGGTCCATACACTAATATTACAGCACATAAGAGCCATAACCAACTCGGATTCCACATACCCGGTGGCCCGCCACTTTAAAGAACACCACAATAACAATCTGCGTCACCTTAGATATTTTGTGATAGATAGAGACAGAGGTCAAAAGTCAGTTTGTCTTCCCACATTTAGTTTTCTTTCTGTGACTAAAGTTAAAGGATTTTGTAAAGTGAACTGTGTGACAACTGAACTGTGCAAAGCATGTTGAATGAAATGCTGTAAGATGTCAGGCTTTTTCCTAACACAACACTGAAATAGTGGAGTGAAGTGTTCAAACATTTCAAATATATTTCACTTGTTATGAAGACACATTTGTGTAATTGTGTGGTAAAAAAATATTTTTATAGGATAAAAAATTAATTGGAACACTTTAGTTGGTGATGTGCAAATGTTAAATATTTTTGATGAAATCCAATTTCCAAACATTGTTTATGCGCTATTATCAGTAAAACTACATGTTAGTGGGAAAGTTTTGTGGCCATTTCAATGGAAAATATGCTATCTGTAAATGACAGCGCACTACCACATCATGCATTGGTAATATATTTATGAAAAGTGAGTTTTTAAACAGGAACTGGGAATTCTTACTGCTCCTGCCCAGATGATAATGCTATTAGTGAACTAAGAGGAAAGCCAGGGATCATGTGTACCCTATATATGGGCTCGATTCTTGTTATACATTGAGCAAACATTTAGTCTAGTAAATAAAAATGTTTTTGAACTGCAGAAAAAGTGAACTTGAAGGTGCTCTCTTATGTGATAATAAAGAAAAAGGTGGCTCCATAAGACAAAATATTTGCCTATGATCACACAATTTGAGACCAGTTCACGGGTCAAGTACATTACAGTTAGGTCGAGTAGATTATAAAAGTTACTAGACCTGCAGGTCTAGTAAAATGTTTGATTTTTCGAGCCCTGACATGAAATGTGATTTGAGAGCAGATATTATGTGGTTCAAACTAAGCTCACATGGAGCGTAATTGATCGGACAAAAAACAACAGCAGCAAATAAGAGAACAAATGCACTATGCAGTAATCAGCAAATTTTGCACAATTGCATTGTTTTGCACTCCGACCCGAATAAGATTGGGTCTGATTTTTTGCAGCTACATTTATAAAGTGCGGATTTTGCACAAATGCATTGTTTGCACACAGGCCCAAATAATATGGGAATCAATCTTCGCTGCTAAAGTAAAAAAGTATGTTTCAATTAATTCTATACATATGTGGTGGTAATGTCTGAGTATCTATGCAGTGTTTTGTAACATAATTGGAATTTATTGATACTATGAGTATTCTTTCAACTTTCCACTTAAATTAAGTTTTTGAATATGGTCAGTAACAAAGCCGAATGTTTGTTAGTCTGGATTTCATGTTTATGAGGTTAAACATTACGTGTGCATTATAAATCGCATCAGGAGTTCCGTAGCGCGTCATGTGATCATGGCCAGGCTTGGCCGAAACGCATCATGACGAACTGTGTGGAATAAAGTATTGGCACATATATTTGGAGTCTGTGTCCTGACGTTTCCTTAAGGGTATCAGCGTTTCCTTGAGGGTATCGACGTAACTGGATCAGTATCAATAAATATCATAGCAGTCTCGTCAGCCCAATTATATTCTTTACTAAACTGTAGGCCATACTCGGAAATGGCAAAAGTGAACTTTACACTAGGCTTTCACTATGCTTATGCAAACCTTCAATGAGGTCAGTGCAAGGTTCATAACAAATTTACCGCAGTCTCTATGCAGTTATTATGAATTGCTATTGATTAATAAATCTAATTGCCTAGTGTACTGGCCTAGATCGATGAATTGGGATGCGCCCGAGCGATTGGCAGTGGCTGAGATTAATTCGAGCATTCCATCCATCACCTTGTTTTTTGCATTTGTATCAAATTTAAGGCATGCGTATGATATATAAAAGTTTTTAAAACAAGCAGGGTCCTCCTCTTCTTCAAGCAAACATAAGCAAGATATATTCCTGGCATAGCCCTCAGATCATCAGAGTACCCCTTGATGAAAGTTCCATGAATTAAATAATTAAATGCTCTCAAAGATCTTTCTCGTATCTGGGCCCGAAATTCTAAGAGTCTCTGCCTCTTTCACTTATTAATAAAGGCAGAACTATAGCTCATCTGAAAAATGAAGGATGTGTGCCAGGTATAAGGGAGTGGTTGAATACAGTTGTTAAGCACAGAAGAGCCTTGAAGAAACGGGTAAGGTGTTTGATAAACTGTGGACTGAAAGGTTCAGAAGGAGAACTGGAGAGATTTGCAGATTTAATTATTGGGATACTTGCTGTCGGTCATATGGTGTTGAACTGAGAGAACAGAGCAAAGTGTTTGCTTGAGTGTCATTTGGATGTGGAGTGGGTATGGTGACTTAGCGCACAGATTAGCAAGTATTGCTTAAATAGGAATTTTGGAGACAGTGGGCTGTTGGTTGTGTGTTCCGGTTGTTGTGGGTGAGGACAAAGAAATCAGAAAATATTTTGAAAGTTTTTTTAATTGGCATCATGTAAGGTGAAGGATAAATCAGACAAGGTTCGATTTTTTTTTTTTTTTTTTTTTTTTTTGTGATTTAAAAAAAAAAAAAATTATGACGATCTTCTGTGGTCCTATCCTTATGCCATCTATAATGGAGTTCACACATATTAGTTTTTGTGAATCGGTTATCTTTTTAGTTCCAGGATTGTGGACATGAGCTGGTGGGAGTTCAGAGTATAGAGTGAATTGAATGATTGCATGAGAGCCTTTTTGAAGTGGTCAAATGTTGCAGATTGATGTAGAGGTTAGACATTGCAATGGGCCTGGTTTAAGAAATCTACAAGTGTATCCAAGAGTTTTTTCCTTAGGAAATAGAGATAATAAAAATGTGCGGGAGGGCAGTTAGGACAATGACTAGACTATGTAAGGTAGCTTGATCTGTAGGAGAAGAGTCCGTGGTTAGAGGAGAGTGAGTCAGTGTGTTGGAACAAAATATTGACTCCAAATGTGTCCCTTGATGGTGTGTTGATTAGAGCAGTGCTTCCCAAACTTGTTAGAACCACGACCCACTTGTTAGACCGATAAACTTTCGCGACCCACCTAGCTTTAATGGACATGAGGTGGGTGATTTTTTTAAATGTAACTAAAGCATCATGTGGCAACGCACTTTCATTTACGTATAGCACATTTTTCATTGAAATGGGCACTAAATTTGTATACATGTATAGTATTACTGATAAAACTATATTGGACTCAAATAATATTGTGTGGAAAATGGGTTTTAGTGAATATTTATCATTTTTGCTTCACCAAGTAAAGAGAGTAAATTTGTATTGATCCTATTAAATTAGTAGTTTCGTTCACACTTCAGAATTACAAAAAATGTGCTTCATTTTTGCTTTCCTAACTGCTGAATGTGTACAGTTCATTTACAGGTATTTACGTTTTGTTGTGCATTACCAATAAATGACATCCTACAGTCTTTCCTTTCAAACTCCAAGTACCCCAGCAAGATTGTCACATAATTCACTTTCCTTTTCTCTCTCCAACTGCAAAGTGAGAGGAGTGTCTAAACATCAATCCCCATGTTAACAAAATAAGCAGCAATTTGTCAAAAGACATAGCCTAACATTTGACCTCTGTCTAGGAAATGTGATGAAATACATACAGAATTTAAAAATATTTTTATTTATTGCTTGAACTTTCACCACCCACAGTTTGGGAAACACTGGATTAGAGTAATCTGAGAGGAGGGGTAAATGGCCAGGTTTAAGTTGTTAAAGTCCCTGAGAATGAATTTCGAAATTAAATCTAATTCCTCGAAGAAATAACTAATAACATCTGGGAGCGTCAATAGTGGTTCACAATATTTGCTTTGAAATGTGTAATTATTAAAATAGACTGATGTTCCAAGGTGGATATGGGAGATATGGGTGTTTGAGTGGGGACAATCTTTCATACACCCTTCCCTTTGTGGTTGTTGCATTGTGTGTTGTGCCATTATCAGTGTACAAGGAAGCTGGTGTAGCTTTGGGATGTTTCCATGTCTCAGTGACAGCAGTGAAACTTAATGAGAGTTTGCATAGAGATGTAAACTGTTATGGGTAGCAAGATAAAGAAGTGGAACGTTAGTTGGGGTGGGTGCTTGATTCCACTCCGCCGGCGGAGTTTGCGGAGTTTTGCCCACTCCGCTTGGTTTCGGAGTTCCAGCAAAACTCCGGCAACCACCGCGTGGCAGAGATTTTTCTCGCATGGAGCTCGCCAATGTTAAGTTGGCAAGCACAAGCGAGAATTTGTGTCCCCTACCATGATTTTCGGGTGCTAGGACGCCTCTCGGTGAGATTTCTCAACTCGGGCACCTGACTAGAAAATCTACTTGAGCGGCAGAAAGAAGCAGCGCCTGCTGGCGAGCTACGCAGTGCCATTCCCAGTGATTTTACAGCATGGAGCAAGCTCCTGGCGGTAAAATATGCGCAAGCAATGCGATGTGCTGAATTCCACCCGCTCGCGGAACTCCGCGGAATCTACGGACAAACTCTGCGAGTTCCACCCACCCCTTTACATTAGTAGCAAGATGTATTGTTGGTAGGTTGCATTGATTGTGGTTTGTTATATTGCTGATAGTGATGTAAAAAGGTAGCACTGTTATGAAGACAAGTATTGTAAAATGGGCTGTTTAATAGCAATGAGCATGTTTATAAAATGGACATGTGCTGTAAGATTCAGTGTAATAACCATAATATATTGCAGAATAAAGCAACTTGAAAGTCTGACTAGTTGAGTTAGCAAATGGGTGTGTGTGTATATTAAGAAACGTAAATGAGTTTGTGAGAGGCTGACCTGGTATATGATGTACACTTATGTAAGTGGACACCCTGCACCAGTCCAGACAACCCTTATGGTGATTTAGGAGGTCTTAGACAACCATAGAAAGCTCTCTAAGTGGTAGCTGTGGAGAACAGCCTTCAGGCTTAGTCCAGAAGGAGTGTAAAGCAGCTTGTTTTACCAGAATGCAATCTTATAGGTATAGATTAAATGAAAAAGAACCACACAAGGTATTTATAAAAATATGTATTTATTATATAATGCTCTTTAAGACGTTTAGATATCTCCTACCCGGAGATGTGCACAATGCACACAATATTTTGTATGGAAATCACGTAAATAGCACAGAATACACAGTGAACTCCGGGGGGGGCCAAACCATATATTAAGAAAGTGGTATAAGAACCACAACTCGGGTCAAGACAAGGTCTAGAAGACGTAGAAGTGCTGGGCCCCCAAGGAATAACCCAAGGTGAGTGAATAGGAACCCCACAGAGATCTTGTGCAGTGTGGGAACACGACCGCGTTCTCCGTACAAATCAAAGTGTAAGTTGTGGTTGGATTTTTAAAGAAAAGGGACCCTTCTCAGTGGACCTTGAAGAAACCCCGTGGAAGACAGAAGGTTGGAGAGCCACCCCACCCGTGGATACCCTAGTACCCATGTTACCTACACCAGGGAAGCTGGGTGCATAGGTGCGAAGTGGTGTCGGAAACCGCTGTAGTTTCCAATGGAGGACTTCAGGAAAGTGCCGTTGCTGGAGAAGGAGAAAGTGTCCGGTGGAATCCGAAGGTGCATTCTAGTTGAGAGGTACCTGCAAGCAGAGGGGACAAAGTCTATGTCACTCAGGAGTGACCCGGAGACCTGGAAGACGAATGCCCACCGATGTCGGGTGTTGCAGGAGAGGTGACGGTGACCTTCACTCTGCAGCTGTGAGGACCATGCGACGCTGAGAAAGACCAGGAGCTGTGCACGAGCTGTCCCATGACGGATGTCGCGAGCTGAGGGGTCGGTGTCTGTCGGAAGCACCAACAAGCCTTGGCAACTGCAAACAACGTGGATGTCGAAGAAGGTGCAATGTTGGGACCAGTAAGGTCCAGGGGGCTCACCACAAGCAGGGTAGTCAAGGCAGGCCCCGAGCAATCAGGGGTGCCCAACAGAAACTAAGATGACCCACAGGCACTGGAGTCGCAAGAGGACCGTGAGCAGCTCACCAAAAGATGCAGGCCACGATGCAATTGATGCGGTGTGGACGAAGATTCTGGTCACTGGAGATGCTCGCGGTTGGGGCTACTTGGAGCACGAAGATCTTGAGGGAAGGAAGCCAACAAGCCTTGGCAACGGCAAGTTGACGCAGTGCACAGGGGTTCGGTTCCTGCGGCTCCCACGAGGGATACTGGCCTCAAACTAGGTGAGAGGGCAGGGCAGGCCTCGAGAGCTGTGGAGAACCACCACCTGTATTGTTGAATCTTTTGGAGTCCGTAGGAGCTCATGATCAGCAGACCGGTCAGCTTGGTTGTGGTGCCTGCAGATGCAGGGAAGTGACTCCTTCACTTCAAGGAAGATTCCTTCAAGTGTCTTGGATGCCCACAGGCCTTGATAGGTTCCTGTATGGTGCACAGACACAGACAATGCAACAGACTGAAAGGGGGACGAAGTCGAGCCCAAACTAAGTCCAGCGAAGTCCAGAGTGCCCAGTCGGTAGAAGTTGAAGTGGTGTCTAAATTGAATCGTGTCCCACCCACGAATCTAGGGACCCACCCACAGGTAAGCCCTTAAGTACCCTAAGGAAAGGGTTGGGACGATTCGGGGACCCTCCCAGGGGAGGGCCTGGACAGTGGGGAGGTTACTCCCATGTCCTTTGTCCAGTTTCGCGCCTAAGCGGGAGCCAACGGCTCCCAGAGCTGGTTTGAACTGGGCTATGCATGGGGACACCAAATGTGCCCCTCATGCAGACTGAGTGGCACTGGGAAGCGCACCCACCCTGCCCCAAAACACTAAATCCTGTCTGGGAGGTGGTCACACCTCCCTGTGACAGATACCTATTGTTCTGCCTTCCCCTGCTCGAGCTTGGCTCAGCAGCAGGAGGGCAGAATTGTGTCTCTGGTTGGCAGCAACCATTTTGTGTTGTTCGGGTCTGGAACATGGAGAGCCTAATGGAGGGCTCTTCCAGTGCTTGGAATCATACTCCCACACCGTTTACGGTGTGGGGGTATGATTCCAACATGTTTGATACCAAACATGATAGGACTCGTTGCAGCCAGTTTCGAGATGGTCATCGCGTAATTACGCAGTGCCCCTCTATATGGTATATGGCTGCTTCACTTACAACCCGGGAGAATGGACTCCGTAGGCTGTAGGGGTGTCCTGCTCATGCAGGGGCACCCTCACACTTAGAACCAAGCACCCTGCCTTCAGGATTTTAAAGGCTTGCTATAGGGGTGACTTATAGGATTTAAGTGCTGTGACCCTAGATATAGGAAACCTATATCTTCCGTAAGCGGTGCTAGCACCAGCTTACACAGGCTGCAATGGCAGGCCTGTAGTTACAGTTTGAGTGGTCTCCCATGTGTGTCATAATACATGCTTCAACCCATGGGGGACCTCTGGGGGTACCTATGCCCTGGGTACCTTAGTACCATCTACTAGGGACTAATAAGGGTACCCCAGTATCCAGTCTGGGATGTGCCTAAGTACAGAACATAACAATTTGGGGGAGAAAGCAGAGGGACTGGGGTCATGATTAGCAGGATCCCAGTCAGACTAGTCAACAACAGCTTAGCACCAGGCAAAAAGTGGGGGTAACCATGCAGAAGGATCCTACCTTCCTACAGAGTTGTGTTAGTATATGAAGTCATTCACGAGGAAAGAGCTGTGTCTTGATGACTTAACAGTTGGTAAAGACTAGATGTTGAATATTTTCTATTGTGTCTTTAACAAAGTCATGATGGCTTCCTCCTGCACATTATGGGGGAAAGTCCACATATCATTGTGGATCAGAATCGCCAGATGTGTCCTCTGTGTATTTTAGCCCCTCCCTACTTTTAAAATTACAGACTAATAATGGCTAATAGCTCTCACTTTATTTTTCTGTCACCATTTCTTTACTGTGTGTCAAAGACTTTAGTTTTAATCCGTTATCTGCTTCATCGTATTAATATTTTATGCCTCATCGTATTATTATTATTATTCAGTTATAGTTTTTATTTCACAGACATTTTGCTTTGCAGCAGTTATACATTCAATAAATCTGTTTGTAGATGTACAAATCCCTGCTACAGTTGAATATGTATAATATGTAAAAACATAATTTGTATGGAATTTAGGGACAAACAATGATTGGTTTATAATTAAAATCAGTTTGCACTTAAATAAAACCTTTTATATCTTTAATCTTGAATTCTCTGCCATTTCAGTTTCAGTAAAAATTGTGATAGGTCCCTTGAATTAGAAAGTTGTCTATTCTGGCATATGGAGTTTCAAAGCGCTCTGTGTTATTTTAACTTGTGCAAATGTGATAGCATGCTATGCGGCCCCTTTCATATTAGAACTGTACTGTCCATGTTCATTGATTTTATTCTATGTAATAAGATGTATATGGCTTCTTAGTATAAAATAGTATCCTTCTGGGTACTTTTGGGCTTCTGTTGAGCCGGATATTGTTCAGCCACTATATCCAACCACGGACAGGCCTCATACCTTTTTGCAAGCTAGAATGGTAGACTTCTGTAATCATTGCATAACTCTTGTTCTGATTGCATGCCCCCAATCACTCCAATGGCCGGATGTTTTCTTTTTTTTTTAAATCTTTTTTATTGAAAAAATCAACATAAAAACACTACAAACCAAAGCAAGTGCAGTGTGGAGCAGTCATCAACACTTTTCGGTAATCGCAATATATTAGTACAGTAAAAGACAAATCGTCGCACAGGGTCTACAGTATAATCACATGTTTCATAGTTCCCATTATATTCAAAACATTAAATGTCCTCATTATCAGTCGCCAGTGAGGGAGGATCACTGAACGGGGTACATAGCAAACCTCTACTCTCATTCCAGGGCCCCCAGATTTTTGTCCATTTATGCGGGCATCCCCTGCTCTCGTAAATAACCCTCTCCGCTTGCATACACCAATCCATATCTGACCAATGGTTGGTGATGGGACGGGAACTACAGAAAATATCTCACCTGCTGTTCATTAACGGCTTTGGCTCCAACTGGACTATCATGTAGAATTTCAGACCTTGCTCCCGATTCACATTGTACACCTATCTTCTTCATAGATGCACAAGTAACTGCATTTGCAAGTGAAAAATCCCATTATGAATCAGAGAATTGGGAGCTGTTGGATAGAGTGTGCTCACACAGATCGTCCAGTTTGGCAGAATTTCCTTGTGAGCTAAATCTACCTGAGCTGTATCTGTAGGAGGGAGTGTCTGGGTGGATCCATCGAAACAAGTTGGTTATCACACAAAAATTCACAAGTTTGTGGGTTTTTACAGTTGCAGGTTTTCCCCTCAACCTAGAAATTGATGAATATATATTCCCGTCAAGTGCAGTAGTATATGCATTTTCATGGTGGCACTGGGATGGGATGACCCCCAATTTTGATGGTGAGTAAAATAGAGTTTCTACTTAAGGACTATTATGTTCCCATGGAGAAACAAAAAATGCAGTCATGGTTCAACATGTGAAAAACAAATCCGCACCTGTTAATTTTCACATATGGCAAAACGTTGTGAATGCGAGTATCACAGTGAATTTTCAACCATTGTAGATTCTCTGGTGTACTTCATGAACTCTGAATTCCTCAAAAGTTGAAAATGTACTCCAAACATAGACATAACTGTATGGGAGAATATTGCTAGCATTTTCTCTTGGAGGTTTATGAATTAAGCCGGGTCTGTGGCTCGGTGGACTAATGCATCAACTCTAGGGATCTGTGTTTGATATCATGGTCACGGTTTGAATCCTGGCAGGACCACTCAGCCTTACATTCTTCTAAGGTAGATAAAATGAGTACTATTTCGTTGTTTTTTTTTTTTCAGCATCAAGATATGCATAAAGGTGAACATGCGCAATGCAAATGCACATTACGCCATATTCACTCCCTTTGTGTGGCACATATAGCCCATTATCAGACTGCACTGACTTTCTTTCTAAGCAGTTATCCTGCTATGTTTTTCCTCTACACCATTCTATTCAAGTCACAAGCGGCTCTTTACACTTCAAAGGACCCTAGAGTATTGTCTTGTGATAGAGCTCTCAAGCAGAACTGCCAAGTCATGGAATAAGCTTGCTATAGTGATCTTGGCTTCATGTAGCAACTGGAAACGTTTTGTGTCGCCCAGACATTGTCATTTTAACACATTCTGATTGCTGCTACTTTAACCCGTTGCGTAAAGAGACTGCTTGTCGTTTAAAAAAACTCCTAACCGGGGCGTGGCCACGGAAGCAATGGAGTAAGACGTGTCTCTGGCAAGCTCTGTCTCCCCGGGGCCCGCTATACTACAATTCTATGCACCGAAGCGGCTCCGGTGGCCTGAGACGCTCGTTACTGCTCCTGGAACCTGGGGGGCTCACCTGGCAGCTGATCGTAGACTAAGCGGCCGGATCCTTGGATCGTTGGAGCTCCGCGACAGGGAGCGGCGATCGGCGACCGCCATCTTGGTGCTGGTACTAGTGGCCCGCGGACGGGCCCAGGGTGTTGTTGATTGCCCCCAAAGCCTGCAGCAGCCTGCCCGGGGGGTGCCCGATCCCCCGGTTGCACTAAAAGGCAACACCTCCCTCTCCTGGGCCAACGAGGACTGGCCCACATCGCTGGAGCGCAGCAGCGGAGGGCGGTGATCGGCGGCCGCCATTTTGGGATTTAGCCCGCGGATCGCGAGCGGGCCCGGAGGGATCACCAGTTGCCCTTCGAACACTCCACAGCTTGCCTGGTGAGTGCCTGCGCCTCCGACTGACCTGGCAGGCAACACCCTGCACCCCTGGGCCAACGCAACCTGCGGGGGGAGCAGAATCTGCCATATTTAACCGGGCGTCCGCGGCGTGCCTGACCCCCACACCGCGGATCATCACTTGCGCTCAGAGACCGCCGCAACTAGACTGGTGAGGGCCCGGGCCCTCGACTGACTTGGCAGGCAACACCCTGCACCTCTGGGCCAACGAAAACTGCGGGGGGAACGGAGGCTGCCATCTTGAATCAGGCCTCCGCTGCGCGCCCGACCCCCCCACCGCCACATATGTTCCAGGCCTCACTCGACCAGCCTACCGGGGTGGACTCATGCCCGTTCTTCCAGGGAGGTCCCCCGGCGGCCGAAAAGACGGTTGGTGGAGGCGCTTGTCGCTTCAGATCCTGCAGTGGGCAGAGCTGGATGGCGGACTTATGGATGGATGGGCCTTGCATGGAACTGGATGCCCCCGCTGACGGTGGGGCACAGCACAGGACGACCTCTGCCACTACACAGAGCGAAGAGCCCTAAGAGCGAGCGGCCCCCGCATATCCAACGCTGTTGCCTGGGCAGCCTGGACTGGTGCACCTTCCCGTCGACTCACGTGAGGCGGCCGGACGACAGGCCTGCAAGGATGCCGCACGTGGATCAGAAGCTGGCTCACCTACCTTGGGTAAGCCGACGCTGGGTGTCTGAGGAGGGAGCCCACTACGGCAGCGCACATTTGGCGCGTGGAGACCCTTGGGGTACCTGCGACATCCGGGGGAGGACCGTGTGCTGGACAGCCTTCCCTTCTGAGCGGCGGATCGCGAATCTCCTGCCTTGAAGCGCAGTGCTGGGCGGCAGCGGCCCAGTAGAGTGCCATGGGACTTTGAGTAGGGAGACTGGGACACCCCGGGGTGCTGTCGAGGGTGCGGTGCCCCTCCCTCCGCTCACAACATAGCTGCCCCAGCCGACGGGCGACAGTTCTAGCGTAGTAGCGATCCTACTCGTGGAACCCTATATCCTAGCGCTGCCATACACTTGCTATGCCACGCTCTAAGGCAATCAAAGACAACCCGGTGACATCCCTGTGGAACAAGGCCCCACAGCCAGCGGAAACAATGCAGGCCTCAGCTTCGAACCCGACACCGCGGGAGGTGAACCCTTTGTGCCAATCACGCAAGGATACATGGACCATTTCCTCCAGGAGATACGGACAGACATCTCCTCCCTCAAAGAGGAGTTTAAGTCGGGCCTCTGCGACATCCGGAGAGAGGTGACCGAGATAGGAGACAGGGTGGACGACCTGGAGCGGACGGTCGATAACAGATCAGAAGACCATGAGATGCTGCTGAAGCGCATCAGTACACTAGAGTACCAACACATCGAGCTCCAGACCAAGCAGGAAGACCTAGAAAATAGGAGCCGCCGCAACAATATTCGCATACGGGGGTCACGGCAGGTGCGGAAGGCACAGACATTGTGGCATTCACGGCAGAGCTCCTGCAGGCGGTCCGAGGAGACGATGATGCATCCCCACCCGCCCTCGATCGGGCCCACAGAGTCTCCGTGAGAACGGCTCGAAAAGCAGCGGGCCGGACATCCTGACCGGGGTGCACTTCTTTACCGACAAAGAAGAGATCATGCAGGCGTCCCGCAACAAGGCAGAGATCAGGTTCCAGGGGCACACGCTTCAGCTCTACCAAGATCTCTCCGCAGTCACCCTCAGCAAAAGGCGAGACTTCAACCCTATCACCGATAAGCTGCGGACACAGGGTATCCGATACCAGTGGGGCCACTCCTTCGCACTCCTGTTTCAGTGGGAGGGCAGGCGCCGCTCTCTTCACTCGTTGGCAGAGGCCAAGACACTGCTGGGTCTAGCGAATGACCCCCCGACAGAAGAAAGCTCTACCTCCTTGGGCACCTTGGGACGTGATCTCAAGCCGGGATGGACCACAGTACCCCAGCGCCGCACCAATAAACAGCAAGCAGAACTATCGTCTCAAGCGGCAAAAAAGGATATAATCGACCACCTGCTCACGCTTAGCAGGGGCCCCTCTCCTGCCCACTCAACTGCCGAATCTATCTGAAAGCGACCCACCCTGATGAACGCCATACTTGATGCGCACAGACCCGGTCTTAGCCGGACAGCGGCTCCAAATCAAAATGGATGGCGGCGACGGGCCCTTCACCCAGGAACTATAGAGGTAACTGGTGGGCTCCGTGGACACACGGGGCCTGCCTTGAATGTACTCCGACACCCCAACTACACCCCCGATGACCCGCCTCCCAGAACCTTCTCTCGAAGAGGGTGACTCCTCCAGCGGATCAGAGCACCTTGGTGCTGGTCTCCACGGTCCGAGAAGGCCTTGTTGGGCCCAGTTGGCCCGCTGTTGGTTTTTGTGTTACCTTGGTTGTTTTTACAGGTCGGCCATGACAACACTCGTAGCAATGAAAGTGGGGTAACAGATGGTGGCCTAGAGGGCTGGGGACCACTTGGCCTGGCTGAGGCGGGAAGGCAAACACAGGGTGCGGGGACAGTGACTCGGGCCTGCAACACAACATATGTCAGCCTATCGAAGCAAGACCCTACACATAAGCCGGGGGTGCCCCTCTTGATCACCCACTTCCCATGGGAGACCCAAAACTACTCTCATTAAATGTCCGGGGCCTAAATTCTCCAAACAAACGCAAGCAAATATGGCGCTACATCTTACATCACGACCCAGACGTCATAATGCTGCAGGAGACCCACCTGATGAAGGCAGATCTGCACCGCATGACACACCCGAAGTATCCCCACTGTTACTGGGCCTATGCCACCTCTAAAACCCTGGGGGTGGGGGTGCTGTGCAAGGCCAACTATTGTAACTCGAGTGACCCGGGATGGGGAGGGCCGATATCTGAGACTGCAGCTGCTACGGGGGAAATGACAGTTGACGCTACTTAATGTTTATGCCCCAAACACTGCTCAAGATGCGTACATCAGGTGCGTGTTATCTGAACAGCTCGAGGGGATAGATGGGGACATAGTGGTATGCGGAGACTTCAATTTGGTTTGGGACCCTACCCTAGATAGAAGACACACGACATTTCAAAACACTGGGGCAATGTTGGCACACCTTAAGAGGGACATTGAAGAATGGGGCCTAGTAGATGCCTGGCGGTACAAACATCCTGACGTAAGGGATTACTCCTACTATTCACATGTGCACACTTCCTACTTGCACATCGACTACGCCTTCGTCACACCATCTCTCCTTACATGCCTGCGCTCAGTGGAGCTCTCGGATATTTCCATCTCTGACCATGCTTATCTCGAACTCACATGGGAAGTGAGAAGGAGGAAGGCACTCTACATCACATATGGTGGTCATGCCAGGTGATAGCCACCTTTTGGAAGGAGGTCCTGGGACATATTAAGGGCGTCTTGGGGTACCCGATCCCACATTTGCAACACGTGGCAATCCTAGGTATAGGTCCCTCTACCCTAGCAGCAATGACCTGGCGGACTGGGCCCTCATCAGCCACCTACTCCTAGCAGCGCGACAGCTTATAGCGTGCACATGGAAACAAACCTCACCTCCCCTCTGTGGCCCAGTGGTTCGTCAGAGTGTGGCACATACTGGCAATGGAGAGACTCTCCCATAATATATCGAACACTGAAAAGAAATTCCAACGCATCTGGCAGTCACTGATTTCCTATTTAATGCGCATTGAGTTCACTTGCTTCAGCCCCCCAAAGCTGAGAGCCCTTCAGCTTTTCCCCAGCGATTGAAAGGCACCTTTGCCCAGCCTCCATGGATAGCTCCGAATACTCTGGACGCTGACCCCTCCCCCCACACCCCCTCTCCCTCACGTTTTACTGCATGGAACACGCTAGACACACCACTTACCACACCACTTACCACACCACAACCTGTACAGTTTCTGTTTAATCGCTGTTGTCAGTTTTCATTTCTTTCCTTTTCCTCTAATGCCACCCTGGCCATACGAACTGCCACGCATTCTAACACGTAGTGCATCTGACATAGCGGGGTAACAATCACAGCAAGGGTTGCTTAGGAGCATGCTCCCCGATCCCACACATCTGGTTGCACCTCGCTGGGGCCCCTGAACATCGAATTTACATGCTACTGGTTATGCTATATAACTTCACGCCTCACATGGCTAGAAGACCCTCCTACAGCCTGTTTAGTCTATGTACAATGATTAACCTTACGCGGTCAGCCTTAAGTGGTTGTAGGCGACTTGCTGTGTATTCCCTTGCTGGTTATTCTGGTGTCCTTGTCAGTCTTCACGCTGCCGGCCCGGCCAGGGTTGTAGGCGCCATGCTGTGTTCAATATTGATTGCCTTTTATAAAGGTTTTGAAAAACAAAAAAAAACTCATAACCTTAACATCCAACTTAACAAACTTATGCTTATCCCACCACTTATGCTCTGCAGTTGTTTCATAGATTCACTGCGTTGTGTGTGAGAAGATATTTGGCTGTGCCGCCTCTGAGACTTTCTACCCCTCAGTCTTGCCTTCAAAACACCCTATAAGTGTTTCATCCTCATTAACCCCCAATAGCGTGCCCAGCATGCTATTTTCCATACCAGGGAGATAAGTGAACCTAAAACTTTCCCCTGGGGAGTCCAGCAATCCCAGGGCTCACCTCATGTTCCACAGGTGAAGAGTGATCGCCAAAAACCTAAGACCAGGTCTGTGATGACAGTCTGCGTAGGCAGACAAGAAAAAACAAGAAGTTTGCTGGATCGTCTCCATCTTTATTGCCCAAGCATTAGAAACAGCAATGGAAGAACATGTAGGGCTTAGTTTTGATTGGCTTAAGCTTGGTCATGTGCTACCTAGAGAGAAAGTGGGATTAGAAATAGGTTGAGGAGGTAACAGTTTTCCCCAAATAAGTATTCTGCAATGTTGTATTACTGCCTGGCCCATTACTGCATGTTAATATCAGGGGGCGCTTGCAAATTGCTGCCTTTGAAAACGAACGTTCTCTTCCAGGGGATCCTCATCAATAGTCATAAGCACTGAATATTCCCGCCCACGTGCGGGGACCCCGGAAATATAAAAATTATATATGGAAATCACATATATACAGCTCTACATATATGCATATACATATATCATTTTTCTCATACCAATGCAGCTCTCAATAGGAGGCTAAACAATGTAATCACACACATAAAAACTACTTTTGTCAATATATAAAAACACCAGAGAACAACTAGCACTTGAACTCGGCTTTTTAATGAGCAAAATACTCATAAATAGTAAAAACTGCAAAATAAGTAGACATTGTTAGCCTACAGGCTGCATTGTAAACCAATAGCATAGAAAATGAAAACATTTTCAACAAAAAACTGGCACCGTGCCTTTAAGGCAGCCATGACCCCTAGCTTCCCATCATGACCTCAGGGGTGACAGTTAGGTCAGTTGTTCTTTCCGGCTCCTTCAGTCAGGACCCTGGATTTTCAGCTCTTGTTTTTTTTGACTTTCTGTCAAAAAATATCTATATAAATCTAGTTTTTTCTACTTTCACTCGACGTCTTTTGGTCCTAGAGTGCAAGTAGCTCCTTTTTTTGTGTTTCAGAAAAATGGATGGAAGGCGATCTGTGGCTCTCTCTTTCCTTAGGAGACTGCACAGGAGGCGTGAAGCTCAGCTCTTCATGCCTTGTTGGAGAATCTTGGTGACCCCCTGACACTGGGCTGTTGGACGTCGAGATAACCACCTCCGGGGATCTGGACGAACCTGAAGGTGACGAAGACAGGCTCACTGGAGGTGAGGCGTCTCCAGAAGGGCGCTTTGACGTTGACCTGGAGCGTCTAAGCGTCGACTGCCCTCTCAACGGAGACGTATGTCTCGACGTTGACTTTCTTCTCTTAGAAAGTGGACTTCTCGGCGACGAACGTCTTCTCCAACACTGGTGCAGTGTCCTGCTTTGACACTCCCTGCACCCTTTCAGGAGATTGCTGTCTCGACGCCGACCGGCGTTGGACTGCCGGCGACGGAGGTCTTGGTCTCGACGCCGAAGATCCACTCGGCGGAGTCATCCGCCTCGACGGCGTGGAATGATGTATCGACCTTAGAGTCTGCTTCGACGCCGAAGGAGGTGTCCTGTGTCTCGACGCCGAAGATCGTTGCTTTGATCCCGGCGGAGATCTGTGTCTCGACGTCGATCGCCGATGAGGAGGCTACGACGGAGAGATGCGCCCGACGCCGATCGCCGCTGATGAGACGGGGAGATGTGCTTCGACGCCGATCGCCGTTGATGAGGCGACGACTGAGCGCTAGTGCCTCGACGCCGATCGCACCTGCGACGACGGAGCGCTGTGCCTCGACGTCGATCGCGCCTGCGACGACGGAGCGCTGTGCCTCGACGCCGTACACCCACCCGGCGCCGACGGAGACCTGTCTCTCGACGTTGAGCGCCGCCTGGTTGACGTCAACGGAGGACCTGTTACCTTCGCCGACGAAGATTTCGTAGTCGAATGATGATGCGCCGGCATCACCGAAGTCTTCAACGCCGATTTCTTCGTCGCCGATTTCTTCGACGTCGATACCGACGCCGACGGAGAACAGGTCGGGACTTTTCCTCTCGACGTCGACCGAGTTCTTCTCTTCTTCTGCCTCACAGGAGACCTACCTCTTTCAGAGAGGCCATAGAGACGGATCCTGTCCCTCTCCTTGATAGTCCTTCTTGATAACTTCTTACAATGCTGGCAGTTGTCAGAAGAGTGGGACTCGGGAGGCAGAGAATACACACAGGATGTGTATCTGTTCTGGCCTTCTTCTTGCCACATGACGGGCAAGGATCGAATAAAGAAGGCATTTCCAAAAAATAAACCTTTTCTGAAACACAAAAAGGAGCTACTTGCACTCTAGGACCAAAAGACGTCGAGTGAAAGTAGAAAAACTAGATTTATATAGATATTTTTTGACAGAAAGTCAAAAAAAACAAGAGCTGAAAATCCAGGGTCCTGACTGAAGGAGCCGGAAAGAACAACTGACCTAACTGTCACCCCTGAGGCATGATGGGAAGCTAGGGGTCATGGCTGCCTTAAAGGCACGGTGCCAGTTTTTTGTTGGAAATGTTTTCATTTTCTATGCTATTGGTTTACAATGCAGCCTGTAGGCTAACAATGTCTACTTATTTTGCAGTTTTTACTATTTATGAGTATTTTGCTCATTAAAAAGCCGAGTTCAAGTGCTAGTTGTTCTCTGGTGTTTTTATATATTGACAAAAGTAGTTTTTTATGTGTGTGATTACATTGTTTAGCCTCCTATTGAGAGCTGCATTGGTATGAGAAAAAATGATATATGTATATGCATATATGTAGAGCTGTATATATGTGATTTCCATATATAATTTTTATATTTCCGGGGTCCCCGCACGTGGGCGGGAATATTCAGTGCTTATGACTTTGATGAGGATACCCCTGGAAGAGAACTAGGATTACAGGTAAGTAACTTATCCTTCTTTACGTTCTGAAGTCATGGACACTTGCTGCATTGTCCTTGGTGCCTTTGTCAGCGTCCATCTGTGTAGTAGTTTCACAGATCTGGGGGATTGAGGTACTGGTGCAAGTGAACATGCATAACCTGCATATGGCAGTATGCCTCCTTATGCTTGTTTTCATTTAGCAGATCAGTCCTATGTAGGCACTGAATGGCTGTCACCTTTACTTAAAAACGTGGATTGCCAATCATGTCGGTGTCCTGAGCCAACAGCAGTAAATCACCTCTTACTCTAAAAAAGCCATGCAGCGACATCTGAGTTATTTTTCTAAGTGAATAGATCTGTAATGAATATCTTGGCTATTCAGATACCACTTTTCTTTTTTTTACAAAAAGATTAAAAGGACCACAGATTTGTGAGTGTGTGAGGTTGAGTAGAACTTGAGCAATTCTTTTTTTTATAATTCTTTTTATTAAACATACATCGGTTCCAATAAACATTACAGAGGGTTCGCCAAATCATACATTACAGTCGGTACAGGAGGAAATACGTCGGCTTTCTACATGATAGAGGAATGTTACAGGGTGTGGGGGTCATTTTGTTCGGGACAATCAGGAGGCATACAGATCTCTCCCCGGTAGGTATTCCAGGGGCTCCATATCCGAGACCATTTTTGGGGCACCCTCTTGCCAGGTAGACTGTTTTCTCCCGAAACATGCACCAGTCAAGGTTCTTCTCCCATGCTGCCAGTGTGGGTGATAGTGTGGCCCCCATAGTTGAGCAATGTTGCGTTTTGCCAGCATGAACCCCAGTGTAGCCCACCGTGTCTGATTTGTGTTGAGATCCGTAGGTTCCCACAGATTGAGAAGGCATCGTCGTGCCTCCGGGCGGAGGTGAACCTGTAGTACCGCATTAATAGTGTCATGGATCTTGAGCCAGAAGGATATGATATGTTCGCACTCCCAAATTATGTGTATGAATGTCCCTACGTGACCACATTGCCGCCTACAGTTCCCATTATCTGACCATCCCATGTGTACCAAACGGGGTCCTGTCACATAAATTCTGTGGAGGATTTTAAGCTGTACCAGCCTCAAACGTGCCGGGATAGCAACCTCCCTGGGGTAAGCCACCGCCAGCTGCCAGTCCTCATCATCCACCTCCACCCCATCCTGCGTCCATTTCTCACGGAGTGATTGAAGGGGACTCTCCATGTTGTTGATTAACTTTTTGTAAATCAGGGAGATGGTTTTCTCGGGAAGGTGGCCGTCTAATATTCTGTCCTCCAGCGGAGAGGCCTCTGGAGGGGACGTCCCCTTAGGCAGCAAAGATTGCAGTGAGTGCATGACCTGCAGGTATCGGAAATACTCGGTGGCTGCTAGATCGTAGTCCGCCTCGAGCGTGTCAAAGGATTTAACCCCTCCAGCCCCCAAAGGTCCCTAATGTGTGAGATACCGATAAGGTCCCATCTGTCAAAGCCCTTCGATTTCCATAAGTCGCCCAATCTTTCTGAGTCCCAAAGTGGAGTGGCTAATGTCAGCGTGTTTTTCCATCCCAGTGAGGCGATAACATCATGCCAGATCTGGACAGAATGTTTGGTGGGGCCAGTCAAGGTGTATCGTCTGGGCCGTGAGTATAGCGCCCTGTTATAATTACCATCTGGGAGGAGCCATTTATCCATGGCGTATCCGGGATCGTCTGCACGGCCATACATGCCGTGGTTGATGGCTGCTAGGTGAGCCGCCCAGTAGTATTTCTTGATATCTGGGAGGCTAATACCACCGTCATACCAATTCAGTGTTAGTTTGGTCAGGGCGATTCGAGGTTTTCCATCCCACAACAGGTCTCTCTGCAGGCCCTCAATTTCCTTGAAATATTTGGCGGGAACAGGATCCAGGGTGTTTTGCAAGGTGTATAGGAATCTAGGCAGGGACATCATTTTGAATAGGGCGGCTCTGCCCAGAAGGGAGAGGGGTAGCGACCTCCAGTTGGCAATATCGCTTTTAAGTTTACGAAGGGGGGAGAAGGTTTTGAGTATACCGGATTGCGGGATCTAGCGAAATGAAAATCCCCAGGTATTTGAAGCCTGCCGTGTTGATTTGTATGGGGCAGTTCTTGGGAGGGACGGGTGGATCGCCCCACAGAGGAAACAAAAGCGACTTACTCCAGTTGATAGAGAATCCAGAGTATCGTCCGAATACCGCCAGGATATCTAAGATCACTATAAGGGATTTCCTAGGAGAGGCCAAATAAAGCAACAGGTCGTCTGCGTAGAGGGAGATTCGGTCTTCCCAGCCGGGAGACCATTCTAATCCCCGTATCCTGGGATCTCTACGGATCCAGGCTGCCAAAGGCTCCAGGGCCAGGGCGAAGAGGAGAGGCGAAAGCGGGCAGCCCTGACGGGTTCCCCGACTCAGCTGGAAGGTAGCTGATAACTTATTGTTAACCACCACTTGGGCTAGGGGTTCGTTATACAGAAGTCGTACCCAGTTTATGTAGTTAGGGCCGAAACCCATTTTGGCCAATACTGCCCAAAGGTAAGGCCATTCAATAGTGTCGAATGCCATGGTTGCGTCCAGAGACGCGATCATTGCTGGCTCTCGGAGAGTATGTGCTCTAGCTACTACCCCATGGACTCGACGCAGATTCAGGGCCGTGTTCCTGTGCGGCATAAAGCCGGATTGATCTGGGTGTACTAAGGCACTAATGACCTTGACCAAGCGATTGGCCAGGAGCTTAGCGAGGATTTTTGGTTCGGCGTTTAGGAGGAAATTGGCCGGTAGGAACTGCAGTCTGTTCTGGGTTTCCCGTCTTTATGGATGGTAACTATGGTGGCTATCCTCTGTTCCCTGGGCAGCATGCCCGTCTCCAGTGATTCCTCAAACATAGATTTTAAGTAGGGGAGAGTTTATCGGGTCGCAGCTTATAGAGCTCGATGGGGAGTCCATTGGGGCCGAGTGCCTTTCCCGATTTTAATGAACGGATCGATTGCGCTATCTCATCTGGGGTCAAGTCACTGTCCAGGAAATCCCGATTTTCTAAGGAGAGGCGGGGGAGTTTGATGTCATGCAACAGTTCTTGAGAGTCCTCCTCCGTATAGGGGGCCGCTGTCGTATAGACCGTTTGGTAATGGCTGGCAAAGCTATCGACTATCTCTTGTGGATTCGTGACGGGTATGTCCCCTTTTACTCTAAGCTCTGGCACCAGCCTGCTCGCCCATTCCCGTTTATCTAGCCATGCTATAAGCTTCCCTGCTTTGTCACCCAGGTCGTAGAGTCTACCCAGCCGCTCCCTCCCCAGGTTTTTGGCTTTGTCTGTGACTAAGGCCTTATAGCTGTGCTGCTTCAGGCTCAGGAGGTGAAGCTTCTCTGGCGTCACCCCAGACTCCAGTTCACTCTCCAATCTATCGATTTCAGCCTCGATGTCCAGAACTTCTTTCTGTTTTTCTTTCTTCGCACCCGAGATCAGCGATAGCGCCTGTCCCCGGATTACAGTCTTAAATGCTTCCCATAGGGACTTGGATGAGGAGACCGTCCCTTCGTTATCTAAGAAATAATTATCCATGGCTTCAATAAGGGCTGTGCGGATTTTGGGGTTGTGGAGATACCAGGGATTGATTGGGGCTAGTCTTCCTACTTTGTTCTGATGGAGGACCATGCGGAGCCATATCGGTGAGTGATCGGAGATGCCTCTCGCGAGATGTTTGATTTCGTGTATGAGGGATGCTTGTGCGGCTGGCAGCAAACAGTAGTCTAGGGCGGGAAAGGGTATGGTGTGCCCCGGAGTGAAAGGTGTGCTGTATCTGGTCTGGATGGTAAGTTCTCCAACCATCAACTAGCCCCATAGTTTCTAGGAAGTCAGGTAGCCAGCGGGAAGCGGACCCCACCTCACGCGGGGATGGCGGTCCAGGGTGCCCGAGACCACCGCATTGAAGTCCCCTCCGAGGACCACAAGGCCGTCTGGAATGGAGAGGAGGACCTTACCCAGGTCCGCAAAGGTGGTGCCCTGTAGGCCTGGCGGAACATAGATGGACATGAGAGAGATAAGACGGCCCTCCCAAGTTCCCGTAATACCAACGTATCTGCCCCGGTCATCCGCCCATGTGGAACTTATAGCGAGGGGGAGTGTGTTTTTCATCATAATGCCCACCCCTCTGGAGCCAGACGTGAACCCCGCGTGTGCTACCATTTTGTATCCTCCCCTATGCATTGCTTTACACAGATTACCAACCAGGTGCGTCTCCTGGAGCAGGACAACATCTGGAGATCTCTGTTTCAGGTACTGGAGAACTATGCTCCGCTTAATCTTGTCCCCAAGCCCGTTGACATTCCAACTTAATACCTTAATTGTCCCGTCCCCATAACCTCTGTCGTACAACTTGATAGATTTTAAAATGCCAGGAGAAACAAAGTCGACATCCCCTCTGTGGAAGAAACCATAATTGACACCGATGCAAAATTTCCAACAAATTATGAACAAAAATTCCCCCACCCAACAACCCCCTCCCTGCTGCCCTGCACTCTGGGCGTAGAACTGCCCATTTCAAACTTGCAGAGTGCCTGTCGCCCTAGCAAAAAACTAAAGGTAGAAAAAATAGGGGTATGGCTGTCCGTATCTCTGCCCCCTGTAAAAAGTAAAGTCTGTAACCCCAAGGAAAAGGCACCCCTCGAGGGTTGGAGTTTAAACAGTCCCGAAGAAGTCCCCTCCAGATCAAATGCGCAGCCGCCCAGTGCTTAACCTAGCTCGGATAAGGGCCAAAATGTCCCAGTGACATCCACTCTCCACCACCGTGTCTCATCCTGTAGGGGTCAGCGAAGTCTCCTCTCTGGGGTGACTATCCGGTGGGCCCGGAATCTTCCTGCTTTCAAGCCAGTCAGCTGCCTCTTCAGGATGCTCGAAAACCACGTCCGCCCCTCCGCCTCGACCCGCAAACGTGCCGGAAACAACATGGAGTACCTCAGGCCCCGCTCTCGAAGCTCCTCTTCACCACAAGGAAGGTGCGCCTCATCTTTTGCACTCTCTGTGTAAAGTCTGGAAAGAAGGTGATGCCTGCGTTTTCATAGTGGAGTGGAGCTCCTGTCCTAGCATTTTGGAGAATTACGTCCCTGTCCCGGAAGTTCAACACTCTCGCCAACATAGGGCGCGGAGGAGCCCCGGGTTTCGGACGCCCCCGGTACCCTGTGGGCCCTCTCAATAACAAAAAATCGGCTGAGGCCCTTGGGTTGGAGGTGCTTTAGGATAAGGTCTTCCACGAAGAGGTCCGGAGATTGCCCCTCCGCCCGCTCCGGAACTCCCAGAATGCGTAGGTTGTTGCGGCGTAGGCGCCCTTCATAATCATCCAGTTTCATTTCCGTGAATTTACGGAAATCCTGTAGGTCCGAGACCTCCCCTGGAGCTGTGCGACGTCTCCCGTCAGGCTGGTCGTAGCGATTTCCACCTGTTTGACCTTTTCCTTAAATGTGGCTAGGTCTGCTCTTATTAGGTTTACGTCAATCGCGATAGTGTCCATTTTATGTTCAAGAGAGGTCTTGACGCTTGTGATGGCCTCCATGACGTCTTTAAGGGAGAGTTCTCGCTCCTCTTCTTCTGGGTCCCCCAGGGGTGTGCCTCTGGATTGACGGCCCTGCAGCATGTCTTTGGGCATCGTGTATCGATCGAGTTTATTGGTCTGCGTTGGTTTAGACCCTCTCGTTCCTGGGGCTTGCTTTTCTCCATTGTGTCCGTTCCTCGTCGCACAAAGGGCTTGTGGTGGAATTAAACGAGGCGTCTATGGCCCCGGTAGTCAGGGGGTGCTGACTGGTAATGTGCCCGGCCAGTAGTCTAATGGTGTAGGCGGGGGAGGGGGCCCACGACTGTAGGATCTCGGTATGTGGTCCACGCGCACCCAGATCACTTTATGGTGGCAGCGCTGATTCAGGAGGCACCATATGGGGAGCCCAGCGCTCGCTTCGCCCTGCTAGCTGTTGCAGAGGCCCACTGGTGATAGGCGCAGGGCCGGCCGGCTCAAACACTCTCCTCCTCTCTTCGACTGGGCTGTGGCTATGAGTCCCCGGCGCCACCCCACAGTATGCCAGTGAGGGGGAAACAGGACCCGCAGCTGGTTGCGGACACTTCAGCGAGGGGGGGAAAGGACAAGGTCCACCGATGATGATTTCACTCGGGGACACCGCCCCAAGACACTCGGGCCCCCCGCCTCACCTCCAGGTCACGCAGTGCTCCGGTCCTGCCCCGCGGAGCAATGGCGTCTCAGGCCTCCGAGTCGATCCTCGGGACGGTGAGGGCTGCTACAGGTGCTTCCTGCCTGGACCGCCTGACGCCCACTCCGCCGATGCCGCCGCAGAGCGCAGGCGATTCTCAGGGCCCCTCGCCAGGCTCGCGGCTACGGCCGGGAAAGGCGGCTCCGTCCCCTCACCGCCGCGGCCTCACCGGCACTGTTCTCCCCGGCTTCAGCGCTGCGGATAGGCCCCACTCCGTTTGCTCCGGTTTCTCGGGGCACAGACGTTCGCTGGTTTCGGGGTCCGAGGTAATCCCCTCCGGTATGCCTCCGGTGTCTTTTCTCCTCCTCGGGGGGAGCGGATCAGTGTGGCGGATAGGCGTGTGGGGACAGGGTTTACGGAGCTACAGCGTTAGGCGGCCATTACGCTTCGGTGCTTAGCCACGCCCCGAACTTGAGCAATTCTTGAAGAGCAACTCTGTGACCTGGTTATTCTTTAGCACATAATAATGGGTCATTATTTTGTTGACTGGCTCTAAACACACGAATGAATGTTTGTCAACTTGCCAATGTTACAAATTTTGAGTTTGAAATGTACAATTCTACATTTTAAAAATACTTTTCAGTGCTACCTGAGTGAGACTCAAGTATAGTTAATTGTAAATGTATTGTAAGACCGTGAATAATTAGTTATTGCAAAAATCTCTTTCATCAGGTGGGAGTAACGTCTCAGAAAACGATGAAACTGTTACCTGCTTCTGGACGTCGAGCAACACAAAAGGTACAGATATTTCCCATATAACCAGAATGTTTCCACAGCTAAATAATGTTTTGATAGGAAATCACGAATTTGTGCCATTATAGTAGGCTTCTAAAACACACAACTGGCTGAAACCTTTTAGGTCTGGCGTTAGCCAAGACCTTTATTTTACCAAAAATATATATAAAATATACTTACATAAAAGGCCCTTCGGCCACTTCTCTTCATCCATTGGTCTGTTAGGTCAGTCACATTTTGCTTCCGTCCACTACAACATACAGCATGGGGCAATGGGTCAGTTTCCTTAAGGCACTGGTTAACTTCACATTGAGTGACTTCATTTTGCTCTTACACAATGACCACATACACACACATGGTAGTTCCCTTCATTGCCAGCGTTTCTGTTTTTACTTTGATTACTTTAGTATTGCCTTTGTGTTTAGAGCTTGAGGTGAAAGCAGGGGTATTTCACAGCATACGCCCATTTCAAACTGTTCTGAATTAAGTTATCCTCTGTTTACTACGCGTGCAGTACACCAACCGAAAGCTTCAATATTATACGTGTGAATTAATGAGCGGACAATTCTTCAGAACACGTGTTCTAGGCTCAATTTCACCAATGGCTCTTTAATAAACTTTGTTCAGGAAGAAAACTGGCCTTTATCTTGTTTAAATTGCAGCACTTGTAACACTTTAATTTATTTCCTTTCTTTCTTTCTATCGTTCTATCCGTCTTTAGGTTTTGCCTGCACCGCGCTTGCGCTGTGCTTGAGAAATCTATTGTTTTTTATATAAACTTAAAAGGGACTTGCATCCCACATCCTCTTTTTTTCTGGCTTCTCATTGGTTCCTGTGCGTGTCACTTACCTTTCCTCCATTTCTATTGGCTGTAGTATATTTTCCTGCATTTACCAATGCTTATTCCTGATCTGCTTCTCTTATCAGTTTCCCACCACCGAAATACTGTTAACATCCGCTTTGGTCGAACTATATTTTCATAAAGTTTTGCCTTTTACTCTTGCAGCATATTTATATAACAATTTATCACCCGGAGAGATTAAGTGATTTGCATAGAATCACAGGATGTTGCGTGGCGCCGCCGAGACTCAAACTGGGATACCCAGCTCTTAAGTCAGCAGCTCTGACTGCTGCGCCACATCCTCTCCACTCCCGTGTTATCTGTCAGGAAGCTCTTTCCTTCTCCCAGACGATGATTAATGAAAACCACTCTTTATTCATTACATAGGCGAAACCGATGCATTACCAATGATTGTTCTTTCTTGCTCTTTCTTTTTTTCTTTCAGTCAGTCAGTCTTTCGTTCTATCTTTCTTTTTGTTTGTTTTTTTCTTTCTTTTCTTTTCTGTTCTTTTTTTTTTTTTTTCCTTGTTTGTTTGTTTGTTTCCTTTTTCTTCTTTCTTTCAGGCCTTTCTTTCCTATTTTCCTTCTTTTCTTCTTGCTTTCTTTTCTTGTCTTCTTTCTTGCCTGCTTTCTAGCTTTCTTGCCTTCTTTTCCAGCTTTCCTTCTTTATTTCTTCCCTTGTTTGTTTGTTTCTATCTTTTCTTGCAATTTTCCTTCTTTCTTTTGTGCCTTCTTTCTTTCCTTTCTTTTTTCTTCTTTTCCTTTTTTATTTCTTCCCTTCCTTCTTTCTGTGTTAGCAAGGACCTTTTGATTTTGCTAAAATTATGTGTAGGACATAGTTGCTTATAGGTCTTTTCAGCCACACCTCATCCATTTGTCTGTAGTTGTCATTTAAATTGTTTTCCAAACCACTCAAGCTTGCATCAAGGGTCAATGTGTCGGCCTGCTTCAGCCATGGCTGACTTCCCTATAAGTTAGGGCATGCAGCCCTTTCACAAGGAGCACATCCACACACAAATTAGTGCCAGGGAGTACTATTGTAATGTGTGCTTTTTTGAGACCAAAAAACATATTCGTCTTTAGGCAATATAGTTTTTTGTTTTAGATTGACGGCCGGCGGCTTCTCAAACAAAGTTTAGCAGAAACCATGACAAACTAAAATAATACAGACAGCGCCAGACCTATTGGCTTTGCCAGTGCTTGTTGAAACTGGAAATCAGTTTTAAGGCTGGTAAAGGCAGCTTAGCGGTCAGCTGTGAGAGTTAATGTCACCAATTTTTCAAAAAGGCACAGAAAGAATTGTAGAGTAATAGTTGGTGCTGGGTCAACCATCCACAGCTATTGGGTTTCTTGACTTTTTTTTCCTTGTTATGCATTGCTTGGGTGCCCTGTCAGTCAAATCCGCCCCATCCTGTGAGTGTTTTGTTGGTGCCAATGTATGAATATATTTTGGATTCACTGTTAAGTGATTCCTTAATGTGACTGCAGCTATTGCAGTACTCCAGCACTGACCGTTTCTTTTGATTTGTGGGGTGACTTCGTGGATGGGTTTTCCTCCTCCCATCGTCTTTATGCTCTCACACCAGCCATCATGCATTCCCCAATTCCTCCCCCTCTGCCCATTGCTCTGTCTTGGCATCGGGTGAAGAAACTGATCTGATGTACTGGGCATTACTGATGTGCTTCAGATCACCACCCCCTCACATAATGCACTTGGTGCAGAACATCATTGTGATCCACAAAGGAAATCCTCAGTTTCTTGTTTTTCTTTCTTTATTCTATAGGACTCTAACACCTCGAGGTGTTCTCGTACTCGAGAGTCACGGTTTTTGGACTACGTTGATGACGGAGCTGTCCGTACGAGCTCGTGGATTGGTCAGACAGACCTTTCCTGAATGAAGAACCGATTTTAAAGCAGAAGACAAATGTTTTACCCTTTGTGGGTTGGAATTATCACCACATAAGAAAAGAATATACCAAAGATTGTAGAGCCTTGAGAAAGTCGCGGGACGATTTCCCAGTGTATGCGACGAAACACGTGTCGGCTGAAGAGAAACTATAAGAATAAAGAAAGAAAAAAAAGAAACTCAAAATACTGTGTTAATATTTATGCATGCAATGTGCAGATAAATGTTTAGATACACTACAGACGTGTGCTGAGGATTTCCTTTGTGTATTCAGTGGCCTTGACCGCAATTTTGGGGGAGGTTGGTGGTTCTCCTCACCTTACAGCACCGTTCAGAATTTAGGATCTATTGAAACTAATATATGTGCGATTTTCCTGAGTGGCGCCGTTTCACCTAACTCAATACCACTGTCCGTTCAAAGGTCCATCATTGTGATCCAGCAATAACAACATAGTCAGAGAAATGAAGAAAGAACAACCGCTTTTTTTTCTTCATAGTTCATCTTCAGTTTTAGTCACTAGGAGATGTTGCCCTTTCTTCATTTTCTTTACTGTGGTGTTGCACTGAGTCAGATTTATTCTCAGGATGCTATACACGCAGAAGGCGTGGTGATGCAAGGCACTGAATACAAAAGGGTTGTGGCCCTCTCTGTATTTGAGGGGTGGGGTAGTAGATGTATTGAAGAATGCAGAGATCTATCCAGGAGATGTATCCCATGACTGATCTACACTCCTCCCAGCTCTTTCAACGTGGTCTATTTTGGCATGTATATTGATATCTCTGGAGACTAAGATGACTGCCAATACGTTCTTTGCTCTGTACATTCTCAAGTGAGGAGCTGGTTGTGAGTTCTTCTGGTGCTTGTCTGAATTGGCACATCTATGCCTGACCGTGGGTGTTGTGAAAAAGGGAGCGCAAATACTAATAGAATACAAATAGAGCCAAAATAATTATCCATTCACACTTATACAAACAAGCTGCAGTAAACATCCTGGCCAGAGGCAGCACATTGTCTTGTAGATGCATCTGAGGTAGGACACTTGCAAGAAAGCATGTTGAGTAGCCCACCTTGCTGCACTATAAATGTCTGTAACAGGACATTCCTTTGGAAGACCACCACTGTTGCCTTGGCTTTTGATAAATCAGGTAAAATTTTGTGAAGATGATGAAAACCAGTAATGTCATAGGGGTTGGAAATGCAACAAACTATCCATCTATATATAGTGTCTTTCTCCGCTTTGATGCCTGGCGTGAGGTCAGCATATGTGACAAATGGATGCTTAGAGAGTCTGAACTGTTTTCCCCTATCCAATCAACCTTCAAAGTTCTAGAGCCCTCCCAATTGTGCTAATTCTTCATTCACAGACGAATGGGGTCTACACTAACGGACTGAAAGGTAGGCTTCTTGGTTTAAGTGAAATTCTTCTGAAGGACTACCTTGCCCTTGTTGAAGGAGATTGCTAAACAAAAGTACCTATTCAAAACTAATGCACCTATTTCAGCTAAAGGAATTTGATGGTTTTCCCAACGGCCTTCCTTTCACAGCTGGTTTGTGGTGTTCCCTATTGCAGAGCCATTGCCAGCATCACCATTGGGAACACCCTTTTGATGGTCCTGGCGTGGACGGCAAAAGTGTCAGAGGAGCGACCCAGTTTAGGGTACGTTAAATGTAATAATGAGTCCCTACAAAACATCAAACAAGCTCTGTAAAGGACAAAGCAAGTTTTCCTGATTCTGTATAGTGCTGGAACTCGCAAGCTTTTGCTTTTAGTATTGGAGAGTGTATCTATAGGTGTCATCTGAAGAATACTCTCTAATGGAGAGTGTATCTATAGGTGTCATCTCAAGAGTACTCTTATCATCTGCAAACAATTTTTAATTTATAGCAGAGTAATTGTGCAATGGTATCTTGGGAAAAATCAAAAGAATGATTAACAGCATCTTTTTTTTTTTTTTTTTTTTTTGTGGAGTTTTATATAGCGCTAACTAGACTCGGAGGTATCGGAGCGCTTTACATGAGCACCAGTTAGGTTACATACAGACTCATTCATTTTTGTTAGGCACGGGGAGATTAAGTGATTTGCCCAGAATCACAGAATGTTGAGCGTCCCTGCCGAGACTCGAACCCGGTTCCCCAGCTCCGAGGTCGACCGCCCTCGCCGTTAGGCCACATTCTCTCATTTTGATTGTAAATCACAAGCAGCAATCGGCGGCAGAAAATACAGTGCTCTCTAACGTTTGCAGTGTTTAGCAAGTGCCTCACTAAAGAAAAGAACACTGGCTGTTCTGAGAAGTTTTCTTGACAAAACATTAATATGAACATTGTTGCATCTACTTTTTGCTTATCCAGATTCCCTGTTGGAAATACTCTCTACTTTTTGTATGCCCAATTAAGGGTAGCATAATTTCTGCCAGTCTCCGTTCTGTCCAGACCGCCATTGAAAGCTTGGTGCTCAGTGAAAGGAAAAACTTTAAAAAATGTTTTATCCCAGATGGTGGAAGCATTTAGGGGCACATGTATCAAGCATTTTTGCGTTCGCAAACGGGCCAATTCTGTGAATCATCCCGTTTGCGAACACTAAAAATGCTTCTAAGATGCAGCAAACCCCAATTTGCGATTCGGTAACCTGTTACCGAATGGCAAAATGGGTTTGCGATTCGGTATTTGGAAGGGGCATGCCAAGGGCATCCCTTCCAAATACCGAATCCTAACGGTATGCATGAATGTTTTGTGACCGTGAATGCGGTTGCAAAACATTTGCATATTACCACCTACTTCAAGTAGGTGGTAACTCATTCGCAAATGGGAAGTGGTCCCCAAGGGACCCCTTCCCCTTTGTGAATAGTTGTAAAAGCATTTTTAAGAGCAGGCAGTGGTCCCACAGACCACTGCCTGGTCTTAAAAAATTAAAAGAAAACTTTTCATTTTACTTTTTGTAAAGCATCTCGTTTTCCTTTAAGGAAAACAGGCTGCTTTACAAAAAAAAGATTGCTTTATTTAAAAGCAATCACGGACATGGTGGTCTGCTGACCTTAGTAGGCCACCATCCCCGTGATTTTTGCGATTCCTAGAGGGTTGCAAATTGCGATCTACTGCATTAATATTAATGAGGTAGAGCAATTTGTGACCCCCTAGGAATCGCAATCTGAAACTCTTTGGTTTCATGCATTGTAAATTGCGATTACCTAATTGCGATTCTCAGGAATTCGCAATTAGGTATTTGCAATTTACAGTTTTGATGCATGTGCCCTTAAGTTCTCAGGTTTGGATACAGAGTGTGAGCAGCATTACAGGTGTGAACATTGAGTACATTTGGAGAAAGACAAGGGGAAAACAAAATGAAGGTCCCATTGAAAGAAATGTCATGAAAGCTAGATCTGGGAGTAGGGTTCAAGTAAGGAAGCCAATTTGAAGACTTTCCATAGAGTGAAAGCTGAGCCACTGATATTGTCCTCCTCTTGAGAAGGGAAAAAAGCCTAGATCCAACATCGGAATAGGTTAGTGAGAGGCAAGTGACTACCTAGCAGCCATGGGATAAAAACATCTAATTTTGAGGGTAAACCAAGAAGAATATTGGCACCAGAAACGACACCCAACTACCTAGCTATCAATAATGAGAGTGAAGGGAAGAGGTTTGAATGTGTTGTCCATTTTAGTGATGCCATCTCCTTTATTCTGTCACGAGCCTCAGCCTTACTGATGAAGTTGGTGACCAGGAGACCAAGAAAGAGTGAATAACACACGAAGGACTGGGAATATAGAAGGAGGCACGAAAAGGTAAATGGCCCAGCAAGGCCTCAGAGAATGCTTGAAAACAGTCAGTGATAAGAGAATTTCTGAGATTCAAGGGGGAACTTGTTCTGCAGAAAAGAGGGCACACTTTCTCAAAGCTCTATTGCCGCTACCTCTCTACACTGCTTCCAACACCATAGTTGTCACCCAGACAGTCTGTGCCCTATGATACATTGAGTTTGGAGACCTCTGCACAGTGGACTTTTGAGCCCTGATCCCAGGCAGGAACCTGATCAGCACCTGTTCCAGATCTGAGCTTTTCCTTCCAAAATCACCTACATATTGGCACCCACATAAGGCAGAGAAGGAAACGGAGAACCCTCGTCCGACCATTTTTCCTTTTGGGGAGTCCCAGCTGTGTGCTTTAATTAAAGACTTACGCTAGCAATATAAGGTATAGATAAGATTACTGTAAGGGAGTGCTGCATGGAAGAGTTGCAATCCAAGGTAGAGTTTGGGTAGACTCTGGTCTCAGGGCTTGAAGTCCAAGTTGCAAGCCAAAAGTCCCAGGGAGATGATATCGAGTAGAATAAAGTTTTCAAATCCAAGAATGTGCCATCGCTTTCATTTTCTTGGAAATGCTGATGGAACAGCCAGAACTAGTCTTGATGGATGTCTTTCAGAGAAAGGTAGAAGCTTGGTACATCAATTCCTTACATCTAAACATTTTGAAAATGACTCCTCAGTGGCTTCGGAGGAGCATAAACACAATAGATAGTGGCTTGTGCTATAGCCAAATGATACAAAAGACCCACCCTTTAGAAATAGTTAGATATTGATTTACTGGCACTGAAAATCGAAGCATCACTTTGGTTTCTAGACAGACTCCAGGGATCATGTGGTTACAACGTCCATATTTGTTTACTCACCTTCAATTTGCTTGGAAATTCTTCTATCCAAGAAGAACAATACAGAAGGATCTGAGAAATGGGGTATTCAATAGCTAAAGTCTTTTAAATGTCTGTAGTGCAAGGTAGCTCTCTACCATAGTGATCCCAAGACCTGCTTAATTCCACAACAGTTTCAGTGTAGCCATAGTTTCTTACATTGGTAGATATCTTCACTAGTTTCTAGGTGAACTTCTCTTTTTCCTCCTCTCTCCTAATTTACTCACACCCCATGTGGTTAATGAAACCCATGGTGTTTCTTTGTGCATAGAACAGCTTTTTAAAATTGTTAAAAATAAGACATAGTGAGGGTTTTGTCATGGAAGTGCTCTTCTATTTTACATTGCCACAGACCACTTGTCGTTTTTAGGTCTCGCGCCTAGTGTTGCACTGCGCGAGACATTTAGTATGTGAAAAACGGGGAGTCAGCACTGACCTAGGAATCGCACACGCTCGTGCGTGTGCGATTCCTTTTGTGCTACCCCATTGGCCGTTTCGTGCGTCTTTTTATAAAAGACCACGCAATTGGCCAAAGGCGGGCGCATTGCTCCGCCCATGGCCTATTGGTGTCTATTACGCGCTTGGTGCGCGTAATAGACACCAATAGGCCATGTGGTTTCAATTATCGTGCCTAGACACAGGCGCAATAATGGAAACCAGATGGCTCGCTGTGGCGCGCGCGCACCACTCGCGGGCGTTTTTTTTTTTTTTAACAGTAGCGATCGCTTTCGCGATCACTTTCACTGCCGCTTGTTCCTTAGGCTAGGGGGTTGACTTGTTTTAATAGGAAACTAATTTTAAGCCCTTGTCTACCTTCACTCATCCCCCCCCCCCCTTCATAGTGTGGCTAAGTAGCAAGACTTTCTTAGAAGCAAGTCGCAAAGCGTATTTGTTTTTTGCTGCAGTTTGTAGTCCAAGCACTGTGTACTTTGCCATACAGATCTTGATATAATCTCGATAGCAGCAAGCTTAGATAACCCTCGGAACTATATGCTTGCGGACAGCGAAGTGTTGAGCTCGGGCTCCTCTACTTTCTTGTTTGTAATATTTTCTAAACTGAATCTTCATCTGCTCCTCTGATACAATTTGAGTTGTAGCATTTACTCCAAGTCGAAAGGATTATGGTAGGTGTCCAAGTGTGTAGGTCTACTCTAGACGAGGCACGGTTTGAATTGATAGATGCTGGTAAAAGGCTTACTTGTATTGCTTTTTCTATGGACTAAATGTAACACCCCTCCTTGCAACCATCGGTATTCCTTGGTGCTATCTCGATGCCATGTATATTCTCAATGAGCTCACTATTTTTCCAAGCAGTGCGGCAGTGGATTGTTCAAACATTACTGTCACCAAACCCTTGCCTGCTCTTGTTTTTTATCACTAGCTCGCTGCCTTGCCGATGAAATATGTACACTTCAGTTCGTTCACCTCTCTCTAGACTCCTAAGCCACCTTCAGCCTCCTGGTAGCCTATCCCTTGGTAACAGACCTAAATCATATCCCCTCCAACCAACACCTCTGACTCTAGGCAGCCCCACTACAAAATGAGTAAGGTAGTCACTTCTGCGTCTTTGTGCTAGTGTAAGTAGCGAACTAACCATGTTTCAAGGAAAGCAGAGAATTGTTCCTTTGGTTGGAATTTTAGTAAATGTGTTCCCTTACGAAAGATGAGTTGAAAGTACTAGCAGACATCAGGTGATATGCCCGAGATCAGAGCAGGTTAGCGCCTTTCCTGATTTTGAGCTTTGCTTACCTTTTATTTACTTCTACTTCAGATGTATTGTCACACACAACGTCAGCATGCAGCCTTTTTGTTTTTGTACAGTATTCTCTCTTTTTTACAAAAGAAAATATGATTGAAATGAATATTTGGACTATATCCCAAACGGGCATATGAGAAATATTTAAACAACAATTCGGGGGATCTAATATGGGGCTTCCACTTGTAATCCAAACGTGCGGGTACGCGTGTCAGGTCGTCTGGCTAAAAGCTGAATATGTAATTTATTCCCCATTTTGTTCATAGTATGTACGTTTATCTCAGTAGTTATCCTGAAACCTCAAGCGGTTCTAACTGCCACGGTCAAAGTTGGACATCCATTAGTCGAGCCATACATCCAGTTACGATTTTGGAATCTGGGAATTAATATATTTTGTTGTGTTAAAAAAAAGTACAGAATCGTTTTGTTAAATGCGGGTGTCGTTTGCGTAATGTATACTGATAAAACCATGTTTCGGCGTGGAGATAGGATGACCAAATTTTGTAAACCGAAACATTTCTCAAACACAGAAGAAAGACTACAATTTGCCATCAACCCAATGGCGCAGAATGACAGCACACATCATACAAAAGAGGCACTAAGAAAATAAATTACATTCCATTTTTAAACCCAGTAGCATACCTGTTAATTAAACTGCTTTATAATAACAACTGCTAATTAGTCCTACTTTGAAAGACATAATAAGTACCTCTCACTGTTTTCATTCGACTCGCTAAAAACCGGGACATGAGCCAGATCGGCTAAAGTCTGCCCGGACTGCTGGCGGAAAACCGGGACGCGCGCTCCCCCTTCCAGACCGAAATTATCGATTTTCTTTTGTTTTGACTGCTGCCTGATCAGTTCTGCTTTGAGCAGTGAGTAGCAGCAGGTTGTAGAGTTCGTATTCCAAGGTCATGTTTTGAAGGGACAGGGTGTGAGGATGTGAATGTTGTGCACTGCATAAATAATGATTTGCCCTAATAAACTGGGTAAATACTGACCCGTAGAGCCTATGGTGACTATATATATATATATATATATATATATATATATATATATATATATATATATAATGACTGGTGATATCTAGATAATTGTCCTGTGCTCATTTTCATGTGTGACTTGCATCTGCTGTCTTATCCGTTGTAATGTGAGTTTGTGCAGGATTGGCCACTTTTTATTGTATGATGCCCAAACTGCCCACTATTAAAGATCTTCCAGCGCACTACTATTGTGCGGGTTTGGAGGACACACTGGCGGTGGCAGCTCCAGGGTTGTGTTGCTTAGAGGGACGCACCAGGCGCTTGCCTACTACAGTGCAGGCTCTAGCCCGACTCTTGGCAGTTGTAAAGTTTTACTGCAATTTCGCCTTCTAGCGCAGTTTCGGTTTGGGTTATGATGGGCCTTGCTTAATTGATTCCAGTCTTAATTTATTGGGGCGTCAAATTAAATTAGCCGGATAATTCTCACCGTAACTCTTAATGTCCTGCTTTAACGGTCGGCGACTGGCGGCAGACCTTTGCATGAACTTAACCCTCAGAACGGATTTATGGCACGATTCACTTCTCTGGCGCCTTACTGCGAAGCGAATGAAAGCAAAAATAAAATAAAAAGCCATTGAGCGATGGGATAGGAGGCTGATGTTTTCAGATTGGCTCATAAAAACTCTTATTATTGTTCATAATTTGTATTAGTGGTTGTTTTTCATCTTTACAGGACCTTGTGCTGCTTTGAAAGGCTTTCACTGGGGGGTCATCTAGCTGCCTTTTTTGCCCGAAAGACCACCATTGATTATAGAAAAAGCATCCTGCATTAGAGCACCCTACGGGGTTGGGACTCACCACTGGTTTAAGGCACTCAATGCTGTTTTTGCAGCTTTCTAGGGGACATTGGTGAAGACTTGCACTTATTACTGCTTTGGTGGTTATGGGAGCTCCGACTTGACGTTTTGTCTCAGTTCACAAGTTTGTGGTGGTGGAGAACGTGTTATTTAGTTAATGGTTCAGTTTGGGTTAGCACTGTATACCGTTTAAGTGATGTCACCACATTTCACAGTTGTGCATACTTGTTTGACAGGTATCACAACTGCAGTTGGCCGTGCTCTCAGGCACCATGATGCCGTTGTGCAGGATCAGGAAGTGTGGTGAGTTGATGTCATGATATTCTTCTGTGATACTTGTGCTGTGCCACAGGTTCACTTGCGACACAGCACAGTGTTGAGAAGAATGGAGATAGCTTAAAGATGGTGTGGCTGTCTAGCAGTTTGGAAGGTGGGATTTTGTGTTTTAGGGTTGGCTTGCCAGCTGAAGACTTGTCGGGGTGTATTTGTAGGAGTAGGTTAAAGCATTACTGCTCTGAGGGCTTGACGGTCTGAGAGAAAAAGTATGATATTAAAGGTAGTTTTGTGAATGCATATAAACAGTGCTGATTTTGTCTGAGGAGATAATGCATTTTTTTTTTGGGATGTGTGCTTTTATACTTTCTCCCATTGTTGCAGTGCTTTCTGCTGCGTCACTTTATCTCAAACAGTGCAATGAGATTTGCTTTGCACTTGGTATTCTTCTTGGGTCATGTTTTCTATCTGTAAATATTACTTTATCCCAATAGAACTATTGTATATTTTATGACACTCCTGTGCATCTCTAAATACTTCACAGGGGCTACAGCTTCTGTTTAAAAAAAAAAAAAAAAAATGTATATATTTAAGGCCTGGCCTAGCCTAGAGAAGTCTCACCATGCTCATGATTCCAAAACAAATGCATATTTGTATACATAGAGGGGTTTTCATCAAGTTTCTTTCTAATTTTGCTTCCGCCACTACAGCATATAGTATGTAGCAACGAGCCTACTTTTTCCACTAAATGCCTTGCACAGTGATTGACGACTATGTCTGAACACATGACCAAAACCACCTAAAATGGAGTGCACTTCTGTGGCGGGCTGGTGTGCCTGGGGTGCTGGGCCACTACTTTCTTTATATATATTTTTTTAATGTTTGATAAATGTGTGTGTTTTTCTTCCACCCCCAAACAAAAGGCTTGCTTGTCAAGGCCAGACCTGGTTGCTTTACCGATGCTTGTTGTATTTAGTGCGACTACAGTAATTAAAGTAATGAGGAAGATAACCATTGCTCTATGCTCTCACTGGTAGTGTTAAGGACACATGGATTTGCCGTTTCCAGAATAGAAACAAGCATTTGCAATGCAATAGGTCTCGCATTATTAAAGTTTGAGCTATTGGTGTTGCATTATTTAGCAATGCCAATAGCTCAAACTTTAATAATGCGAGACCTATTGCATTGCAAATGCTTGTTTGCAATTATTTTAGCCCTTGCCTGAGCACTATATTAGGCCTGATTTGTGCACTACAGTAGATTTTTTAAAAATAATTTTGTACATTAAGAAAAAACGTTTGGCAGAAGGGCATATCAAGCCTGGTTGGGGTCTGATTGTTTACTTTTGTTCCTGGTTTAAAATGTTTTTGTGGCTGGGGGGCGTGGCTTCGCTGAGCAGCGAAATGGCCGCAGACTAACGCGGCTCCGCCGGCCGAGCACAGAAATCCGTAAATAATCCGACACCCGAGCCTGAAGCCGGGAATCAAGGGCCGCGGAAGGTGTGGGAGCTGCTGCTGTGCCCCACCGAGGAAATTAGACGGCGTCCACCCCGAATTGGCCGAGATACAGAGAACGCAGGGTGAGAGGCGGGGCTGCGGCCTGGAGGCCTGCTGAAGCCGGGGGCTCTGGTGAAGATGGCGGAGCAGAGCTGATTGCGGCGCACATAGTAGCCGGAGAGCGAGCGTACCGGACGAGACTGCAGCAGAACCCCTGAATGGTGCACTCCTAGATGCAGCTGGATGAGCGCTATTGCCATTGAGAAGGTACGATCAAGGCGGAGTGCGGGGCGGCGATCGAGAAGAGGAGGAACTGGGCGCTGCGCCAGGGGACCGGTGACCGCGGTCTGGAGGTGAAGCGCTGCGTGTGCGGTGACAAGCAAAGTAAAGCGGCTGGAGTGGGTACACACGAGAGGATGCCCCCACCCCCCCTGGATGCGGGGGCTCCGGTCAGCTGAGCCACACATGAACTAACTGGGCCCTACAAGAGCTGCAGAGCGGCGAGTGGCGGAGATGGCCGCCGCTGTATGAATCGGGTGACCAGACGGCCGCCATTTCGCGAACCCCAAACCGTGAGTAGTCGGCGAGCTACGGAGTGTGCGGTGCCGCGCCGCTCCACTGGCCCTCCCTCCACCCCGCAGATCGCTCCCTAAGCACCAGAGAGGGCAGTAGTGAATCCGCCTTGTGACCGGGTGGCGGGGGGTGTGTGGAGCGGGGAGCCGGGCGGCGAGCGGCTGTGCTGGTGTGGATCACGGCGATCTAGAAGATAAGGGCCCACGGACGTAGAGCCTTTGGCTGAGAGAGCGGAGGAACAGCTGGCAGACGGACAGAGCTGCGTGATACCCAGGAGCATAGTGATGCATGGTAGATACCGCTTATGACGCCACGAAAGGTGGAGATTCCAACTAGACAATATTAGTGGAGGGCCGCGGACCAATACGAACAAAACATGGGCAAACCGGACACAAGGCAACCCCGTCTCAACTTTGAAAAGAAAATTGCCAAACAGGCAGAGATCGATGGGGGCCAGCCAGACCCTGCGGAGGAGGCAGGCTCAGTGCAGCTACCAGAAGACGACATACGCACTATGTTCAAGGAGCTGAAGACCGGTCTCCAGGGCATAGACACCAAGATAGACACCCTAGCAGAACGTATGGACAGGATCACGCAAAGGGTCGAGAAACAGGAAGGGAGAGTGGGGGTGCTCGAAACAAGAGTTACAGAAACGGAAGAAGGGCAGACCGAGCTGGAAAAGAAAGTGAAAGGCATGGATAGAGTGCTGGAGGTGATACGACAAAAGAATGAAGATTTAGAAGCCAGGTCGCGAAGAAATAATGTGCGAATTATGGGAATTGCGGAAACAACAAATATCCAGAACATGTAAAAATACATAGAAATTATGATGAAAGATATCTTTGGGCCGGAACTGTCCACGATGTTCCTAATTGAAAGGGCGCACAGATCGTTGGGCCCGAGGCAGAGACCGGGAGCCCCGGCGAGACCTGTTATAGCAAGAGTGCTCAATTATAGGGACCGGGACACAATACTCCGGCTGGCTAGAGAGAAAGGCGATATCCAGTACCAAGGTAACAACATTGCATTGTACCCAGACTTTACGTTGCAAGTGCAAGCTGCTCGCAGGGAATTTATCCCAGCAAAGAAAATATTTCAACAAATCGGAATGAAATATGCATTGATATACCCAGCTAAATTGCGACTACAAGGCCCTGGAAAGCCCACGTTCTTCACGGACGCCAAAGCAGCACTAACATATGCCAAACAACTAGCGACGGACCAGAGGAAACGGAGAATGTCAGGCGAAGAGCAATCGGACATCAGACTAAGTGACAATGATTGAGCATGCAATGCGTGGACATTACAACAGGTTGGGGTGGAACGTATGGCGAATTGCAGTTTGCAGGTTGAGAGCTAAGTAGTAAAATAATAAGGTTGATACAATGGGGAGCATACTGTATGATTGCGTAAGCGGTTGACCTTCCCTGTAAAGGACTGCGGGGGATTTACATTGTGTGATTCCTGTGCTTTGGGCGGGGGGAAATTTTGCTCGGCCACCCTGCCTAGAGTGCAGGGTTGTAAGCCAGCGGACCCGCGTACCCCATGGGATGATTCCCTTTGATCAGAGGCACTATGTTGGTTGTTTTTTGTTGTGGGGAAGGGGGGTGGGGATTGCACAACCTGATTGGGGGGTTGGTGTGGGTGGAGGGGGGAAAGTTATTTGTTCTAACGTCCAAGCAGAAGTATCGTACACAACACGGAAGGGCGAGGGCGCTGCCAAATCACTGCAAGCTCAGGGGTATCCAACACTGAAGCCATGGGACACTGCTCAGCACCTTGCAGGCCTAGCACAGTATGGCGGTGAACTGTCCGACAGCCAGGCCCTATGGACTCGGCATGTTATGGATCACAAATGACCCGCACACCTAGTTTGACTTCACTGAGATGCCTTACGTGGAATGTCAGAGGCCTTAATGACCGCAGGAAGATGAGGCTAATCCACACTTATCTTAGCAGGCATGAGGTAGATATTTGTTTCCTACAGGAGACGCATCTAACTAATACACTGGCAGGGGTGCTCCGGCATAGAAGATGGGGAGAGGTAATAGAAGCTGGTTATTCAAATTACTCGAGGGGGGTGGCGATATTGATCCGTAGGGGGTTGCATTGGCAGTCACACCATACGTTAAAAGACAGACGGTAGGTACATCATACTACAGGGAACGCTGTGCCACACTCCCGTGGCTCTGGTGAACACCTATGGACCGAACACTGACAGCCCAGAATTTTTTCAACACATTGGGCACCAGTTACAGAACTTAGGTCAAATGGCGATCATGTTGGGGGGGATTTTAATGTGGTACTATCGCCGTCTGTTGACAGACAGGGGCGTCCCGGGTACATCACCCACAGGCGGCAGCAATGTTGCATACCATAGTAGAGGACCTCCAGTTGGTTGACTCCTGGAGATCACTACACCCTATAGCGAGGGAGGGGACATGCGTGACACACCACCGCAATGCGTGGTCGCGACTAGATTTCTGGTTGGTCTCTAGGGACCTGCACGCCTGGTTGGTGGATGCCGTACATCTACCCCGCACCTTTTCAGACCACGCGCCGGTGCAGGTGCGGTTGACTATCCCCCCGGCATATGCCCAGCCTTTCACATGGCGGTTTCCATCAACAGCTTTGTTAGACTTGGTATTTCGCGAGGAGCTGCGGGACAAGGCTGTAGAATACTTCGAACTAAATGAGGGCACGGAAGAATCACCGGGGACCTTATGGGAGGCATTTAAAGTAGTACTAAGGGTACAATGCATGTCGCTTAAATCTGGAGTGCTGAAGGACATACGCAACACCTTACAGAGATTAGAACGGGAATTAGGGGACCTAGAGGAGTCACAACGTGCAAACCCAGCTCCGGACACTATAGCGCAGATACGGACCAAGCTGACGGAATTCCAGGAGGAGGCGGAAAGGGAAACGAAGTATCTCTCCAAATATACACAAGCTAGACGATATGGAGAAAGTGACAGACCGGGTAAAACGTTAGCGGGACTGTTGCGCACGCCCAGAGGCTCTGACTATATAACTGAACTGCGTCTGGAAGACGGGGAAATGGTGAGAACACCACCAGATATTCTACGTGAAATGGCGAGGTATTATGGGCAATTATACACCTCACACACGGAGCCGACCCAGGAGGACATAGATGGCTACCTAGATGACGTGGCACTTGCATGGTTTCATGACAGAGCCAGGGAATATATGGAGCTGCCAATAACGACAGAAGATATACGGCAAGTAATAAATAGCATGCCGGCTGATAAGGCCCCAGGGGCCGACGGCCTGACGGCGGCCTTCTATAAAGAATATGTTGAGATAGTGGCACCCAGACTACTCCAGGTTTTTCTCGAGGCAATGGACACTGGTAGACTCCCCCCAACGCTCCGCGAGGCTACGATTATAACTATATTGAAACCAGGCAAGGACCCAACTAATCCGGATTCGTATCGTCCGTTGTCACTGATAAATCTGGACGCCAAAATATACGCCAAATTAATAGCAAATAGACTGAAACCCATGCTGCGCCAGATTGCGCTGCCAGACCAATCAGGTTTTATACCAGGGCGCTCCACTGCACATAATTTGAGAACGCTCTTTGGCACACTACATTATTTAGCCCCCCATGTGCAGGCCGTGGCGGCATTGCTGGACGCCACAAAAGCATTTGACTCGCTAGAATGGAAATTCCTCTTTACTCTATTGACCCGTATGGGCCTCAGCTCTATATTCATTAGACAAATTCAAATATTATATACAAATCCGGCAGCACGAGTCAGGGTTAATGGTCAGGTTTCGGATCCCTTTGCGATCTCCAGGGGGACAAGGCAGGGCTGCCCGCTATCGCCGCTGCTGTTTGCCATTGCCACTGAGCCGTTGGCTGCTAAGCTTAGGCAACATCACGCGCAGAAGGGCATAGGCTTCACGACTAGGGGTCTCTTAATATCTATGTATGCGGACGACATGACGATATACCTGACCAACCCTAATGATAACTTCGTTACAGTGATGAGGGAATTGATAAGATACGGGGGCCTAACTGGGATCCAGATCAATTGGTCCAAATCGGTGCTGATGCCGCTTACTGACGATACGATACCCTTTGATACGGAATTCCCGATTAAATGGGCGGATGAGGCGACGAGATATTTAGGTATTTGGATGAGCAGGTCACTGCAGGAACTATGGCTATCGAATTATGGCCGATTGATAGACTGGCTGGAAAGTAAGGTGCAAAGGTGGAAGGGGCTGCCGCTGTCCTTGATGGGGCGAATTGCCATTACAAAAATGGTTGTACTGCCTAAACTACTTTATTTATTTGTAAACATCCCCATGCCTCTAAACGCGCAATTTTTTAAAAGACTACGCTCGAAGGAGCTCGAATTGATTTGGGCAGGGAAACAACCTAGGGTCTCATGGAGGGTTCTGACGCTACCATTCTCACAAGGAGGTCTAGGCGCTCCAGACTTTGAATTATACGCCTATAGCGCGCAGGCGCAATACTTGCACTATTGGCATCACCCCACGCCATTTCAGCCCCATGTAGCAATAGAAATAGATAAGGCTGCACCTTTACCACTGAAAACGGCTGTATATGCAACATACAAACGTCCTCATGAAGAAATAGACACGGTGGAGGCGTTGAGATGGGCGTGGAGGGGAATAGCTAAGAGAGCGCACCACGAAGTACTGTATGCACCGTCAATGCCCTTAGGAGATAATCCGCTGATTGGGCCTTTAATGGATAAGGCCATCAAGCTAAGAGCTAAAGCACACAATCTCGAGATAGGGAGCGATCTTTTTCCAAACGGGGAATTCTTGACTATGGCACATATGTGTGGCACGCAGGAGCCTACCGCCTCAGATATGCTGCTGTATTATCAGCTTAGGGCGGCATGTAAGGCCAGATTTGCCGGGTTTCCGGCTGAACCGCCCACTTTATCAGCCTTGGAGAACGTCTTAAGTAACCCATCCCCCCGCAAATTAATCACACATATATATAGCATGACACAGAAAGATTACCCAGTTGTTAGTCCAACGTCCAGAGAGGATTGGGAACGGGAGGCAGACCTAACCATAACAGAAGAACAATGGCGTTTCTGCTGCTCTCAGATGGAGCAGTTATCGCCAAACTACAGGCTACGTTTAATCCACTTTAATTTTCTACATAGACTTTACCGCACGCCGCTGCAGCTACACCGCATGGGGCTACAATTAGATGCGAGATGCTGGAGGTGTGGAGCGCAGGACGCAACATTTGCACACCTCGCGTGGGCCTGCGGACCAATAGCAACATACTGGGTTGACATATTTACACACGTAGGGCAAATAATACATGGGGTGGTACCAGAAACTCCAAAGGTGGCGCTGCTAGGATACGTAAAAGATATCCCGAAGAAGTATCGTAAGCTCACGGCCATGTTACTATTGCTGGCAAAACGGCAGGTAGCCATACATTGGAAAAAACCTGCACCGCCTACGGCAGCAGGATGGGTGAAAGCAGTCACTTATTGCAGGGATCAGTTTTCCAATTTCTGGGAATTAATGCCAAGTAGATCCCGGCCCTCTGACATCTGGGAGCCATTTACGGGCTGGATTAGATCGGGAGGAGAAGACTTACACATGGATCAATAAACGCAGGGCGAGACATACAGGGGCCACTGCTAAGTGGGATAGTGTTGCAGAAAAGGGTCAAGAATCCTGAGGTATATGTCGTATATGACACCACAATGGGCCGGGTTCATCGTAACATAACTGTGCAGATTAAACTAGTGCATTGGACACGATTGTTTAGGAGTGTATGTGGTATTGTTTGGATGGAGGGTGGGGGGGGGTGGGAGGGGGAAGGTTAGTTTAAATTGTAAATATGAGATAAAGTTATTGTTTTTCTTACAAAGAACACAAGCAGACAGGAACAGTAAAGTTGGATGAAAACGCTGCCTGCCCATTGGGTTGTTGGCCAAGATAGCTGTGTACAACGCACTGAATACATAGGCCGCCGGCCCCTCGGGGTTGTGGCAAAGAGGCTGTGTAAATTCCTGAATATGCAATAAAATGTGTTTAAAAATAAAAAAATAAATAAAAAAAAATAAAAAATGTTTTTGTGGCTGATCCTCAAAGTGGCCTGCCATTTTTAGGTCTCGCCTTTAGCCGTCGCTCTGGTCATTTTCAAGCACTGCACTCGTGCTTGTGGCGGCATCCACCTTGCGGGAGCGAGCAGGGGCGCGCCACAAGCACGAGTGCAGTGCTTGAAAAGTGAAGTCTCTCCCAAGCACGCGCGCGCGCACCACTCGCGGGCTCACCTCCTGCTCCCCCTCTCTCTCACAACAATTAACTTTTGCGGCCACGGGGCCGCGCTTGTGTTTCAGCCCTTGTTGTGTTATGAAAGCTTCACTGCTTTGCCCGGACTCTCAGCCCTGTCGTGTGCATGCCAGCTGCCTGCCTTTCTGTCATGAATGATTCATTGCTTTCATCCCCATTGTGCGAGTGCCTGCTGCCTGCCTTTCTGTTATGAGTGATTCATTGCTTTCCCCGAGCTCTCAGCTCTGTTGTGTGCGTGCCTGCTGCCTGCCTGTCCCTCCTTCTCACTGCTCTCCCCGGGCTCCCAGTCCCGTTGTGTGCGTGCTTGCTGCCTGCCTTTCTGTTATGAATGATTCACTGCTTTCCCCAGGCTCTCAGCCCCGTAGTGTGCGTGCCTTCTGCCCTGCCTTTTGTTATGAATGATTCACTGCTTTCACCAGACTCTCCGCCCTGTTGTGTGTGTGTGTGTGTGTGTGTGCTGCCTGCCTGACCCTCCTTCTCACTGCTTTCTCCAGTCTCTCCACTGCATTGTGTGTGTCCCTGCTGCCTGCCTGTCCCTTCTTCTTATGGCTTTCCTCGGGCTCTCAGCCCCGTTTCGGGGGTGCCTGCTGCCTACCTGTCACTCCTTCTCACTGCTTTCCGTGGGCTCTCAGCCCCGTCGTGTACATGCCTGCTGCCTGCCTGTACCACCTTCTCACTGCTTTCCCTGTGCTCTCAATCCCTTTGCGTGTGTGAATGCTGCCTGTCTTTGTTATGAATGATTCACTGCTTTCCCCAGGCTCTCAGCCCCATCGTGTGCGTGCCTGCTGCCTGCCTTTCTGTTCAAATGATTCACTGCTTTCTCCGGTCTCTCAGCCCCTTTCTGTGTGTGCCTGCTTCTTACCTGTCCCTCCTTCTCACTGCTTTCCCCAGGCTCTAAGCCCCGTTGTGTGCGTGCCTGCTGCCTACCTGTCCGTCCTACCCTCTGCTTTACCCGGCCTATCACCCCCGTTGGGTGCTTGCCTGCCTGTCCCTACTCACTGATTTCCCCAGGTCTCAGCCCCATTGTGTACGTGCCTGCTGCCTGCCTGCCCCTCCTTCTCACCGCTTTCCCCGGGTTCTCAGCCCTGTCGTGTGCTTGCCTGCTGCCTGCCCCTCCTTCTCAGTGCGTTCCCTGGGCTCTCGGACACATCGTGTGCATGCCTGCTGCCTGCCTGTCCCTCCTTCTCACTGCTTTTCCCCAGGCTCTCAGCCCCATTGTGTGTGGGCCTGCTGCATGCCTGTCCCTCCATCTCACTGCTTTTCCCTGGGCTTTCAGCCCTGTTGTGTGCATGTCTGCTGCCTGCTTGTCCCTCCTTCTCACCACTTTCAGTGGGCTCTCAGCCCTGTTGTGTGTGTGCCTGCTTCCTGCCATGAATGATTCACTGCTTTCCCCTGGGCTCTCTGCCTCGTAGTTTGCGTGCCTGCTGCCTCCCTTTATGTTATCAATGATTCATTGCTTTCCTTGGGCTTTCAGCCCCGTTGTGTGCGTGTCTGCTGCCTGCCTGTCCCTCATTCTCACTGCTTTCCCTGAGTTCTCAGCCCCGTCGTGTGCGTGTCTGATGCCTGCCTTTGTGTTATGAATGATTCACTGCTGTCCCCGGGCGCTAAGCCAAGTTGTGTGCGTGCCTGCTGCATGCCTGCCCCTCCTTCCCACTGCTTTCGCTGGGCTCTCAGCCCCATCGTATGCGTGCCTGCCTTTCTGTTATGAATGATTCACTGCTTTCCCCAGTCACTGAGCCCCGTTGTGTTTGTGTCTGATGCCTTCCTGTCCCACCTTCTCACTGCTCCCCCCGGGAATTCAGCCCGTCATGTGCGTGCATGCTGCCTGCCTGTCCCTCCTTCTCGCCACTTTCCCCAGGCTCTCAGCCTCGTTGTGTGCATGCCTGATATCTGCCTGTCCCTCCTTCTCGCCACTTTCCCCAGGCTCCTAGCCCCGTCATGTGCGTACCTGCTTTCTGCCTGTCCCTCCTTCTCTCTGCTTTCTCCGGGCACTAAGCCCCGTTGTGTGGGTGCCTGCTGCTTTCCTGTCTTTCCTTTTCACTGCTTTCCCTGGGCTCTCAGCCGTTTAATATGCCCTATCACCGTCATGGGCAACTTGGCAGCAGATTTCAGCACCACTTGCCCCGATGGTGGTCTATAACCTCGGACAAATGGGTGCTCCAAAATGTTCAGTGGCGTTATGCCCTTCCATTCATGGATGGTCCACCGCCATCGTCCGATCGACTGATTGGGACCCGCCTCTCCCTGTTGCATCAGGAAGTACAGGCTCTTTTGGCCAAAGGATCTAACAAAAGGGTGCCAACATAAGAAGTAGGCAGTGGTTGCTATTCCCATTACTATCTGGTGCATCTGCCTTATACTAGATTTAACACTCTCTCAACTACTTGAACAAGCATTTGCAATGCAGTCGGTCTCACATTTACGAGAGTTTGAGCTATTGGTATTGTAAATTACAATGCCTTTTTTTGTGTTTTGAAAACCTGCAAGCGGGGCTTCTCTTAAGCAACAAGGTTTTCAAAACACATAAATAAAAGGCACTGTCATTTATAAAGCCGATAACTGAAACTCTTGCAAATGCGAGACCGATTGCATTGCAAATGCGGCTGCCCGCGGCCCCCACAGGGGGCCACCCTAAACGGGCGGCCCATTTAGTGCCATTTGGGCACTTCCCCACCCCCAATGATGATGCAGGACTCAAGGAGGAGTCCCCTTACCAGACGCGTCACTTCCGGCACGCAGAGGAGGTGGGGAGGTATTTATGCCTCCCCGGCCATCTTGGCGTCCTCTTTGCGCCCGGACACGCCGTCTGGTGGGGGGACTCCTCCTTGAGTCCCGCATCAATCGATGTGCCACGAGCTGTGTGCCGATATCGCCAGGTGCCCGGAGCAGTTTGCGCGGTGAGTTTCTCCTCTCCCCATCCCCATGGTTGGGCGTCCCCAGGCTTATGGCCTTACAAGGCCAGCGCTGAGGTTTCTTGTCCGCCTAGGGCTTGGTGGGGTTTGGGCTGCTCCCGGCTCGCATGGGCCAATCGCTGGCCTGGGGGCATATCGCACATGTCGGGCTGTCCTGGCCATGTCCCGTGGCCCTGCACTGCAGGCTCTGGTGGTTGCGGGCTCCGCAGTGCGTGTTCTGCCCTGCCCTCGTGGGCCCACCTGTTGTTTGGCAATTTTCACTCCTTGCTGGGTCGTGCCTCATAGCGGCGCTTCGGCCCTGCGAGCCTGCCATGGCCGTGCGGTATTCGCGGGCGGTCTGCTGGGATCTGGGGCCCCTGCCACTTCCCCACGCGTCCCCTGGTCTTGGGTAGCACTGCGGTGGGGCGGCCGGAGGTGTCAGGTCTTGTCTTCAGGGAGCGGCGCCTCGGACGGCCTGCTTCCTGTCTCGCTTCCCTGCGGGGGGGGGGGTTGCCTGGCCTGGTGCGCTTGCAGCCCTCCCTCCTCCGTTCCGGCCGGTTTGGCTGTGTCGGGCCCCTCGGCCTCTCTGCCCCTGGTTGTGTCTTGTGGGCAGGGGCATTGTTTGGGCTCGCCGAGGGCCTCATGGCTGCTGGACCCGCGGGGCCGTTTGCATGCCATTACCCTCCGATACTTCAATGTCGTTGCCTCCCTCTCGTCCGGGGCGCTTCGGGTCCTCTGGCGGCCTGCGGGCCGGGGGGGGACTCTGCTGTGCGTGCGGCGCGGCGGTGGGCTGGATGCTCTGCACCTGTTGGTGCTTGGGCTGCGGCTTTCTTCCAGCAGCGAGCGGGCCCGTAAGCGTTTGCCTAGGACGGGTCTTTGCGGCCCTTGTCCTACTGTGGGGTTCCCTTGTGCTCCTTGCTGGCGCTCCCAGGAGGTTCGCTGTTTTAAAACCCTGCAGCATTAGTTTGCTGCGCTCACAGACCTGTGGGAGCCCGATGGCCGGGACGGTTGGGTCCCACATGTAACACTGTACGAATGTTTTAAAGCTTGTGGACTACGGAAAATCGTAAACATAACGTGTACATGTTAATACCAAGAAGTGTGTGGTAGTGGTAGTGCGCAGTGAGTGGTAGTGTCCCCTCCTGCCCCGCCTTTGCCCAATGCGATTTAGACCACAGCATCGAATTTGTTCCCAGCACGGTGCGTTATCAGTATGGCGCTGATTGGCATGCTGTGCCCTCGGCGTTTGAGCTTCTTCGGGCTGGTCCCGAGTGCGCCATGGTCTCCTTGGCCCGGGCCCCCATCGCCGGAGGCCCCTGCATTGGGGGGTCTCTCCTCGCAGCCCCGCGTTTGCGGAGCAGGCGCCATTAATCTAGGTGCCGGGGAGGGGCCCGGGTTGCCTCCGCCACCTGCGGGCGATTCTTCGTGCGGGGCGGGGAAGGGGTATGGCAACCCTTGTGGCCTGGGTGCCGAGGTTGCGGGGCTGTGGGCCCTGGGTGGCACATGACCCAGTGGCGCTGCCCCCCGCCCCCGGGACGCATTTTTCTGATCAGCCGCTAGCCAGGGGCATGGCAGGGACGGTCATGGGGGGACCCAGTCGGGGGTGCCAGTGGGGGCTCGCGGACATGCTGGCAATATATGAATATAACGATGAAGGGGCCCTCATCTTGCCTGTGGGGCAACGGAGCACAGGGCGGGCTGGCGCTTATGAGGGGCAGAGGGCCTACCCGTGCCCTTGCCAGACGGTGCTTTCTGGCCTGCTTGGGCCTGCGAACCGGGCGTCGGAATCGTCGATGTTGCCGATCCAGCAGCATGGGCCTGTTGCAGTCTTTCTTTTAACCCCGATTTAATATGCCCTCTACTTCTCCCATGTAATTGGTTTCGGCGGAGCAGTCTGTCTGGTCAGATGGTTCACGCCGCGCTCGGCGCTTGAGATGCATATGTATAATCATGCCCACCCCAGAGTTGGCCAGGTTTGAGCGGGAGCACACGCTGGTGTTGCACTCTCCATGTCCGGGCTTGGGATTGGGGCTGGCGACCTGCACTCTATTGTACCATCTCCCTAACCACCACCATGCCCGGCGGGCGGGTGTTTGTGGCTTCCGTGCATGTCTACGAACATATCCGCGTTCAGTGCTGCGGGCGGTGCGTCGTGTTGCTGAGTTGGGAGCTATATAGGGAGCGGGCCTTGTGGTGGGGTGGCCTTACTGCTAGTGGCGGATTTGGCATCAGAACTAGCTGCTTCATTCGTGGCCATGGGCAATAGTTCTCCATCACGCCTCCTGGGTGCGAGTTAACCTTGTCATGGTGCCCACGCCTTGGAGCTTGCAGTGGGAGGGGTCTTGGAGGCAAGGCACGATGATAGCTGCCCTGTCCTCGGCGCCCTCCCCGACATCAGCCAAGCACTGGTTTTGATACGTGTTTTGAAAGTGTTGCATTCTTGGGGGCACGCTGTGGAATACAGGGGGACTGTGTGGTCTTGCGTCTACGTGTAGACCATTGACCTTTCGATGTAGTCCAGTGTCATGCGCCTACACGCGGAAGCACGGTGCTGCTCGCTGTGGCCATCAGGTAGATGGGGGTCTGCGTCTGCCTCGCCGGTATTTTCGCAAAGCTTGGTTTGAGCCAGTGGTTTCTGGAGCTTGGCATCGGACGCCGGCGCTTGTGGTCGCTGCCACAGGGTGGCGCTGTTTGTGTGGTTTGTTTGTGTGGTTAAAGATGAGCACAACAGTTTGTTGTTCAATGTGCATTGGAGACAACTAGTGCCTGCTCCAAAATCATTCTTCGCGTCTGGCGGTAGGCTCAAGCATCCTGTGAAGCGGGACAAATCACTTAAGTTCCCTCGAGCAGTCTGAGTTGTCGCACTGATAGGAGTGGCGAGGTTAGTAGTTGTGCGGGCACTGTTAGATCGCATTACGCCACTGACGCAGGCTTGGTAGGTATGACATTGCCTGATTTGACCATTTGCTTTGATAGGAATACTCCTATCATTCCCACATCCTTGTTGTTTCACGCCTCTTTTGTGTGCCTCTTTTGTGTGCGTGGCGTCCGCTTTCGGGCAGTCTAGCGGGGGCCAGTGGTGAGTACTGACCCCGCAGGTTCATTGGTCAAATTCGTGTGATCTCAGCCCGGGGAATAATTGAGCAGCGTGGTGAGTGCATGCAGCTAATTGTTGTACTGTAAGTATAGCTCTGTGTTCAGTAGAGCAGTGCTTAGCCTCTACCTGTTTACACGGCAGACGAGGTGGCCGAGTGTTTCAGGCGATAGACTGCTAATTCGTTGTGCTCTGCATGCGTGGGTTCGGATCCCACCTTCGTCGGAAAGCCATCAGACTTTCTTTTGTAAGTTAAGGAAATACGATCGCAATTGGATCATATTTTCTATTTTGATTCGCATTTTGCAAATTGTTTGCTTTTACACGATTGTTGATGGAGGGGCCAACATACATAGAAATCCACCTGTATAATACGAGCACGTAGGATTGTTAGCAATCGCTAACTTCGCTGGGCGCTTTTGCTGTCAGTGTTGACAGATGACCTCTGGTGTGTTCTTGTTGATGGCCATTCCGCGCCTTTGATTGGGCCGGGGATCTTGGCTCAATTTGGCCCATGGGCACGGTTGCCGCGTGCTCTCCCTGGCACAGGGGCGGTACGGTAGGAGAACGGCGGGATGTGGGTCCTTCCTTGTTTTGCATTGCTTGGGCAACAGGGGTGCGGTGGGCATTACATGGAAGTAAGTGTTCGGGGTAACGTGGTGTTCTTTCTCGTTTCATGTTTTCATCGTGATTTGTACTGACATTTTGGGCAAACCTGTGTGGGCATGTTGGTGGACTTAGGGTCACGCAACAACTGCAACAGGAAGTACGGTAACTAAGCCGAGGTGGCTGGTAGTGTTTGCTTGGCCAGGAATTTGGCTGGAGGTGTCGTGCGATTTCTTTGTGGGCTTAGCTGAGCAGGCTACCCTGCGGCCTCGAAATTTGTGGCAGGCAGGCGACAAGAGAGGGGTCTTCCGATACATTATACATGGTTTAGTATCCAGGCCACGGAGTGGCTGCGTGACACTCTGGTGTTGGAAGTGGTCAGCCGGTTGCCAGTCCGTCTAGATCTGGGATCCTAGTTCGGGCCTGTCCAAGTTAGGGTTCAAGTGCCAGATGTCGGCCCTGGGATATGTCATCACAGGCCTGCAGAACAGATTGTGGCTGGTTTCAACCTCTTGGCCACAGGTTCCGATCCTGGTAGGTCCACTCAGCATCTCATCCTTCTGAGGTCAATAGAACAAGTACCATGGAGTGAAGTAACAATAAAATGTTATGCAGCGCCAAGATACCTTGGGGCGAACATGTTCCCATTACAGTCAGAAGTAGGAATTGTTAAGGAATCTGGTGAATACAGTGGGCTCACTCCGCAGGGTAGTAAGCGAGAGCTCAGCACTTTCCCTTAGGGCTGTAGGGTGGCGCAGGCAACTATGTTGTCACTGCCAAAACAACAAAGTTTTCATTAACGCCGCAAGTGCAGGGGCATGGGGGCCTTAGGAGAGTAACTAGCCCACTGCACCCTCACAATGTACTGTGTAACCCAACTTGAGGGGAGGGGGTACTTTACTTGTGCACTTTCAACCATGAAGCCAAGTTCACTTTGCGGGGCCCTGCTCACACTGATGTGGGCCAAGATCACACAAAGCATAGGATGAGTGAGGAGTCAGTCATATATGGTGATTTATGAGAATATGCCAGAGGTAGCGAATGTGACCTCTCAGACTTGATCAGTGATAATCTCTTGGTTCATCGTTTGTCCCAATAGAGACTATAGTTGCGGACAGGCTCTGTGTTGCAAAGAATAGTACTTTGTCTCATTCGAGTGCCGCACTTGCCTCTTTCACAGTATAACGAGGTCAAGTTTTTCTCCTATGCGGCACTGTGCGCCGCCAGTCCGTTTGCAAAAGGGCTGCTGCTTTCTGGTTTCGGCACCTGGCATGCGCGCAGGTGGCCTGTCTGGCTGTTGCGGGAGTGCGGAGAGACTCCGGTGGTCTCTACAGTTCCCTGATAAACTGCTTCTAGTGGTTTCGTATGGCTACGGCTGGGTTTTACACACATGTCGACATGTTTATTGGCTGGCGCAGCACTTGGTCATCAGTCCGTACCCTCGTACTGGGGATCACCCTGGGAAAAGGGCACATTAGCGCTTAGTCACCCCAGAATGATAGGTACAAACTGGCACGCGGTGCGTTGGAGTTTGTGCCACCCAGAGCTGGGGGCGTCTGTGGGCACACGCATTGCCCGTGCATTGTGCTTTGGCCGGTTTGGTTAATCTTTTCATAGGGGAGAGATATGCGGGGTACCTAAATCTCTCACAGCATGGCACATTTAGGGACGCAATCCGGGTTGTTACCCATTAAATGTTTTATAATATATGCTTTGGGGCACCTGCAGCAGTGAGGGATGCTTCCTGAGTGCCTAGGACTTGAGGTTTGGTAGCTCTCCCTCCCCCAGGCCCACAGGGCTTTCAGCAGAATGGCCACAGGCTAGAGCAGGTCAAAGGGGGATTCCTGCGCGGTGCTGGTAGAATGTCACGTACCTTTAAGGGCATGTTACTACTAATGTCGTCCCAAAGTAGTGGGGTCAAACTGGGTGGAGCAGTAAGACTACAGGCATTGGGGAAGCTTTTAGCATTCCCTCATTCTAGTAAGGGCAGCTATCTGTACAGAATTATCAGCGAGTGGGGTAACATTCTCCGGTTATTCAGCGCCATCATGCCTCCGCCCCGTGACACAGCTCAATTCCTGCATGCCCACTGTGAGGGAGGTTACTGCCAGTGCCTTAATTGGCACCTATGCTTTCGACCTCCATTCCATCCCACGAGTCCTAGTAGTGCTCCCACCAAGTCGGACGCTATAGAGAAGTTGGTATCATGGTGACTAGCATTGGCACGATCACCGTACCTCACATGCGCCTTACAATTCCAGTTTCAGCATAGGCACTTGTGGAGAAATCCCGGCATATGGGATTTGGTTGTCCACAAAGGAGAGAACTGGTTAATATGTTGGTTATGTCATTGAATTGGACGATATCTCACAGCAACAGGTGGATAGGGCATGTGTGCATGCTGCACATTTGTTATGGTGCAGGATAATCATTGTCTTTCTCTAGGTAACTGGGATCTCGTGCCCAGGTGCTGTCTCTTTTGGCCGTTGGTCACCAGCCAAAATGGTGGGAGAGTACAATTTTACATTTACTCTGCTGTGTTACGCTAAGTGCAGTTCCTACCGGCAGCTACGGGGTTGTGCTAACTGAGCTGTAGGACGGTGGCCCGATTGACCTAGTGAGTTATGTAATCCCTGTGAGGTCATGATGAGGTTTGGTAGCACAGGGTAATAGTGGCAGATGAAACTGTTTCTCCCGTATGGTCGATACATAGGGTAATTAAAATAACCTGGTATGGAGTCTCTTCTGCAATGTGCCACTATGGGAGTGCGGTTGGCACATTAAATTTACACTGCCTCTGGGATAAGCCAAAGTCCCTGCCTGGCCACCAAGGGGTGGGCAGGTATCTGCTTAAGTGTTTACTCCGTTCTCCTGACTAGAGAGGTGGGCTCGGACATGCTTAGGTGCATACCCTAGCCAACCAGAAACTCCATTTACTACATGGTAAGAGAATGCATAGGAGTTGTTTGCAGTCCATTCGCATCTGCCCCACAGGGCGAATGCTTTAGGGCACAAGGTTTGTGGAGGGCTCCTGTTTGGGAGCCTGGTAGAGCTACGGTCAGGCTAGGATGGCTTGTGCTTTCGCTGCACGGCTGAGTCCCAGTCATGAGCGGATTGTATCATGGTGAGCTGGCTGTGGGTCAGGAAGGCGCCAAGGCATCAGTAGCACTGAGAGGCTTTCAGATGTAGATGCTGGTCAGGAGAGGTTTGCAAAGGTATTACATTTATGCCTGGCATTCACAACCCATCCACACCAAGCCCATTGCCCAGGTCCTGGGCCGCATACACACAGCCCGGTACTAGGCACCTGCGGGTCAGTGCCATGAGTTTCTAAATTACGACTGTACAGTGGGCATACTTGCTGACCAGGCAGTATTGCTATGGCCTCCAAGGGCCAAATAGTCACTCACCAGCAGCAGTGAGTGTGGTTTGCCCATAGTGCAGTTGTTAGAAGAATTTATATTCCATGTACAGGTTATACTGAACTTGCTACCAGCGGGTCTAGTGTGTGAGCGGGTTAACTGCTTTGAAAAAGGCATAAAAGGAGTATGGCATAACGCATAGACCACCAGGAATTAAATCGGGGACCAGCTACTCTTACACTTGGATTTCGGTGGAGGGCAATTAAGTCCGGGGTAACCAAGTGTACCGTCGAGTGTTTTGCATCTTGGGTCAAAGCGGGTTGGCACACAGGGGTGTCTAGGATCGTCCAGGCACACCCTGCAGTGTCGAATGCAATAGAACTGCACGTTGCCACTATTGTGAGTGTGACAGAGGCAACAATTTGTTCCCGGCCAAAGCAAACCAAGGCTCTTATGGTCAGATGCTCAACATCAACCGTCACTCCAGCTTCGCTGAAGGTAGTCTGTTAGCAGAGGTATAGAACAGTGACATCTTGCGCCAGGGTGCGGACATTGCACGGGCGACACAGCAGATAGGGTGCTGTCAGACGAGGGTGCTTGCGGGCTAGGAGGCCAGGCAATGTAGCAGAACCAATTCTAAGGACCCCTCTCCCCCTCCGGACTGCCCGAGAATCTGAGTGCAGTGGGATTTGCAATGTTACAGGTATTTTCCTGCCCATCAGGGGCAGAAGGGTACATTGCAGGTTTCTGCACAAATAGAGTGGGGGCAAGTACCCACAGACAGTGTGCACCGGTAACCCCAAGAGGGTGGTGTTAAGATCAATATCTCGCAGCGGCAAGTTAGCCAGGTGGCATTCGTCAGTTAGGCCAGAATGTGTGCCGTGGCTCCAAGAGCGGCTTTAAATGTGTTGGAGCAGCACCACTGACAATTCCAGAGCACACACTGCACCTCGGCCCAGTAGGTGAAGACCATATGCTCAGGTGCGGCTTGATCTTATGGAAGGCAATATTCCCTGGAATAACAATACTAGTTCACTACCTGGGTTGAGCATCAAGGGTCACAGCTGGTTGGCAGGTATGTGTGTAGCTTTAGTTGAGCAAGCCTGGTAGGTGGCGTAAGTTGTCCCTCCATTTGGTTGCTGTGACTGCAATGGTGTGCGCTATGCGAACAATTTTTGTTCGCCAGGGTTTATTAATCGGTAAGGTCTGGGCACATGCCTGGTCAATTTCAACAAATTAGGTGCACTCTGCTCCCAGGGCAGGTTACTGGTTGCTTCAGTGATGCAGGAAATGCCCGTCCGCATAGCCAGAGCATATAGGCTGGTTGTGGAAGCGGTCTTCTAAGCAAGTGTGCTGCTGTTCCATAAATTAGGGAAACAGGTGTTAGGAAGCACGAAATACTAGAACGACTGCAACTAGGTTGCAGGAGGTGGGAGCCACATCAGCTTGAAGGGTAATATAGCGATGTTTAAGAGTAGAGCTCCCTCCTGGGAGGCCATCACATCCTTGCAGGTCATGCGAGGCACTCGTACATCCCCAGAGAAGGATAAACCGCTCCTTGTGCAAGTTCGCAGGGCAAGAGGCTTTGGCTTCATAAGGCATGGGCTAAGCCGGGCGAACACAAAGGGAATGTTGACGAAGTTGGGGTGCACTTGGTACAGGTGGGCTTGGATCTGTTCCTACTGGACATGAATGAGGCCTGGGAAATTGCAGGTTGCAGTGAGAAAGGAGTTGTTTTGGTGGGGGGCTCTTTAGGCGACGGGGGCCGCCTCCAGAGCTGTGGAGGAGTTACAGGGCGATCTGGAAGCAAATGGGTACAGAAGGGTACCTCTGCAAGAGCACAATAGGGGTGCCAGAGCCAAATCCCAGGAGCCTCATGGGAGGGTCCTGGAACAATTACGTCGGCGCCCGTTAGTCCTTCGGGCGGTTGTGGGCCTGAACAACCGGGGGCTTGCCTTGCTACGCTCCGCCCTGAAAGGGGCGTGAGTAATAAGGGACCAATGTGTCACGTGATCCAGTAAGGGGATCACCCCCATAAGGGTAGCGCTGATTGGTTACTCCACAGTGCTTGGCTCATCAGGCGGGCAGGGCAGCATAGGTTGGTACAGCTGCCTGCCCTTGGATCGCCCGTAAGATAACCCACCATATTGCATACTTTTGTATGGAATAAACCTGCAGCACTATTTTCCCAAACAAAAGTTGTGTTGTGTATTTATTTATGCATGCAGACTCTGTTGTGGTGTGGGTGTGGTGTGTTGCCAATAATGGGACTATGCTTGTTCCTCTTAGAATGGTCCCATGTAGCTGCAGCCCTTTTGGACAGGCTAACGTGCTAGTTAGTTTCTTGCGAGAGCTCCACATGTGTCAGGTGGGGATAAAAGGCAATCCGCAGGCAACCTGCAATGCATCCAGATGCTTTGTAACAAACACAGAATGCTGGTGTCATTTTTCTACAATTATTTTATCCGGTTTGTTTTCTGTTTTTTTTTTTTTTTGGGTCCTCATCTGAGCACTTTATCAAGTCTGATATGTGATTTGTGCACAATAGTAGATTCTGCACAGGCACATTTTATATTCAGTATAATATACATTATTTTTAGGCATTTTAAGAATTTTTGGCCAGAGGGCGTATCAAACCTGGTTGTGGTGTGATCAATTATTGTTGTACCTTGTTTCAATATGTTAAATTTTTTCTCTGGCCGATCTTCATAAAGGGAGAGTGCCATTTTCTCTTAGAAACTTCCCATCCAGCTGTAGCCATTTTCGGCTAACTGACATGCTAGTGTCTCTCTATACCTCTTTCATGTGTCGGGGAGGGGAAAGACAACTAACAGTGCCTCCGCAAAACATGCAGGAGTACTAAAGGAAAGCCTGTCAGCACCAGACTGCACCCAGCGGCCAGGGATGCTACTGATTGGAAAAAGAATCCAAGAAGTAATTGTTCTATCGGAGAAAACTACTAAATTGTATTCTCTCTTTCTTTTTAGCCTACCTTAACTGACTCATGATGCGTTGAGAATCTTAAACTTGTATATTGAACTGCAACACACTCATTTCTCCATCCCCCTATTCATAGCTGCTATGGGTTTCCATACCCTTGCAGATTTCCTTATCAGCGTAAGGTCTGCAGTTAGGAACAACTACACCATCCGAGATCTGGCAGACATTTTTAAGGTAGATATTTTGTGTTTGGCTTACACTGACTTTCAGAGGAAATGACTGATATCCTAAACAAGCTTGTCCCACCAAACTTTACTAGTTATACTTTACATCGACCTGGGAAGAGAGGAAGCATGTTAGCTGTTATTATTAAAAACACACTAAAATGTGTACATTTTTACTCAAATTGCACTACAGCAAATTCAGGATCCCTCAGGAGCCTTCTGGTCTTGCGTTTTGGTTTACTGTCCACCCCAAAGGGGAGTTATAAGCCTTGATTTATTTTCTTCGGTTTTGCAGCATCAGATACTTCTCACCTAGTGAGTGTAGGTGATTTGAATTCTCATCTCAGAATGGTTGAACGCCCTTTAACCTCCAAGTTTCCTGAAATGTTCTCTTCTTTCGACATGATTCTCATTTTCCCTTTACGCACTCATTGTCTGGGTCACAATATTATTTTTGCCAACTCCATACATTCCACTCTTTCCTTCTTCCCTGGTCTGAGCACTGTGACGTTGTCTTTTCCTTCATTTACATACAAATATGTTGGTAAATCTTATGTGGAGGCCATAAATTGGTGAAGTTGTAGATGGTCTTGCACAGTATGTGTCTAAGTAATGTACCCTGACCGGTTCTGATACTCAAGCTGTTAGATTGCTACAATTCGAGCATTATGTCTGCACTTGATAATGTGCCTCCTATAAAAGAAACCAATTCAAAGACTCCCTCTTTCATCACTTGCCTGATATTCAAAAGAATTTGCCCATCTGAAACCGTCCCTACGCACAGGCTTGAGGGCTGAGTGTGCTCAACATAATCCTACTTACAAGGTTTCTGTCAAGAAAGCTAAGATACATTTTTTCTCTCAGAAGATCCTTAGAGCGCCTAACATCACAAAAGCCGTTTTTGATGTCCTGTACAAGCTGAAGAATCCAAAGAAACAATTTATTGAAAACCTAACAGATGACAAATGTAATGCTTTTGCTGACACTTTCATAAAGAAGACTACTAATTGCTCTGGAGCTTTAACTCAGTATCTGAATGATGAACAGTCAACCTGTGAGGTTTTGTTCAATGCTAATAACTGGGAATTACTGTCCTCTTTGACCCTCCTATACAATGAATCTTTTTAGTCCATTATTAGTGTCAATAAACCCTTGGGCGCCCTTTTTCTGTTACCCTTCCAGCTAAACTCTACAAGAATTTCCTATTAGTGTATACTGCCTTTCCAAGAGCCGCTTTAAATGCTTCTTTTGCATTAAGGATGGTTCTCGGAATCTTATACAATCTTTAGTGAGACAATTTTGATAAAGCAAGCTTTAGATCTGGCGGCCTTACCAAAGTTTCACAAAATTTCTCATTTGCCTTACTTAGCAAAATTTCTTGAAAAACCAATTTTATGCATTTTTTCGTGGTTAAACACGTTATCCTTCACTCTTGCAGAATCTGCTTTTGTCCATGCCTCAGGGCTGAAGTTGCTGTAGTTTCAGCCTGGACGAATTACGTAGTTGTGTAGATGTCCTCTTTCTGCCACCATAATTCTGTAAGTGGCATTGACCCTGTCAGACGTCATATCCTCCTGACCAAACTCTCGTAAATTTGGATTTCCGGCATATCCCTTTCTTAGTTTTCTACTTTTGTTTAAGCAACTACTTTCCGGATTTCATTTTCCTCATTCTGCTGTACTACTAGAAGTCTGTAATGTCGAGTTCCCCAAGGCTTAATCTTGTTGCCACTTTTATTTAACATTTACTCGTTTCTTCTTGCCCATCTCATTCAATCTTGTGGCTTTGAGGTGATTCTTTATACACGCAACACACAGATTGTGTCGAAAACTGAAGTAGAAGCTGAGTCTGCGGGCGTCAAAATTACATAATTGATTGTCGAAATTCGAAAAATAGATGAGCCGCAACCCTGTGAAATTAAACAGTGATAAAACTGAAATCTTACGACCCATTAAACCGTCACCTGTCTGGGAGCTGTCATTTTGACCCCTTATTTTGGGTCCTTCAAAAACCGTTCTGTCAAACTGTAAGAAAAACCTTGGAGTAAGGATTCACTTGGGTTCAACCATGCAGGATCAGGTCATTGCAGTTGCCAATTCCTGTCACTTCTAGCTTTGGTCTTTGAAGCATTTTTTACACCTGTTTACTCTTTCTCATAGAGTGCAAATTGCCAATGCTCCTATTTTTTCAAGCCTTGACTGCGGCAACACAGTGTGCTTAAACTTGCCCAAATTCTTCATTCAAAAGCATCAGAGAGCCTGAAACCCTTTTTCCAGATTGGTACTTTAGCTAAAACCAAGACGCCACATTTCCCCTGCTTTCACCTCTTTACACTGGCTTCCTAATGCTTTTTGGATTGTTTTCAAATCCATGTGTCTTGTACATAAGACACTACACTCAGCATTGCGCTCTCCTCTCAAGTCATGTTTTTTAGGTCGAGCCTAGGCAGCGCATGCGCTGCTGTGTGAGGCATGCTCTATTGAAGTATGGCATAGAAGCTCCGCCCATTTCCCGCCCATCTTTTCAATTGGCTCCTGTTACTGTCCTTGCGAAATCGTTGTTTTTCATTTGTGACTAGGCTCATTAGTCCCTCCTTGGTGCCGCCTTGTCTGATTTGTAACCTCCCATAACAACTGGACTTTTTACTAGTGTTGTTACACGGTCTGCTTTATAAGTCGGTGAGCGCTATTTTCTTTAATGATCTTTCCCTATTCCACCCACGACATCGCAGGACGCCGCACGCTTTTAGTAATGTATTTATTTAAATTACAGCGGCCGCGCTTATTTAATGGCTTGGTCTGCTTTCACTTTTTTCACTTTGGGTGAAAGCGCCCCATACGCGCTTTCACTTTAATGTTGGCCGCGCCCCTTTCTTTACACGTTGCTCACTGTAACCTGAATACGGGAGCAGCGTCTAATGAAAGGGGCGGCCACCATTAAAGTGGTCTCGCATTTGCGAGAGTTTGAGCTATTGGCATTAAAAATAACAAAGCCTTTTATATATGTGCTGCTTTAAAAAACACATAAATATAAGGCATTGTCACTTACAATGCCAATTGCTTAAACCCTCGCAAATGCAAGACCTATTACAATGAAAATGCTTATCTTTCTATAAACCATCTCACATCCCGAGATCTCAGGACAATCTACTGTTGTCTGTTCTCAGGTTGGTCCCCACTAATGTCGGCGGTCATGCTTTTTCTGTTGCCACTGCCAAAAAGTGAAATTTACTTCCCTTGAAAGTGAAATATACATCCGACTTTTAAAAATCTTTGAAATCCTGGTTGTTTACTGAGCGTTTTAAGCATTTTCTTTTACTGCATGCTGTTTTTTAGCACAATGATGCCCTTGATACCCTCCAGGTGAATATTGCGCTCAAAATAAAACCATGAACAATTTGTTCTCATTGCCTGCTTTTTTACCATCCTGTAAAGAAATCATATAACATAATTATTTATAATTGATATAATACTAAACAATAAAAAACAGTGTGTACATCCCATCTTTAACCTCTAGCCCAAATTACTTCAAAGCCACTTACTTGCCATAACCTACACACTGGTTTAGAAAAGGCAGGGTCTCCCATTGAACCCAAAGGTTGGTAGCTGAGTATTTACCCCATTCTCGCAGTAGGTAAACAATATCTTTCTAGCTTGTGTTTTACCATTGTGTGGCTACATTTGTCGGTATCTCTGCTGAGAACCCCTTTGGCGTCTTACCCTGGTCGAGGGCTATGGTCACTTCCTCAATCATGTCCTCTTTTAGGACTTCCCTTTACACCTTTTCCAGTTTTTGTAGGTAGAGTTCACTGATAAATTCCTCAATTTCGTACTTGCTCTCAGCCACCTAGTCATCATACAGTATCTGATACTGATGAGTGATAACTTGGTCTGTATCTGCGTATCCCGTGATACACACTCCCTATGTGCCCCTAACTTCACTGACAAGCGACTTTCTTTTTCGAGTCCACTAAAGAACATGATTAGTTCACTCCCCTTATTATTAACATTGCAAAGCCTTCTTTGGGAGACAGGTTATGCGTTTGACCTCATGGTTAAACAGACTGCGCTATTTATTTATTTTTTTACTTCAAGAAATAGTTTAATTTTGGCTTTATGTTCTTATTGTATGCTTCTTCTGAAATAATCAATGTCCCCTCATGGAGGGTGTACATACAAGGTGCACATCAGTTATTATACCTCTCTGAAACTAGGCAAATTATGATGTGGAGCAAAGAAGTAGTCTTACCTAGATTATGAACATTAGCTCCAGAATAAAAAGAAAACTGCTTGCCCTCCCAATTTGAGCTTCTCTGAATGCCTGTGAAACACACAAATATCGTAAGGTTTTTAGGCTATTTTATCACCCCCTTTCCACACCCTGAGAGTTAAAGTCTATCAGTTGTTCTTTCAATACCAGAGTGACACTAGATACCATCAGTAACAGAAAATTCAGATTTTCCACAGCAGGGGTGGGTAGAAAATCATGGTTTTATTAAAGACACAGAGGCTGATATTATGCATATCCTCTTTATTGCCAACTCACAGCAGCAACCAGAACTCAACATTAGAACTTAAATAGTTTAGTCGTTCTTAGTGCCCAGGAATCCTTGATGAGATTTGAAGCTTTTGACGATAAACCTGACACTTGCCATGCTCTCCCGAAATCAACCATTCCATCAATTGCAACTGTCCCTGTTATACTAGTTCGTGACTTTCCCCCATTGCATTCACCAGCAGATTCAAAACTTCTGGCAGAAGAACTAGATCATCTATCAACAACTCTGACATCCGGATACCACACTTAGGATGACCAAAACGAAGCTACCAGCACAATTTCTGCACGCTCTCTTCTCACTTTCAACATTAACCTCTGAATCATAGCAAACGGCGGAAAAGCATAATTGCGAGCTATTCCCCAAAGCTGCAGAAGCTCATCTACCACCTCTGCCTCCGAATCTGGTTTCCAGCTGTAATATCTGCGTACCTGAGCACTCACCCTGTTCACAAACAAATCCACCATCAACTGACCCCATCTTCTCTCTAACTCCCTGAACACCTCTCTGTTTAACATCCAGTCGCTGGAATCCCTCAACTTCCTGGAATTCCAATCTGCCACCCATGTTGCTTAACTCTGGTATGTACTGTGCTTGAACCATAATATCCTTTTCTAGACAAAAATGCAAAAATTCCTTCACTAAATCCGCTAAAGCCTTAGATCGTGGGCCCCCTAATTTGTTCACATACCGTACTGCTGAAGAATTGTCCATCTTCAGTAGTACACAACATTTCACCTGATTCCTTACAAAACTCTTTATCACAAAAGAATCTGCCAACAACTCCAGATAATTTATATGTATTTCCTCCTCCTGCAAGTTCCACTTTCCCACTGTTGCAAACTCAAAAGAACCACACCTTGCTCCCCAACCCAGAAGACTGTCATCCGACTCCATTACTGTACCCGGAATCTCGCCAAAAATAGCCCTTCCATTCCAAGCTTCCAAATTTCCTAGCCACCACTCCAGCTTCCCGTTTGTCTCTACATCCATCTGCACCTTCTGAGAACACATCATTCCTTTGCGAAGGTACTTGGCCTTCAACCCCTGCAAAGCTCAATAGCGTAATGGGGGTGTAAAAATGGCCTGAATTGACGCGGATAACCAACCTAGCATCCTCGCTATCTGACGTAATGTTATCCAATTGCACAACTACATCCTTTTTATTTCCCTGCGAATTTCCTTCACTTTCTCCAGTGGTAATCTCAACACACATTCCGACGTCTGAATCCGAAACCCCCCAAAAATCATCTCCTGAGCCGATTCCAAACAAGATTTCTTTCTGATCACTACAAACACAAGGTCTTCCAGTACCCGTACAGCTGATTCTGTTTGCTCCTGCGCCAACTTTTTGCTCTCCGCCATTTTTAACATGTCATCCAAATACACAATTAAACGGACACCTCTCATCTGAAGCCAAGTCACATTCGGCCTCATCACCTTCGTGAAGCACCAAGGAGTCAATGTCAGACCAAATTGAAGACTTTTGAACCTCCACATCACCCCGTGCCAACAGAATCTCAGAAAGTCCCTCTGCTCTCGGCAAACCGAGACTGTCAAATACAAATTTTTCAAATTTAGACTTGTTAACCAGTCTCTTTTTCTCAACAGATCTCTCAAGATATGAATACCTTCCATCTTGAAGTGATTGTACTGAACCCAATCGTTCAACTCCCTCAGGTTTATAACATGTCTCATTTCTTTGTCTTTCTGTTCCACCAAAACCAAATTGCTTACAAAACCAATAAAAACATTCTCTGCTCTCTCTATTGCTCCTTTTTTCGCCAGTTCCTCTATTTCCTTACTTACCATCTTCTCTTCCTCCTTTGAGAATCTAAAGGATCTCGGCAATCCCACCTACACCGGTACATCCACGAAATCTTTCTGGTACTTCTGTACCATCTGCAAAACCCATGGATCTACAGTTACTTCTTTACACCTCTCTAAAAAATGGGCACCCAGTTTTATTGAGGTAGACACAGGGTCTTTTTCCGGACATACCTTGTTGTCCTCTTGCCCTTCTGTCTTCCTTAGATCTTCCTCTTCCCCTTTGCCTCTGGGGATAAAATTTAGTTGTTTGAAATTCTGAGGGTCTATATACTCACTTTATCATCTACACTCTGTTCTGGTGGGATATTAATCTCCATTTTACTTCTGTCTAAATGCCTGAAATAACACTTTCTATTTTCACAAAAAAGTATTTAAAATACTCCTCCCAAAAATTAATTCTTCAATCCGAATGGCCAACTCACAAATCCCAAATATTAAAACTCACTTCCCTTGGGCAAACATCAGCAACCAGCATTCCTCAGCTCTTTCTCTGCCCAAATGCGACGTTAAGAAGCTGACTGACTGGAAAAAGCGATCGTTTTAATCCCAAAATATAGCCGCCGACTGTCTTAATACTAGGTATTAGCTACATCCCAACTTAAAATGCCCGCCAACTAAGAACCTGAATACGGCAGTCCCTTTGGCTCACACTACAAGAACGTCCTCCAAGCTCAGACCCACTTCAGGTGAGCAAATCTGTTTGAAAAAAATAGTTTTCACTAAAATTATTTAATATTGTGCTCTTTACATTATCCAGAGGCTCCTCGCGCCTACACCACCGGCTACCGTGCGCACCCAAGCACGTGCCCGGCCGGCCTCGGTTTGTCATACCAGTGCCACGCGTGACTGTCTGAACACACGAACGGCCGATCAGCGCGCACGGCACATAAACTGTTGTTTCTGCCCTAAAGACAACTAGCAACCACTAATCCTACTTAAATCCCCCCCCCCCAACATTCTTTAACAAGTCCTACCGATTAAGCGAGTGGGTCTTAATTCCAAGGCTCACGCTCACTCGCAGCTCTAAGATGGTCACAGAGGCTCAACGTTTCTTGATGGTGAGCAGCAACAAAGAGGGAAGATGACTGCCTGTCGTGGAGTTATATAATGGACTGGAATGTTATGAAGATTCTTATTCTAAGTTCTAATGTTGAGCTGGTTGCTGCTGTGAGTTAACAATAAAGAGGATATGCATAATATCAGCCTCTGTGCCTTTCCATAAAATCTATTTTCTCTAGGCTACATTTAGCAATATCAGTGGTACGCATTCTTCCGTAGCTACTATCACTGTGCCATATTCTGGAGACTGCTGCATAGCACTTTTGCATGTCTACCCATAATTTGCCTGTTATGAAAGGGATGGGCTTCCTGAGCAGCACCATGACTCTTTGAGACCTGCATGAAAAATCTGCGTGAGCATATTGTTTGTATTTGTCCCTTCCTCTGAAGTGGCATTCATTGTTTAAGTGAGTTCCTTGCAGCAATATCATATGTGGTTTTAGTTTTCTGGAGCATCTGAGTGACTACTCCAACTTTAATTCTATTTCTCAGGCCTTTCATGCGCCCTGTCCATCACACTACATAGCGAGATCTGTCGGACACCACAGCTTCTATCACCCACAGATAGCACCTAACAACCACATGCTTAACTTTATTCACTCCCTTCCCAACATTCAGAACCATTCTCCAAAACACTCATCCATACAATAGACTTGGAACTAACCAACCCGCCAATGCATAAGGTGCCTGTCACCCCAATATATTAAAACTGATGGACCTCGTTGTATGCGATTATCACCAGCATCAGTGAAAGGGAGATTATCCCCTATTCAATTTTGTCACATCTTGTCACACAGCATAAGCCCATACGCCCATTCCTCTGGATCACTTCTTAGGTCTCAAATCTCATAGGTCATTAGGGAACATTGACGATTCCCCTGATCCACATTCATCCCTTCCCAGCTCCCGCTGCATCAGATTCAAACAGTGGTTTGCCCCACTTGGGTGTTCATTAGTCTGAGTGCCTGGAGTTCATTCCCATGTGTTTCCACCAGCAGTGCAGTGTTTAGGGCAGTGCATGGTGCAGTATTTCCCATGATGTTGGAGCCAAGCATGGGGCTCCAGCTTTCCTCTTGCCACATGATCATCCTCAGGGCAGGAGGATGAGGGTACAGTCTTGAGGCTATATTCCATAGGGTTTTCCTAGCCTGACAGAGTTCTTTCCTTACAATGCTTCTACACTGTTCATCTCATTGCTGGAACAGGACAGCTGCTCCGTGCAAAGCCTTCACAGGTCAAAGCACTGGCCAGGAGAACTGCTAAAAAGAGAAGGATCTGGCCAGGGTAAACCACCCTGTCTCATGATCCGGAGCAACCTGTCAGACCTCCGGAGCACCACCACTCTGCCTACTTCTGTTCTTTGTAGGGCAGAGACTCCTGCTCATTGTCACCAACCTCTTCTCTGCAGGTAAGTATTAGTTCCTTCAGCAAAATGATCCCTTTCTCCCTCGGGCTCCTCTGTGTCAGGTGAACACAACGTTCATCAGGCCAGACCCCTCAGTACCCCCCTGAAGACCCTATAAGAAGACTTACTGTAAGTGCCATAGGGTCCGCTTCAGCAGCATTGCTATTCTGAATCACTGTCATGTTGCCCGCCTACTATAGCAATCCGTGGGGCCTAATAGAAGATTATAATTTTATGATCATTCTTTCAGGGTTGACTCAAGGATGACAGTACTGATCTCACTCTTATTACCCGAACCTCCAGATGGACAGACTGATCATTCTCCCTTCCCCCAAGTGGGATCAGGTTACCTGGTGGCGGCTCAGACGGGATCCTGTCTCCATCACAATCCCATGCCCCGGCCCGCATGTGCCATGGGTGTTACTGTCACTGCCACACTCTACAGCATCAAGGGTCAGATACACCTCTACTCCCATTGGCAGACTCGCGGCGGCCGTGCACCTTGTCAAGCCATCATAGTCCCTTCACCTCTAACACAGGACCCCAGGTCTGCCCACCTACATGCTGGCAGGAAGCATTGGGATCCCACCTCCAGTCAAACTTTTAATTAATTGATTCACAATGTGGCCACAATTCTGCTGATACAGCCCTGCTTTGAACTTTTTAGAGTGTTGGTGTCCTCATCTATGTAGAGCGTTATTCCAGAAGAGAATTGACAAATGGGAGAGCTGGAGCTCTTTCACCCAGCAGCCACGTTGCATCCCATCCAGTCAACGCAGCTATTACTGGGAAACGTACACAGATGCAGTCTGATATGAAATCCAAGTTTGAAACCTCTAAGAAGCACCAAAACCCTATAGTGATAAATATAAATTAGAAAGTTTAAACTCTTGTACAAGCAAGCTGGGAGAGTAAACAAAAGCCCTTGTGAAATCACTTGCCTTTACTTCAAACTAATAGTGAGTAGCACAATGAGGGAAGAAGCAGCTTCCGAGACATTCACAGAACGTTTCGGAGTAAGGCAAGATAGGATGTGCAGACACAATCTCAAGTTCTTAGGCATCCTGAAACTGATGTTAAAGAATTCATGATTGAACAATAAGACTGCATTGAAAAGAACTGAAAACAAGCTTTGGCACAGCCAATGGGTCTATCCTCTTAAAATCGCGTGGTGAGCTATTGACTTTGCCAATGCTTGTTTCCTTTGGCAGAGATTACTGCTTAAAAATGTTATTGATATTACCAATGTTGATTACCATCAGCAAAAGAAATGTGCAATTATGTATAAGCATGTATACATCATGACGCTATGGCGGTCCCAGTGTGATGGCCTATACGCAGGCACATGTCATGATGCAGAGAACATTCTGCTTTCTTTGTCTTTTTTTATTTACTATTTCTATATGACTGGTGTCCATCTTGGAGCAGTAAATGTGAAAACAAATAAGCTAGAAGTCAGATTTACAGTATGGAGTGATGCAGTAGCAAATTGCAGCTGCTGGGCTCTCCTGCAAAGTGCTAAAACAAATTAATAAATTTAAAAAACCAGTATGGGGAGGGGTGGGTAAGCATTGGAGTAGTGGGGGGTGGCATGGGGGAACTAAACGCTGCCAATGATCATCTGCAGAGGACGGAGGGAGCAATGGAGTGGGTAGAGCTGTGTGGGGTGGGGGAGCAACGTAGAGAGCACAGGGGAGTGGGGGTATGAAGGGAGGAGCAGCACACGAGTGATAGGGAGACAAGTCAAGAAAACAAATGTACTACTGTGGTGTGCTAAAAAAAAAATTAGTTCTCTGAACGTGAAACAATACAGGTCATGACATGGTAAAGAAACGATCAAGACGCGGGACAAACAAAGAATAGGTAGGAAAGCAATTGACTAAGAGTAGGGAAATGAGATAGGCAATCAAGACCTAGAGGCTGACCTAAAGCCCACCATATGTATATATTTAATTGTATTTAAGACAGTAGGTCTTCAAATGCAAACAGCTAAAGATGTCTGTAGGCAACACGTAAAAATTACTTGCATAAAAAGATCAAATAGTGCACACAAAACTGTTTAGGGTCAGACTCAACCGAATAAGGCCACGAGAATTCGGAGCAAATCTACAAGAAAAAGAATCTTCTCTCATAGTGCCAAAGTAGTCCAGTGGGGATGTTTCATAATCACAGATCGATCACAAGTTTGTTGGACAATCGACGACAGAGAGTGGGAGATCTTTTCGGAGAGCCTCTGTAGAGGCAGTAGTCCAAGCATTGTTACATTTTCATGGCTGGTTTAGGGTTACCTTTAAAAAAGAATCCACACAAATGACATAAGTTAAGAACTGCTATCGTTTTTTCTTATTTTTAATTTAACTCCCACATGACGTCGAGGAGAGGCTAGACCTTGCTATTTTTCTGATGGTGATCGAAATGGAGACAACCAAAAATCAGATTGAAACCATACCTATAAGTAAATAAAGTGGATACTCCAATACATAATATGATATTATTGTTATTATTAATAGAATTATTAGTATTTTGACTGGTGGTGTGATTTGGAAACGCATCTTATTTGTACATTTTACATCTTTAATACTTCACTCTACTTGCACTTTTAGACCATTGTCAAAGCTGCCTTTCTGGTTTCTGGTTCTTTTTTGGTTTGCCAATGATGTGACATGGAGTGTCACACACAAACTTGTTTGTCCCTTCCCATGAAGATTCAGTTTCAGTAGGCCATGTTACAAACCTTAATATTGGACCGTAACGATCTACTTGGTTTCCGGATGTGGAAATACTGACTCGGTCAGTTTAGACAATAAATCAATAAAGTCTTCATACTGTACAGACATGATTAAAAGTTATTATGTTTTGATCAATGATTAATGGTGTTAAATCTGTCTTAGGTGGCCATTGGAGACAATGATGGTGTTATTACTTGTTTTGGGATCAAGAAAGCAGATGTTGTGGTAAGTTTAGAAAATATATTTGAGCTTTATTATTCTTGGATTGATAGCCATACAACAAAGCCTTTTTAAAGTTGGTAAAATAAATGTAATAGTAAAATTTTAAATTTTAGTTGTTGCAAGTCTGGAAATGCCTCTCATTCATTGTCTGTGACTCTTGTATGCATGCTTACATCACTGAAGATAAATCTGATGATATATTCTAGGCCATGCATAGACCTCTGACAGGATCCATCACCACCTAACTGAGGCCTGGCTGTACTTCCTCCACCAATTTGCATATGTCTTTGCCGCACATTAAGGAAAACAGTTGAGAATGCAGTGGCTTTAGAATACAGCGCAACGTGCAACTTTCCATCTCTACTGAAATAGGCACGTTCTTAGTGTAGCCACCAGCCACTGAACCACAGAAACCAAAAATGAAAAACAGTCTATCCAGAACATGGTCATCAGATCGTGGTTTTCATTTTGCTTTAGATTTGGCATGAATACTCACAGGAAACCAAGTTTGTCTTAATGTAGGAAGTGCTAGAAGTACAGAAACATAACCTCTGTAAATTGTTCTCACATATTCAGAAGAGCCTCTAAATCTTTTGCTGATGCCAAATGTCACAGGATATTGACTGTATTATTAAAGTATGATTCAGCACTCTATACTAAATGTCCTGGCGAAATTTAAAGTCAGGCAAGAGAAAAAATATAATTGCCGACGGTCTTAGCGTTTCCTGTGTGTAATCTTACATCTTCATCGCTTCCGATGTCAAATTGCTTTCAAGCCGACCAGTGATTAAGAAGCTGTCAGCAAATGGTGATCATCATTCTTCTGCTTGTGGATGATTGTCTCACTACTGGACTATTGGTCTATGTCCCTCAATGCATTCCATACCATTGACTCTTGCCTTATCTATGAAGAGATTGCTCTCTATGGAAAAAGGTGATATTCTGTTGTCACCCTCGCCTAAAAGAGCACTTGAGTTTCTCCTGACTGCCAAAGTGTGTTGAATTTCATACATTTTGTTTGTCACTTTGGTTCCTTCAAGCAGAGATGACACTATGTTTAGTCCATTTTTCCTTTTGTAAGTATTTCACATCCAAACATCTGTCCACAAGCCTTTGTCATTATTGCATGTCCTTTCTTCTATCGTATTTCTGTAAATAATGGTAAAATTGTTATACATTCTGTCCAAGTGTTCAGTCATCATTAGAATTGTGCCCTTATTTCTGATACTAGCACAGCAATACAACATTTACAAAACCCACACTGTTGTACTCATGGGCTTAGGCATTCTAGACTGAGCAGGTCACTTAAACCAAATGTCATGGGTGACATCATGCTGTTTGTGTGTACAGATAAGAACCCGCCCCACTATTCACATGTCATTTCTCCCTAAATGTACCCGACACATGAGAGCAGGCAATAGTATGTTGAGTGCTAGCTTAGCTATTCCTATCGAAGTGGTTTCAGTTATTTTATTTTGTTACATAACTTGAATTAACTGACAAGTGCTGTGTTCTGTGCTTGTCAAGTTTACTCTGATGCTCTCCTGGGAAGCTAGAGAAAGGGGCTAGTAAGAGCAAGAGAACTTGAGCCACTTAAAGCATTAATGTACTTTTGCAATAGATGACATTCTCGCTTAATATCCTCTGTTACTGCATTTGTCATGGTGCTAGAAATTCGGCTTCTTTTAACCCGAAGCTGACTGCTAGATCATCTGTTTTTGGTGTCTTTTCTGATGTCACTGCTACTTGTCAGTGACAAATGAAGCCACTATTTTTGGTTCAACGGAGTAGATTTTTCGAGTCTGTGACTTCTGATTAGCAAGCTGTGGAGTAGTAACATGAAGTAGCAATAGAACTTTTACATCATTATCTATGTTATGTGCATTTTGTACACTGTATCCCTTGAGGGTAGCCTGGCACTGAGCAGGTATGTGTGTCTGGCTCTGTCTGTGGTAGACTGCTAGGTCTTCAGCTTCTTGTGGAGTTCAAGAAGAAAGGAGAAGGCTCTGATGTGGCGTGGGAGGCTGTTCAATGCTTTGGCAGCTGGAGAACTCCTGTCCACCTGCTCCGGTTATGTGTATGAGTAGGATTTGTGCGAGTAGGAGTCCTGCGGAGCAGAGGTGTCTGGGTGGTTGGTGGAAGGAGATGTTATAGTTCAGGTTATGTGGTGCCTTGAACGTGTGTGTGAGGAATTTGAAATTAATTCAGTTGTGTATTGGGAGCCAGTGGAGTGCCCTGAGGTGTGGTGTGAAGGTTGAGGATGAGTCTGGATGCCGAATCCTAGATGGTTTGTAGTCTTCTAGCGAGTTGCTTTGTTATCACGGCGTAGAGGGTGTTCACGTACTCCTACTTGCTGATGACTTGGCATGAGTGACAGTTTTTCTAGTGTTGCTTCGGAGCCATTTGAAGTTCTTCCTCAGGATGTGGAAGCAGGATTCAGTGACAGCGTCTACTTGTGCGGTCATGTCCAGTTTGCTGTCGATGATTATTCCGAGGTTCCTGGCATGGGTGCTGGGTGTCGGTCCGAGTTTGTCCCGCCACCAGTTGGAGTCCCATAATGAGGTGTTCTTACCGCAGATCACTACTTATTTCTTGTCGGTGTTGAGCTTGAGACAGTTATCTTTCATCCAGTTAGCAACTTCAGTCATGCAGGCAGTGAACTTGTTTCTTGTGTTGAGGGAAATTATGAGTTGTGTGTGGTCGGCGTCGAAGAGGAGGTTGATGTGTGCACGGATGACGTTGGACAGAGTGATCATGTATGCGTTGAAGAGTGTGGGACTGAGCGACGAACCTTGAGGCACTCCATAGATGTGTTTGCGGGCTTCCTCCTAGCCAGGCTGACTGCTTGTGTTCTATCTGTTAAGAAGGAGCTGTTCCAACCGAGAGCGGATCCTTGGATGCTAATCTTGTACAGGCGTCTGATGAGGATGGGGTGTGAGACCGTGCTAAATGCTCCAGAGAGGCTCAGGAGAATGAGGGCTGCTGTGTCTCCTCTGTCAAGGATCATCCAAATGTTGTCTGTGGCTACGATGAGTGCTGTTTCTGCACTGTGGTTAGGCCAGAATCTGGACTGCGTGGCGTCGAGGAGCTGGAGGACGTTGTTTTATTATTTTCTCTAAGACATTTGCCAGATATGGAAAGAGGGAATTGGTCTGTAGTTGGAAAGCGTGACTGGGTCAGTGGATGGTTTCTGGAGCAGGAGCATAATGGAGGCATGTTTCCAGGTGTCCGGGAATGTGGCTGAGTTGATGAAGGCTTTAAGTATTGGTGTTAGTGTTTTGCGTATTGGTAGGAGTCCTTTGGTAAAGTCTGTGGTGAGGGCATGGGTCCGATTGGGCACCTGAGTAGATGGTCTTCATGTTAGCAGTAATTTTGATGGTGGTGACGACAGGCCACTAGGTCAGGGTTCATTCTTTGGCCATGCTGGGAAGTTGAGTTGCAACAATGACCAGGTACGATTGAGGGTCAAAGATGCTGTATATAGAGGAGTTTTTGCTACAGAAGAATGCAAAGAGCTTGTTGAAAAGGTCTTGTGATGGGGTGATGTTGCTGGAGGTACTTAATTTTAATGAAGAGTGATGCTTATCCTCATGACCTAATAATTATGTGCCTGTCTGGTTCTAGACAACCTTAGTATTTAGTGTTTTGTATATGATATTGATTTTCCTTTATTGGAATTGGTCTTTCTTGTTATACTTAGTGTTTTTTTGTTTTTTTTGCTTTGGCAGCCAGTTTTCAAGACATTACCTGGACAGAGAATATCAAGACTCGACCTAGGAGGAGCCCTTGGGACACCACAAGAGAAGATTTTTGTGGCAACTGGATCTGAGGTTAAAGGTTTCACCAAAAGAGGAAAGCAGTTCCTGTCCTTTGAAACTAATCTCACTGAAAGCATCAAGGCTATGTATGCACCTATAATATTTTCTGAACATTTATTTACTCTTCTTGCCCTTTCAATGTTGTGTGATTATACCTCTCATATATCTCTCATACAGAGAATTCTAATAACCGACCCACTCCTAGGTACTCAAAGATACAGGTGTTTTTGCTGTGAGGACAACAACACATTAAGATAATGGGAAACATTTGAACACAATAGCTATGAGAATACTTGGGGGGGGGGGGCAGGGGGAGCAATTTAATATGACTAGTATGGTTTGGACCCACTAATGGGACCCAGTCAGTATCCAAATCAGTTGTGGTATTCAGAGCTTCTTTAGCTTCTCCATTAAACCATGTAATCATCTTCCATACACACTACATTGTTTCCCAAGAATTTCAGGGAGGATTTTCCATTGCAGTCTTTCTTCGCTGTAGTAGACCACCCGACTCCTGAGTACTTGCAATATTGACATTTGAAACTTCCAGAAGACTCTCTAATCCTTCCTTTAAGGGGCTACACCACCTCTGTCAAGATCCTTGTATGCCATTAAGTAGAAAAGGGTCTGCTTATGGTGTGTCGTTGGGTGGGCCAAGCATGTCATAAAGAAATAGCATTATCTTATCTTTAATTTGCTAAATCAGACTTACAGTTTTGGTGTGTAAAAATAAATCTTGATGCTATTTATGCTTATTGTTCATCCTGTTCTCAGGCATGTGTTATTTCAACATTCCACCAATTAAAGTGTTGCGGGGATTCTGCACATACACAGAACTATGCGCAGGAAAACAGGACCTCGTGTATAGGGGTTGTACCTTCCTACCACCTTAGTACCCAAAATCCCAAAACCGACTAGCTATAGTGTCTCATTTGTTCCCCTACATAATCACGAAGCTACAAATGATTAGACAACCCAGAACACAACACTCCCGACTCTCTCAGGAATCGCGGTAGGAAGACCTACCCTTTCGCTCACTCACTCGTACTTGTCCACAATAAGAATTGTCAGAGTCACTGTAATAGTTCAAAATGTTTATTTTAACTATTGTGCTCTATAATGCAGTATACGAGCCACTAACTGCAGCAAAATGCATAAACTCAGAACAATTAGCATTGTTACAATTCCATAGAATATGAAGGGGGATGTCATCATATACAGACAGTGGAAAAAGGACTATAAGGCCTAACCACCCTCCCCTTGACTGGAAGAAGTTTTATTATATAAAAGAAGATCTCTGGGCTTTGTCAGCAGACCCCATAACTTTAAGCCTAGATGGAAGGTTTACATCATGGGAACAGCATAGCTCTTCTCCATGGAAAGGGCTCTCTCCAAGTGCGTGTTTGAACAACATGCATCCCAGACCAGAACAGAATAACAAGGGGCATTGTTTATCGACCTTGCACATCGTGTTCAGACTAAACTCCAGGAACTTAGCAGAGAACGCGAAAAGCAGACAGTTCTCATGTGAAAGGCAGAAACAGAGTCTTGCAAAATAAAGTCATGTAGTAACGTGCACAAAAGCAGCATCATGGCAGCAAAGCTCATGCTAACTTAGCAATGTCGACAATGACCCTAATGGCCATATAACAAAAGTTTTCCTGTATGGACTAAACGTTTTTTTTTCCACCAGTCAGGAAATCCTAACCTCTTAGGGAATTGCATATTATTCTTTCTAAATTAAAGGATTCCTCTTTTGAACCAGTGTATAGAACACATCACCAACCTCTCTTTTCTTGTGGTGTTCGCTTCAGCCAGGAAGGCGAATGAACTTCAAATTCACTTTGCTGATTAACTTTACACAGTTTTCTATATTGTTTTGTTGATCTCTGATGAAATCCTGATACTTAAGGAAATCTATTGCAGCAAGATGAAATAATTAGATACCAGAGTAGGAGAACAACCAGGTTTTTAAGCCTTTACTGAATTATACATTTGTTTTAAGAACGACGTAAGATACGCAGCGAGTTCCAGATCTTCTCTCCATTTTAAAAGAACACATTTTAGGATTTTTCTACAGATGGGTTGAGGCAGATGGAAGAGAAGGGGTAGGACAATTTCTGCCAAAACAAGTTTGAATAAAGATAGAGCTGAATCCGTGAATTATCAAATGTTGATAACAAATACAAAGACTTTTGAAAGCAGTTTTGACTTTGGCAGGCAGTCAGTGAAAAACAGCAAGAATATCCGAAATGAAGCTTGCAGCTGCACATCGGTCAATATGAAGTCTATTTAAGGAAAAGTTAAGGAAACTTGGGTTGACTGAATTGCCATAATCCAGTCTTGATATTACTAGAACTTAAACCACAAGTTTACATAAATTTGCAGTTGCAGCTGAAAGGTCAGAGTAGTCAAAGGTATAGCTGGAGGGGCATTAACGGGGGCCACCAGTCCTAATACCACGGGTAGGGAGTATTTCAATGGATGTAGCCTTACGGCTAGAGCGGTCGACGTCGAAGCTAGGGAGCCGGGGTCGAGTCTCGGCAACGACACTCCGCATCCTGTGATTCTGGGCAAATCACTTAATCTCCCCGTGCCTAACAAAAAAATTAATGTGCCCTCATGTAACGAAACTGGTGCTATGTAAAAGCGCTCTGATACCCAATATCTTCGGGTCTAGTTCGCGCTATATAAAACTCTTAAAAAAAAAAAAAAATAACAAGATATCTGTTTTTTCAAACTTTAACTTTAATAAATTGGAACAAGCCTACAAGTCACAGTTGCTGATAAACACTGATAAAGTAATTCCTGCATAGGTTTTGATCTCAAGCCACACTAATATCGGTGTGTCATTGCTGTAAAAAAAAAAAGCACTTTAAACATGACTTAAGTTGTTGCTGAAGTGCAAACAAATATATTACAGAGAGTGGAACATATTCAGGAGCTCTGAGAGACACCACAGTCTGATTGTAAAGGAGTAATTGACACAGCTATGATCGTCCTGTGAAGAAGGAATTCACAGGACTGAATGGATGACCTTGCTAAAAGTTGCATACTGGCGAATAGGATGAGGATGTTCACCACCATCTAAACGGAGTCTAATGTCATGTAAAGCAGTCACCAACTACAATTCTGTCCTATGGCAGGGTCAGGACGAAGGCCCACATAAGCAGGTTCTAGGAGGACGAGCAATTCTACAAAATGAGAAAGTTCAGAATTAGCTACACTGTCAAGAATCTTTTATTACTCTGGAGCAATGATAAAGGGTGAATATTCGCAGGGATTGAAGGATCTGAGTTGGATCAATATCTTTATTCCAGGCATCGAGCACTGCTGACGTTAATGAAAAATTAAAAAGTTCTGTGATTCAGCATACCGTGACACATGAAACAAGTTTCACGATCTTAGTTGGGGAATAATCTGCAAGAGAGCCCACATTAATGTCAGATAGTTACTGTGTTGTACAAGCTGTGGGTAGCACTGAAAAATTATCCACAAAGTGAGAGAGAGAAAGAAAGAATGAAAATAATCATTGATTCCCCCCCCCCCACCGGTTCAGTGGCGGCTATTGAACTTGGGAAAATATATTTAAAAATGTTAAATTCTCTTTTCAGTTTTCTGAAAGAAATAATCTGACAGATTGTGATCGAGTTCTTGTAAAGCAAGCAAACATTACTGGACACAAGTAGGACTAGAGAGGCCTTTAACAATTTGAAAGACCGTAGACATGATTTTTTGCTTCTGAAAAAGTTTATTCTGTAGGACAGATTTATAACAATTTTTACATCATTGAAGGATGTTGTTGTCCATGTGGTATCAGTTTACTGGTTTGTTCTTCTTATAATTGATCACTATACTATTGTGTATTTGGTCAAAAGCATCTACTGGTGGGGAGATTTTGGTAGCACTGCAATATCCAGTGAGGGAGCGATTCACTTACTAAAATTCTGATTGCTGGTATTAGCATCCCTTTCAAGTGCTTTTTTGGACATTATGTCAGAGTTACTGTGAGCATGGGGCCTAAAATCCTGGACCAAGCTCTGTTGATAGTACATTTGGTAGCTGTTTTTAGTCTCTTACTAAAAGAGCCAATGAAAAGAAAAGGCCAAATGATCTACTCCTATAAAAGAAAGGTAAACTCACTAGTTATCAGCTCTGAAGAGGTGCAAAGAAGATCAAGAGTATGATCTGCCTTGTGAGTGATCTCTGTGATTAGCTGATTGAGATTAAGAGCACTCCAACTGATCACAAGATTTTGCAAGGTGGGATTTGCCAGCATATATTTTAAATCCCTCAGAAGTAAGATCTGGGATGCTTATTAGATAAAAGATGCAAGGCAGTTCATCAAGGATGGACTGTAAGTGGGAGAAGCACCCGTGGACTAGATTAAAGTGTGCAGATAACTGAACATTGTGGGTTTGTTCTAATGTACAAAAGCCTGGGTTCAGGCAGATTGACATACAGGGATTGTAGCAGGGTAACTTTAATGTTTCTTTATATTTGATGGCAGCCCCTCTTCCCATTTTTACCCCTAATGTTTAAAATGCATTTTGTGACCGCTACCAAAAAGCTTAGTCCGGAGGATTTGTGCAACTATGTTTCTGCAATAACAGCATGATCCAAATAGCTATTTTAAATAGTATCTCTAATTTCTAGCTGAGTTGGTGTTGCCCAAAAACATGTAATTACTTAAGATAAAGACTGCTTAATGACTTTGTTGGGACACAACTGGAAAGAATGGGTGGCTCAGGATATGTCTGGGGCTTGGTCTGAGCATGACATACCAGGCACTGCTACTAACTCCCGATGTGCATGGCCGAAGGGATTGGAAATTAAGTGCATTATTGAAAAAACTATGAAATACACTGAAAAAAAACTGCGTTAAAAACGGAGTTATGATTTTTCCTCAAAACCACTGTAATTCACCAGTAATGGCTATCAACAAATGCCATACCTCGCGCCACCCGCCATGCTCAAAATACCAACTTTTCAAAAACAAAGGAAAAAAAGCAATCAAGAGAGCAACATAACTGGTGGCACGGATTATGGTGTGTGTTTTGTGCATTGCTAACCATAACTGGTGAATTTCAGTGGTTTTATGTATTTGAGCCAGAAAAGGAACTCATTTTTTAACTATTTTTCAGTATGTATGTGTATGTATATATGTGTGTGTTTGTGTGTGTGTGTATATATATATGTGTGTGTGTGTGTATACATATATATGTGTGTGTGTATATATATATATATATATATGTGTATATATCACTTAAAAAACCAAAGGGTACAGAGACTTTGTATTTAGAAAATAGAATAAAAAAGATCTTAGAAATTCCCTTAAAAAAACAAAGGTTACAGGGACGTAAGGTACCACAAAAGTTAAATTAGTATACTTTGTGTACTACTAATGAGGAGTAGCGGCTGGCAGGAAATGAGGGTGGAGGGCGGGGGAAGAGGGATGGCGGGGGACAAATTAGTAAAATAAAAAAAATACCACTTACCTCGTCCAACCGCTGCGTCTCTCCTCAGCTTCTCCTGAACCAGGAAGCATCCAGGCTCCCCATAGCCAATCACAGCGCTGCAATGCAGCGTTGTGATTGGCTCCCCTAAGCCTGTCACAACGCTGCAAGGCAGCGTTGTGATTGGTCTGAGCGCTGTGGATCGGCGCTCAGATGGGGACTGGGGGCCTGGGCTTGTTCCTCACCAGACTGTGTAATGCAGCCTGGTGGGGAACATGCAAAGTGCGCATGATGGCTGTTTGGCAGGCCAGGAAGGCCAGCCAAGCAGTCATGCTCACTTGGAGTGTGCAAACCCCTCCTCCCCCTGTGCCTCCAGCCCAATCCTGCCCCGCCCCACCCTAACCCAGCCCCGAACTTGCGAAAAATAAAATGATAATAACTACATTATTATCATTTTATATTTTCTTGCTCAAAGAGCAGTGGGGCGACGCTTCTCCGCCTTAGCAGAGGAGCTGCCTCTGCTAATGAGTTTTCTTTTTTTAGGTCGAGCCTAGACTCTGCGAGACTTGTTGTGGTGGAGTACGGAGTAGAAGCCCCGCCCATTCTCCGCCCATGTTTGTCATTGGCTTGTGTCTTTGTCCTTCGTAAATGCAGGCTTCTAATTGGGTAATAGGCTTGTTCGTCCCGCCTCAGTACCGCCTTGACCCAGTGTAGTAATTGTATAGCTGTTCAATCCCTGGTGGCACAGCACCTCGGAAAGTGTGCTGCATGGCTAAACACTTACAAGGTCCCAAAGGTGCGACCTATTGGCTGTGCCAATGCTTTTTTAACATAGTTTAAGTGAGCTGCTGTATGAATGGGTTTCTGAGTGACTGTACAGGTGTGTGAGTGGCTGTATGTGTGTATAAGTGGGTGTCTGAGTGACTGTGTGGGTGGCTTAGTGGATGTATGAGTGGCTCTATTGGTGAGTGAGTGGGTGTGTCAATGGCTGTACGGGTGGGTGAGTGAGTGGCTGTGTGGCTGGGTGAGCGGTTGTGTCACTGACTGTATGGGTGAGTGAGTGTGTTTCTGAATGGCTATATGAGTGAGGGACTGGGTGTGTAAGTGGCTGTATGGGTGAGTGAGTAACTGTTTGAGTGAGTGTTTGGTTAAGTGAGTTGGTGTGGGAGTGGCTGTATGGTGAGTGAGTGAGTGGCTGTGTGAGTGGTTGTATGGCTGTGTGAATGGGTATGTAAACAATTTTGTGGGTGTGTGAGTGGTTGTATGGGTGAGTGAGTGCCTTTGCTGAGAGGCTGTATGGGTAAGTGAGTGGGTTTGTGAGTTGCTGTATAGGTGAACAACTGGGTGTGTCAGTAGTTGTATGGGTTAGTGTGTGGCCGTGTGAGTGGCTGTATGGGTGAGTGACTGGTTGTATGATCAGGCTCTATGAGTGAGTGAGTGGCTCTGTACATATGTGAGTGGTTGTGTAAGTACTTATATGGGTCTTTAAATGGGAATGTGAGTAGTTGTTTGGGTGTGTGAGTGGGCATATAAGAGGTTGTATGGGGTATGAGTGGGTGTGTGAGTAGTTCTGTGAATGATTCCATCAGTGATGTAATCAGTGATGTCATTTGAGATGTCATCAGTGATGTCGTCAGAGATGTCACTGACCATGTCATGAGTGATGTAATATGTGAGGTCATAAGCAGTGCATTGCGGGGGCATAAGTTATAGTTAGCTCGGGTAGCTATAACTGCTGAATTTCACTGGTCTTGTACGAGTGAAATCTGAGCCTAACTATAACGGCCCTATAACCTTTTTTTTCAGTGAATTTCTAATTTTAAAAAAAATTCTATTTCCCAACTATAACGTCACTGTAACCTGTAACCACTAACCTTTGACGCTGAGTGAGTGCATGAGTGTCTCAGTGGGTGTACGAGTAGGTTTGTAGGCGGGTGTGAGAGAGTATGAGTGGGGCGTTAAGTGGGTATATGAGTGTCTGAGTGGGTCTGTGAGTGGGTGTGTGAGTCTCTGATAGGGGTGGATGGTAAACTCCGCTCCACCGGCTGAGTTTTCCCTCTCCCCGGTCCACTTGGAATGCAGAGTTCGACAAAAACTCTGCCAACTGCTGGCAGAGCAGAGTTTACCAGCGCGCTCACCCCTAGACTTCATCCCTCAAGTGTAGTGTGCCAGGAGGCACGTTTGCAGAGTGGTTGAAAAAGGGGGCGGGGTCTCTGACAAGGTCTGAGCAATCCTGCTGTTAAGGGACTTACTTGCGGCAACAATAGGGGTTCTTGGCACCTAACGACCGTCACCAGCCAAGGGGACTTAATCTCCCAACCAACAGTGCATCAGGAGGCCATTTGCAGTGGTTGAGAAATGGGGTGGGGCCTCCAACGATGTCTGAGCAATCCTGCTGTGGGGGACTTACTTGTGGCAACAATAGGGGTTTTTGGCCCCCAACAACCCTCAGCAGCCAAGGGGACTTCATGCCCCAACCAGCAGTGCACAAACAGTCGCATTTGCATAGTGGATGAGAAAGGGGTGGGGCCTTACAACGAGGTCTGAGCTATCCCGCTGTGGGGGACTTACCTGTGGCAGCAATAGGGGTTCTTGCCCCCCCCCCCAACGACCCTCAGCAGCCAAGGGGGCTTCATCCCCGAACCAGCAGCGTGCCAGGAGGTGCATTTGCAGAGTGGTTAAGAAGGGGGGCGAGGCCTCCGACGAGGTCTGAGAAATCCCGCTGTGGGGGACTTACTTGTGGCAGCAATACGGGTTCTTGGCCCCCAACGGCCCTCAGCAGGCAAGGGGACTTCATCCCCCAATGAGTAGTGCACCAGGAGGCACACTTGCAGAGTGGTTGAGAAAGGGGGCGGGCCTCCGAGGTCTGGGCAGTCCTACTGTGGGGACTTGTGGCAATAATAGGGGTTCTTGGGCCCCAACGACCCTCAGCAGCCAAGGAGACTTCATCCCCCAACCAGTAGGGCACCAGGAGGCGCATTTGCAGAGTGGCTGATAAAGGGGGCTGGGCCTCAGACAAGGTCTGGCAGTCCCGCTGTGGGGGACTTACTTGTGGCAACAATAGGGGTTCTCTTCCAGGGGATCCTCATCAATAGTCATAAGCACATGAATATTCCCGCCCATGCGCAGGACGCCGGAAACACATCACATATATGTGAAAACCATATATGTAGCTCTATTTATATATCCATATATATATATATATATATATATATATATATATATATATATATATATATATATATATATATATATATATATATATATATATATATATATAAAAACACACAATGCAGCCTCCCATGGACATGCTGAGCAATGTTGCAAGGAATTCTCATGCACATAAACATATTCCAATAAAGCAGGGAGAAAGAAAGCTTTTGAAAACTGCTTCAATATACAGCAGAAAACACAATCCTGCAAGGAATAATGAAAGAAACATTGCCAGCACATAGGCTGCATTGTAGAAACATTAGTGTAGAAAGCTGAAAAGCTAACCCACATAAACACTCAGATAAACTGGCACCGTGCCATTAAGGCAGCCATGACCCCTAGCTTCCCATCATGCCTCAGGGGTGACAGTTAGGTCAGTTGTTCTTTCCGGCTCCTTCTGTTAGGACCCTGGTTACTTCAGCTCTACCTTTTTTTCTGATTTCTGTCAGAAAATTCTTCAATTTTTGGGTCAAAAACCTTTTACTTCGACGTCTTTTTGGTGTTGAAGTATTTCTCCGGCGATCGGCGTCGAAGCAAACACCTCCGTCGACGTCAACCAGGCGACAGTCGACGTCGAGACACGCCTCGTCACCTGAGGCTGGACACTCATCGCCGTCCAGGCGGCGTTCGACGTCGAAGGCAAGATCCTCTCCGACGGCGAGGTATTAGACGTCGAGACCAAGGGTGAAATATACCAAACGTCGTTCGACGTCGAGACGGCGGTCTCCGTCGACGACGAGAAGGTCAGCGTCGAGAGAAAGATCGACGTCGAGAAGGTTTTCTCCGTCTCCCCGCTCATCGTTGAGGTCTCCTGCACGCTCAACGTCGAAGGCGAGGTCTATGGGCTCCAGACATTCGAAGCACACTGAGAGGTCGACGTCGAGGAGAAACTCACCAGTGATGGTGACACAGAGCAGGTCGACGTCGAGATAATCCTAAATCCTGCCAGCATTGCCAGCTGCTGTCCAACAGAACTCTAAAGGACAGGGAAAGGATTCGCCTCCATGGGCTGGCTGAGAAGAGAAAATCACCTTCTAGAGACAAGCCTCCGATGAAGAAGAGGAAAGAGAGCTCATCTAGAAGTAAGATTCCAGTATGCTCTCCATCGGCGTCGGGCTCGGCGCCTCAAATCCCTTCATCGGCAACGAAAACGTCGACGAGAAGACCATCGACGGCGGGCTCGCCGTCGAGAGAACACCGGTCGTCGCCGAAGAACGCAGGTAAGTCGAATCCTCCGCCGTCGTCAACCCGGCGACGATCGGCGTCGAGGAGTCACTCTCCGTTGGTGCGGGCTCGCCCAGCGTCAAGAGGCAGATCTCCGTCGTTGCCGTCGATGCGGCGTTCGACGTTGAGACAGGCTCTGCCGTCGCAGGGTCACCAGTAATCGGCGTCGAAGCAAACCTCTCCGTCGACGCCAACAAGACGACGTTCGACGTCGAGACAGGCTCCGCCGTCGCAGGGTCAGCCCAGACGGTTGCGTCATCACGCAGTGCTTCTGTTCACTCGCAGGAGCCTACAAAATCACCGCCAGGAGGTTCTCCAAGGAGACAGCGATCTCCTTCCATCCATCTCTCTCCCAGATGGCTTCAACCTCTCCATCATTGGCAGTCGGGGCCCGCATGTCACGCTCAACGGCCTACGAACTACTCCAGTCCGCTGCACAGATCACCATTGCAGCGTCTTGTGCAGGAAGTGGACAGATCACCCACCACTCGGGCCAGGGAACACCGAGGCAGATCCCCTGAACGCAGGTCGTCTCAGGGACATCGCAAGAGGCGGCGTACACCGTCTTGGTCTTCCTCTTCGACACATTCATCCAAAAGGGATTACTCACCTACCCTGACGGATAGTCCTCCCTCCAGAGTGTCGCCTATTGATGATGTGAACACTTTTCATGATGTTCTCACCAGAGGGGCTCAGAAGCTGGGCATCACCATGTCAGCTCCTCAGACAACCAAGTCCATCATTTTTGAGACTCTCCATCAAAGGTCTGCGGCTAGGCCATTGCTCCCTTTGGTCCCTGGTATCATCGAGCCGGTAATGGATCTCTTCCTCGCTCCAGCATCGGCTAAAGCAGCTCCTGCTCTGATCCTTAAAAAATATAAGCCAGCTGCATCGGATCCTCTTTTTCTTAGATCGGATCCACCTCCGGACTCTGTCATTATTGCAGCAGCGAAAAAGACGCATGCGGTTGCATCTTCCTCCTCCACTCCTCCGGATAAAGAGAGTAGAGCACAAGACTCTTGGGGACGGAAGGCTTGTGGCTCTGCAGCGTCTTCTCTGCAAGTGTCCAACGCTGCGGCTCTGCTGGGTCGTTATGACAGGTCACTATGGGACTCACTGGAGCGCTTCAAGGACAAGCTCCCAAAGGAGGATCAACAGGACTTCTCTGAAATCCTTCAGGAAGGTGACCTGGTGGCAAACCAGGTAATCAGCACTGCAGCAGATGGTGCGTCCCTGGCGGCTCACTCGTATGCACATGGCATATGTGCTCGACGATCTTCCTGGCTGCGCCTCACAGCGTTAAAACCGGAGGCGCAACAACTCATCCTGAATCTCCCTTTTTCTGGCACTTCACTGTTTGGTGCACACACAGATGAAAAAATGGCGAGGATGAAGGCCGAGTTGGACACTTTAAAGGTTGTGGGCCTAGAGAAGAAAAAGGAATTTAGGAAGAGATACCGGCCCTACAATCGGGAAAACTACCAACAGAGGGTTCAAACCCCTCAATGGTCACAAAACAAACAGGGCAAATCCCAGTATCAAGGCCGCCGTTCCTCGAGAGGAAGAGGAGGACATCAACAGCAGTCCTCCTCCGCATCAAAAACTCCAGGGAAGCAATGAGTTTCTGCTTCCTCTAGCACCGTTGCACACTCCAGTGGGAGGAAGTATCTCAAGTTACATTCAAGAGTGGCACAACATAACCAAAGATCAGTGGGTGCTAAATATACAAAAAAATGGGTACACACTACGTTTTTGTGCGTCCCCAAGAGACATTCCTCCGGTGACTTCTCGTCATCTACATATAGACCTCCTGCGTCAGGAAGTGTCGACCCTTCTCGAAAAGCGAGCAATAGAAGAGGTCCCTCAGGCACAGAGAGGAAAGGGAGTGTACTCGCGATACTTCCTTGTTCAGAAAAAAGATCAACCGAACAAGTTCAGACCAATTCTGGATCTACGTTCTCTGAACAGGTCCATCAAAAAGGAAAAGTTTCGGATGTTGGCGCTCCACCAAATATTCCCACATCTAAAGAAAGGCGATTGGATGTGTTCGGTGGACCTCCAAGATGCGTATTTTCACATCCCAATCACAGCACGACATCGCAAGTTCTTGCGATTCACGGTGGGAACAAAACATTGCCAGTTCAAAGTCTTACCCTTCGGCCTAAAATCAGCTCCGAGGGTATTTACCAAATGCATGGCAGTAGTAGCGGCAGCATTACATCGCCAAGGCCTGTTCGTATATCCATACCTGGACGACTGGCTGTTGAAGGGATCCTCTCCTCAAATGGTGCAGGAACACCTTCGCACCTGCCTAGATCTCCTTCAGTGCTTAGGCCTGCATGTCAACCTGGACAAGTCGATCCTTCAACCAACTCAATCACTCCACTATCTGGGCGCCAACCTCAACTCCGACCTCGGAAAAGTGTTTCCTTCGGAGGAGAGATTGTCATCAATGAAAGACAAAGGCAACATCATCCTTCAGGCTCATCAGCCGTCCGTAAGACAGGTGGCTTCTCTGCTGGGTTCGATGGCCTCGTGCATTTTTCTCATACCCAACGCCAGATTGAGGATGAGACCGTTACAGCAAGATCTCGAGGACAAATGGGATCAATCCTCGGGTCAGCGGAACGACCGGATTATCCTCTCTCCTGCAGCAAAGAAGTCCATTCTCTGGTGGCTGCAACCACAGAACCTTCTGGTGGGAGTCCCTTTTCACCAACCTCTGCCAGAACAATCCCTGATCACGGATGCATCACTTCAGGGCTGGGGAGCGCATCTGGGTTATCTGCAAACTCAGGGCAGATGGACCAACAGAGAACAGACGTATCACATCAATATGCTGGAACTGCGGGCGGTTCATTTAGCCCTCAAAGCTTTTCAACCGTCAATTCAGCCCGGATCGCTCCTAGTGCAAACGGACAATACAACCACCATGTATTACTTGAACAAACAAGGTGGAACACGCTCTCGCCCTCTGTCTCTCGAATCCCAGGCGATCTGGCACTGGCTGCTCGCCAGGAACCTATCGATCACGGCAATCCATCTGCCGGGAGAGCAGAACGTGCGAGCAGACACCCTCAGTCGTCACTTCCAAGAGCAAGAAGACTGGGTGCTCAACGACGAAGTGGTGGCAGACATCTTTCATCAATGGGGTCATCCTTTCATCGACCTCTTTGCAGACGATCAAAACAGAAAATGCCACGCCTTCGCATCCAGGTTTTACCGACCAGGAACGAGGGGGGAATGCTCTTTTGATAGATTGGTCAGGGACGTTTGCATACGCCTTTCCTCCCCTCCCTCTAATTCCGAAGGTGGTGGCCAAACTTCTGCGATCCAGGATGAGGATGATACTCATAGCACCGGACTGGCCTCGCCAATGGTGGCATCCGGACCTGTTGCAACTCTCGGTTCGCCCGCATCGGAGACTTCCGTGCAGGCCGGACCTTCTCACCAAAATGGGAGGGAAGATTCTGCACCCCAGCCTTCCCTCGCTCAGCTTGACAGCATGGCTCCTGAAGTCCTGCAGTACGGACATTTGAACCTCCCTCAGGACTGCATGGACATTTTAAGGGAGTCAAAGAGACCTTCCACAAGATCCTCATACTCTCTTAAGTGGAAAAGGTTTTACTTGTGGTGTATCCGTAATGGTTGGAGTCCAATTAACGGGCCAGAGGAGGTAATCTTGCCGTATTTGCTCTATTTGGCCAAATCTGGTTTGAAATATTCTTCCATTAAAGTGCATTTGGCGGCTATCACAGCATATCGTAAATCACCTAACCAGCCTTCTTTCTTTCAGCTTCAGGTGGTCAAGGACTTCCTGCAGGGGGTTAAAAAGGTTTATCCCCCTGTTCGACCTCCTTCTCCTCCTTGGTAGTTGAATTTGGTCTTGTCTAAATTGATGGGACCTCCATTTGAACCCATTCATAAGGCTACATTACAACACCTTTCTTGGAAAGTAGCTTTTCTAGTAGCAATTACATCAGCACGCAGAGTGAGTGAAATACAAGCACTCTGTTCTAAAGAACCCTATACGGTTTTCCACCATAATAGGGTGGTTATGCGAACTCACCCTTCCTTCCTACCCAAGGTTGTGTCGGAGTTCCATGTTAATCAGAAGATTTCTCTACCCTCTTTCTTTCCCAGTCCTACCACACCAGCGGAAAGGTCTCTTCATTCGCTAGACCTCAAGAGGGTTCTCAAATTCTATTTGGATGCAACAAAATCCATTAGAAAAGCTGATCAATTGTTTGTAAACTATGGCTCTGTTAGAACAGGCTTCCCAGCTTCTAAAAGATCCATTTCAAGATGGATAGTATCTTGTATAAAGTTGGCATACCAAATAGCAAATAAGCCTCTGTTTGCCTCCCCTAAAGCTCATTCTACTAGGGGCAAGGCTGCTACGATTGCATTCTTACATAATGTACCGATGGCCGAGATTTGCAAGCCGGCAACTTGGAAATCGGTCCATACGTTTACCAGACATTACTGTCTGGATTCTGACTCCAGGGCAGATACCCAAGTGGGCCAGGCCTCCTTGAGGAATCTGTTCCAATGCTAACCTATTGGAGTCTGTATAGGCCTTATGGCGTTTATGTATCTTGATGGTACTCTGTTTACTTGCCCGCAGGATGAGGGGATGGGCTTGCTATTCTATTCATGTGCTTATGACTATTGATGAGGATCCCCTGGAAGAGAAGGATAAGTTACTTACCTGTAATCCTAGTTCTCTTCCAGGGGTATCCTCATCAAAGTCACAAGCAACCCACCCGCCTCCCCGGGCAAGTGAACATGATACATACATCTCTTTGTAAAATGGTCTGCGGATAGCCGCAAAGAACAACTGACCTAACTGTCACCCCTGAGGCATGATGGGAAGCTAGGGGTCATGGCTGCCTTAAAGGCACGGTGCCAGTTTATCTGAGTGTTTATGTGGGTTAGCTTTTCAGCTTTCTACACTAATGTTTCTACAATGCAGCCTATGTGCTGGCAATGTTTCTTTCATTATTCCTTGCAGGATTGTGTTTTCTGCTGTATATTAAAGCAGTTTTCAAAAGCTTTCTTTCTCCCTGCTTTATTGGAATATGTTTATGTGCATGAGAATTCCTTGCAACATTGCTCAGCATGTCTATGGGAGGCTGCATTGTGTGTTTTTATATATATATATATGGATATATATATAGAGCTACATATATGGTTTTCACATATATGTGATGTGTTTCTGGGGTCCCGCGCATGGGCGGGAATATTCATGTGCTTATGACTTTGATGAGGATACCCCTGGAAGAGAACTAGGATTACAGGTAAGTAACTTATCCTTGTTGGCCCCCAGCGACACTCAGCAGCCAAGGGGACTTCCTCCCCCAACCAGTAGTGCACCAGGATGCACATTTGCAGAATGGTTGAGAAAGGGGGCGGGTCCTTCTTTTTTTTTTTTTAAGTGATTTTTGGTCCTGTTGGGGTCACAGGGGGGGACCCCACCACCACACCTAGGGCATCAGGGTATTCCTACCCTGCCCCCTTTTCTTTTATTTAATTTTTGTTTTGTAGGACTTGACTGAAGCCGAGTCCCAAGGTGGCTTCCTACACTTCCTGGTTGAAGTGTTGGCAGCCAATCAGATCTCACCATGAGATCTGTGCTTATGCTCCGCCCGATTATCCTTATTTGCTTTACCTTAAATTTCTCAACAACTACTGAATGGATTTACACCGGATAATTAAAAGCATGATCTGCGAACCAAAATCTACCTTCCTGCCAAATTTGGTGTAATTCCGTCCAGCGGTTTGGGCTGTAGTCGTGTTCAAAGCTCCGATGGGAATTAACATGGGAAATCGTATTTTTTCGATTTTTTTTTTTTTTTTTTTTTTCCCCCCCCTTTTTATTGCCCCTTGCTTGACAGATCACCCCTAAACTTTCCATGCACAAGAAGACTTACTATGACACATTTTTGGAAAATTTTGTGAAGATTCGTCAAACGGCACCAAAGATACAAGTCAAAAAACGCTTTTTCTATAGAAACATGGTCTTCACTATAACTACCTACTGGCAACTGCCAGTAGGTAATATATTACCTAGTGGCAGTTGCCACTAGGTAGTTATAGTTAGGTCTGCTTTTCCATAGAAAGAGCATTTTTCGGTTTGCTGTTTGCTAATAACTTTGGCCCCATTTTCCATATCGTCACAAAACCTTCCAAAACCAAGGTTCATCCACCTCAGCTCCTTCCTGGAAAGTTTTGGGGTGATCCGTAAAGCGGGAACTGAGAAAAAAGGGGGGGGGTCCCAAAACGGAAAATCCCCATGCACTTTCCAAAGACTTCTTTAAGACAGGCTACAGCAAAAACTGCTGAACGGAATTATTCCAAATTCGGCAGGAAGCTAGATCTTGGTCCGCAGATTGTGCTTTTTGTGATTTGGTGTAAATCCATTTAATAGTTTTTGATATATTAAGGGACAAAAAAATATAGAATCTGGACGGTTGGGCTAGCAAGAGTATCAGACTCTCGCGGTAGCGCAAATTAAAAATAGACTGTTCTGATTGGCTCAGGGAGCATTATTTTCCTTGGGCCATCTTGCGCCCGTGGGAGTCAGACTCCCACGAGCACTCTGATTGGCTGCCAGAAACATGAGAATAATGTTGCTGGCAGCCATTACAGGATTCAGGGACTTAGTCCCCTGTCCTGAAGTTAAAAAACAAATAATAATATAAGGGGGCAGTGTAGGAAGCTGGCTCTGTATATACTAAACCAAAGTGAGGTATAGTGTGCACAGAGTCCAGTGGAACCCCAAAGGTAGGCAGAGGTAAAGTTAGATAGCACCTCACTCTCTATTTGTGGTAGTGTGGTCGAGCAGTAAGGCAGTACCAGAGGACAGTGTTAAGCATTTATTGTACACACTCAGTCAGCAAATGAATTCACACACTCAAAGACTGAACTTCAGACCAATTGTTTTTGTATGAAAATATTCTTTTAGTTATTTTATTTTCTAGAACCAAGCAAGCCTGGCACAGGTAAGCAATAAATACTTTACAGTAGTAATGCAGTTTGTAAACAGTTTGAATTGAAATTGTATATGCACTTTGTTTTGACTTGCAGTATGGTTTCAGAGAAATGCAATACTTTGTAAATACAGTACATAGACTTGAATGGGCTTTTCAGTAAAATTATAGTAAGTTACTTTTGAGATTACTTTTCTTACTCAGAGTAGTATACCTGGATACTACTCTGGGACATTTCCTGTAAACAAGTAAGTAAAATCGTTTTTGTTAGTTAGTGCAATTTTAAAGAATTTCTTTAGGTTTTCCAACTCCACACAGAAACTTTTCCAAGAAAAACAGTCAATGTTATCCTATGGAGGAAAATAGTGTTATCGGTTTTGTGGGAAGTATTTGGTAGTGGGAGTTGAGTTGTGGTGGTAGACTCCAGGGTCCCCCAGGGTCAAGGATGCACTCTAGTTACACTAGGGCGGCCGGGTGCAGAGTGCTGAGGCCCAATGTTATACAATGGGGGATAGGGGGCCTCCGGTTGGTGGCTGCTGACGAGCAGGCCACTTTTTTGTGGGAGCAAAGCTCCTGGACTTTAGCTCAGGGCTAATGGGGAAACAAAGTAGCACCAAAGGTGCACCCTCAGTGGCACTAGGGCAGCCGGGTGCAGGGTGCCGTTTCGATGTCGGGCGCCCTGTTGTTTTCAATGGGGAACCTCCGGTTTGCAAAGGCACTGCAGGCTTGGGGACGAAGGTCTCCTGGGTGCGACCACCACTTCGAGAGGTAAGTTGGGAAGTTAGGGGTTGGTTAGGCACCGTCGGTTTGGCCACCCAAGGCCGTGGGGTGCAGGGGTGCGTTTTGGGGTCGGATCTTCTCTGGTCGCGGTTGGGGGGACCTTCTGGATTTAGGCTGCAGGCGTCTGCTGGAGGCTTAAGGCAGGTCAGGGGTCGCCGGATCTTGGGTCAGGATCGCCGGGGTGACCTCCTCGTGGTGTTTGCCCACTCGAGCTTGGGCCGTGGACGGCGGGTGCAGAGTGGGGCGGATTTGCGGTGTCTGGCCGGAGCCAGAGGTTGCAGATGAACAAATCCGGTGTTCACGGGAAACAAAGTCTTTGGGGTTGAAGGCAGGCCGGTCCTCCGGGGTTTTCAAGGTTGCTGGCTGCAGGACACACGGGATTTCGCAGGAGCAGGTTCGAGGTGGAGACAGGCCGGTAGGGCTGGGGCCAAGTCAGTGGGCGTCTTCCTCTTGTTAGCTGCTGCACGGCTGTTCGGTCCTTCTTCTTCTTCTCCTTGTAGTTTCTTCTTGTCTGAGGAAGCAAGGTTCAGGGGTGCCCCTAAATACTAGATTTAGGGGCATTACAGGTAGGTAAAAGGTAGGGACCAATGGGTCCCTTCCCTTGGGTGGGTACACCCCCTATTATGCCACCCTCCAGTGGGAGGGGGGGAATGAGCCTGTCCCTGGTTGGCTGAGTTCCCCCCCCTCTGCAAGATGGCGGGGACTGAGAGTCGTGCTTCACCTCGCCTCCCCCACCTGAGGGGTGGAGTTGGCAGAGGTGGGCACACCTCTCTTCCTCACTTGTTTTTCCCGCCGGTTCGCCCGCCCAAAGTGGGGGTCAGAACCAGTGGGGGCCAGTTGCTGAAAGCAGCAAGTGGCCTGGGGAAGCTCACAAAGGCGGCAAGTCTTTGAAGCTTCCCCTTTGTGAACCTTGCCCATCCTGCGGGAGGAGACTTGGCACCTCGTCCCAGGATGTGCATTGTTTCAGGCCCCAGAGAGCAGCAGGCTCTCGACCCAAGGGTCCAGAAACATGTCTGGTGGTGGCAGCTGAAGCAGCCACTCATCCTGGACACTAATGGTAGGTTAGTTTTCATGGGGCATCTCTAAGATGCCCTCTATGTGCATTTTTCATTAAATCGAACACTGGCATCAGTGTGGGTTTAATGTGCTGAGAAGTTTGATACCAAACTTCTCAGTTTTCAGTGTAGCCATTATGGTGCTGTGGAGTTCGTAATGACAAACTCCCAGCACCATATATTCTTAATGGCAGAACTGCACTTACAATGTCTAAGAATAGACTTAGATACTGTAGGGGTACAGGGCTCATGCACCTGTACCCTCACCACTGGTATAGTGCACCCAGCTAGAGGGGTGACTGATCTATGCCAGGGCAGTGGGTTGTAGGCATGGCACACAGAGATGTGTGCCATGTCGACTCTTCACTTTGTTCTGAACCAAAACACGCAGCCTGCAAAGGCAGTGTGTGAGTGTAAGGGTACAGGACCTCCAAGGGTGGCACAATAAGTGCTGCAGCCCTTAGAGGCCTTCTCTGGTCACAGTGCCCTGGGTACCTGTGGTACCATTTACCAGGGGCTGACCTGTGGCCAGAGATGCCAATTGGGTTAGTTTTGGGGAAAGAACACAGGCCCTGGGAACCTGATTGGCAGGGACCCAGGGCACATCAAGTGAAAGTGCATCAGTAGTCTGGCAAAAAGTGGGGGGGTTACTTCAACAGAAACCCACTTTCCTACAGGCAGGGAAGGGATATACTGACCCACTAGGCCCCATGGGGGGACTCTGAGGGACCCCCCTCTCACCCCGGGCCAAAATGCAAAAAAAGACAAAAAATGCTATGATCCCGCAACACTTGTGAGAGCAAAAAAGTTTTAAATAACTATAAACCCTGGGAGGGAGGGCACCCCTAGGGCTGTTATATAAAGTGGAGTGTGGCCGCGGCCCCCCTTCAGCATGCCCGCAGAGGCTCCGCAGAACCCACCCCGGCTCCGAAATTAGCTTATATGTGAAGGTGCCCCCCCCTCCCTGTGCCTGCAGAGACCCCAGAGAGCTCCCCGTGCCGAAATTTGTATATATTGGGAGAGGGGCCGTTCAGCCCCCCTCCCCATGCCTCCAGAGGCCCCGGGGAGACCACCCCCTGGGACGAAATTAAACAAAATGGGTAGGGGGTCGTGCGGACCCCCCACTCAGAGGCTCAAAAGGCCCCAGGGAGCCCACGCCCGGTGCCGATTCCTTTAAGCGAAGGGGGCCGTGTGTTGTGTACAGATTGAACACTGTGTGCAGGATAGTTTACCCTTTCACCTCTGGTTGTTAGTCCACATGAACTTGGCTATGGTGTAGGGTTAACGTTGCAAATAACACAATCTTGCTTTACCTATGGTGGTTGTATGTATGATAGCAGTAAAAATGCTTCATATTCTTCAGCGCTATTTTGCACTCACTTTCATAGCTCTAATGGTATACCCGTTTTAGAGCAATGCGTACAAAAGTAGTTTGGATGAGGTCATCAGTGATGTCATTTGATATGTCATCAGTGATGTCATTAATTGTGTCATAGAACATGTCATGAGTCATGTCATATGTGAGGTCATGAGCAGTGCATGGCAGGGGCTGCTAACTATAACTGGTAAATTTATGTGTGTTTTTTTTTGTTCAAAACGTTAATGTTGTTACTGACAAATTCACCTAACTATTACGTTACTTTCCCCTTTGGCTTTTTCAGTAAATTTATAGTTAAAAACAAAAACTGAGCCGGATCTTTTATCACACCTAACTATAATGTATCTTTAACCTGTAATATCCCACTCCACTCTACTGTACGACACGCCACTACACTACACACCACACCACTCCACAACACTCTGCTCTACTGTATGCCCCTTGACTGTACGCTTCTCCACTCTACGCCTCTCCACCTCTCCTCTCTACATCTCTCCACTCTACATCTCTCCACTCTACGTCTCTCCACTCTACGTCTCTCCACTCTACGTCTCTCCACTCTACGTCTCTCCACTCTACGTCTCTCCACTCTACGTCTCTCCACTCTACGTCTCTCCACTCTACGTCTCTCCACTCTACGTCTCTCCACTCTACTTCCCTCCACTCTACGTCTCTCCACTCTACGGCACTCCTCTATGCCACTCTACTCCACTCTATGCAACTCCCCCAACTCGCATGTACCTTTCTCAACACACGCGCCCTATGCAAGCATTCTGCTGAATTATGGGACCTCATCGCCACCCTCGCACCTGACATAGTCTTTCTCACTGAGATCTGGCTCAACCCCACATCCACCCCAGATATTGCCACAGCGATCCCCAATGGATATAAAATCACTTTCCAGGACCGCACCAACAAGCCGGGAGGAGGAACAGCCATTATCCACAGAGACCATACAGTGTTCCACCACCACCGACAACACCACCAGCCCCATGCAATATCTCAACTTCAAGCTCCACACGGATGACAAGACATCCATAACAGGGACCCTCGCATACCGACCCCCAGGCCCGCGCTCCAGCTTCTGCAACACCATCGCAGACTACATTGCACCCTTAGCCTTAGACTCCAAGGACTACTTCTTCCTCTGTGACCTAAATTTCCACATCGACGTCCCCAACAACAAAAACACCGCGCACCTCCTCGACACAGATGATCCACGACCCTACACACACTGCAAGACACCCGTTGGACCTAATTTTCACCTCCAGCAAGTGTCAAATATAGCCATGTCACAGAACACACATGGACTGATCAGTCCATCGTCCACTACAGAATCTTCAGGCCCCGCATTGCCACCACCAAGATGACCAACGCTCCCACCAGAGGTGGCACAGAATCTCAGATACCAGCTGGGCGAACGCCCTCAGTACCTCCAACCCTCCTATCCCACCAACCTCGAACATGGAGTTAAAAACGTCAACGCCTGGATCACCAATCGTGCAGAGAGCATCGTCCCCATCAAGAGCAACATCCAGAGAAAATCCTTCCAAAAGGCCAGCTGGTACACCCAAGAACTCAGAACAGTTGTAGAGGAGATGGCGCACCAGCAAGGACACCTCCGACAGGGCTGCCTTCAGGACCTCCCTCGACCTCTACCACCGCCTGGTGAGGGCAACAAAAAAGTCAGCCCTTGTCGCACACATCGAAACCAGCTCCCTAAAACACCAAGGAACTTTTCAACATTGTTAAGGAATTCTCCAACCTGGCTGCCAGCAAATACAATATCATACCCTCAGAGGAGCTATGCGACAACCTCTGCCCACTTCTTCCACAACAAGATCGCAACCATATACAGAAACTTCGAACCCCAACCCACACCTACGGACTTCATCGACAGATATGCCACCTCTGTAACTGAGACAAACCACACACTGACCACCTGGAACATCCCCTCCACCCAGGACACCACCTCCACCATGAACTCCATCCACTCGGGAGCTCCCACAGACCCATGCCCACACCACATCTTCAGCCTCGGAAACTAAAGGATCGGCCAGGAACTCACCACCCTACTCAACACTTCTATCACCACCGCAACATTTCCATACACCTAGAAACACGCCGAAGTCAGACCACTACTCAAAATACCCTCCGCCGACCCCAGCAAACTCAAAAACTACCGGCAAATCTCCCTGCTCCCATTCCCAGCGAAGGTACTGGAAAGGATCATCGACAATCAACTCATAACACACCTGGAGCAGAACCAGCTACTTGACGCCTCCCAATCCTGCTTCCACAGCAATCATGGCACCGAAACCGCCCTGATCGCAGCCACAGACGGCATCCGAACCCTCCTCGACCAAGAAGAAACAGCAGCTTTGATCCTCCTCGACGTCTAGGCAGCCTTTGACACTGTATCCCACCACATGCTGCTTAAAAGACTCCACATCAGCATCCAAGGGGACGCGTTCAGATGGATCACCTCCTTCTTCACCAGAAGAATCCAGAGGATCCACCTCCACCTTTCATCTCTGAACCCAAGGAGATCACCTGCAGTGTCCTCCAGGGCTCATCCCTCAGCCCCATGCTCTTCAACGCATTTATGACCCCTCTGGCCAACACCGTCGGATCCCACGGTCTCAACATAATTTTCTACGCAGGCAACACCCCAACTCATCCTCTCACTCACGGACGACCCCACCACCTCCAGAACCAGCTTCCACAGATACATATCAAACGTCGCCGACTGCATGAAGAACAACTGCCTGCAGCTGAACACAGACAAGATGGAAGTACTGATCTTTGGCAAAAGCAGCAACACATGGAATGACTCCTGGTGGCCATCAGACCTAGGACCCGCACCCACTCCCTCCGACCACACCAGAAACTTCGGAATTATGATTGACAACAAGCTCACCATGAAATCACAGATCAACATAGTCTCCTCCTTATGCTTCCACACTCTGCGCATGCAATGTAAAATCTTCAAGTGGCTACACCTACACACGAGACGCACGGTTACACAGGCCCTCCTCACCAGCCGACTGGACTACGACAGCGCCCTGTACGTAGGAATCACCGCACACCTCCTACAGAGGCTTCAGACCATACAGAACACCACAACCAGACTCATCCTCGGCCTTCCCCGACGAACCCACTTCACATTCCACCTCAACCAATTCCACTGGCTCCCTGTACAGAAGAGATGCCAGTTCAAGCTGCTGACCCACACACACAAGGCTCTACACAACCAAGGAACTGCATACATTAACCACCGCCTGAACTTCCACCAACTATCGAAGACTACGCTCTGCCTCCCTTTCACTTGCCCATACTCCCGCATCTACCAAAGCAGAAGTGGAGGACGCTCCTTCTCCCACATCGCAGGAAAGACCTGGAACAGCCTCCCCACGCACCTCTGGACCATCACCTCACTTCCGGATTTCCGAATGGCCCGCAAGACCTGGCTGTTCGAATAAGACTCGGGGGCCTGCAAGCGCCTGTATACCCTATCGGATGATTAGCCGCGATTTATGAATCGTGATTGATATACATAAGGCTCTGCTTTCCCAGCTGTGTAAGAGGCGGTGTTCGAGGTACGACGCAGGCTTTCTTTGTCCAGTTCTATCGAGATGTTCTTAACCTGTAGATTCACTGTTTTTTTCCAATCTGGAAAAGGTATGTCAGAGCGGTGGAGCAGTGGTGGTTAGTAGCTTCGATTTTAAGTTCTTGATTGCTTGAGCTAGATACTCTTGCCATGGATTGCTCTCTCTGTCTCGAATACTGCTTTAATTAGTGTCTTAAGGGTGTTCTCGGGCAGTTATAATCCTAATATAGTATTTTAGTAGTGCTCCTTGACATTCTGCCAAGGTACGTAAAAGATTTTTTTGTATGCTAAGCTTTGGATGTTGTTCAGATGTGTTACTAGCCCACCAGGAAAGGCTTGTGACCATAATTTAGGAATATCCCTCTTTTTCCCCACATACCATTACCCCGCATGTTGTTACAACGACCGCGTTGTAACAACGCATACCATTACCCCGCAAGTCGTAACAACGACTTGCGGAGGGGGGGGGGCTGGATGTTGGAATAGTAAAATTTACTATTCCAACTCCAGTCTGTGCGGACTGTAGGGAAGGTGTTGGATTTTAAATCCAACACTTTCTCCCCCCTCCGCAAGTTGTTGTAACGACTTGCGGGGTAATGGTATGCGTTGTCACAACGCGGTCGTTGTTACGACCGCGTTGTAACAGCATGCGGGGTTACAGATGCGGGGTGACGGTTGTTTACCATAGTTTAGTGATGGGGCCAATTTTGCTTTCAGGACTTTCAGCTTAGGTTTAGCCATTGGGCTTAGCAGAGGACTGTTAAGGTGATTTAGACTATGAAGAACTCCTGCACCCTTTGTTTTGAATTGCTTCAGGTGTGCCATTGGTTTGGCTCCTTCTGTGAAACAAACACCAAAATAGTTCTAGTTTTAAACTGTGATTATTTGCAGCTCCCCGAGCCGCCAGTGAGCATGTTTTTTGTTTGGGTGCTTTCCAAAGATGATGATTTTTGTCTTGCTCTGGTTTACCTCGAGTTTATTGGCCTTGTTGTACATATGAAGTGCGTTGAGAGCTCTCTGCAGACTTAGTATGTCCCATGGTTGCGATGTCATCTGCATACTGCAGAATTGAGTCTTGATGGTCCTAGCCTAGGTGTGACTAGGCTGGCGCCTGCTAATGGTTTGCCCAGGTCAGCAGTGTAAAGGTTGAAAAGGCCTCTTTGAGGCCACTGTTGATTGGGACTTTGACAGTCGCTGTGGAGTGGCATGTTTTTATCTGAACCCAGGTCCCCTGGTATTAGGATTTTATTGCTTTTAGGAGCAAGGAGGGAACCCCCCATGCTGTTAGTTTCTTCTACAGCGTTCCCCAGTCCACCCTGTCGAAAACGGTGCTGTAATCAATAAAACAGCAGAACAACTGGCATCCGTTTTCTCCGTGTTGCATGTCTCGACAGGTAGGCTAGTGCTGTGATGTTATCACTAGTGTAGCCCGCCGGTTGGAAGCCTGATTGAAAGAATTGGAGGATGCTTTTCTGAGGCCTCCAGGTCCTCCAACAGGGTTCGCACATATGCCTTTGCTTCCAAATCTAATAGCGCAATAAGTCGGTAGTTGGCAGGGTTTGAGCAATCTTCCTTTTTATGAATGGGAAATAGGATAGACCTCCTCCATGAGTCAGGGATCAAGCAAGATTTAAGAGCGGAGTCAGTATCCTGGCTCAGTAGCCTTGCCCTGATTTGAATACTGCTGCTGGAAGGCCGTTGGGCCCGGGAGCTCCATAGCTCCTCATTTTCCTTAATTGCTGTTATAACGGAGGCTTCAGTGAGGGAGGAAGGATGACTGGGCTAGGGAGTCTGATACTGAATCGGTCTGGTTGGAATATGATTTGTTCTCATGTTTATCCGTATATAATTTCTTTACATAGATGATCCACTTCCTTTCTGCCACTCCGTTTTTCTTTGTCTGGGAGAATTTATTGAGGCTATTTAGATGCTTCCAAAAGAGGGAATGGTTCCTCTTTTCTAGGATAGCGAATATCTCTAGCCACTGTTCCTTGACTTTCTTGTTTCTCTATTGCCAGACGATCTGCCAGTGCACCGCTCTGGGTTAGCTGACCGCTAGGGCAGGGGTGTGTTTCTCTCCTCGTTTGTTGGCCGCTAGAGCTGTTCGAAGATTACGCTTGCTTGTGGCCAGTTCCTTGGAAGTTATTTGGTAGACAGGCGGTCGAGTGGCAAGACGTTTTCTGGGAGCCAACCCAGGTCCTCCACCCAGGGTTGTGCGAAGATCGGCGAGGAATTCATCCCAATGTCTAGTAGAGGTGGTGTATTGGGTAGCACATTGGCGGCCTGTTTTTATGAAATCCAATTGTTCAGCTTTCCACCAGAGTTGTCTTTCCATTTAATTCTGGGGAGGATGTGACAGTCTTCTCCATTTGGTTCGTCCAAGAGGAGTAACTGAGGCGATTCCTTAATGGTGAGTTGCAGAATCACTCGCAAGGGACTATGGTCACTATCTGTCCTATCGTCCACCTCAAAAGTGCTCAGTTTGGGAGTCAGGAGCTCACTAATATAGATGTAATCAATAGTTAATATATTCCGAAATGTGGGAAGAATGGCACGTTGCGGCTCACTTGCTTCTTTTAGAGATTGCGCGGAGGCTAACTTGTAGCTGTTAAGGAGGCTCTGAAACAGGGCAGCCTCAGTCGTTGGATCACTTGTTGGATTTTTTGGCCCATGCCCCTGGTGTTTATGTTTATGTTTAGGGGATTTATAAAGCGCATGGCTGTCCAAGGGCTTCCCAGCGCTGCAGAGAGGAGGCAAAGAGATAGGGAGGAGAAATCATGGGAACAACCAAGTCTTGAGTTTTTTTTTCCTGAAGCTACGTTTGTCTTTCAGCAGTCTCAGTTCCATGGTCATTGAGTTCCAGTGTTTTGGGACCAAGTGAGAAAAGGATCTTCCTCCCCATCTAGATCTCTTTATCCTTAGTGTGTTCATAAGGAAGTCGGACGAGGACCTGAGGGACCTATAGGAGACATATGGGGAGACGAGGGACTTTAGCAGAGGTGGACCCTTACCATACATGGCTTTATGATCCAGGCAAAGGGCTTTAAACCTGACCCTGTATTGAATAGGTAGCCAATGCAGCTTTTTCAAAGAGGATCTCACGGACTCCTGTCTTGGTATCTTCAGGAGTATCCTGGCCACAGCCTTTTGGACAACCTGCAGCCTGTCGACCAGGTATTTAGGGGCCCCCAGATACAAGGAGTTACCGTAGTCCAGTCGTGAGACCACTAGAGCCTGGATCACCGTTCTTCGAGCCTGTTCTGGGATGAGGTCAATGATCTTATGGCTCATACGTAGAATACCGAAGCAGGTTGCTGACAGTTTTTTTGCTTAGGTTTCCATGGGAAAGTTGTGGTCTACCCACAACTCCAGGTTCTTTATGGAGGGCTTAGGAGCGGGGATTGCACCCCAGTATTCAGGCCAGCTAATCCTGGTCCATCCTGGTGTTAGTCTCCCACCATAACTGGAACATGAGTGTGGAATTTAACAACTCTTAGATTGCAATGCATGGGTTATTTAGGGCCTGTTTTTTCCCGTTTTTTTTTGCTGTCCTACGTTGACATAGCAGTTTATAAGCAGCAGAGGGAGTGATTTGAGGTTGCATTTTAGGCCTTAAAGCGCAGGGCTTGAAGTGTGTGTAGGTTGGTGTTTATTACAGTGACCTCAATTTTTCGGTCAAATTTCATGTAAACTGACAAACCTCCTGCTGGGCATGATAGCAGAGTGAAGTTTCCAAGATTCTTCATATGGGAGAGTCAGTTTTACATTGTTTAGCAGTATTGACTTTGAACACATTTTCTGCTTTCTGTTTTTTTCATATCAAGGACATTGGTGTTTTCAGTCAAATGTGTTATGTTATAGTTATTTTGGTTGATTGGATGTATTTATATATGAAAAGACAGAACATGTTTTCTCCTATATGCATGTTTCCTTGCTATATTTATTTTAAATTTAAAAACATGTTTATTTTCATAATGTGTACCGGGATGCCTGCTCTGGGAGATATTTTGCCTTTTATGGATTCAGAGAGAATACACATGATGGTAAACAAGATCTTTATAGTCTGAAATGAAAAGTCTAAATGAGATAACTATCATTTGGCTTCAATCAGTCAAAAAAGAAGAAAACCAAGCCAAGCCCCCAAGACCCATTTGTCTAGCCGCTGGATCATGACATTATGATCAATAGTATCAAAGGCACTGGCAGATCTAATAGTACAACTGCCCAGGACTCAGCCTTGTCCAATATCACTTTGAGATTGTCTGCCACATAAGTAACCACTCGCTCGAGTCCTAGCCTTTGGTGAAATTCTGCTTGGGGCTCCTCTAATAGGCAATTCAATTCCTTGGAGGCTTGAAGTTGCCTCATGACCACTCTCTTCAATTGTTTTGCAAGACAGAGAAGTAGGGAATTAGGTTGGTAGTTTGTTGGATTCTCTTTGTCAAATACATGCTGTTTTAACAGGAGTTTGGCAGGCGAGATACTGGGTCACAAACGTGGCAGATTTCCTATCCTTAAGTATCCTATCTGCCAAACTCTATTTTAGGCCCTATGTCTTTTTTAATGCCCGAGTCACTATTCCAGATTTGAGAGAAGAATTTATAATCTGTTATAAAAGAACTACCTCACTGCAAACCTCCTTTAAAATATAAGCGGGCCGAACATCCAGAGGAACCCTCTGGTCTATTGTGGCGCTTGAGAACTTCAGTTTCCTCCCATGAAAGTGCCTTAAAGTTTGGGGCCTGATTCACAAACTGTACTTTGTAGTACGGTTTTAGTACTATAAAAACTACTACAAAATGTAAGTGTTACCTTTAATTAAGTTTGCGCAGTTCTTTGCCCTGACTGCACACACGTAGGTGTGAGGATTTGGATGTATTACGTGGTTTGGCTGTGCGGCCTTACTGTGGAATACACTCGCAAAAACTGTTTTGCGTCCAGTCGGGTTTGTTTGTACACCCTTAAGCTCAACCATGGGTAGCTATGGCTTCGAGCAGCCAGGCTTGAACAAAGGAACTTAGTGTAAAGCATTTAACAGTACCAAACAAGAAAATTAGAACGCCACGCAACACGAAAGAAACACAATAGCAATTTATAAAAGATAGATCATATTTTTATGAATTTTTAGAGTCCAAGATGAGCAAAATCCACCCTAGGATTCCGGAGATATAGATTTTTAAAGACCGCTTGATTTTTTTTATCTAACCGCAAACAAGCATTGGTAACTGTAAAGTTTGTAAACTTTTGAAAAGTTAGTTTGCTTACTCTGGCCCGGCTTGGGCAACCACATCTTACAGGGAAAATGTCTGGGGGGAACAATGGGGTAGATTTGGACAGTTACCTGGCCACCAGAGCGTTTTCCAGTCGAGTTCCAAACTTAACAGGATAGCAACCATAGACTTCAATGGGCTGGTCCTCGTGCTGCGGATGCAGGAGGTGAAGATGCTCAAGGATGCACCAAATGCTGTGTGGTCGCCGGGGGTGCCTTCACAGTTATTCCTCGGTTCACGGGTCAGGTAGGGCGATTTTTGGCCACAGAGGTTGTGGTCCCTCGAAGTCCTCTTTGAGACTGTAGAAGGCCAGCACCGGCAGGGCTACTGGTCTCTGACACAGCATTCCCAGCGATATCCTTTGGTGGGGGGGCTGGTGTCCCTCTTGGGCGACCAACCTGGACTCAGACGGCACTCCTGGTTCGGCTGACTTGGGTGTACGTTTGGCTGTCGAGGATCGGTCTGTTGGAGTGCCCAGCAGCAGTTAGAAGAGATTTTTCCGTAGTGACTGCCAACTTGGGCTGCCAGTTGTGCTGACCCGGTCCACTGTTCATTTGAGTCATTCCTTTGGTCTGGGGCATGACCTTTCCCTGAGCCAGGAGCCACAGGCACCATCATCTCTTCGCTAGCCCAAGGTGCAGCCTGTGCAGTCCAGCAGACGGTGCTGCCTCTCTTTGTGCATTCCAGGGGGCAGCTGTTCCAGTTTCGACGTGACCTAAGGGTCAGGGTATATAATAACAACAGGAGAGGGAGGGAAAATCAGTCTTAGTCCCCCTAATGTATAAGTTCAATAACAACAAAAGAGGGCAAAACAGCACGAGGAATTCCTCTTATTTAAAAGAACCCTCACTCACCAACCTAGTTGGTGACATGCTTCATCATTGGGTTCCCACCAGAGAGGCCGAGTGCCTCCCTGGTGTGCTACGACGCCTGAATTACAGCGGAGCAGGTGTTGGTGAGATAGTGTCAGTGCAGCAGTGAAATAGTGCAAGTTAAAAGATGACTGGTTTAATCCCAAAACAATTTTAATGGTGGAAAACCAGATATCAATAAAAACAAGTGAGACGGACGCTGGTTGTCTGGTCAATTTAGCCAGACAACCAGCGTCCGTCTCGCTTATTTTTATTGATATCTGGATCTGAAAGAGACACGTTAGTGACAGATTCCTTACCTTAGAATATCCCCAGGCGTCAGGCTGGATCCGGAAAGTTTTGCGTAGCAGTACCCTTGCGCGTCGGTAGGTGGCGTCGTGCGGCTCCGCGTCCGTCGTCTGCGTCGGGATCGCCGGGATGACGTCGCGGGCAGTACTTAGACGCCGCCCCTGCGCGCTGACCTCAGTTCTTTCTTTTTCCGCGCCAGTAAGCGCAGATCCGGGAAGAGCAGTGCCCTAGTCAATTTTTGACTAAGTTTTTTGTGATTTTTATCACTGTTTTTTCTCGAGTCGTTCGACTCCAAAGGTGTCGGTAGGGATGCCCGGCTTCAAGCCATGCGACGCCTGTGGTCGGATGATGTCGATCACGGACCCGCATCGAGACTGTCTCTACTGCCTCAGCCGCGACCACGACTCCAAGTCGTGCCCCGACTGCCGGGCCTTGCATCCGAAGGCTTTGCGAGAGCGGTCTCGAAAGCTCCTCGAGGTCCGGCAGTCGGCTCCGCGCCAATCCAAGCCCCGGTCACGTGAGAGGTCGAGGGGCCGGTCGCGGAGTCCTCATCGGTCGTCGGGGTCCAAGTCTTCGCACTCCTCCGGTAAGTCGAAGCACAAGAAGTCGAAGAAGCGTCATCGCTCGACGACTTCCCCTCGCCGGTCTTGCGACTCGGCTGAGGGTCCCGTCGGCACCGTCCCCGCGGCTCCGGGAGTGCCTGTGGAGCCGCCGCCGCATTACCCGCCTTATCCGGGTTCGGCGGCGACTCCGGCCGAGATACAGGAGTTCCTGTCGGCCATGGCCCGCCTCTTCGGGCCTCAAGGTCCCCCCGGTGCGCCTTCGAGCCCCGCGGGCCCTGATGGGGTTCCTATGGCGCCGCCGGCGACTCCGGTCCCGGCGCCGCCTGTCACACCGGCCTCGGTCCCGGCCTCGAACCCGGCTCCGGTGCTGCCACAACCCCGATCGACGCCGGTTGACCTGACAACACCTCCGCCGGCGTCGATTTCACCGTTGCCGTTCCCGATGCCGTCCGGGGCTCCGGGCGGCGTCGTACCCTGGTTCTCTCCGGATCCGGACACGGCGCTGGACCGACGTCGATCGACGCCAGCTCCAGCGCCGATGAGACCTTGGGTCCCACATGTCCCTCCTCCTTACTTTGAACCAGAATTGGAGGACGAAGAAAACTGGGAGGGGTCTGATGACCCTCTCACACACCAATGTGAGTTTGATCAGGACTGGGCTGAGGAACTTGGGGATGCCAGTGGTCTGGACACCTCCCCTGACACTGGTATGCTGTCTCCTCCTTCCGTGGCAACGGAGGAGGGAGCAAACTTTGCAACGGTGTTGCGTAGAGCAGCTGAGGCCTTACACCTCCAGTTGCCTACAGTGGCTGTCAGGACTAACCTCCTGACGGAAGTGCTTCAGCCGGCGGCTACCTCCTCGGAGCCACTGCTGCCGTTTAACGAGGCACTTTCGGACGTTCTTTTGGGCACCAGGTCCAAGCCCACCACAGGGGCTCCTGTGGATAGGAACGTAGCCCGACGCCATCGCCCTGCTCCGGGCGACCCCGTTCCTCTCCCAACACCCCACCCCTGAGAGCTTGGTTGTCCAAGCCTCTGCCTCCCAAAGCGCCTTCCCTACCGCTCCCCCGGATAGGGAATCCAAACGCCTGGATCAATTTGGGAAGAAGGTTTTTTCTTCCTCCAGTGCTGGCTTGCGGTCTGTCAACACCACTTGCCTCTTGGGCCGATATTCCCACTCGTTGTGGGATTCGATGGCGCAAGTTCTGCCCCAGTGTCCCGAGGAGGCCCAGGCACTGCTTTCCCATGCCATTGCGGAAGGAAGGGATGCGGCAAAATACACCATCAGATGTGGCCTTGATACCGCCGACTCGCTAGGCAGATCGCTTGCGACGACAGTGGCGCTGCGCCGTCACGCCTGGCTGAGAACCACTGGTTTCTCGGGCGATGTCCAAAACACTCTCATGGACATGCCCTTTGATGGGGTCGGTCTTTTTGGAAACAAGGCAGACTAGCGCTGGAGCGTTTTAAGGACTCACGGGCTACAGCCAAGTCCCTGGGCCTTTCTGCTGTGCGCCCTCCGCAACAGTCTGCTTTTCGCCCCTTTCGTAGCCACGGAAGGGGCGTCCAGTCACGTCCGCTGCCCAGCCACCGGCCCGCGCAGCAGGTGTCTTCGCGTGGCCGAGGACGTGGCTCCCGCCGAGGCGGGTCGGGCAACCAGCGTGCGGGTCAGGCCACCACCCCCGCCCCGTCCGCGGCCTCCAAGCCCTCCTAGTCCCTCCTTTCAGGTACACAGCACGCCAGTAGGGGGCAGGGTCCGCCATCACCTTCACCACTGGCGTGCCATCACCTCGGACAAGTGGGTCTTGGACATTGTCCGAAGGGGCTACTCCCTCCCCTTCGAGACAACCCCCCCAGCCATGCCACCTCAATACCACCGCATGTCAGGGGATCACTTGGGGCTTCTTCAGAAGGAAGTTACGGCCCTCTTGGCCAAGGGGGCCATCGAGCGCGTTTCGACCCCAGAAGTAGGGCGTGGTTGTTACTCCCACTACTTTCTGGTGCCCAAAAAGGACAAGGAGGACATGCGTCCTATCTTGGACCTCCGGAACGTCAATCGCTTCCTCCGGAAGGAGAAGTTCAAGATGCTCACCCTAGCTCAGGTCTTGACTGCCCTCGACCCTGGAGACTGGATGGTAGCGTTGGACTTGCAGGACGCGTATTTCCACATCCCCGTCCTGCCGGCCCACCGGCGTTACCTGCGGTTCACGGTAGGCCTCGAGCATTTTCAGTTCACCGTGCTCCCCTTTGGCCTTACCAGCGCCCTCGGGTGTTCACGAAAGTGATGGCGGTGGTTGCAGCTCATCCACCTCCAGACTACGGCCGAACTCCTGCACTCGCTGGGGTTCTCCATCAACGTGCCGAAGTCGCACCTGATTCCTTCTCCACAGCTCCATTTCATCGGAGCAGTTCTGGACACGACGCAGTTTCGGGCCTATCCTCCCGAACGGCGAGTCCAGGATATTCAGGCTATGATTCCGATCTTTCGGCCTCTATCCTGGGTTTCGGTACGGATGACCCTGAGGCTGCTGGGCCTCATGGCCTCCTGCATCCTGCTGGTCGATCATGCCAGATAGCATATGCGGGCTCTGCAGTGGGACCTGAAGTTCCAGTGGGCGGAGCATCAGGGCAACCTGTCCGATCACGTCCAGATCTCGGAGGGGACTGCAAAACAGTTGCAGTGGTGGCTCTCGAACCGGCAATGGGTCACGGGCAGATCCCTCTCCCTTCCCCAGCCAGAGCATACAGTTGTGACGGACGCGTCCCTTCTGGGATGGGGCGGTCACATGGGAGAGGCGGAGATCAGAGGCCTCTGGTCTCCGGCGGAGTCCCGGCTCCATATCAACCTTCTGGAGCTCTGGGCGATCCGACTTGCACTCAAGGCATTCCTTCCCTCTGTCAAAGGGAAGGTAGTGCAGGTGTTCACAGACAACACCACCGCCATGTGGTATTGCAACAAACAAGGCGGGGTGGGGTCGTGGACCCTATGTCAGGAGGCTCTGCGCCTCTGGACATGGCTGGAACATCAGGACATATTCCTGATGGTTCAACACCTGGCAGGTTCCATGAACGCCAGGGCGGACGAACTCAGCCGCAGGTGCATGATGGATCACGACTGGCGTCTTCACTCGGAGGTGGCGCAAGGACTCTTTCTACAGTGGGGAGAGCCTTGGTTAGATCTATTCGCCACCGAAGAGAACGCGCAAAGTCATCAGTTCTGCGCGTTGGAATTTCCAAGGCGGCACTCGCTCGGCGACGCTTTTCGTCGTGAGTGGAGTTGCGGTCTGTTGTACGCCTTTCCGCCTATACCACTTCTACCCAGAGTGTTGAAGAAGATTCGGCGCAACCGGGCCCAAGTCATTCTTGTGGCTCCGGACTGGGCTCGAAGAGTTTGGTATCCCGAGCTACTCAGTATGAGCGTCGATCCCCCGATCCGTCTGCCTCTTCGGGAGGATCTTCTCTCGCAGCAGCAGAGGACGGTCCTCCACCCGAACCTGTCCAGTCTCCACCTGCTTGCGTGGAGATTGAGCGGCGGCAGTTGATTCCTTTCGACCGACTTGCATCCGGAAGTTTGTGATGTGATTCTGGCAGCCAGGCGTCCCTCCACTAAGGTGGTATACGCCTGCAGGTGGAACAAGTTTGTGGCATGGTGCACAGCAAAGGCTGTGAATCACCTTTCTGCCCCTCTTTCTGAGGTTCTTCTGTTCCTTCTTTCTCTGGCCCAACAGGGTTCTGCCCTGGGTACCATCAAGGGCTATCTTTGTGCAATCTCGGCCTTCCTCTGGCTTCCTGATCAGCCCTCTCTTTTTAAGTCCCCTGTTGTTAACAGGTTTCTTAAAGGCATTACACACCTCTTTCCTCCTGTTCCGTTTATAATGCCTCAGTGGGACTTAAACTTGGTTCTTACTTTCTTAATGTGCGCTCCCTTTGAGCCTCTGCATAACTGTCCTCTTCGTCTTCTCACTCTGAAGACAACCTTTCTGGTGGCCATCACCTCCACTCGGCGGGTGAGCGAGCTCCAGGCTCTGTCATGCAAACCCCCCTTTCAGTCTGTCCATCCAGACAAGGTTGTTCTTAGGACGCGTCCGTCCTTCTTGCCAAAGGTGGTTACTGCCTTCCACATTGGGCAGACCATCACTTTGCCCACCTTCTTTCCGCCTCCGCATCCTTCCAGAGAGGAAGAAAGGCTCCACCGTCTGGACCCAAAACGTGCGCTTTCCTTTGACATCAACCGCACACAACATTTCCGGGTGGATGACCAGCTCTTTGTTAGCTACGTGGGCGCCAAAAAAGGTCGGGCGGTACACAAGAGGACCATCTCCCGCTGGGTCATCTTGTGTATCAAAGCCTGCTATTCTTTGGCTAAGAAGGAGCCTCCTGTTGGGCTGCGTGCCCATTCCACCAGGGCAACGGCTGCTACCACGGCTTTAGGCAGCGGTGTTCCGCTACAGGATATATGTCAGGCAGCTACGTGGGCCTCGCTGCACACGTTTACCAAACATTACTGCCTTGACAGCCAGGTCCGGAGGGACGGCTTCTTTGGCCGTTCTGTCCTCCGGGACTTCCTTGTCTGAATCTGTTCGCAGACCCACCACCGGGGTTGGTATTTGCTGGGGTATCTATTCTAAGGTAAGGAATCTGTCACTAACGTGTCTCTTTCAGATGCACAAGTTACTAACTTGTGTAACGATATATCAGTAAGAGACAGTAGTTAGTGACAGATTCCTTACCGCCCCACCCATCCTCCCCGTTCTGCGAACTGATTTCTAGGGTTAAGGACATCCCTTTCAGGGCCCTAGTATTTTTCAGACACCTATGTCAGCTTCTTGCATGGCTCTGCGTTCCTGGCGCGGAAAGTCGTGTACAGAACTGACGTCAGCGCGCAGGGGCGGCGTCTAAGTACTGCCCGTGACGTCATCCCGGCGATGCCGACGACGGACGCGGAGCCGCACGACGCCGCCTACCGACGCGCAAGGGTACTGCTACGCAAAACTTTCCGGATCCATCCTGACGCCTGGGGATATTCTAAGGTAAGGAATCTGTCACTAACTACTGTCTCTTACAGATATATCGTTACACAAGTTAGTAACTTGTGCTTTTCCACCATTAAAATTGTTTTGGGATTAAACCAGGCATCTTTTAACTTGCACTATTTCACTGCTGCACTGACGCTATCTCACCAATACCTGCTCCGCTGTAATTCAGGCGTCGTAGCACACCAGGGAGGCACTCTGCCTCTCTGGTGGGAACCCAATGATGAAGCATGTCACCAACTAGGTTGGTGAGTGAGGGTTCTTTTAAATAAGAGGAATTCCTCGTGCTGTTTTGCCCTCTCTACTCACTCTTTTGTTGTTATTGAACTAAGGGTCAGGGTGCCATATTTATTCCCAGAAAGTGCAGGGGGGGGGGGTGAAGCAGTCACTAGCCAATGTGCTACCATGTCCCCTCCCTTTTGGTGACAACATTCCAGCTATGTGTGGCATCTGGCAATCCCAGAGTGCACTATTCTGCCCACTCTCAAGATGTCAGGACCCTTCCCCGGATGTTAGGAGCTTGGTAACCTATCCTAGAGGTGTGGCTACCTGTGGGGTACACTCCCATGGGAAAATCGGTTTGGGCACTGGTCTCCCCTCTCTGTTTCTGTCTGCAGCCCGTCTACCTGAACAAAAGGCAACCCTCCAGGAGTATGAATGCTATTTTCCCACCAAATGTGGCTTCGACTTTGAAGTTCGCCCTTTGGGCTAACACCCTGAGTGGCTTCCTGCGAAGGGGAGGTAACACCTCGCCCTGTAGCAGGCTGCTATTGTTCTTAAGCCTGGGAGTCATTCACATGACTTCCCAGGCGAGCGTAAAGCTGTCTGGTGGCCAGTGACCATGTGAGGCCACTGGACAAACTGGGTCACATAGTGGCAACTTTCTAAAAGTTGCTTTTCTTTAATAGTGACATTAAACTTGACTTGGACATTAAGTTTGGTTATGCCACAATTAATTTGATACCTTACATCCAGTTAAGTAGTGCCATTCAGAAGTTAGCTGGCCTGAGGGCTTCAGCTGGAAACCTTGTGTTAGCCAATGGGGCTACTAGCCCTTTCACAGCAAAATGACAATTTATAAGTGTTGCTGTTAAGACGTCTATAAAAACACATATCCTATTTTATTATATACAGCTTCCTGCCTTAAGCTCAATAGGCCTTCCTTAGGGGAGACTTTTATATACTGGTAAGGGAAGTGGGGACTTTACTTTTAGTTTAATTGGCAAATTAGAACTGGCAGTGTTACCACTGCACATCCAGTCGGCAGTAGCAGGCTGGGAGGTATTCTGTACATTGTCACACACAGGTTGGCACAATCAGTGCTGCACCCCTAGGTGGACACTCTGTCTTACATGCCCTGGGTACCATATACTAGGGACTTATAAGTAAGTCAGTCTTTGCCAATTGGGAATAGCCAATTCGACATACACTTTGTAAGGGTTAGAATACTGTCACTGAGGTTTGAATAGCAGGCCTCAGTGCACTCTGAGTCAATAAAACCGCAGCATCAGTCCACAAATGTGAGTGTGAACATGAAAAAAAGGCATTTCCTTACAGTAGATATAGGTTTTAATATTAAATGAGGGAGGGGCACGGTGGAATAGGCTTGACAAGGGCAAATTTACTCCTAAAGGATTAGGGAGTGGATTAGGGAGGAGTAAGAGGGATTTAGAGAGGGTCGGGAGGGGTTTAAGGAGGGATGTCATGTAAGCCAATTGCTTTACTCTGGGGGTGGAGACATATAACTTACACTTTTGTAGTAAGTTTATTTATAGAGTTTTGTATAGCGCGAACTCGATCCAAAGGTATCAGAGCGCTTTACATAGATGGCAAAGTCAGTCAAACGAGTTAAACATGGGTTAAATACAATCATGTAGTAGGCACATTACACACGAGAAGTATAAGATAAAAAGTAGCAGTTGCACAAGTTACATGTGGAATGAATGCATAGTCACAGTATATACAGGAAGTATACGGTAAACAGCAATAGCTCGAGTTAGATATGGAATAAATGCAGTTATATTGGGTAGGGACAGATACATGGCAACAGAGTATATAGGACATATACGGTGGACAGTAGGAAAAGTGGTCCGTAAGGTTCTGAGGTAGTTACACTCTGAGTTTGTGAATACCGAAAGTAGTCAACTTACTGCAAAGTGTAAAGTTACTCAAAAGTGTAATTTACCTTTGTGAATCAGCCCCTGACAATTTAAATGGCCTTTTATCCATTCCTGCCGTCAATAAACCAGATTACCTATTATCTTTGCCTTTAAACTCATGTAAGCCATCCTCAGAACGTAAAATCTGGGTCGCTGCCTAATCATTCTTAATTTTAGCCATTTTTTCATAAAAATAGTCCATACGTTTATTAGTACGATCAGTTCTGGTAGGCTGTTACCACATGATAGCGATAATTACAAGTGTGAAGTTGGCACCCAGTCAGTACTGTGTAACTCATAATAGGTGCCTTACTAGTGTCTGTGTAGAAAGGGAATTTGCTGCATTGAGGTCCCTGGTAATTCTTTTTCTGTGTTTTTCCTGAGAGTGCACATTAAACAGGTGACAGATTTGAAGATTCCTGATGTGCTGTGCACATATTGAATATTCTCACCATCTCTTACAGGTGAAGGAACTAACATGTCTGCCCACAGCACAAGTGTTTATAGAGCTTACAACAGAACAGTTGCAATGTTACCTGCAAGCCATATGGGGTTTGAAACTGTTGAATTGGATTTGCATACCTTATCAGATTATTTTCAAATTGACAATCTAGTATATTTTTTGAAAGAACACAACAGTTAAACGTACACCTGATACATTTGGACACTTTGATGTTCTAAATATATATTCATTAAAGTGAATTTCGGTTTTGTTAGCAATGGTTTGTTCTTGGGTACATTGACAAAACGTTGTCACAATTGTTTTTTTGTGTTCTAGGCATATATCCGGATCAGACCTCTTCCTATGTGCCAGCTACATCTATAACCATTACTGTGACTGCAAGGACCAGCACTACTACCTTTCTGGCGATAAAATCAATGACATCATTTGTCTTCCAGTAGACAAAGTATCTCGCATAACACCAATCTTGGCTTGTCAGGACCGGTTCCTACGAGTTCTACTGGTAGGCACATGTCAGTCTCCACTTTTGTATACGTTTGCTTTTGACTTTCAATAGAGGCTGCAAAGTATGCTGTCTCCCGTATATGTGAAAGGTGCATGCAGACCGTAACGAAATATGCTTAAGAAATGCTCCCGCCCACTGGGAACAGACTTAAGATCCGTTTCCCTGCCTGCAGTGATGTGGGCAGGAAAACGGATCCAAATATTGCTCCTGCCCACAGAGGCCAGCATTATTAGCTTAGGTGATTAGCGGCAGTGTGGTGGGTGCTCTGGGTGGGCACCAGGGCAACCACCCTTTGTTGAGCCGGGCCCCAGGGGATGGGGTCCCTGAGGCTGAAATTGGCCTGGGGACGCTGTGTACCCCACTCCCTCTTTCAAAGGCCCTGGGAGGGGAGCTGTGTGCCCCTACCTTCATAATTCTGCCGGGCCCCAGAGGATGGGGTCCTGGGGGGCTGAAATCAGCCTTGGAAGGGGGGGTCCACGTGCCCCCTTCCCCATAAAAATTGCACCAGTCCCTGGTGATGGGGTCCCCGGGGCTGAAATCAGCCTGAGGGGGGGGGAAGGCACATGCTTCCTTCACCTTTAATTTAAAAAAAAATCAAAACGCCCCTGGGGATGAGGTTCTCATGGCTAGGCCCTGCGGCTAACCCTCTTCTGCCGTGCGCAGCATGGGGTTGGCTGTATGGCGGGTGTTGACAGCAGGGCTTGGCTATAGAGCCCGCAGCGGGGGGTTGCATTTACTTATAGTAATTAAATGTTACTTTACGTTAAACCCTAGAAATTCACTGGGAAAAAAAACAAAGATTCATTTAACGTTATAGTTAGGTGTGATAAAAGGATGTTTTTTTTTGTAACCTTAGAAATTCACTGAAAAAAACAAAAAGTTCTGCAGAACCAAAAAGTTGTGCGGAGCATAATGAATGCAAGTCAACTGTGACCTGCACTTAGAGTTACTCTTGAAAGCAAACATTTATAATCTGTTCAATAACTCTAAACAGCGATGGTGCATTACGAGCACATGCGTTTTGTAAGCACTTGCACCCATTAGCTGGACATAGGCTGTACAAAATTAGGTTGACTAACACACTCATTGGATGATGTCATCAATGATTTCATTTGAGATGGCATCAGTGATGTCATAAATAATGTCATAGAGCATGTCATGAGTGATGTCATATGTGAGGTCATAAGCAGTGCATGGCGGGGCGCAAGTTATAGTTAGCGCTGCTAACTATAACTGGTGAATTTCTGGGTTTTATTTAAGTTCAAAACGTTAATGTTGTCACTGACAAATTCACCTAACTATAACATTACTTTGACCTTTGTTTTTTTCAGTGAAAAAAATATATATACACCACATTTTTAGCTTTTGGTGAAGTCATCTTGGGATATTCACTGTACCTACCTCCACTATTTTATGCCTGCAACCCAACTCCTCTGTCCGTGAAATAACAGTGCTCATCCACCCATCCACTCTGTTTGCAAAGCTATACAAATACTTGTACTTACCTGTAAGGATTTCTTTTACTTTGCAGTATTTCTGTCTGTTTTCCTGTGTGGATTGCAAGCTGCTACCCCAGGATCTTGCATTTTTCTGTTGGGCTGACTCTTCTTCCATGGATCCCATGGTTACAGACATGTCTCCTGTGCCACTTTCATTTACCGTTTTAGCCCGTTTGCAAGTACCTGATCCATGCTAGTGGCCACAATTTATTTGTGTACTTTTGACTTGACACTCCTTCACTATTCGCCAAGTTGGTTTATTTGTCTTTTATCCTTCAAATAGGTGGAGGGTGGTCTTCTATATTTATTATAATCTAGCTGGTTTCCCAGCTAAGTGCTCAAAACAATTCCTCCTGTTACTCTCAGCAGACATTACAGCCATGATTCACAACTCATTTCAAAATAGAGTTGTTCTCTATCCTCAGAAGTAATCCTCACCCCTCCTTTTTGAACAACCATGATAGAACTGAAAATTACTAGGTGATCCTTAACCTACCCTAACCTAGTAAAAGCACAGAAAAATGGTTATGAGACATCTTCAAGAATTTGTGTAATCGAACTATCATCAATCATGGTTTGTGCCCATCCTGAACAGTAACGAGAAATAACTGAAATACTTGAATTCTCAGCTGCTACGACACCTAGGACCACAACCTACTACGGTAAATACTGAAAGAATGGGCGTTTGTCCAGTTTTGCCATAGAGGAGATCCAATTGTTTCTCTCCATCATCGGCTAACAAATAAGGATCTAGTCAATAGAGTGGATCTCACTTTACATGTAGTACAGCATACCACACTAGTCGCCACAGTTCATTTTGTACAGGTGTGCCTTGGCACAGCATCTAGAGTAGTACCAGGTAAACATCCAGTTGAATACGAACAGCAACCAAATCCACTTCAACCTAGAAAATAGTAGGGGATCAGGACACCATCACCTCTTGCCAGGATCATATGTTCCACTGGATGCATTTCTTCTGCATGAACAGAGCCAAGACCGAGAGCCTGGTCCAGTGAGAATCAGATTCAGATGTACTGCACTTCAATTTGCCTCGGACCTTGCACTGCCTCAACCCCCATCCTAGAAGGTAAGAACTCTGAGCTGTTAAGCTGTTGGTTGCTCTCCATGTCACATCAGTGGCCAAACGTGTTAACACACAGCTGTCAGCACTCCTTTCTCTGGAAAAATCCTCCAATCGCTCCAAAATGACTATTGGGTGGAGCACACTATGGCCCTGTTGACGGCTCAACTACACTAATGTAAAAGCATCTGTTTGAACTTTCCTAAATGCAGCCGCATGAAACAAGTACTCAAAGCACCTCACTGGCTCTCTGTGAACACAAATATCAAATTCAAGGTATTCTGCATCATACTCCAAGCTTAATGGGGTAAAGGGCCAGGATAACTGACGAAATTGGCTTCACACTAAATGCGGACCAGTAATCTGGTATCAGCAATGGTACACAGATAAGCCAATAAGCCTTCAAGAGACTGACACAAGAAGACACGTTCTTAGAAATTCATGAACCCCATGCTATGAACCAGACTACATGTGATTGAGGAAACACTTGAATATGGAACTATTCAAACTCGTTTTTGACGGAATTCCATCCTGCAAATGGATATAGTTTGAAAATGAATGGACATTGGTTGCACCCATAAAGACTGGGCCCTCAGTCCCCAGTGTCTTCCTTCACTCAGCGTTTTGTCATAAGCTATAGCTCTCTGATGTGAGAAGGTCAATCAATCAATCAGGGATTTTTTAACGGCGCTACGCACCTGTGAGGATCTCAAGCCTCTGGGGAGGGGAGGGGGGTGCAGCTCCGAGTCAGCCTAAGAGCCAGGTCTTGAGGCTCTTCCTGAAGGTGTGCAGAGTGGGGGAGAGTCTGATGTTGATCGGGAGCTCGTTCAGGTTTTTGCCGCGATGTAGGAGAAGGCTCCTCCACCCACTCTGGCTCTGCGGATGCGCAGGGTTTCGGCGAGGACGAGGTCGGCGGAGCGGAGGTTTCTCTTGGGTATGTGGAAGTAGACTCTTTCGTTGAAGTATTGGGGTCTAGTGTTGTGGAGCGATTTGTAGGCGTGAGTGAGTAGCTTGAAGGTTACTCTCTTCTCGACGGGGAGCCAGTGGAGGTCTTGCAGGTGTTGGGTGATGTGTTCATGTCGTGGGATGCCGAGGACGAGTCTGGCCTCGGTGTTGTGGATGGTCTGGAGTTTGCGGAGCAGGGATTTGTTGATTCCGGCGTAAGGGCGTTTCCGTAGTCCAGTCTGCTTGTTATGAGTGCGTGGGTGACGGTCTTTCTGGATTCGGGGGGGATCCACTTGAAGGTCTTGCAAAGGATGCGGAGGGTGTTGAAGCAGGTGGAGGCGACGGCGTTGATCTGTTGGGTCATGGTGAGGGAGGAGTCGAGTATGATGCCGAGGTTCCGGGCGTTGTCCGTGGGAGTGGGGGGGTTGCCGAGGGCGGTGGGCCACTAGGTGTTGTCCCATTCTGAGGGGGTGGGTCAGAGGGCGAGGACTTCTGTCTTCTCTGAGTTGAGCTTCAGGCAGCTGCTGCTCATCCAGGATGCAACGTCTTTCATTCCTTCCTGGAAGCTGAGTCTGGTGGTGTGGGGGTCCTTAGTGAGGGAGAGGATCAGCTGGGTGTCGTCGGCGTAGGATACTATGCTGAGTCCATGTTGTCTGACGGCGGCGAGGGGGGCCATGTAGATGTTGAAGAGCGAGGGGCTGAACGATGATCCTTGGGGTACTCCGCAGCTGATCTCTGTGGGTTCGGAGTGGAAGGGCGGGAGTCTGATTCTTTGGGTTCTGCTGGTGAGGAAGGAGCGGATCCAGTCGAGGGTGGTTCCCTGTATGCCAGCGTCGTGGAGTCTGGCGGTTAGAGTGTGGTGGGAGACTGTGTCGAAGGCTGCAGAGAGATCTAGTAGGATGAGGGCTGCGGTGTGGCCCTGGTCGAGGAGAGTGCGGATGTCGGCTGTGGCGGCGAGGAGGGCGGTCTCGGTGCTGTGGTTGCTGCGGAATCTGGATTGGGAAGGGTCGAGGATGGAGTTGTCTCCGATTAAGTTCATTAGCTGGACGTTGACGATCTTCTCAGTGACTTTGGCCGCGAAGGGGAGGAGAGAGATGAGTCAGTAGTTTTTTAGGTCCGTCGGGTCTGCAGAGGGCTTCTTGAGGGGGGGCTTGACTTCAGCACATTTCCAGTTGGGGAATGTGCCGGATTCGAAGGTGGCGTTGTTGGTGCGTCGTAGCTCGGGTGCTATTGCGGTGGTGGCTCTGTGGAAGATGTGCGGCGGGCAGGGGTCCGTGGGAGCTCCTGAGTGAATGCTTTTCATGGTCGTGGCAGTGTCTTCGGTGGGACCGGGGTCCAGGCGGAGATGGTAGGCTGGCTGTCGTTGCCGGAGGAAGGAGTGGTGTCTGTTCGTTGAAGTTGTCGTAGAGGGATCTGATTTTTAGATGGAAGTAGGAGCCGAGTTTGATGCAAAGGTCCTGGGAGGGTGTGACGTCCGTGGCTTCGCCGGGGGTTTGGTGAATTCCTGGATGATTCTGAAGAGTTCCTTTGAGATGCTGGAGTTGGCGAGCATTTTGTTCTGGATGAAGGTCCTTTTGGTAGATCTGATGAGTTGGTGGTATTCTGTCAAGGCGTTCTTGTAGGTGGTCCTGTCTTCCGAGGTTTTTCTTTTTCTCCATAACTTCTCGAGACCTCTGCAGGTGCGTCTGGATTCTCGGAGGTCAGTGGTGAACCAGGTGGTTTTCGTGGGGCTCCGTCTGTTGGGGCTGCGAAGGGGGGCAAGCTTGTCTGCGCAGTTGGTGATCCATCTGTGTAGTTCGTTGGCTGCAGAGTTTACGTTGATAAAGGTGGGAGGGGGATCGTGGTTGAGGGTGGAGTTGAGGTGCTCCTCGGTGACCTTGCTCCAGTTCCTTCGCGGAGGGCGTGGTGTAGGTTTGTGAGCGGTGGCTTTGTCGAAAGAGAAGTGTACGCAGTGGTGGTCCGTCCATGGGGGTTGCGTGATGTGGCTGAAGTGAATGTTGTTACCTCCTGCGAAGATGGGGTCGGGGTGTGTCCTGCCTTGTGGGTGGGGGTGGTGACGAGCTGTTTTAGTCCGATGTTGGTGAGGTTGTCCAGGAGGGCGGAGGAGTTGGGGTCGCTGAGGTTGTCGAGGTGGAAGTTGAGGTCTCCGAGCAGTATGTAGTCCATGGAGGCAATGGCGTGGGGTTCGATGAGGTCAGTGATGGTTGTGGTGAACGCGGTTCGTGGTCCGGGAGGTCTGTAGGCAAGGGTGCCGCGTAGGGTCATTCTGGGGCTGGTCTGGATCTGGAAATGGATGTGTTCCTTGGGGGACAATGAGTAGTTAGTGCTCGAGGTGGACAGTCGGAGGGATTTCTTGTGTGCAATGGTGAGTCCTCCTCATGGGTGGTTGGGGCGGTCCTTCCTCTGGATCTTGTATCCGTCGGGGATGGCGGTAGCGATGTCGGGCCTGAGTTGGTCCAGGTTTCCGTGAAGAATGCGACATCTGGCGAGAGGGTGTCGAGGAGGTCCCAGATTTCTACTGCGTGTCTGTGCAATGAGCGCACGTTGAGGAGGATGCAACTCAAGGCTTTGGGTGTGCTGGCGTCCGGCGGGAGGGCGGTGGCCGTGGTGGTGCGGAGGTTGGTGAAGGTTTGTCGGTAGTGTCGGCAGGAGAACTGGGCGTGGGTGTTGCTCTGTGTAGACAGCTGGCAGTTGTTCCTTCCAGGGTTCAGTGCGTCGAGGGCAGCTCATTCGTAGTGGAGAGTGGTGGGAGAACCAGTGTCCCTGGCGCTGGTCGCGGTCTGGTCGCGGATGGGCGCAGACTGGCTTGTCTTTGGCGTGCCTTTGGTGCACCAGCGGAGCGGCCAACATTAAATAGGGAACAGGGGAGGGAAACACAGCTGGGAGGCGGGAACCGGCAGGGGGGAGGGGCCGTGGGGGCATCAGCGGAGGGGAAAGGGCAGCAAAAACGGGCACAGTAAAACGGAGGACACAACAAATAGCAAAAAATACAAAAAACAGAAAGACAGGCACAATAACAGTAACACCAGAAAAAACAGACAAAAGACAGTCAACAGGCACAGTTACAGTAAAAACAGAAAAGACAGACAAAAAGACAGTAAAAAAAGAGAAGGCTGGCCGAGCGGACTAGCAGAAGAGCAAGGCTCTCCCACTGGACCACCGGGGATGAGGCGCAGGCAGGAGCCTGCGGTTGAAGGAGGGCCTCGAATACCTACCTGGACAGAGAGGTGTAGGGGGCAGCGGAGCGACGGCGGTGCTGCGGGGCGGAGACCAGAGTTCCCTGACCAGGAGGTCAGAGGTCTTGCTCAACCGCTCGAGCAGGCGGCCGCCATTAAATAGGGAACGGGGGAGAGTAACGCAGCTGGGAGGCGGCAGCGGGAACCAGCAGGGGGGAGGGGCCACAGGGGCACTAGCAGCGGGAAAAGGGCAGCAAAAACGGGCACAGTAAAACGGAGGACACAACAAAATAGTTACAGTAAAAACAGAAGGTGAAAGTCAGTGCTCCATTAAACTAGTAAATTCTAGTAAATTAATCAATGAAGGAATGAACATGTCTGCGTTACTGCATAGATTTGCACTACATGAATATAAATACATGCATTTATGGCTCTGATTCTGAGCATCAAGGAGAAAGGGGTGGTCTGTGGTATGGGCAGCTGCCAAGAGGTTAAAGGGGCCATCCAGTTAAAAAATAAATAAACATTCTGCCCAGCCCTGCATCGCTAACCATCTCCAACATTAGGCATTCTAGAATGTCGTTTTTGATTATATAAGTTGGAGGTTTGACATGAATTGTGACATATTTCACAGTATGGCCTCTTTAGGTAAAATCACAGCTCTTGTCCAAGTCTCTTCAGCCGCTTGCAGAACGTCATCTAGCAAAGCCAGCAAAACTGATTTTATTCTTCAACTTGATCTAAGTACCTTTTGAGTTAGGTGCAGTAAGGTTTGCATGCTGAGCAATATGACATTACCTCCAAGAGGATTTTTAAATTGATTTACTGTATCATATAGGAGTTTTACCAAGAATGTTACATTGGATATAGATTAATAGTGACTCAACTCCTCCAGATTCACTGAAAATATTTATAGGAAAGGAGCAGCATTTGCACTTTTCAGGGCACTAGGACATAGGTAAGATGACAAAGAAATGAAGGATGAGAACTGAGACTACCAATTATGTAATGTCCTTATTCACCTCCCCCAGATAAAATATTTTTCTTGGAGCCTGACGAGGAAAGCAAACAAGTCTGATTTCATCACATCCTCTCACATCACTACATGTCTCCAACACCACACACAAATTTCCACAGTGCAAAACGTAGTTGGAATTTACATTGAGTAGAAGTCTATATACTGTCATCAATCGCCAGTATTGTTTGTTCGATCAGTAACTTAGTGTCAGCTGGTGAAATGTCAATGTGGTGAATTTCTACCTCCTGAAGAGATTACGGGGATTGTACTTTGAAATAAACAGTTTCAAATTGTGTATTTGATTAAACTCCATATATTCTCAAGAGGCACTCATTGAAATGTCCCAATACGTTTGTGAGGTGTGAGGTGCACTTTACCCTTCCCAGAGCTTTTGTGACTTATCCTTCTTAAGAAAACTTTGGAAACAATGTGGCAAACCACTGCATTTTTTAGCAAACTTTCCCTAAAACTTTAAAAAATCTACTTAGGCCCTCACTAAGAGTTGCCTGTAAATTCCTGTTGGTCCAGTAACTGGAATTACCGTGCCTATTGGAATTACAAGTTTTCACTCATGGGAAAATATGAGGGAATTCACACTGAAGCACACATTTGCCACATGTTGTTCCCCAAAAATGTGTAACCCCTGTTGATTTTCCTTCCATGGAATTACTTTCATTTACGTTTTTGACCCCACCCCTTCTAAGAAGATTCTCAGTCATGTTTTATGACTGGGAGTCTATCTGAAAGAGGCAGGGTGAAAACTGTGAAAGTTATAAATGTTTCACAACCAAAGGCCTTAGACAGCAGAGACAGAGCATTCCAGCAGCTCAAACTGCAATGTTACCACTTACGTAACAAAAAAAGTTGTGAGATCAGGCGGGTTATACCATTACCTGCTGAAGCATCAACAGTAGGCATAAAAGGTTTTATTGATACTGATGTAGTACCTACCCCCAGAGTTGTGAAATAACATCCATGAAAGGAAGTTCTCTAATATCAAGGAACCAATATCCACAATTATACCAAGAATTTTCGTGAACCAGCCGCAATTTTGTAACAAATTTCTACAATATGGGAAGAATGGGCACCATGAACTTGGCCCATGGTTTATATTTGCTAATAAATGTGTGTGCCAGATGGAAATTGATGGGGTCTGCCTACTGTCCCCTAATAGTCTAGGCACCACTTCAGTAGCTCCCCCGACTAGTGTTTTGCATAAATTCCATATCGGCTCTAGAGTGAATCAGTAATTGTAGTCCATTACAATGTCCCTTAAGGAACCTAGCACCATGTTGTACCTCCCTGCCGCTTCAGTTTAGATGGGATAGGCCCCCTCTTATTCTCTAACAGTTATACACAGTATCTGATGGGAACTAAAAACAACAGATTTTTCCCTATAGTGTTGCTTTGTCTCTTACAAAATGCTGCTGAACACATTCAAGGCAGGCAAATGTATTTCCTCAACACCAAATGTCGAATGGTGAGAGTTAAGGTAGTGAATCGCCACTAGTGTTTTAATGGTTTTCTCACTTTGTGCTTTCCTTATTTTAGGGCTCAGATTTGAAGTATCAAGTGGAGGTGCCAGGCCCACCGTCAGTCTTGGCTTTAAATAGTGGCAATGGTGGTAAGTATACTTTTACCAGCTTTTATTTTTCCAAAAGATACAGCCTTGACATATGCTGTTATTTAAAAACTATTCACAAATAATTACAAAAAGCAAGACCATTATTTTTTACCACCTGACAGATTATGTGCCTCTTTCCCTATCAGAGGTAATTACCAAGCACTGCTTAGGCGTTGCCATAGCTCTCCACCTATGGGAGATACCGTCTTGAAGATCTCATGTGGTTCTCACTGCAGTATCCAATTAGTTGCAAAACAATGATGACTCATTTTTACTCTTTGCAATTTAAATTGTTCCACAAAGATGGCTTGGTTGTTGAGTGTTGTTGGACTGCGTTGTTAGAACCCTTGAAAGAATGTATTGATTGTAAAACTACTGATATTCCATCATTTATCCACTGGGAGCACTAAACGGAAAGCAATAACTAAAAAGGCAGATAGGTATGTGAGGGAAGACAAACAGAACAGATTTCGACGATAGAAGCCCTTTCCCATATAATAAGTTTTTACTTGAGCTTGACTTAAAATATCTGCATAAATAGAGTGCATGGGCTCCATCTGAAAAAGCAAGTGTTTGCGAATGTGCCATAAACTCACTATTGTATGTTGATCAACCAGAAGGAGATTTGAATGGCAATAAGAAAGAGCAACTGTAAGAAAATGCCCATTTTTGACATGGTCACCCCCTCTTTTTGCCTGGTAAATGATGTGATTTCGACTGAAAGTGCACTGGGTTCCTGCTAACCAGGGCCTCCGGGCCAGAGCTCTTTCCTAAAACTGTACAATTGTTCCCATAGTTGGCAAAACTTTTAGTACCCTCTGTAAGGCCCAAGTAAATGGTACCCCAGTAACCTAGGGCCTGAGGTGCTAATGAGGGCCCCTAAGGGCTGCAGCACGAATTGTGCCACCCTAAGGGACCCCTCACCAAGCACATGCAAGACTGTCATTGCAGGCTGCGTGTCTTGGTGCAGACAAAAGTGAAAACACAACATGTCACACATGCCTTTGTGCCATGTCCGCCAACACTGCATGCAATATTTGTAAGTCGCCCCTCCAGCAGGCCTAACAGCCCTAAGGCAAGGTGCTGAATATTACATGTGAGGGCATAGCTGCATGAGCAGATATGCCCCTGTGCTGGTCAGTCCTATTACTGTCAACACAAATGACCAGGGAAGCCATCTTAAGACATGTGCTGGACACTGGTGAAAACGAGTTCCCCAGCTACATGATGGTTTTACTGAAAATAGGGATGTTTGTTATCAAACATCTTATATTGGTTAACCCACCCTGATGCCAGTGCTGGATTTACCAATACATGCACCCAGAGGGTATCTTATAGGTCCCCCCTTAAAATCTACCAGCTTCTGGTGTCCTTGCTGACTGGTTTCTGCCAGCCTGCCACCCGAGATGCTGTTCTGACCTCTTAGGGTGAGAGCCTTTTGCTCTCAGGAGACCCAGAACAAAAGCCTGTCCGGGAAGAGGGTGCACCAACTGCTGATTAGTCTTCCTTGGGCCGCAAGCCTCAAAGGGCTGTCGCCTTTGAAATGCGAATTTGGATCCCTCTCACAGGAGAGGAAGCCGACCCTTTAGTCCAGGACCACCTTGGGACCTGGAAAAGTGGGAAAATTAGCTAGTCAGGTAGGTGTGCCACCTCCAGGCTAGTTCCACCCCTAGGGTGGGGTACTGTGAGGTGAACTCGATTTTTCAGCAGTAGCCATCTTTGTGATGGCATACTTAGGAATTCTGGGACAGGGTTATGCCCACTTCCAACAGAAAGTGGTCATATAGGGGGCGTAGTGACCCCAAGGGTCAGTAGCCCATTGGCTACTACCCTAAACTCCCCTAGCTCCCCTAAATTCAGTATTTAGGGGAGCCCCAGGCACCAGAGAAACAGATCCGGACGACCTAAGAAGAGGGAGGACACCAAAGAGCTACACAAGCAGAGAGGAGTGAAGAAGCAGCTGACCAGGTATCCACTCTGCTGGCCTCTCTGCATCCTGCATCGAAAACTTCGCCAAAGTCGACTCGTCGTGCAGCTGCTGACTCCAGAAACCTGGAAGGATTGCCTACCTTCGAAAAAGACTCGAGACCTCCAGTGAATAGCAGACCTGTTCTTAAGAAACTCCAAAAGAGAAGACTCTAAGGCCTCCGGAACCTCCAAAACCCGACACCCGAAATCACCACTGCACCGTCCCCTCCGGCCCGACTTGAAGTGGGCCACTAGTATTAACAAGGACCTCCAGCGGTCGAGTCCATCGTGGTTTCACCTCTCCTGGACTCCTCGATGTCACTTGCAGCCTCTGTACGCAGGACCCCTCAAACGAGACTGCTTCGGTAAGGAAAAAACTGATGCCTAAGGACATCTTTGCCCCGTCGCCCCTGGGCCTTTGAAAAAGAGGACCAAATGTGTCCCCCCGTCCCCGAGCATCACAAGTCTTGAACCCCATTGCTGGTTCAGCCCGACTGGCCTCCTGGCCAGAGCCTGTAGCCACTTTCCGCAGTGACCGATCTCCATTGAAATACATTGGACTCCCAGAGCTGTTTTGCACCCGGCTGCCCCTGTGCCACTGGCGGTGTACTGCTGTTGCTACCTTGGACCTTGCCCACCACTCACCTTAACTCCTGGAGATCGGTCTTGTAAGTCGCTGTACTACATCTGTTTGCAGAACTTGTTCTTCCTTCAATAGGATAACATTGCAGAACTCAGAAATTGCACTGTGTCCCCTTTATAAAGTGAAAAGAATTTATATTTAAAACGTACTTACTTGAACGATTTTTCTCTGATGCCAAAACATATATAAAGATACTTGCTACTTTTTATAAATTGGCTTGGATCTCATTCTTGAGTCATGTGTGTCATTTATTGATCATTGTGTGTATTTGCAAATGTCTTGCACTCCTCTGTGTTAAGCCTAAGGCTGCTCGACCACACTACACCCTAATAGAGCACTCTAGGATTGCATAGCAAGCCCCATGTCCACTCCTAAGGTATTCCCCGGACTCTTTACACCATATATCAGATTTCTGATATATCGCATAAAGATCCAGCTTCCTACACAACATTACGAAATTGTCAGTATTTTAGATGACAGTGCGCCTGTGAGTGGACTTAATGAGGACCCCACCTCTGGCTAGAAGCAAGGGAGATCTTTGCAAGAGTTGGATGGAGAGTGACACAGCCAGCTCTGGGAATAAGGAAGGTAGTGGAGAAAACTGTGGCAGGTTGTTACGTACTGGTAAGCTAGATAAAGCACCCAGGATGACGATATGTAACAACCATTCCTTGTTATGGAAGGACCTCACTTTGCTTTGTTTGGAGGACATGAATTTCCCAGCACAGGCGGCTTAGGCTTAAGTTGGTGGTTCAGGAGAAGCAGAGAAACATCCCCTCTGGAAGAAGTTGCAGTAGATTGTGCTTTAAGGTTTCTGCTGACCTGTAAATCATCCAGGGATGGACCTATGTTGTCTTCTGGTGGAAAAGGTCATCTGCCACTCAGGCGGGGGAGATGGACAGGCAGAGGTGATTAGTAGACACTATGAAGGCCATCTAGGTCTGCCTCCCTATCCATTAAGAAGATACATTTTTTCCCCTAGTCACTCTCCATCTCGACACAGGAACAAAGAGCCATTCCGCACCCAACTTCAGCACACTCTTCAACTTTTTGTTAACACATGCCCCAAGGAAAATATCACTCACTAAACTGAAACTGAAGCCCTTTACACCCTGCTACTTCCAAGAACTCACAAACATAAAAGATTCTACCCACAGACAAGAAAAGAAATAGAAGAAGATCAATTAAAAAGATGACCACAAATATTAGGACACTTTGCTCCAACTTTAGCCCCCTTATCGGCACAGAGAAATGACCCCACCTTCAAATTAACCATGAAATCATAGCCATCTTCAAAGCTATGAAACACTGCACCAATGTTTTTTCAGATCACCACCCTCTCCACTTTTCACTCCACCAAAAATTCAGTGCAATCAGCCATTTCTTCTCAGCAAATATTGCAAGAGCAGGCTTCACATCAAAATCCTTGACCAGGCCACTGCACTTCTCCAATCTCACTGTGAAAAACACTCTGAACTGTAGAAGGATTAAAAAAAATACATACATAATTATGGAGGGCCCATTTTTCAACCGTTATTTGTGGCTTATAAAGCTATGGATACTCCCAGTTTTTATACAAGGTACAGATATTAGGCCTAAACGTTTACTTGGACTGGGAAAAATTGGAAGGTCGCTGTTTGAAATACCTTTTATCCTTACCAAAATGTGCTATGGCCCCGTGCATTAGAAAGGAAACCAATTTGTAGATGTGGGCCTTCATCAACCTTGTACGATCCTTGAGATTTAAAATAAGCTATAAATGTCAATCAACTGAAAATTTCTACCTTTATGTACACATGAATTTATTAACAGTGAATTAACCTGGGCAACGGATATAAGGAAACAGCTGTTGGATTAGTCAGCTTTGTTAGGGATTAATAATTTTAATATTGTACTTCCCATAGCCCCATCGAAGAGAGAAATGACAGGTGCTGCGGTCTCAAGAGAAAAAAATCTCCAGTACTTAAGAGTAAAGTCCTCAACCTCTCATTGGTGTGATTCTTGGGGGAAATAACTCTTCATTTTTAGATCTTCTTTATTGTCTCCCAAACGAACATGTGTGTAGTATAATATTAATACAATTTAGAATAGCATTAAGTTCTCTTTATGCTCACCAGTCTGGTGTCATTTCTTTTAAGAACTTAGCTGAACCGTGTGGTTTGCATAAGCAATGTAGTAAAGTTCATATTGTCATCGATTGCCTCTACGTTTTAGCCTTGCACCATGAATTTTGAAACCCCATAATTTTTAAATATTACTCGTGTTTTGGCAAGATTTTTGAAGGCTTTAAAAAAAAATTAACTTTTAAATGTGTATGTATTGAAATGTATTTCATGACTTGTAAACACAAGTCATGAAATACATTTCAATACATACACATTTAAAAGTTAATTTTTTTAAAGCCTTCAAAAATCTTGCCAAAACACGAGTAATATTTAAAAATTATGGGGTTTCAAAATTCATGGTGCAAGGCTAAAACGTAGAGGCAATCAATGACAATATGAACTTTACTACATTGCTTATGCAAACCACACGGTTCAGCTAAGTTCTTAAAAGAAATGACACCAGACTGGTGAGCATTTAAGAGACTTATTTAAGAGACTTATTTAAGAGACATGTCTTAAATAAATATTCTTTTAACTGAACTGAAACTCTGTTAATTTGAATGTAGGATTTAGAAAAACATTCCTCCGTACATACATCATGCTCCTTTGCTCATTCAGTTGAGAAAGGAGCTAAAGACCTAATTTTTGAAGTAGTACATGGTAAAACCTAGATAGGGGCCCTCCCATCTCCTCTGGCCCTGAAATCGAAATCTCTCTCTCCTTCCTTCACTGCTGTACTCAATATCAAATTGTTCTGTCTTTTCCCGACATAGTTAGTGCTCTCAACAGGGCTCTAAGTTTGCATGTGTTGTTGTAGATCAGCTGATGAGGACTATCCTGCTATCTAGCGTGCAATTTGGAATATTACAAGTTGTTTACTTCAAGAATGGAACTTTTAGTTTGGAGAATCACTTGTGATCACGTGGCTAAAACCCACATCGCATCAGTATGAAACTCCGCTCAAGGTTATGTCTTTGACCCCATTGGATTTGGTGCGGAAGTTGAGTGTTGCATGCATGAGTTTGCATCACAGCCGTAAAAAGGGGTTGTTGGTCTTGGCCCTCTCTGCAGGGTCACTCCTAAACCTTTTGTCTTCTCTCCTCCTGTTTTGCTGAATTCATTTTGTTGGCCTTAGGGCTCTGTGCACTTTACCACTGATAACCAGTGCTAAAGTACTTGTGCTCACTTCCTGACTTACGCCTGATTGGTATATTTAATTTACTTATAAGTCCCTAGTAATGTGGTATACCATATACCCAGGGCCGGTAGATTAAATGCTTGCACTTCTTGTGCCACTCACTCAAGTATCCCCTTAAAACATGCCTTAGGCCTGCCATTGCAGCCTGTGAGCAGTTTTAAACTGCTAATTCGACTTGGCAAAATAATTCTTTTTTTGCCAGGCCTATAACTCTTTTTTTAATACATATAAATCACCCCTAAAGTAGGCCCCAAACTGCCTATAGGGCAGCGTGCATTGTATTTAAAAGGTTGGACCCAAACTTTTACGTTTTACATATCCTGCTAATGAAGAACTCCAAAATTAATTTTTCGCTACTGTGAGGCCTACCTCTCCCGTGGAATAACATTGGGTTACCTTATTACATTTACTATGTGCTAACTTTTATTTGGAAGCAGGTGGAAATGTCATGTGTGGTGTCTAAGTAATTGTAATTTAAAATCCTCTTCAATGGTAAAGTCAGATTGTAAGTCACAACTCTGCAAATGCCACTGTTAGAAAGTTGGTATTTTCTTCTCCTAACTATTTGGTGCCTGCAGTCTTTTCCTGGGTCACATGACTAGGTGTAGTTGGCCTTTGTGTATTCTTCCCAAACAGCATTACAATAGAGGGTCTGGCTGTCGGTAGAATGAGCCATTTCTGGCAGGATGGGAGGGGAAGGATCTGTCACCTACCACACTTGCACTTGAAAGCACTGGCCCAGCTCACACACAAAAGACTTCACACTAGCCTATTGTGCCCCTAGACAGACTGGGACCAAGACTAGCGAGGCAGGAAGTTCTAGACACCTCTGTAGGAAGAAACTCCAGAAGCTTCTCCCACACATTGTGTCTGTTGGTTGACCAATAAGTTCTTAGAGCTTGTCCATCACACTACCTCCCTGAGAAACCTTTCACTGCTTCCCCTCAATAGCATTAGAGCCAAGTGGGGAAAGGGTTGTTCTTAACCCAGTTTGCAGAGCCATAATATGACACGCCCTCGGGGGAAACATCGTTTACAACGTGGCCGACACATCGCATACCATTACATCGCAGTTTTACAACGCAAGTCGTTACAACGACTTGCGCTGGATGGCGCTCTAGGACAAGGTATAGTATAATTTACTATCCAACACCTTCCCTACTGTACGTAGGCTGGAGTTGGAATAGTAAATTATACTACTCCTAAGTCCAGCGCCCTCCAACGCAAGTCGTTGTAACGACTTGCGTTGTAAAATACTGCGATGTAATGGTATGCGATGTGTCGGCCGCGTTGTAACGTCATACAACCCGCCCTCGGACACATGAGGCGTGGGGCTCCAGTGGGGCTCCGGTAGCATATCCCTTGTGCCCCCTTGAGTGGGGTCTCACACAGAGCCTTCATTCTGTTCTCTAAAACGTGCTATTATGGATGCCTCCCAGTCAGTTACAGAGCATTTTCCTGATAGACCATGTCATATTTCTGTAACAGTATGCATTAAACCAACCGCAAAGAAGTGTTCTTGAATTGAGAAATATTGTGTAAATATTTAATCATGCCTCTTGTGTGTAGGTGTCTCCGGAGAGGAACTTTTATATGGAACATCAGATGGCAAACTGGGTCTAATTCCAATTACAGATATCTCACTGATGCATAAATGGGAACTCTCCAATGAAAAAAAGAGAGGAGGTACGTATTTTGCAAAAAGATATGCAACAGCTAAACAATGCTTTCCCTAAAACATCTAAAAACGATCCTTAATAAAGAAGAGCCACAATTTACTTTGTATGTTGACATCAAAACAGAATTGGAAGTGGAGACACACTTTACATACACTTTTACAGTAAGCACTGAAATAAAAGAAATTTTGAGGCGAGGTTAGAATCGCAGGCGCAAAACAATCCTTTCAAGGTGTACAGTTTGTTTCAATCTGTTTCCTCGGACTGAAATAATTTGTGTGTCTAAAGAACGGCAAGGTTTTCTTATCTAAGCCCTGGCCTTTGCTAGTGACATCACATCTGGTACAAGAACCCTGTGTTTCCATCAGTATATACACATCTGGAACAAAAACAGGGAGGAGACTTGTGGGCAGCGTGTAATCAGTGCTCACAATTTTCTGTTTTTACTGTTCTTATATATAAATGTAGGCGGGAAAGAATCTGTTCAGCTTTCTATATTCTATATTTATTTTTCTGTCTTCTTACTGAATATTCCAGGCCAATGGTTTTGACTTTAGAAACCTGCGTTTCTTGTGCTAATAATTTGGTAATTTTCACACAAACACGAATATTAACAGTGCATGGATACATTTGGATTTAACATAAGTGTTACAGAAGTGCAATATACATTTGTTTAGCTACATTGTTTAAAATACATTTTTTGTGTTGCATATGGCAACATAATATTCCTTAGAAACCCTACGGGTAATCAAGTGCAAGAGTGCTTTGTTTTTTAATATAAACAAATGTAGAAAAATGCTTTTCCCAGAACAAAAATAGATGTAGATAAATCCAAATAAAATGAGCTGAAAATCAATACTAATTAATGCTGATGCAAATGCCAAAAATAAATATCATAAACTAGTGGACCTTGCAAGGAGTAGGAAAGCACTATTGATAAACAAATGCAGAGTAATACCGTACAACACAATAGCCATAAGTGTAATCACAAAATCCTGCCAGGCAGCCACACAGTGCTGGTAATAGACTTCGCTCTTCAACCAATGTACCTTAAGTTTGTAGCCAAACTGCAATGTATAAGTTTTCTTTTTCCTGTTATTGACAAATTCATTTTCAGGCTATGCTGACTTTTTCATTAAATATGCGGCTAGTTACATTTAAAAAAGAAAGTTCGGGGTTAATAGATTTTTTTTGTCATTGACTTTATTACCTAAAATCAAGAATGAAGATAGCAGTACCCTAAAGCAATAATCACTCATTTATTTTGAATAACCGTTTGCATCCAATAAACTTTAAATTAAATTTGTTATGCTCTATAGAGAAGGTAAAGAAAAGGGCTGTCAGTTTAGATCTACCTACTTCGATAACCACCCCCACCGTAGCACCTCCTGCTTCACTACCCTCTTAGAATCCACCACTCCTGCCTGTGGAAGAGAAATTAAGAGCTCTGGATTTGTCTGCAGCACCCACGACCATCGCAGTATTAACTGGGTAGCTGCAGGGCCAGGCTGGGAAGCCAAAAACAGGCCTGGGAAAATACTCAGACAGCCCGCACCCATTGTCTGCTCTTGCAAACTCTCTCTTTCCATCCATTCTCTCACTCTCCTTCTCTTCTCTTCCTCTCTGATCACTCTTTCCACCTTGCCTCTCCCTCCCTCCCTCTCTCTCTTGAAGGCCCATCTTCCTCCTGAAGTCAACCTCTGGGAGCTGAGGAAAGTGACAGATGGACTAGGAACGGCTCTGGGCTTTCAAAACCTGCCTCCAAAGAATCAAGCCCACCAGGGAAATGCCCAGTGGAATAAAAAACCTGTACGGTATTGGGTATCTGTCTTTTGAACCCAATCCTCTTTCGGGTTGTTGTGTGCTGGGAGAGTTTGGCAAATTTAAGTACTAATTTATGAAGAATTCAGAGATGTGTCTTTATCACAAATTATTTTGCTTGTCCGTTGTAACAGGTTTGAGGTGCACTGTTACTCGGTCATAATCCTCCATACAGCTTCCATCACATGGATTCTTGCCATCCCACTTCTGACACAATTTTGTATAAAGATGAAGTTGGCAGCACTCATAAATCGGAATTGTCCATCTAGTTTGAATAATAGTGTACATCAAATAAGCCCAGTGGTTAACCATCAGTGATGATTCTATCTTTGTTAGGGAAAGCAAGGGCTGACAGGATACATCCAGATACCTTGTTTGTGGCCAACCCTTGATTGTCTTGGTTGCTTACTTTTGACCTCCCCCCAGAGTCTTTCACTCCACTCATGTCTCTCTGCTGTATTTGGTTCAAAATCAGTCTGATATGCTTTGGGTCAGTTCCCAACTGAGGCCACGTGCTGTTCAGAGTTCCACCACTTTAACAAAGCCTGGAGGATGAATCCCTTCCCTTTAGGGTTTCCTACACGTCTCTTCAATTGTTTTCTTGGACTTTACCCTCAGGTAAGTGTAAAGGGGTTTTGAACTGCAACTGTTTGCTGTGTGGCCATAGTAGAGTTAAGGTAATCCATTACAAAGTTGAATGTGTAGTGATGATACTTTAGCTCAAAGAGGGGTATCCTATTTCCACAGCTCAGTCAAGGTGGTGCACAAACCCACAAGTATGGTGATAAGATCCGTTTGCCACAATGCGGGATATGCAGATTCTACAGTAAAGCCTTGGATGAGTGTAGGGATTTGACTTGCGACATCAAAGAGCTGCCTTAATATCAACTTTGGCACCATGGGTTCGATTCTCATGCAGCCCATATTGAAATGAAACTTTCATGTCTTTAAAAAATCCAAAGGCCTCTGCAGGACATCAAATAAACATTGCCTGGGATTGATAACTGTAGCTCTTCCTGTATCTGAGAGAGAGCTTGCAAATACATCGTGTGTGCAGGAAGTAGAGCAGAGGAGCATAGATGTGAGAGGGCTGGACATAGCTCATTGCTGTGAGTCAGAGCATGAGAATTGCTCAACGGTCCAAGTGGCAGGAAATGTGTGGTCTAGTGACATTCATACATCCTTCATCCCTTCTTGTCTATGTATTGGCTGTCTTCTTCTGAAATTGTAGGTACACAGTGCTCTGTCTCGGCACATTGGGAAGCCCAAGGCAATGTGTGACCTTGTTTGCACCATTCTCCAACCCACACCATCTGCTTGCATTGCAATCTTTCTCCGTGATCAAAGAGATCAGACTTGCATTCTTTATCCTTTCCTTTTTCTTGCTAACTTATTGTTCTGGTTGTACTTTGTATCTTTAGCGCCAAGAGACTTGATGCAAATTTGTGTGCACTTCAAGACTATCCACTTGTTAATAATATGTTTATTGAGTATTACAACAGATTTAATACAATCAATCATATACATCTGAACAGCCTTGTTCCCACAATAATAATAATAATAATAACAATACTAATACAAATAATAATACAAGTAATATCTTTTTGCTATGAGAATGTTCTTTCAGCTTGCAGATCTTCTCTAGGTATAGTTGCTTCCTGCAGCACTGCCTTTGGTGTCCACTTCCAACCTATTTAATTGTGTTTTATTTGTGACTTTCTTTCTGTCATAAACTTTAATATGAGGCCTCAGTTGTGGCAGGACCCTTTTGGATAGATACAGTCCTTTAGCATTCAGAGACTTCGTTGCAAGTAAGCGACCCTGACCTAATTTCTGAATGTGATCTACAATCAGCCCAGGACCCTTCTTGACAATGAAAGACTGACTAGTTTGGCCGTCTGGGCAGATATGATTGTAGATCTCACTTAGACAGCCGAAAACATGATGGATGGAGTGCTTGTATCTCAGCCACTGGTAATCACACTGTGCCTCATTCCAGTCCATATGCTATTTGAGGGACGAACCATCTGCTTATTGCCTGGAGACAGCATGCCCTGCTCCTGATTTTTGAGTTTGGTAGAGCCCAAATGCATCTCTCTAGCCACCTGTGGCCTCCTCCATTATAAGCTGAGAGATATCTGGGAATAGAGAGACACCAGTTGTGCAGTCTGGATTAACACTCCTGGAATGTATTTACTTTGAACTTTTGGTGCTTTCCCACTCCCCTCATTTATGATAATAAATGGGAAGATGCCCAGCACACATTTAACAGAGTAACTATTTTTTTAAGGCAGCACACCTCATAATTGTTCTTGCCTTTCAGCCAGAGCCCCTAATACTGGATGTGAGTTAGCCCTCAAAAACCAATTATCTTGTGTTTGCTTTGGACTCCAAAGTAATATAGGATAGAGAGGATATACAGCCAGAACCATTACTATGTTGGCATTCCACCTACTCACATGGTTGGAAGTACGTTTAGGTCACTGGAACCATCCTGGTTTTGAGATCTGTCCTCGCAGAAGAAAGCTGCCGGATGTCCTTACCATGAGAGGAGCAACCTTGACCAAGAGAACAAAATATAAGGCCCTGAAGAGTTGTGTAGATACTCTAAGAAGGTGAGCTGCTAAAAAACCAAGAGGAGCTTGCAGCCCAGTTGGCCCATGACCCTACAGGAGGGCATCTGAAAATGTTACGGTCTATAGATATGTAGGAGACATTCGGGTACTATAACTGTGCTGAGCATGCATTGCAGTTTAGTCTGCCCATTGCCTCCCCACAGCTTCTCAGAGGTTGTATTGCCCAATTTCCAGCAGGAGAGGGACACAAGGGTTTAAGTTTTCATCCCTGGTCCTGTGGATAGCTTCCATTACCTGATGCTGGTCACTGTGATTCTATAACCATTTTCCCCATTTCTCTATATTACCTAAATTACAAAGACATTTCTTTTCAAAGGTGAGGTTGACCCTGAGCTAAATCCTATATCTTCATTTACAAGTGAAAATGAGTAGTTCTGATTGGTGGCCCAGGCCATTTGTATCCCAGGCCACCTGAAAGCATAGACTGTGCCTAGGTGCTTACGGAATATGAGCTTCTGTACTAGTATCAGCATTATCCTTGATTATACATTACCTTTGGAGACCAGTTGAAGCTTTTAATGGTCTCCCTCAGAAATGTGTCTGGCACTGGAACAATGGTGCGGAGATAGGTTTCTGTGACTGCCATTGTTTTAAGTAGGGAATTCTAGTTAACTTTTAGTAGGCATAGTGTGTTTTGACTTTATGAAACTGTTGGCTACTTCACAGCTACATGGGCTCAGACATCTTGCCCCTTTGCATCAAGGGCCACTGAGGAACTGGAATAAATTATAGCACGCTATATAACATGCTGTCTGGCACCTAGAAACATAAAGAAAATTACAGTGGTACCCCAGAAGACTTGCCAGTAATCTCCGGCTGCCCCTGAACCTTCTACAAGGAGCTTAAACATATTCATGGTTCCCAATTAGGAATACATGAGTCTTTCAAAGTGTTGGGATGGGAATGCTCCTCTACACGGCACATGATAGAGGATGATGACAGGTTCCTCCAAACAGTGCATCCAATCCTGTGGATGGAGGTAGAGACCCAGACACTGAAGTGAGGGAGAATGGAGAAAGAGGCCTACTTTTAGAAATTCAGTGAGGGCCTTGTTAGCAAAGGGCTGCTGATTAGTTTGTCTGGAGTGATGCATTTTGGGAGATAGTGGGGCAGGTAGGTAGTACTGTAGTGTCTGTAGTTCTAAGAAAGGACATTTCAAGGCAGGCCTGACCTTTTGGCTGGCTATGAATACTGCTTCAGGAAGGCTGGTAACAGCCAGGTACAGAGATCTCATAATTCACTATGTCCTTGTTTGGGATACTTCTTCTTAGAGCCAGCTCCTTTGCTATGTTCTGTGAAACCCTCAAGTTTGTACTAAGGCTGCGTAGCTGCCTGAAAATGACATATGCAAGAGAACCGAACTAACCCGATTTTGAATCCTTAGACCGTGGATCCACATCCCCTGCCTGGAAAATGTGTACAAAAGTGAAATCCAAAGGACGCTTCTTTGTTCCAGTCCCAAGTTCAACTTTCCTGGTGAGAGAGGGAAGGAGCATGCCTGGTCCTGCAGGAGAGACTGTCCAGGAGGAGAAACCCAATGTTTTGCCAGCACATGTAGCATCCAGAGAAAGCTGACTATCACAGTGAGCGTTGCCTTGGTGTCTTTTCCCATGTTCTTGCACAGTTGCAGATTCTGTTCCGTGCAGGGTTTTCCACGTTGTTCTGGTGCGGAAACCTCCCTTCCTGGCAGCCGGTCTCTCTCTCTCTCTTTTTCTTATACAGGCCGGATAGCCTAGTCGGGGATCTTTTTTGAAAGTGGTTCGCAGACCCCCCTCCGGGATGGCATTGCTTGGGTATCTCATTCAAAGGTAAGGATTCTGCGGCTAGACGTCCCTATCAGATGAAGCCAGGAGCTAGTCATGCCTCCATAGTAGCTTTATTTCTCTATTCTAGTGGGGTTGTTTCTCCCCTGCTGTTTTCTTTTCAATTGTCTCTCGACTGCCTGATCGTAACCGTTCAGTTGGTAGTGTTGTCTTCTATATGCTCACTTTGTTTTCTGGGGTGTGTGATTTCCACCATCCCTTTTTAGGTCGAGCATTCGAGACCTCTTGTATATACTTTAGTATATACTTATTATATACTTATATGTATATGTACTTTGTGGGCTCTGGAGATCAGCCCTAGGACTGGTCTGCTTCCGCTTAGGGACATTTTGTTTCTGTTCAACTGCCTCTATTTAACTGTCTTGATAGAAAACGACCAGCAGAGGTCAGTAAAATACCAGAATTGCTTTCTGCTGAGGAACTTTATTTTTTTTATTTTTCTGGCAACTGCCTCTGTTTAACATTGATAGAAAACGACCAGTGGAGGTCAGTAAAATACCAGAATCACTTTAGCATTCTCTAGATTCCAGTCCATAGAAATTGTCTTCCACCAGCACCCGTAGACAATAATATTTTTTTCAAATCTTGTATTTTCAATGATATGACCACCGAAGGCCCCGATTTTATTTTAAAAACAGAGCTTTGGACTATACCGTTTCCCGCTGAAAGGCAGTATTTCTCTCCATGCGTTCCTATACCTGGCGTGTTTCGAAGTTTGGTGCTTACTTTACCTCCATCTCAAAGAACAGTAGATGTTTCAGCACCCACGCTAATGTGCCGCACAGCTAAATACATATAAGGTCTCAAAGGTGAGACCGATTGCATTGCAAATGCTTGTTTATATGGTGGGTGTGGCTGGTTGCCAGCTCGCTGTTGTGCCATCTTCAGCCCTTGACCGATATTGTGGCCGTTTATATGCACCCTTGTTAGGCACATAGTACCAAAGAGCTTCCATCCCTCTCGAGGGGTTTCCTCTGCCCACACGTGGTCTATGGCCATGATTGTTGTTATTGTTCGCAATGCTTTCTTAAACTATTGGTTGGTGCTCTCTGCATTGCTTACTTCTATGACTCCGAGTTTTGGCTCAGTAGTTTTAGCTATTGTCCTTGGCCTTTCGCCCCGCTCTCTTGGCCCGTTTCACATTATGGGGGGCGCTGTAGTTTTATGTTTATGTGGAGTGTTCTTTCCAACTCATCTTATTCTTCTGCCTTGGTGTCTTTTCCCATGTTCTTGCACAGTTGCAGATTCTGTTCCGTGCAGGGTTTTCCACGTTGTTCTGGTGCGGAAACCTCCCTTCCTGGCAGCCGGTCTCTCTCTCTCTCTCTTTTTCTTATACAGGCCGGATAGCCTAGTCGGGGGTCTTTTTTGAAAGTGGATCGCAGACCCCCTCCGGGATGGCATTGCTTGGGTATCTCATTCAAAGGTAAGGATTCTGCGGCTAGACGTCCCTATCAGATAAATAAGTTACTTACTTTCGGTAACGCTTTATCCGGTAGAGGCAAAATCTAGCTGCAGATTCCTTACCGACCCACCCATCCTCTCCGCTCTGTGAACTAATTCTCCTCTACTTCCAGATCCCTTCTATGCACTCTCTTGCCTTCATCGATAAAAATACGATGATAATTAATCTAACCGTTTTCCAAAAATAAAATTCTTTTTGGGCACACTGTTTCCATAGCAGTTTCTTTATGTGGCTCCACGTTTTAGCGCGGAAGTAGTTGTGGAAGAAACTGTCGTCAGGAGAGGGCTTATATGTTGACGCCACATCTGGTGGACGACGTCGTTATGGAGTCGCTCTTCCCTCTACCAACGTGCTGAGGTCCTACTGTAGAAATGTTTCCATATGCAGTCTGGCGCCTGCATAGTGCGGCTAGATCTTGTCTTTACCAGACAAGGCATTACCGAAGTTAAGTAACTTATTCATTTGGTGGGTTGGTTGGCATTCCATCTATCTTTCCAGCTGAATGCAATGGTCCTGCTCTGTTGATAGTTTTATGCTTTTTCCATCTTTTCAGTTTCTGTCCCTTGTGAGGAGGCGCAATAAATGGTGCAGGAATGTTCTAACTAACATTTCCCGGTGTTAAGTGTGACATTCTTCATCTTCTCTGTGCTTTGGTTTGTGTGTATTGATGTTTATGTTGAACCCTTCCTAAGTTGTTCTTGGACTGTTTTCTTCTGCTTTTTTTTAAAGAAAAAAAAATCTTGATGTTTAATGGGATATGGAGGGAGTATACACTTTTTACTGTTCGTTTGGTGAGCATTTACTGTCACTTGCCAGGGTGAAACTGGTCCCCTTTCAGCCCTCTACATTCTGCCAGCAAGCATCTATGTGTGTATGTATTCCTCTTCAGCTCCTACTCTTGGGGTTTATTGCCTTGGTATTGATTGATGAGATGAGGAGTCTGCAGGTAGGCATGTCCATCAAAAGAATGGTTACATTAGGTACCAGTGTTTCTGATGGATATTCTAACTACCTACAGATTCTTCACCAACCCAAACCTTCTCCCACTATGAGGAGTATGCAGTATTTAGTAAGGTTCAAAGTTAGTTTTATGCACTGCATTTCTAAGAGCTTGTCTTTGGAAAGGATGGCACCAGAGCACTGTGGTGGCGCCATATATGACTCCCTGACTTCACATCCGGGAGCATTGAGTTCGAGCTCAGTAGAGCTATTTCAGCTTTTCTGAATCCAGTCTGACCACTGCGTAGATTCTAGAGGTGAGGAATCTGGAGACAGAGTATGCACCAGATACATTGTTACCAAAGGTAAGTAACTTTTTGTTCTGAGATCAAGAACTGGTGTCGCTGATGGTGAGTTTCCCAGCTAGATTAGGGAACATTAGGGAAGTACTGAGGATCTGCCACAAGAAAAGGAGCCTGTCTTACTGTGTGAAAGAGATGTACTGGAGCTAACTCTCCAGAACAACGCTGCCTGTAGGAGATCAAGCCCAGCCCCATGGAAGAAGAGGAAATGACCAGAATTGGGGCTAAGCCAACATCACCTTTCCAACACCAGCACTGCGAAGCCTATCTTCTCTATGAGGAATTGTAGTGAACAACTGTGCCCCAGCCAAAAAAGTGTGTGTCCCTGGTTGCCTCCAAACTTCTCCTCTAGTCAAGTCTTACCTAGCGCTTCTCCCTGGTCTGGGAGAGATCAGTGAGGGGTGATTGTATGAACTGAAGCTTTGAACCCCTAGCCACTTGCAGAATTGCTCCATGGCTAGGAAGATCCCAGCACCCCAAACTGCACAGCACTTTTATAACCAAATCGTGATCGTCTATTTTCACTGACTGCAATACAACAAGTTAGGCACATGAGGTGCTCCTTGAAACTGACAGTTATGCTACATAACTGTCGCAACCCAGGGATTCTTGAGCACGCACCCCAGGGGACAAATGTAGTCCCCCTTCAGACTCTGGTTTCACCTTCCCATAAAGCCTTTGTGTACCATACTCTTCCAAGCAAGGGAAAGACCTCCTCGTTTGTTAAGGTCGAGTGAGTGAGCTACTCTATCTGAGCTCTCAGTTCCAGCGCATTTGTCACTGAGAACGGGCTGAGGCATGAACCAGAAGAGGAAATGGAAATAGGCAGCTGCGCCCCTGCCAGAGCATCAAGAGCAGCAATTATGTGCTAAATCCTACTGAGAACTGAATATAGAACAAACTTTGACTCAACATCAAGAAAATTAATATTCCTGAAGCCAGTCAGAGCTGGCCCAGAGAATATACAGACAGGCCACTGTCTCAAAGCAAATTGACAGGACTCCTTGTTATTACATTGCCACTGTGGAGCATTGCCTGTTCAGAACCTTGTGAATATCAATTTAGCTGTTAGCACCATTGTCCCTTTCTGCCTAGTGTTTCGCTGCATAATCAGAATGAAGTACTTTTTCTTATTCTGAGATAACTGGCTGGACATTGATTTATTAAACATTTTCCTGTGTTTTGTTGAGTTCGAAGTCTTTAGCCCATATCACCTCCCTGAGTAAGCCTTGGACTGCCCTGCCTCACTTCTCTGAAGGTGAAGTGCTTAGATGGTGCACTTGATATCCGTTTTGGGCCTTGCAATAAGAAAGGCTCCAGGACATGAAAGGTAAATTGACCCAAATGATAAAATTGGGGCACGGTAGTTTGTTTGTCCTATGCCTTATGAACTAGTTGCCACAATTCATTAATTTGTTTACAGTGATTTTTTTGCTTTTCCTAGGTGGTTGTTGAATGGCTAGACATGGGTGACCTGAGGACAGCTTCATTTTTCAGCGTCAGTTCTGATATGTGCATTCTCAAGTTCATCAGCAGCTACCTAGGCATAGAAGAAAGACTAAATTGTTCATATCTTGTACCAGGGTGCAGCTAATAGTGTACAAAATGCATACATCTAGGCACGCACCCTAATCCGCTCAACTGTTTGACACCAGTACTTTGTCTGTTTTTCACCTGATCACCAGAGATTTTCAGAAGCACAGTCACGTGCAGATTTTCAGCCTATCTTGGAATCAGCAGAGCTATCAATTGCCAGGCATCAAATTGGTGCCATTTCTTTTAAGCCCTGCACCAGTATGTCTCATTCATGTTTTCACAAGAAAGTGGATGCAAGAAGAGCACTGAAAAAGACCTCCTTTCATTCCAGTTTGTATGCAGATATGTACATTCTTTTCCCCGGGCACGTGGCAGCTTTATAAACATAAGATGGTCTGCCCAGAAGTACACTTGGACATTGTGAGATTCCATTCTATTTTGCCTTTCTTGAGAATAAAAAGCTATTATCCGTCTCCCTTAGGCAACAGTGTGAATGATGTGGTACTATCCTACATAGTAAAAGGCAGCATGAGCAAACATTTTGTCAAATTGTTTTAGGCAACTCCTATTACTCGAATTGTCATGGTTGGAGTGGCCCCCTGCCTTCTTCCTCCAGTAGTTACCTCATAGATTTTCTTCTGAATGGTGAGATCATGAGAGAAAATAGCTGCCATAACAAAAATTCCAAAAGAAGTACCTCAGTACTGCTCGATGCAACCCTGCAGTGCAGATGCATGTGTCTTTGTTTTACACTGCTGCTCATATCCGACCTTGTGTGAAACCCTACTCTAGTCAATCATATCAAGAACGTATAGTGGACTTTTTAGCACAGAAAATATCTTCTTCATGTCCTGCCTTGAAACACATTTTAAAATGATGCCAGCCGTCCACAGGAGAGAAAAAAGATGTGGTTGCTGGGTTACCCCGTGATCTGGATAATAGCTTATTTTCTATGTTAGCACATTAATTGGATCTTCTACACAAACCTGTTGTAATTTGTAGTGTAGTGCTTCAACCTTAATAAAATCCACACTTGCGATTTTCTGAAAAATACAAGTTCACGGAAGAGGAGGCCAGAAAATGCTTAAGACAAATACTGTTACATGTAAGTAACGTTCATTGTATTAATTTTAGCAATAGATTGATTACGGTTATTGTAGTATAAAAACTGCTTGAAATACACTGTAACACAAAGATTGAGCGATTTGTGCTCACTTTCATTAAACTAAACAATTTCAAAATAAATTAACGTTGCACATTATGTCCCATACTACAAGACCTAGCCCTCAACAGTTAAAGACGAGGTAAACTGATTACTGTTAAGTTCTATTTGATAACATCAAGAAACTGCTGTCAGTAGCATGTGTGCACCTTATGCCTGGCCTATGAAATTTGATTTTGAGGTCATAGCTGCATTAGGAATTTAAAATGTGGGCTGTTTCATCTGTAGGGCACCTTACTATTTTGTTGCATTTGCAGGCTCGTATGATTTTCACTGGCATGTGCAAATATGACTATTGGGGGAGTATAATGTAAGTTGTAAAAACCCACAACCACCAACCCTCAGCAATAGTCTTTTTCAAGTATTTGGGATTCACATTTAATCCACATGCATTTTGTGTAGTTGAAAAGCTGATCTGTTTTTCATGATGTATTTCTGTCCTGATTCCAGGTATTTTGTGTATTGATAGCTTTGATATTCTGGGAGATGGTGTCAAAGATTTATTGTTGGGCCGTGATGATGGGATGGTTGAGGTCTATGCCTTGGACTCTGCAGGTGAACCTGTTCTTCGGTATGAGCAGGTAAGAAAAATCAAACCCTGCTTGAATCTTCTTAATGGCCTTGAAGGTGGTAAATGCATCATGCTAGTCTCCTATACTGTCTTTCCCATTCTGTATAAGAAAGGTATTTCTATGTTAAAACGGTTCTCTAAGGCATTCAGTCTCCCTCATGCAAGGAAGAAGCTCTTTAATAGACTTTATTTTGGCTGTATCCAACGAGTGCTCCGTGCATCTGCTCCAAAATACTAGTTGTGTTGTTTTGCATGTTGCTTCCTGATCTGAGTTTACGTGCTGGGCCATTTCAAATAATTTTGGGGTTTCTGTATGAACCCCTCGCTGAAATTTAACAAACAATAATCGAAACGAACTAAATATATGTATATATTATGAAATCCAATCCCATTTTGTTAGTCTTCTCAGTTTGTGTTTCTTTCTTATCAGTGTTTTAGAGAAGTTGTCACTCCACATACTTCGAGAACAGATGGATTCATTTATGATTTGAAATACTACTTGAAATTCATGACCCAGATCTTTGTTAAGTTTTTACCTACGTTAAACAACAACTAGGGGGGGTAAAAAAAAACTCCATCTTTGTTATCATGCTTGTCAAATGCAAGCTTTCACCGGTAAGAGCATGCATATTGCAAATAATGATAAACCAGAAACATATGGATTTGTCCAAGCAACATTTAGGTTGATAGTAGAACAGGTTAATAATACTCTTGCAGGCTTTGAAAAATCATAAAAATGTTACCAGACTTGCAGGTCTAGTGACTTAAATAATCTACTCGACCTAACTGTAATGCTCTTGACCCATAAACTGGCTTCTAATGACGTCATCCTAGGCAAATGTTTTAATTAACTGAACCGCTATTTTCTTCATTATCACATTTGATATCACCTTCAAATATGTTAGTTCAGCATGTCTGCTGTACAAAAAACTCTTAACAGACTGAACATTTGCTCCATATATAAGGCTAAACATGACCCCTAACTTGCCTCTTAGTTCCTTAAAGGCTTTGTCATCAGGTTGGGGGCAAGAATGTTTCTCAAATCATGTTTAAAAACTATTATTTCCCACACGCACAAAAGACGCCTGGTCAACCGCGCTGGGAGGCAGAGTTGGGGCGTAGCCTCTCCGACAAAGAATGGGGGGGACATATTCTATTGGGCACATCACATGGCGTTCAACATGGGGCACATCACATGGCGTTCAACATGGGGCACACCGAAACAGCTTATAAAATCAGCTCATACTGGTAATACAACCCGACACGCATGCAAAAATGGAACACACTCTGTGATGGTCAATGCTGGAGAGACTGTGGTAACCCTGAGACGCTAGTCCACCTCCTTTGGCACTGCCCCAAGCTCACAAGATTTTGGGAGGCAGTTCTGAATGATATAGCCTGTGACTGAGATTCTGAGATTTCCCGCCTATACACTCCCGGGGCTTCCCAATACTCTCACCTATCCGCTCCGGTCCATCAGGGGGTGACAGATAGCTATGGCCCTTAATGCCGCACATAGTATGCTCCTAGCAAATTGGGGATCGATTAAACTCCCAAACCATAGGCAATGGCTTCACCAACTTTGGTAATTACTGGGAATGGAATGACTGTGTATGCCTGCCTATACTGACCCCACCACCTATGCGAAAATATGGTCCCCATTCATCACTCTCCTCTCTAAAGAGTTTAGGGAATTGACATGCCCGGCATATTTGTGCATTCTTAAATTAATACCACTGGAACAGGGTGATGTCACGACACGACCACACAGTCCTCCTGAAATATGATGGTTTCCCTAGTACCTACACACAGGAACGGATACAGTCGGAAGGAGAGAGAGTGGGGGGGTGGGCAGGGTGGGGTGTTTTGTTTAAATCCTACCTGTTATTTTATATCAATGTACTTTGTTTTCCTGATTAGATGCGATGCCCCCTAAGCACACAGTACATCAGTGGCACAACAGTAGCTGTCCCCTCCGGGGTATTTCTTGTATTTATAACGTAAATAGCGTCTGCCAGGTTTATCTCCCCCACGCGGCCGGCCCATTGTGGGTTGTAGGCGACATGCTGTGTAATCCCCCTGTAACTCTGAAGCCACATCTTTTACGTCCTATGCACTGTCCGTCATTACGCATTGGGATGCAGCGGCCGGCCCGGTTGGGGTTGTAGGCGACTTGCTGTGTAACTGTCTTGCTTTATCTTCTGTCAATAAAAAGATTTAATCCTAAAAACTATTATTTTTAATAAATATGTAACCAAAGCATGAAGTAGTAGCACACTGTCATTTGCAATCAGCACATTTTCCATTGCAATAGCCACAATAGTTCCATGTGACATGCGGTTTTACTGATAAAACGATATAGGGGCTCATTACGATGTCGGGCGGAAAGCCTCCGGCTGACAGTCGGAATGTTCGCAACCACGTCTGAGCTCTTCCAACCGACTCGGTCGGTTTACATTCCGACCACCCGATTACGATGTCCGTGGTCGGAACGTAAACCGGCTGGTCATTCCGACTCGGTTCCGACCTACTCGCGCATTATTCCTGTTGGTCGGAACTGCACCATTACCCCCTATGGACGGCGTTTCCGCCATTGGGATTACATTGTCGGTTTCCAACGGCCTTTCCGCGCCAGCCATTCCGACATGGAAAGGCTGTCGGAAAGTGACTTTGGGGGCCCCTGGCAAGGTCCCCTAGCCCCCGTGGCCTACGGTTGGTGACCGAGAGGGGAACCTAAGGTACCCCCTGTAAAACCCTGCACTGTGTGACAGGTACCATGGGGTGCCTGCGACAGGGTGCAGGGTTTTACATACACACCCCATTTTCCCATAGGAGCCTGTTTTACGGCCTGTTCTCGGGCATAACACGAGCTCCCATAGGAAGCAATGGAGAATCCAACCGAACAGTGTTCGGTCGCATCGTAATCCGGCGGTCAGAACCGCCGACCGCAATTTGGTCAGTCCCGAATCCGAGACGGTGAAGTGCGGAGGCTTTCCGCCCAACATCGTAATGAGCCCCTTAATGTACAAACAATAATGTTTGGTAATCGAGTTTCTGCAAATATGTCTTTTGCACATCACTAAGTAAAGTGTTTTGATTTGCTTTGCCCTTATTTAAATGTTTGTTTGCATCACACTTCTGAATTACAAAAACATGTGCTTTCATAATTCCTGATATATTTTGAATTTAGTACTATTTATTTACAAGCTATTTCAATGTTGTGTGTTAGAAAAAAACCTGATATCCTACAGCCTTGTGTTTCACAATGTCAGACAGCTCTCTTTACAAAATCCTCTAACTGTAGTAAGAGAGAGAAAAGTGAATACAATTTTCCAGGATAAGATAAGCAGCAATTAGTAAAAAGACAAACTGACATTTGTCCTTAAACAGACCGCTTATGTGCAGAGATAAAAACAAGATTTGAAGGGATCTTTATTGCTCATTCACTTTCTGAATGAACAGAACACCTGTTCCTTTCCAGCCTCAAGTTCACTCACCAGAATGTACCAGTAGTTCCTAAAAATAGCTCTACCTGATAAAATCTGACTTGCCATAATCAGTGGGTGAGTAGAATTTTCAAATAGACTTTTGTATTGAGTCTTTCTCTCTCTCTTGTTTCCACCCTTTGACAACGGCTACCACTAAATGAATAGTACTTCCACAGCTTTCATCCATTCCAATACCTTCTGCATCTACGTGCATTTCTGTCCCTTCCTATCCTTAATCTCCATTGTGATTCTAATGTACTATTATTCTTAATGTGTCTCCATCCGCCATACAAAAAAGTTCTTCAAAAAATTCTGTGAATACAAAATGTTTACAAAGCATACTGCATCCTTTAGGTACTGGCCCTGCCTTGTCATGCATCTTTAATTGTTCCAACTCAGTTCCAGTTTTTCCTCCGTGTAGACTTGTACTGCTGTAGCCTCCATCTTTGATTGCATTTTGTTATATTTTTAGAAAACCCAACCAAAAGATGGTCACCGTGACTATGCACACATCCACAGCAGCCATATTTGAAAGCGGGTTCTTCATATATAACAAAATCCACTGAAAGATGCTCGCTGCATATGCGTGCACATGTACACTCTTAGGCAGCCATCTTGGAATGGCCAAGAAAATGTTTAAGATGACTGTATGCGGCAGACGGTCCTCAAAATGCTAAGTGGCTTAAGGATGGACAGCAAGCGACAGTCGGTTGGTGAGATGGGCCTAGGGATGAATAAGGAGAGAAGAATAAAAGCAGGAGTGGAAGCAGACATGGAGAGAGAGAGGGAAGAAAAAGATCCCTGATATGCGCTGTAGTGCCATGTGATAATGTATAAACGCCAGCCACTTTTTAAGCTGATATAATGCTTAATGTTGTAAGAGCTTTCAATGACGTGTATTTTTTTCAAGACAATAGCAACGTCCTCACAATTTGTGGTTGCGTATAGTTGAATTCAATTCACAAAGTGAAGGTTTATGTAATTCTTTATTACGGTAGAACACTTTTGTGTTTGGTACACTTTGAAAGCATAAATTCTGTTAAGAAGGTTCTTTGATTCCTTTAAGTAAGGAAAGAGCAGAATGAAGTTTTAGTCTGAGATCTATCGGCCTGTATTTGCTTGTTTCTTGGCTAGCACCCTGTCTCCAAAGTACTTAGCTGACTATTGATACATGCATCTTGGGTGTTCTTGCCAGATAGATGTTTACCTTCCTTGCGTTCCTTACGGCTAGCCCAGGGCCTTTAGGAAGGGATGAGTCTAATTTTCACTTCACTGTTTATTAATGTTAATGAACATCTTGTGATAGAAAAGGAAAGGTTACTTGCTGGAATTATCAGTTTTCTGTTGCATATCCTTAATCACATTTATAATCAATCTTCCCACCTCTGCATTGGAGCATTGAGGAATAGAAGCAGAGATCTAGAACTAAGACCATATGTCCTTCAGAAGACCGTCAAAATGAATTGACCATCTGCTTCATGCAGGAATTGTAGATTTCCATGGGCAGCCTAAATGTGACAGTGTTTTCTCTGTGATGTCGCATGCCTATGGAAACATCTTTTCTCTTTTAAAAGTTGTAAAGGATAAAAGGATTTTGGGTAGCAATGCTGCTACATATGTTCCGTTTTTAATTTTCTATTTTTTAAATGTTTTTCTTATGCTTTTGTATTAGAAAAAAAATATTCAACCACATACAGTGAGCCACATCTTCAAAGAAGTTATGGTATCACAGTGTGCATTTTGTATTCCTTCCCTCTACAGTATTAATAATCACACTTGCAGGCATCTGACTTGCTTATTTTTATTTTATTTATTTATAAAGCGCCCGAATCACCCCATCAGGGTATCTCCGTGCTCGAACTGCTAAGGGACTTCAAGGGGATGCTAGATTAGAATAAAGTCGCTTTTAACATCTTTCTAAACTTTAGGTAGTCCGTACATAGTCGTAAGTGGATGGGGAGTTGGTTCCAGTATCGTGGGGCCAGGTGGTAGAAGGATTTGCCACCCAATCGCGCTTTATGGAAGCGGGGAACTTGGAGCAGAGCTTTGGATTCGGAGCGGAGGGATCTGGAGGGCAGGTACCTGACAAATTTGTCTTTTAGATAACTGGGGCCTAAGTTGTTTAAGGATTTATAGGCCATACAACAGATCTTAAATTTGATCCTCTTTCACACTGGGAGCCAGTGCAATTTTTGGAGGAGGGGAGAGACTCAGTTCTGGGGGGGCATTAGCCACCAAACGGGCCGCCGTATTCTGGACTACCTGCAATTTGTTCAGAGAGTTTTCATTAGCTGCAATCAGCAGAGCATTGCAGTAGTCCAGACGGCTCAATACCAGTGCCTGTACCAAGGTCTTCTGGGTGGACAGTGGCAGAAAGGGGAAAACTCTCCTAAGAAGACTGAGATTATGAAAGCAAATTCCCACTGTTGTGGAAATATGTTCCCCCAATGTAAGTTTCTGGTCTATTTTAACCCCCAGGTTTTTTACTACCAGTTTAGGATTGGGGGCAGGGCCCAGAACCTCCGGCCACCAACTTGGGGACCATCTGACTGTTGCTTCTCCAAATAACATTATTTCAGACTTTCCTGCATTTAATTGGAGAAAGTTATCCTTCATCCAGTCCGCTATCGATTTCATGCCATCCGCAAAGGTGGTTTGAATGTCTGAGCTTTTTTTGTCGAAGGAAAGGAGAAGTTTGGTGTCGTCAGCATAGGATATGGGACAGAATCCCAACTTTCTCAAAAGTCTAGCCAAAGGGGAGACGTAGATATTAAAAAGAGTAGGGCTCAAACAGGAGCCCTGAGGTACACCCTTGGTCACCTTGGTGGTCTGTGAGCAAAAGGGGCCAAGATGGACGGTCTGGGTTCTTTCGGACAGAAAGTTCTCAGTCCATTTCAGGGCGTTCCCTTTAAGGCCTATGTCCTCTAGTCTCCCCAACAGGATCTGGTGGGAGATGGTATAGAACGCTGCGGACAGGTCTAGCAGCACCAAGAGTACTGCCTGACCACTGTCTAGCATCGCTCTGATGTTGTCTGTAACTTCCACTAACGCAGTCTCCGTACTGTGTCTGGGTCGGAATCCAGATTGAGAAACATCCAGACAGTTTGAGGATTCTATAAAATTAGACAACTGCTTGTTGATGTGTTTTTCTAGGAGCTTACTCTGTAAAGGGAGCAGAGAGATGGGGCGATAGTTGGAAACATCCTCCGTGGAGATATTGGGATTTTTCCTAATGGGAAGAATTTGTGCAGCTTTCCATTCTGGTGGGAGGGTGCCTTCTTTCATGGAGCTATTTAAGATCGAACAGATGGGTTCGGCTAATTCCTTGGATAGAATCGTGGCAATTCTGGCAGGGATAAGGTCTAATGGGGACCCTGATTTTACAGATTTAAGGAGGGCCTCTGTCTCCTCCGGAGTCAGTATCGGGTAATTCTCCAGAGTAGCATCATTGGTGATCATTGGTGGGAGTCAATCCTAGGGCCTATCTGTGAGCCCTTAGCTACCATGATTTTGTCGTAAATTATGTCAATTTTCTGGGTAAAGTGGATAGCTATATTGTCACACAGAACTTGGGAAGGGGCAGCCTCAACATCGCAGGCCTTGGGATTAGTAAAAGTTTTTAAGTTCTGATAGAGCTTTCTCGAAGTGTTACCTTCTTGTTTAAGTTGAAATGCGATGTGAGTTTTGCGGGCGTTTTTTAGGTTTTTGTGATACAGGGTCTGAGCTTGTTTGAATCTGTCTTTATCTTGTGGGTCGTGTGAATGGCGCCATCTTCGTTCGAGTTTTTTACATTGACTTTTTTCAGTCCGTAAGGAGACCGAATACCATGCTGCCTGCTGTCGCTTATTAATAGTAGGGCATCGTTTCATAGGGGCTAGGTGGTCTTATGCATGAAATCAAGCATAACAGCATGATAGTTTTCCTGACAGCCCCTTGGTTGATGGCTTTTCTTTTGGTTGCTGGCTTAAGAATAGTCATAAACTTAGTTGAAGCCTAAAGGTGGGGTTATTGCTATCTGACTGGCCACATTTGGCATATACTCTTCAACAACCTACACATCATCAGATTTTCTCCCATTGGAGTATTCTCCACATATCAGTTGAAGATTACTCTTCCGTTTGATGTTTCCATGTAGTTTAACCACCACTGGAGCTTTAGATTTACATCTTCTAGTAATATTTTCTTCTCTGAATTAGACAAAACCTCTGGAGGTGATGAACCTTCAGTCTCTGGAATGTCCTGTATTGTAATGGCTTCGCATATATCACTTGGATGAATGAACCTAGCAGTCCCACCATCCTGGACCATTCTCTCAGTGAGAGCTACTTTGTTATTAACAATGGGTTATATTCCTCAGCTTTTGTGAAGGAAATTTGTACATTGTGTTACTGAATCGATCTTGACCATTTGTCTCCTGTTTGGATTCCATTTCTTACTTAATTCTCTTCATAATGAAACTTGGGTCTTTCATCCGGGTAACAACCTTGTTAACCTCTTCTCTGAGAGCTAAAATCACTGGCTTTAACAGTTGCGTGAATGCTCACAGTGCTCCTGATGGAATGAACAATAGAAAGAAAAATGTTACAGAAAATGAGGTATAGGAACCGTGTGTCCATAGATGGAAATAAAGCTATGCGCCCTTCAGAACCAGAAGTATCATAAAATGTCCTGTTTCCAATAGATCTTATACAAGATTGATTTCCTCCTCCTTAGAAAGCCTGTTCGTCAGCCTGATATTGAACTCTTTGAGACTGATTATGTCCTTGTTCTATACTAAGTTGTAAAATACTTAATATCACCCGTTGGCCATTGTTACTTCTCCGTCCATCAGTTCCTTTTGGGGAAAAAAATGGATGCATTTTGGTGGCCTCCTCTGCCTCAGCATGCTGTAGTTCTATTCTGAATTCTTCTATGAAAATTCAACATCATTTCAACCCCCTTATTTTTGAAAAGTACAATCATGCGTCCCACTGTAAAGGAACTCTAAAAAAAAAAAAAAAAAAATTGTCAATTTGTGTCCCTCTTCATTGATTTCTGAAAAGGTGTTGTCTTCTACCTCGTTCTTATATTTCTTGATTTTCCTGATATCTTCTGCTGCATTGTCTTATACCGCAACACCTAAACAGGCCAATGGGCCCTAGCCACCACTGGTCTTGCTAAAACCACTTTGGGAAAGGTGTTCTTTCTGGATAATTGTGCCTAAATTAGGGCCTTATTGTCTGGCTGAACAGTAATTCTTCAGCACTGTATCTTTCATAGATTCAGATGCTTAAGTCATTGTTTGTCATCAGGGTGGGAGTCCACATTAATCGTACACTAATAGTATGCAGTAAAACAATCTGAAAGGCCCTAAAACAGTGCCACTTTAGTATCACAAACCCCTCATTAACAAAGACCCAAAGAGCTACCAATGAGGTGAGAGTGCCTTGCGCTCCACCTCTTCCAGAGGCTATCTCACCTCCAGATTTCTACTTCATGTTGTGTGGAAAGGGAGTCTCAGAGCTTTGGTCTAACGTCTGACAGACCAGTCATTCTTTTACTTCAAAAACTTCATTTAAAGCCTTTGCTTGGGTTGGATATGTGTGAATCGTCCACTACAACCCCTGAATTAGGTAGATAAATATTTTTAGGGACATAGAAGGATCTTGAAAGAGAAACCTTTTCAAAGCCTGTGACGTGCATAGCAAAATGAGGGTATATACAGATGAGCCTCACAGGGTGGTATGTATGTATTGCTTTTATTCAGATCAGAAACAAGAAGGTAGTACGATATGCAGGAAATGTTCTTCCAAAACTCTGAATTATTGAGAGGGAAGACCACTGAGGTGTTTTCAAAAACTTAAGGCTGTTGATAAATGGGGATGACTTTGTCAAAATTGTTTTTAGTGTGCTAGATGAAATAATGCACACACCCCTTTTAGAAACTTCTAAAACACCCAAAAAAGAACTCATCAATGGATGAATCGGTCTACATTTCTTTTTAGCCACAGTATAAAAGTCCACAAGGAGTCTCACCAAAAATCACAGAGACCTGCCTGGCATTCACCTTAATGTGAAGCGAAGACCAGAAAGTTAACAGCAAAAGTTTCACCATCAAATATTCCAACACCAACTTGTCTCCGATAAAAATCGGTAAAATCATCGTCCATGACTAACCAATTGACAATGTCACCATTGACAATGCTCTCACCATCAAAAAATCTATGACCAGAGCACCATCATTACTCCCGTCTATGCTTCATCAACCATCTAAAGTATCCCATCAATGACAACCCTGTCAGTGACAGCCCCACTAACAACAGTCCTGTCGACGACAACCACACTGGCGAAAGTCCCTTCAATGGGCGCCCTGTTGAGGACCATTTCATCAGTGACCGTCCTGTCGACACCAGATCCTCAAACAGGAGTAAAGCCATTTTTATTTGCAGTATGACCAGAACACACTTCCCCAAGGTAAATACCACCACAGCAATCTACTAAACGTCTGGAGACTGAGCCGTAGGAAAAGTCAGATCCAAATGACCCATTTTGAGGCTTTGTACAGGCCAAACCAATTCAAAATCAAATGTCAGAACACTGAGGAAGAAATTAGCTATTCTTCATAGTATTACATGGACCTGCAGCCACAGCCTTATCACCTAAACTACCCAGGATTCCGGGAAGAGCAATGACAGGAAGATCAGGCCCGATAAGATCACCACTATGGCCCTTGTTAGTGGAGGATTATGAAGAATGTCAAGGGCCACCAATGATGCAAGTGGCAGTCGATTTACTTAAACTTCTCCAATACGTGTTTGCTTTCTGAGCCATCTTTCCAAACCATAACTGTCCCTTGATAGCTCCTCAAAATATTCCTTATCCACCTCATCAACCAATAAAGCAGACAGCACCTACACCTGCTTCCAAAAGATTCAACCTTCCTGTAACAAGCAAGGGAACAGATTGCTTCCTACATGACTTTAAAGAAACATACACAAAAGCAGTCAAACATCTGCTTATAGGTAATGTCTGGCAAGAGCGATTGACATTAAAAACAACAGCAATGTGATTCCTTCACTGCAACAACATAGAAGGTCCCAGATAACATTGCTGCATGCTTCACAGGGCATCCCAAAGCAGACTTTGTAGTGATGCAGGTGGCCCAGAGGAAGGCTAGAAATATATGTGCTCCTTGCCCAGCTCTCCGAACAGGGAAGGATTAAGAATCGACGCCTTTGGTAAAAGGGTATTTTCATCAGAAGAGGCCCACAATTGTTCCTACCCCGAATAAGTCACTCGTCGGTTATGACCCAGCTGGGCGACATGTCATCAAAGTTTTACGCCAACAGGCTAGGTGTCAAAAGGTCACAAGTGCTGTTGGCGGGGGCTCAACATCTGTGACATTGGGCCATACACAACCGGATCTCCCTAGGAGTGGAGCATCTGCCACTAATTGGAACATAATCACAGCTCGATACAGGAGGTATGACACAGGGGAAAACCAAAGCTAGACCCATTATCTACATGGGCAAACAGAAAATTGTGATTCTGTGCAAGAAGGTATCCACAACTGGGATGAAGGGGGAATTCATTTGTGGTTCCAGGGTTATGGTACGTGCATGCTTTTCCTCCTTTTCTGAAGGTCATCATGAAGCTAAACAGCGAGCCATGCCAGGTGATTCTAATTGGTCCTTCGTGGCCCAGGTAGTACTGGTTCATTGACCTGCTTCATCTAGTGGAAGTGACACCCATTCCACTACGACCACAGATGACTCTCTGGTCCAAATCATGGACATGTCCAACATCACAATCCAGGGACTTTAAAACTGGCTTTCACAGGCCAGGTAACCTGTCCACTAACAAAACATGTGTGCATGTACATATGTTGTAAATGCTGCATCATTAAGAATAGAATTGAGAAATGTTGAATATGCATGATAGATGAGATATTACTAAGTGAATAACAGTTATTGTTGGGAGCAATGCACTTGCAATGTAGATAGCAATGCGCTTGCATTGTGTTTCACTTCTTCTATAATAAAATCCAAGTGATTTACAATGAATTTCCCTCCCAAAAGGCTCTTATGTCCATCTCGAATAGGAATAAATTTCCCTGGCCACTGCTATCCAATTACGATCCCCTTACCCTTGAAAACTCGTCTGTTCTACTGGCCAGTTGCAAATTTGGGTCTTCACTTGACCCATGCCCCCAGGATATCCTAAAACTGGCTGCACTTAGGATCAATCCCATCTTTAATAGATTGATAAAGGCATAGCTGGAGGCAGCTATAGAGCCACAGAGTTGGAAGCAGGCCATGCTTTGACTTCGACTGAAGAAAGCTAATGCAGACCGTAGGGTGCATAGCAACTTCAGGCCGATCTCCCTGCTTCCTACTGCTACCGAATGTTGGAGAAGTGGGTCAACCAACAACTCTCCCGAATTTTGGAAAACTAAAATCTGCTCCATTGGACTCAGTCTGGCTTTCATGCGGGTTACAGCAGGGAATCCACACTCCTGGAGGTCGCTAATTTCATCAAGGAAAATCTTGATCAGGGAGCGGTAGCTATGGTTGTCCTGCTTTGACTTGTCAGCAGCATTCGATTCTGTCTCCTGGATAGATTATGGAACGCAGGCCTAGCCTGGCTCAAGTCCTGTCTGGAGGGCAGATCATAGATGGTCTTTCTCCCCCACTTTCCATCCTCCGCCAAACCGCTTGAGTGCAGGGTCCCTCAGGGCTCCGTCCTGAGCCTGACTCTTTTTAATATCTTTTTGGACTCCCTGCCTAATTTGGTGGAGGCATGGGGCGTAAGCTTCATCTCATATGCCAACGACACGCAACTGATGCGCTTATTCCAGCTGAAGGATATGGGAGCATTGTTTGCGTTCAAGGGATGTCTGAGGCCTGTCGGCGAATGGATGAATGTGAGCTGCCTCAAATGGAACTCTGACAAAACAAAGATACTCTTTTTTTGACACTGACTGTCACCCAGACGCCTATAACTGGTGGCCTTCTGAGCTAGGTTCCCCCCCCACCACCACTTCATCTGTGGTAAGTAATCTTGGGGTCAAATTTGACCCCAACTTACCTTTTGAACCTCAGGTTAGAGTGCTGTCAGTCAGCTGTTTCCTCATGCTGGAATTGGTCAGGAAGATGAGCCACTTGATTCCTGAGGAAAACCGTAAATCCGGATACCATTGTATCTGTTTTGCTGCTTGCAGAGTATTTGGAAAGCTGCAGCTCAGCTGATTCTGAAGATTCTGGCTCGCTGCTCTGTCGTGGCCCCCGTCGTGGCCCCAGTGCGCAGTCTTCACTGGCTGCCCATTGTTAGGCGCATCATATTTAAAGCCCTATTATTCGCCTACACAGCGTGCAAGCAAAATGGCCACTGCTATCTAAGAAAAAGATTGCCTCCCCCATCAGGAGAGATCACTACACTCCTGTGAACCAAAACCTCTACGTGTTCCTTGGGTCCGCAAGGCAAGAAGTGGTGGCTGCTCCTTTTCCTTCTTAACCGCCAAACTCTGGAACTCTTTGCTTTCGACTCTTCATTTTGCCCCCACCAAATTACTGTTCTGTGAACTTCTGAAGCCCTATCTGTTTGATATATAGGCCTCCCGTTCTGGGTTTGATCAACTGCTTTGTTTACTTTAAAGCCGCAAGCTCCTGGATGCCTATCCGGATGCATCTGCATGCTTTATAAATTTGATTTTATTGTGTTCAGTTGCAGTTGAATCGCCTGAATGTACACGCCTTAGGAAAAGATGGCCGATAAAGGCGGTAAGGGCCTGACCCAACCCCCCCACAGGCCCAAGGAGGGTGAATAGGGGAGCTGCCATTAATTTTGATATATTTAAGCAGCTTCTGCCTCAACAAAGGTGTCTGGATTTGGTCTGAATCATGAGGTGTAAGGGATCAAATCACACCCCAGAAGCCAACATCTTAGTAGTATTGTAATCCAAAAAAACAAAACAAATAGTAATTACACTTCAGCAAGACATTTGGAGGCCAGAAAGCCTTGTGGTGGTGGTGGGTAAAGCACAAGAAAGGGTTGATGGGTTTGTTATATTTCTTTCTGTCCCATATCACATGATTAGGATACCTTTGATTGTGAAGGCTAATCAGAAAACTAAAGTCTCCATTTTAGTTGTTTATAAATAAAGAGCCAATACAGAGCTCAGCTGTAGGCCTCTCTGTCAAGAGGATGGATGGGTATTTAGCAAAGCACAGGAAATGTACAAACACTCTCCAGTTTATCCCATGTTCTAATAAATTACTATCATGTTTGCAGAACTTTAATATTCCCAATTTTTGCACTTATGTTCATTATTATAGTTTTGCTGATTGACCAAGATAAGGTCAGAATGCCTTTATGAGACTGTTCAAAGGCTAATAAAAATATTAATTTTCAATACCAACAACTGCATTGAGTTATTGTTCTTCTGTTTTTTTCATGATCGAAGTTGTATTTTGTGTTGCCAATCCACTTTACTGTACTGCGTACATTTACTGTGCTCTTTAAATTTGATTTGAAAGTGGTTAATGAGTTTTTTGTTGTCATTAGGCATTATCAGAAAGTGTCACATCAATACAAGGAGGCTGTGTGGGGAAGGATGGATTTGATGAGATTTTAACAGCCACTTATTCAGGTATGAAGGCATAAAAGATGGATAAACGTCTCTAACTGGAGAGCAGTTCATAAGTTACAAATAGTTTACTCATAGCTGCTATTTCAACTTATTTGTTAAACTCATTACTAAACTAAATGTTTTTGCATAGGAAATGCGAGTCTAAGAGCTTTGAATTTGAAATTATTTATTTTGAACTTCTGTTACAGAATCTAATTGCAACATTCTCTGTACTGTACATTACCTCTTGATGAATACATTTACATTGTTGTGACATGGGAGTAAGAATAGGTTTCTAATTAGACATTTATGGTGATATTTGCTACCCATTCCTTCATACTTAGTTCTATTGTTGATGTGTCAAATATATAAAATGTTCTCAGATTTCCCCTGCTCTGAAACTGCAGCATTGCAGACTACTATTGGTGGAATTAATGTCCAGATATTAACTGTATATCCAAGCGATAAAAACAAATGCATAGCTTGTTCACTGTATGACGTATACAGTTTCCACTCTAAATCGACTAATTATCAAGACGGAGTAAGTAGTAAATTTATTCTATAAATAACTAATTGCAATAAGACCTAAAAGTGTAAAAACAGATAAACCCCTTAAAGAGACATCTCCCTTTATAGGATATAAATTTCAATTCTGTGATAAAATAACGGTTAAAAACATTAGGACAATAAATAAGTTAAAACTACTGTCTCTTGCTGACATGTTTGAGATGAAAGTAGGCTTGATCAATAAAATTTCATAAGATTACTAATAAAAGAATTACTGTGTGCATTGAAACCCAATTTAACAGCCTCTTCTTTTGTCCTCGTCATGAGGGCTCAGAAGTGTGGGTATAGATACTCCTTCCAGATATCCAGAAGGTTGGTCACAGACAAATAATGTGACATATTGACTCATCCTTTTAGCCGCACAACCTACATCCCAAGCATCCTACACAACAGGTGCTCCTCGATCTTTCAAATTCTGCAATTAGAATGTACAGTTATTTAAATCTTTAAAAAAATTATTTTTACATGACCTTCCAAATTTAAGCTGATATATGGTTTCTTGCAATATTATAGGAATCTAGATCCAAATCTACATGTTTATATTTCAGTGATGCTTGAAAGTGTTCCTCATGACAGTTATCAAACAAGGTTTTCTTTGTCTCCTCTGAATATCTTTGGGCATCCCACTAAGGATATTAAGCTGGAGGAATGTCTGTGCCACAACTCATTTCTTTAGTAACAAAAGATTCAGCCCCTCCTCCTTCGTATCAATGTTTATATTTTGGTCTTCAATGATGAGCCACTTGAGTGTGTCATTATTAGCCCTGATAGAGTCACAGATGAAGTTTATTGTTGCTGCCATATGGAGAGACCATAATGATGGAATGTTCCATTCTAGATGCATCACACTTTGAGGGGTTGCAGACCATAGATTAAACAGGGATCTTGTTGCTTGCATATGGATTAGACTCATGTCTAGGATTGTTTTTGAGTTGAAAACTGGTGAACAATACAGGAGTGAAGGTATTATTTTTGCATTGAATACTTTGACTGATCAATGGCCCTTCCTCCAAATAGCCTTGAAAACCTTTTGGTAGAGGTAGTTACAATTCCTATTTTCTGCTTCTTGCTTGTACACTCGACCTCCATTTTAGTTTGCCATCTATGGATACTCCCAAATACTCTTAACGCCCTAATTTTTCATTTAGTACAGTGTCAGTTTTCCATGTTTTTTGCTTACTACTTTTCCCAAAACTCCATTACTTTTGATTTAGATTGATTAACCCAAAGAGAGTTCTTTGTGTTCAAATAACGAAGGCTTGATAATTGAGATTCAAGGCCTTTAGCCTGTCCGTGGGAAAATGACCAGGTCGTATGCATAGGCTAAATGTGTTATAGGTTGTTTCCCTAGTTCTGGTGGTATACCATCAGCATGATCCAAATATATATGCAGATCAGAGATGTAAAGGGAAAAGAAAAGAGGAACCAATATACAACCCTGTTTGTTCTGCATGTACATTTTGGGTGAAAGAAAATTCTAATCTGATAGTTTGATCTGTGACCATGTCTCTTCAAGAAGGGCCTTTATAAAATGAAGAAGTGAGTGATTGATAACCCAGTTTTGCAGCTTGGCCCATAGGAGAGAACGGTTAACTATGTCGAATACTGTACTGTAATGGATGTAATAAACAGTGAGCGCCGCTTGTCTATGGCATTCTGGGCTAACTGTGTCAAGGCAATGATGTTATTAATGGTGGGACATGCAAGCCAAAACCCTGTCCGATGAAAAGTTATTAGTGACTTCTCTGTAGCCCAGGCAAGCAATTTTTGAAGAAGATATTTTGCGAAGATCTTACCATCGCAGTCTAGTAGAGCTGTGAGTCTGTAGGTTTTTTTCCTTTTTATGTATCAGATAAAAACTAGATCCTTCTCAAGATGGCGATATTGTGCCAGACTGAAGAATATTTGAGAGCAAGTAGTATAAAAGAACACTCAAGAGTGTAATATCATGTTTTATGACATAAATGGGTAGGTCATTCGGCCCAAAAGCTCGAGAGGACTGGCTTTTTGCCATCTGTGAGTCAATTTCCTATTGTGTTATACGTAGAATTGTCTCAAAAGGAATAAAATAATCTTTTGCAGGCCTGTAAACACTCATTCCTCTTCCGACCAGAAGCCAGATCTTTTTAGATAGATTGATACAGACTGGGTCTCCTGATAAATGGTATATAAACATTGAATCCTAGTCATTTATGACCACTAGAATAATTACTACCATTCGAGAAGCATCTCTGGACACTTTTGAAAACATTTTAACAACACTTTTCTGTTTCAATAAACAAAACCAGAAGAGAAGTAAAGTGATTACAATTCTATATTGACAGAAAAAGGTCTTTGTAGTTTAACAAGACTTTTGTAGTGACAGAACAGGGACTTTGCGTTGCCTTTAAAGACAAACAATCCGACAGCCCTGAAAATTCTCTGCACCAGGAATCCAGTTCAGTTTAATGTTAGATCAGCCAGAGAAGGTGCCTCAACACTCTGGTCCTTAAATTGGTCTTGTGTTGCTAAGAGGAATCATTTTTCCTTTTTTGTGTTTTATCTGCAGTAGCTCACTTTGCTACTCTTGCCTGCTTTGCTCTAGCATTGTTGAAAGTGTGGGTGACAGATGAGCGATTAGAGTGTTAATTATAGGGTTTTTGTTACTTGTATGACGACCAAGACATTAATGCTTGCAATCATTACCAGGTCATGAAGTGCAGCTTGAACTCAAGACGATTTCAGGTTGAAATTTTTTTTTTCTCCAGCATTTTCAACAGCAACTTCTTCAAAATCTTTGTGAATATGAATGAAGATCAGCCACCTACAAAGAAAATGAGGAATGCCTCATCCTTAACAACACATTGCAGTGGTCTCTGAGTTGTTGATGATCTGTAATTTTATTTTCATATTGACCACATTAGTCCTTCTCGGTGCACACTGGTCTCTCAGCACGGACTTCAGCTTTGGCCTCAAGATCAGTGCGAATGTCAAATGTTTCTTCACCTTCAAGTATATCAGCTTTATGCGTCCGAACACTCAATCGCAAGACATTCTTCAATGTCATGCTACCATTTGGTATCTGAAACATCAGTCAGCTGGTCAAGTTGTCATCTATCGCTCCACCTACAGCCGCCTCAACAAGTTTTTAATGAAAGACCTCATACTTATTAGATCTAAAAAAATGTCAGTGTAAAGAGCCATTCCTTCCTTGTTTGGTGAAGAGTGCACTCCCAAGGCTGGAAAGCAGATTTGACTCCATCATTTACAGTCCTGTTGTTTGTAAGTTCTGTCTGTAAAAGACTGAACACTTCATCTGACTCTCGGTGGAATGATTTGGCTCCATTGTCTTCCGTAGATTTGAAAGAAGCCTATAAAACCATTCTTATTACGTTAAACATAGTACAGATGGGAGTACATAGAGAAGTCTTAGAAGCCTTCGCACGTTCTAAACATTGTACAAAGACACATTTGTACTCTGTACGAGAAATAAGGAAATGTAATGTGAAATAAGGAAATGTAATGTGACTACACTGAATAGAGGGGTTGATCTAACAAATATGACAACAAGAGATGGACCATACAGATGCATTCTACTCACTCCAATAGTTTAAAAGCATATTGCCCAAATGGTATTACAATACTATGGGCCTTATCATGAGTTTGGAGGTGCTCAAGTGGGACTGCCCCACTCCCGCACCGCCAGACCTGTGTAGGAACTGCCTGCCAGATCAGGAGTTTTCTCCTGGTCTGGCGGATGGTTCTTTGGCGTTCCCTGGGCGGTGCTTATGAAATAGGCCCCGCAATGGGAACATCAAAGGCAGTACCTGCACAGCGTGGACTGCTGCAGTCCATGCCGTGCAGGTACTGGGGTGCATGCACACCGGGGGGGCACATGTTGTTCCCCCCCTGTGTGCATCCACATGGCGTGAATCACCAGTAGGGCCCCCTTTGTTTCCTCTCCGCCATGGTTTTCATGGCGGGCTTACCGTCATGAAAACCGTGGTGGAGAGGTAACTATTAATATGCTTGCCAGGACCGCGGCAGTCCCGCCAAACATATTGTGGCCTCCAGAACGGTGGTTCCTTGGTGGTTGCAGAAGTCCCAGGGCGGTCCGACCGCCCTAGTCATAATAGGGCAGTCGGAAGACCGCCTCCTTGAGTCTGTTGGTCCGTGGACCGCCAGACTCCTAATAAGGGCCTATGATACTATGAATCAACTACCGGGTGAACTAAATCTAATGTGTAGAGAACTACTTGTCATTGAAAATCTAGACATTTAGAATTAGAATTCTTCTATGTATGTAGAAAAAAAAACAGTTCTTCAGTGAATTCCATGGGTTTTATGTCTATGTAACGGGTTCACCTCACATATACCCATTCTGCACTGTGCATGGCCTTTGCATAGGCCCTGCTCCCAACGCACTTCGTCTGTGCTAGCGGAGGTTGATTGCAGTGCCTGTCTGGTCTTGTATGATGGTTAATTTGCTAGCTACCAGATTTCCTGCAGATTCATCAAACAGCTCTATGAAATTGAGAAAAACAAGAGCATGCTAAACATGCCAAATCTCTGCCAAATATTGTGCAGAACCATCAAACAGTGCCACTTATTAATAAATCAAAAAGATTTTAAGCCCTCTCTCTTTTACTCACAATCCTCCCCCTTTTACTGGATCTGCACAAAACCTGATATACGTGCCCTGGGTGTAACTTGCTAAATGCCTTCCACATTTAATGCAGGCTCATCAAACAGCATTAGCAATTTAAGTAAATGAAAATGTTATTCCCTCCCCTCACTCAGGGACTGGAAAACAACTTGGCATACCAATAGAAAACCAATCCTCCCAAGTTTCTGCCAGATTTTATGCAGGTTTGTCACACTGTGCCAATGTTATTCGCAAATTAAAATGCTGCTTTCTTTTATAACTTGGTCCCCCTTGATGCATCTTCACAAACATAAAAATGCAATGGAATGCTAAACAGGATAAGTCTCTGCCAAATTTTGTGCAGATTCATCAAACAATGTCAAGTTTTTTTGTTTTTTTTATACAGCGCCCAATTGCTCCTAGGAGTATCCCGGCGCTGGCAGATCAATAGTACAAAGGGAGCTGATTATGCTTGCCCAAATGGCCAAGTCATCGTTTTTTTCTTCAAGTGAAACTCGGACGACAATGAACGAATGTCGAAAGGGAGCTGATTCCGAGCCTATGCAGCAAGAAGAGAAAAGGAGGGCCACCCCTTCTGGCCATCCACAACCTCAGCACCATTGCAAGGTGGGCCTGAGCAGAATGCATAGCCGCCTTAAGAAAGTTGGTTTGCAATATGGCTTTCAGATGTTGAGGGCCCCTCATAATGAGGGCCCTGTGAGCAAACACAAGAGATTTATAAAGAATTATTTTCCTTACAGGCAACCAGTGTAACGATCTTAAGAAAGGAGACATGCATGTTCTAAGGGATTCTATGAATCAGCCGTGATGCAGCAATATGAACAATCTGAAGTCTCTTAGTCAGATAATCTGGGAGGCCTAGGTACAACACATTGGCATAGTCTAGCCTTGAAGTAATGAGAGCATGTACTACAGTTTTCCTGGAAGACAGAGGTAAAAGAGAAAGACATTTCTTTAAGGAACAAAGTAGTCCAAAACAAACTCCAACAACAGTGGATACCTGTGGATAAAAAGAGAGATGAATGCCAAATCTTACCCTAAGATTCTTAGCCACCTCCGAAGGAGAGGGGTGAACTTCCATCAAGCCAACAATTAGCCTACCAATCATTTTTTTTTTAATCTCTTTTTATTGATTTTATCCCAACGTGTGACAAAAGAAGGCATCATATCATCAAATAGATACATATAACGCATAATTGGAAAATGCTTCTTTCTATGTCCCCTCCCTCCCACCCCCCCTCGCCACCGGTGTGCCTTCAACCACTTATTACTAACAATACAGTTCTCCACAGTTTATCATAGAAACAGTTATGATCAATCATTAAAGCAATACAGTGTAGAAATTGGCATTAGGGGTCACCATACAGTCCACTGGTCTCTCCTTGGCTCATGTTTCGTATACTTAGTTGGTAATTGGAGTTCCCTGGTCCCCTCCGACCGACCCTTGCTCTGATCCCGTCTCCGGGGTCCGCAGTATTGTAACCAAGGCCTCCCAAGCCCTCGCCGCCTCTAGTGCTGTTTCATTATTACTACGCCAAGCCTGCTGCAACCTAAGAGTGCCTTCGCTTCGCGCCCACTTCAATAATTCCGCTCGCCATCTCCCCGCGCTTAGTCCCCCCGCTGACTTCCAATGCATCGTTATTTCTCTTTTGGCTAAGACCAGGCCGAGGTCTAGAAATTTACTTGTGGTTTTCGTTTTATTAGTGTGCGGGAACCAATGCAGAATACAAACACCCATGTCTAGATCAATTACACGCTCAGTCACACTACTCAACAGGTCCAGCACTTCTTCCCAATAATTCCCCAAATTCACACACCCCCAGAACATATGACGGAAGTCGGCCCCCTCCAAACCACATCTCGGGCATAGAGCAGTCGCCGTATGGAAGTATTGCTTAAGCTTAGCTGGCGTCAAATACGCTCTGTGCAGAACATAGAATTGAACCAACTGGAATCTGGCATTTCTCGTGCTCTTCCAGGCTCGTCTAACCAATTGGGCCCATGTGTTTTCAGGGATTTCCTTGCCAAGGTCCCCCTCCCATTTCTCCCGCAGCATGTTCAGCGGGCCTAGACCTTCAGTCAGCATGCGTCGATACAGACACGTAACGGCCTTAAAAGTCCCCGATGCCATCACCACGTATTGACACGCCATGGAGGTCCGTGGCTCCGACAACCCCAGCCCCCAATGGCGCTGCAGTGCCGAGACGAGTGCCGCATGCAGCAAATAATCCCCGCGCGGGAGATCATATTTAGCCTGCAAGGCCCGAAAGGACAACAAGGTTTCATTTTCATATAGGTCTCCTAATACTTGTATCCCTAGGTCTTCCCAGTGGGCCAACGCCGACCAGTCCCCGCCATGCGGGAAGGCAGTGCACATGCCCAACGGTATCTCCGCGGCGTTTCTGACTCCTGTTCCAGCACAATCTTAGCGTCCTCTCTTCCACAGTAAGCGGTTCAAGGCACAACTTCTGGTTCAAAACTATGAAAGACAGTATATATCTTGGGACCCATCTTCCTCCAGGGCCATCAGGACCTCTGAACTCCCGAGCTATGGCCTGGGTCAGCCACTGCAGCTGTGCCGCCAGATAGTACCCCTCGAAATCCGGTACTGCCATGCCCCCATCAGCCCTAGGACGTAGCATCGTGGCCATTGCAACTCGCAGCCTGCCCGTCCCCCAAAGAAAACCCCCAGCCAGAGAACGGAGCTGTCGAAAGATGGAGCCCCCCACCCAAATCGGCAACATCCGAAAATAATACAATAAACGTGGGAGCACCACCATCTTCAGGAGTGCTACTCGGCCGGCGACCGATAACAGTAGTGTACTCCAAAATGCAAAATTGCCTTTAAGCCCGCGGATAACCCGGCCTAAATTGCCCTCCAACAAATCTCCAACAGAATGGTAGATGTAAGTGCCTAAGTAAGGCAGACAATATGGTTCCCAGCGTACACCCGCCACCTGCGGAGGGGTCGCCTCAGTCGGGGCAACCGGAAATAAGCAGGTCTTTGCCCAGTTCACCCTCAGTCCCGAATATTGCCCAAACGCTGAAAGCAAGTTTCGTGCTCCCTCCAATGCTGCATCCGCGTTCGCGAGAAAGAGCAATAAATCATCCGCGTAGAGGGAGACATAGTGCATATCCCCACGATGGAGTAAGCCAGAATAATGCTCCCCCAACCGGGCATGGGCAGCTAAAGGTTCAATGGCCAGGGCAAATAATAGCGGTGAGAGCGGACATCCCTGTCTCGTACCGCGGCCCACCCGGCAGGCCGGGGAGACCGTCATCCCCGTCCGCACACACGCCGACACCGATCTGTAAATAAGCTCCGTCCACCCCACAAAGTTGTCACCTAATCCAAACTCACGAAGGACCCGGTACAAATACGACCACTCCAGGCTATCAAATGCCTTTTCTATATCTACTGATAGAACCACTGCGGTAGGTGTATCGCTATGGTCCTCTCCCAAAATCCGCAAAAGGCGTCGCACATTAGTTGCGGTATCACGCTTCGGGATAAAGCCCGCCTGGTCAGTATGGACCAGTTGCGTCATATAGGGGAGGAGCCGGGTCGCCAAAATTCTACTCAATATCTTATAATCGGCAGTTAACATTGATAAAGGACGATAGGCCGACCTAGCCAGTGAATCCCCGCCCGGTTTCAGCAGCGGAATTATGATAGCCTCGCGAGTGGAGATTGGCAACCGTCCCAATTCCCAGGCCTCTCGATAAACCGCCAGCAGCTTAGGGGCCAGGAGATCAATATATGCCGAATAAAATTCGATCGGTAGACCGTCGGCACCTGGGGACTTCTTGCGCGCCATTTGTTTTACCGCGCTGCGTATCTCTCCTTCAGTAACCATCTGTCCCAACGTGGTCCTTTGGTCAGCTTCGAGCTGCGGCAGTTGTATCTCAGCTAAGAATTCAGTCAACTCATCACCCGTACTTTGCAGTTTGCTCTCATAAAGATCCGTGTAGTAGGCCAAGAACATCTTATTAATCCCCTGCTGCGTGTACTCCGGTGTGCCCGCAGGGGAGGTCAAAGCCAATATGGGCGTGCCCCTCGGTATTGGGTTAGCCAACCACGCCAGGAGGGCGCCCGCTTTATCCCGCTCCGCATATGCCCTCACCAAATATTCCCTATGATCAAAGCAGCGCAACCGCTCCACCTGTTTAGCCACTTCCTCCCTTGCAGCCAACACGTCAGCCTGCGCTTCCGGGTTCTCAGGGAGCGCTCTCTCCGCCTGTCGCAGCAGCAGTTCCACCCTCTCTATGTCTTGCAACAGTGTCTTTCGCACTCCCGTCGCCTTGGCAATACATAAACCCCGCACTACCACCTTAAATGCGTCCCACTCCAGCGCCAGGTCCGAGGCCGTTCCCGTATTTTCTAGAAAATAATGTTCAATACCCTCTCGCACCTCCGCACGAAACACCGGGTCCTCTAAAGTCTCTGGACGCAATCGCCAGGTGGGAATTGCCGGCCTTACTCGGGACCATCTCAGAGCCAATAGCAATGGATTATGGTCCGATAATGTCCTTGTCAGATATTCACTATGGCGAACCATCGCATGTACATCCGGTGAGCACAATACCGCGTCCAACCGCACGTGCAAGTTATGTAAGGCAGAATAATAAGAATAGACCCGTTCCCCCAAATGGTGCGCGCGCCAAGTGTCTACGAGCCCCCACTCAGCCTGCCAATCCCTCCGATGCTTCGAGACCTTATGTATGGGCGCCTGCGGTAGCGGCGGGTGAGACCTATCCATTTCGGTATCCGCGACTGAGTTAAAGTCGCCGCCTAGAATCAGTGAGCCGGTCAAAAAGGATGACAACTTCCCTGATAGGCTGGCAAAAAAAGATTTCTGGTCCACATTGGGGGCATACACACTACACAACGTCACACATCGTCCATCCAATCGTCCCGTAACAGCCACAAATCTCCCCTCAGGATCCACTACCTGCTGAAGTGGCTGGAAAGGGACCCCCGCCCTCACCCAGACCAATACCCCCCTAGCAAAGGCAGAATACGTTGTATAAAAAAGCTGCTCCCTCCATCGGAGCTGCAGTGCCCGGCCCTCAACTCGGTCCATGTGTGTTTCCTGAAGAAAGGCTATCTGGGCTCCCCTACGCACTAAATATGCATGAACCCTATGGCGTCTCTGCATCGTATGCATCCCCGTACATTCCACGTAATGCATTTAATCTCAGGTGTTGACCCCATTGTGTAAATAAACGTTGTTCCGTATCAGCATTCCCCGCGGTGGCACACCGGTGGTTCTAACTACCCCAACATCATCCCCCAAACCCACCCCCCCTCCCTTCCCCAGAACAGGCTCTAAACAGCTAGTACCCATCCAAACTATTCCCTAACAACTCCCCTGGTAGCTACCAGAGGTTCACTCTAAGAGCGAATCTAAGGGGGGAGCTCAGCACCAAGAGGATCCGGCCAGCTGTCTCACTGCAGCCAAGCGCCGAACCTCACAATAAGTAAGATTGCAGTTCCCCCGGAACAGTCCCCGGGCACCCAGGTGGCCATATAGAGTTCCTGTCCCCTCATCTGGGCTTCCTGATCCCCTCCAAGGGCTACAGCTCCAGAACCAGCCGGCCCTGCTTACTAGTTACGTGGGACACTGCATGCAATCAGGCATCTGCAATCTCGTCCGCTGTCCCTGGGGTGATGTGAGGAAGAACAACACTCCCCGCGTCCGTCCCATCAGTGTCTGTCCCTTCTGATCCTCGTTCTGTCTCGGTCCCTCCTTGTAAGGTCGCGCCGCTCGCCTGCGATATCTCCGTCACGGCCTGCAACGCTGCAGACCTCTCTCTCTTCGTCTGAGACGTGGAAGGTTTCTGCGGACAAGGTCGCCTTCTCCTGTTGCGTCGTGCCCGGAGCGACCTCGGTGCCACCGTTGTTTGACCCCCGTTGCCTTTTGTCACACCTGCCCCTGTCCGATAAGTTTCCAACCAGCTCCACGCCTCGTCCGGGGAGTTGTGAAAGAAGGTAGTGCCATCCAGTGTCACTCGCAGGCGTGCTGGGAACATCAGGGAATACTGAATACTTTCATCCCGGAGTGCTTTCTTGACCGCTAAAAAGGAAGATCGCTGGCGGTGTACTTCAAAGGTGTAATCCGGGAACAGCGACACGTTATTATTGTCCACTTTATATGGGCCAGCGGTGCGTGCTTTATGTAAGAGGAAGTCTCTATCCTTATAGTGAAGCAAACGGGCCACCACAGGCCTGGGCGGCCTCCCAGGCTGCAACGGGCGGGCAGGCACTCTGTGCGCCCTCTCCAGAGTATAGAATGGTGTCAGGCCCTCCGGAGCTAACTCGGTGCGCAGCCACTGCTGCAGGAAATCCACCATACTGTCCCCTTCCACTCCTTCAGGAAGGCCTACCACCCTTATGTTGTTCCTTCTATTACACCCTTCAGCATCCTCAGCTCGTCTCTCTAGGACTTGAAGCCTGCGAGTGATGTCTCCCATCTGCACGTCCAGTGCCCTCTGCGAGGGTTCCAAGACCCCCAAGGTGGTCTCAGTCTGCCTCACACGGTCAGCCAGCTTCACATGATCCGCCCGCAGGAGTCCCAGTCCCAGTGATACCTGGGCTATGTCCTGCTGGAGTGCCTCTTTCGTGTCCGTAATAGCTCGTAGGATCTGGTCCACCTGCTGTTGCATGAGCCCTTCCGGAGATGAGCCAACCGCCCCCTGCGTCTTCTGTTCTGCGGCGTCATCCTCCTGTTCAGGGGGCGCCCCCCCCTGCTTGCCTCGTGTTTTCCCCATGGTGGTCCAGTTACTGGGCTCCCAGGTTTGAACTCACCGTGCAGCTCCTCCTGTAATTCAGCAAGTTGAGGCCCTCCCTCAGGCGGAAGTATACGTGCACCCAGTCGCTACCTGTCGTCTTCCACTGTGCTCTGAAGGGGCTCTTCATCCGCCCCTGCCTCTCGTGTGCCTCTCCATGGTTTAGCCTACGTGTGAACAAGGCTTCCAATCGCCCAACAAAGGTATGGCCAGGTCACCAGTGTCGCAGTAAGCGTGCCAGGAAATCTCGCTCTTAACAGCACCCAGCAGGGATCCCAGCTCAAGGATCCCCTAGCCGGTACCCACAGAAGCGGGGCCCGACCAGCCGCCACCCAGTAACCGCAGCCGTCGACACTCGGGGTTATAATCCACAGGGGGTGATCAATCCAGTTCATCAATGGCACCACACTCTAGTGTCCCACAAAGTAGCCAGCTGGTCCGCTCTCCAGTCATGAAGCCCCTCCGCATACCCTGGCCCGGGCCTGCGCCGCCCACCTGGCAGCCGCGTTACACCTGGTCCCCGCGGTGAGTTCTAGGGGCCAGCCCCAGGATCGATAGGGCACCTTCTCCGGAGCGTCAGCGAGCCCCTCCTCTGGGCGGCCAGCAGGGCACCGGCGATCCCGCATCTCGCCGCGGCCCCCCAGCACCCTAGAGTGGTCTCTAACTTCGCCCCCAGTTCGTGTGGCGGAGTGGGGCCCCCCGTATGCTGAGCGGGATCAGATGGCCGCCGAGTACCCCCTCTGGTCGAGCCTCGAGCCCTCCCTGCCCTCGGTAATCGCTCACCGGGTTAGCGCTTCCACCGTCAGCCCTCAGGAACCGGGGCCGCTCGATTGTCGCCACCAGGAGCCGAGCCGGGCGTCGTGCTACCCGGGCGTCCCACGGCGACTGCTCCCTTCTCCACTATGACCGGGTGTTCTCCGGGCCTACCAGGCCCCTCGCAGGCGAAGACTGCCACACGCGCCCACGATGCGCTCCAGGAGTTTAGGGTCCCCCCTGCAGACGCTGTGCACCCATCGCTCGTCGGGGGGAAAGCCCTCCGGCTGGTAGCCCGCACTCTAGCGTTCGTCGCAGTTCAGCTCGCAGGGTCAGCCGCCATTTTAGGCCTTCAGTTCCGGAGCCTTGCCCTGGTCGGAGCCATGGTCCGATGTCGGAGGGGACCGGAGCCGTTTATTAATGGCGGCACTGGTCTCAGCAGCCCAAGGAACTCTTCCAGGGTCACCCGAGCCTTAGTTCGGGGCTCCGGTCAGGATAAACAGTGAGGTCGGCGCGGAGCTCACGCGACTGTCTCCATCGGCGTCCAAGCCACGCCCCCAGCCTACCAATCATTATAAAATGTCCCCTATAGAAGAACCTCCATCTTGTCCATATTGCACATGAGATAGTTAACAATCAACCACGTAAAGATATCAAAAGCAGGCCTTGAGAGGGTCACAATCTACCGCTACACCCTCCCTTAAGGAGAGAAGGAGCTGGGTGTCAGCAGCATACAACCCCACCTTGTATCCATGTGACTCCACTAAAGAAGCAAGCTGTGCCAAAAAGGCATTAAAGAGCGTGGGAATCAAGGAGGAGCCCTGAGGCACTCCCACCTGCAGGGGTCTCGAACCAGAGAAAAACGAGCTAGCCAGACAGATTGACCTCTGTTCTCAAGGAAGGATTTAAACCAGTCCAGGGCCAAGTCACCAACCCCAAGAGAATTCAAGCATTGAAGAAGGTGCGCATGCGACACAGAGTCGAATGCCACAGAAAGATCTAAAAGAATCAGCACTGCCTTTCTTTCCTGGTCTAAAATTATTTTTATAAATTCAGAGTCTTCAAGGAGAGCGGTCTCGGTGCTATACTTCTGCCTGAATTCAGATTGGCAGGATGCAGCAGCTCCAGATAATTGCCTATTAATCAGTTTTCCACGATTTTAGAGAATGCTGAAAGAAGAGAATTAGGTTGAAAAGTTAATAGCAAATTACAAATATTTCACCCCTTCTTTTACCCATGTTTCCTTCCCACCTTCTGCTATTGAATCGTCACAAAACCTGAAACACTGGCGCTGTTTGATGAACTGTCAGGCAGTTCACAAATTACAACCACTGCAAAAGTTATAAGCAAATGAATATGCTTCCCTCTCCCTTGGATTGACATCAAACTTTACTTACTAGTAGAAAAGAAATCCTTGTAAGCTTCTGCCAAATTTTGTGCAGATTCTTCTCACAGAGTCAAACCTATTCGGTAAATGAACACTTGTTTGGCCCCTTTTTTAGCAGCCCCCCCAAAGTACCTGCATGAATTTGAAACTGCCAAGAGTAATCTCAACATAACAGATCTGCCAAATGTTATTCATAGCCCTCAAACCGTGCCAAAGGTATAGGCAAATCAACAAATGGATTTTCAGCTGACAAGATATGCAAACATTTTAATTCTTTCAAGCCCACCCGGCACCTTTTTCAAATGTTAGAATCGCATAAACAATTGATCGGATTGACACCAAACCAACATAAACATACTATCCGAGTCAAGGTTTAAATTCATGTCAAGTTAGGCGTAAATCTTTTCAGTGGTTTTGGCTGTATGTGCGAGCAAAAGTTCCTATGAGAGCTTAAATAGGAAAACAGATATGTTTTTGAACAACCTCCTCACATGTTTTCCTGTGCACTAAACTTGGGATGTTGGACCTTGGTTGACTACACTAAGCAAGTGCCAAACCTGGTGCAGGTCCGTTGATTGATTTAAAAAAAAAAAAAAAATTTGTTGTCCTCATTACACCATGGCTACTGCATTCTGAACCGGTTGTGAACACCCTCCATCCGTCTGTGGTCCAAGCAGTTTCGGACTCGTACCTTCCATGGCACTGGTCTATTGCAAAGGGGGAGGGGCTAAAAAAAAAACCACCACCTTAATCCATGGCTTGATGTAATCATTGGACTAGTTCTCAGTGTTTATGGCCCACCTATAGGCTTATCAGCCTAACCATTTCAAAAAGTCCTCCCACATTTCTGCGGACCTTCGTGGGATCCCCTTGGTATCTAAGTTACATGTCCATTTAACCACACTTAGCCAGGCGATTGAATTCGGAGGGTGGGGATCCAACCAGTGTTTACAAATCTCTCGCCTGGCCAAGAGTAACAAATAAAATAGGAAACCCCGTTGCTTACTATTTAGAGCCTGTTGGGAGACATAATCCACCCCGAGGAGCACCAGTGTTTCGGATAAATTATATTTTTTACAACGCGCGCGAGCGCGAAACAAGATGGCCGCCGCTTGTTGAGCTCCGGCCGATTTTCCCAGTTTTTAACTAAATAACGACGATTTTTGGAACAGAAAACTTCAAATAATGAGGTCGCTGTGTTTGTGAAGCAATTACCTGCGCTGTGAGGCTTTTCCTGGTCTTTTCTTCGGTGGCAGTGGCATTTTATCTCTTCCTGCTTCAGCTCCCAGCCCTGCTTTGAGGTAATGCCCGGCTTCTCTGTCAGGGGGGCGGAGTAAGTGCTTAGGAGAGGGCCTTGCTTTGGCCTAACCACTCCCACAGTTAGTTTTAGCTGCTGCACCTCTCATTTTCCCAAGCTTTTCTCCGCAATTCTCACTCTAACTTCAGTTTTTCTCAGAAGTTATTATTTTTTCTTATTTCTCCTATTTTATAATCCTTGCAAGTTCATTTATTGAAACAAAAGCATGGATCATAAGAATGCGCAAACACCTTATAACAAAAGGAAGCAACAGGTTTCACCTCCTCCTGTCAAATCTAAAGTGGTTGAGTCAAGTGAACCTTCTTTATCATTAATTCTTGATGAAATTCAAGCTCTTCGTGTCAACACAGACTCAATTGCGTCAGAGATAAAAAAATTGCGCAAAGACATGGCTAGTATGTCAATGAAAATTTCTGATAACTCAATTAAAATAAATGACAATAAAGTTAAAATCAACGCTTTTTCTCCTCTTGTGGCAAAAATCTCTCCTATGTCTGCTCACCTTCTGGAAATGGAAAACCGTAATAGACAATACAATTTACGCATTTTTAACTTGCCAGAAGATGTTGAAGGTTCCAATTGCAGATTATATTTGGAGAATCTGATTCCTAGTCTTCTAAACATCAAATTTCCAGAAACATTTGAGATTGATAAGGACATAGGATTCCATCACATCGTAATCCGCGCCACACAAAAACCTTGACAAATGATTTTTAAAGTTCTTCGACATCACCATTTGGTTTTGATGAGAAAGGCTGCATGAGAAATTCCTTCTTTGATGGTCAATGGAAATAAAAATTTTATTCACCAAGACTTTGCTAAGGAAACTGTTTCTATTCGCAAGGAATTTACTGCTCTTCGCCCTCAGCTTAGAAGTCTTGGATTCAAATATGGTCTTTTTGACCCATCAACAATGCGCATTTGGAAAGATACTTTTTCTAAATCCTTCCATCGACCTGATGAGTTAAAATTATTCCTGGATCAGCACTCACAACATTCAATGGATACTCATGACGCTGCTACCTGAACATTGGTTGTAAGAATTTTCCTGACAACTCTTATGGTTATATTTATAGGGGGCTCCAGCGGTTTCGGTCATGCTTGTAACGTGTGTGTGCGTTTCATTCCTGTTATTAATGTTTAGTGTTTGTCGTTTTTCCTATGTTTTTCTTGTTTTCTTTCTCCTTCCCCTCTCTTTTTTCATCATCTGTCTTGGAGTTACTATTTTCTCTCTCTACCTACATCTTTGTCTCCTCTTCTTGACCTTCTTTTTCTTTTCACTATGGCTAGTGTTCATAATATTAAGATAGTTTCTTTAAATGTTAAGGGGCTACGTCATCCTGTTAAACGTACGAAAATTTTAGACTATTTGGGTAGTTGTAAAGCGGATATTTGCTTTATACAAGAAACTCATATTGATGATAACATTTTGGAGTATATGAAAAAAAATGGGTTGATAGTATTGTTTCAACTCTTGCAAATGGCAAAAAAATGGTGTTGCTATTTTTTTGCAAAAAGATTACATTGTCAAATTCTGAGTAAATTTTCAGATACAGATGGAAGACATGTTATCGCTAAGATTAAAGTTCACAATTCGGTTATGTTTTTATTAAATGTTTATGGACCTACTGCTGATGAACCTCACTTTTGGTCTGTCTTGGCATCTGAAGTTCTCAAACTAGGTAAAGTTCCTCTTATAGTTGGTGGAGATTTTAATGTTATATCAGACCCCCTATTAGATAGATTATCTCTTACTAAATTTCGACCTCCTAAAGTTTTTTTTGCTTTTAAATCATTTCTTCAAACTACAAAACTTGTTGACATTTGGAGATTACATTTTCCCACAGACAAAATGTTTACATTCTTTTCTAACCCACATAATTCTCATTCTAGGCTTGATTATCTATTAATATCCAGACAGCTAATTAACTCTGTGGTCACTCCTAATATTGGTAACATTGATATTTCGGATCATGCCTTAATTTCTTTTATTTTGAAATTGAACTCTAATGTTGTAACGCAATCCAGATGGAGAATGAATACTAATATTGTTCTTAATGAACAAAACAAACCTAAACTCTTAACTCCTATACATGATTACTTTTCTCTTAACCCTGAAGGCTCTACTTCTATGGTGAATAGATGGGACGCTTTTAAAGCTTATATTAGAGGTGTTACTATTTCTATTATGGCTCATGACAATAAAACTTTTAATGCAAATATTAAGGGGCCGATTCCGATCTCGGCCGGTAGGGCTCCGAATCGGATTCGGCTTTACCGGATCCGATTCGGAGCCCTGTTTCCCGACCGATTCGTACGCGGGTCCGGCCGAGCGAGTACGATGCAAGCGCCCGCGAAATCGCCGACCGACTCGTACGCGGCTTCAACACGCTCCGACCGACTCACACGGACACAACTCGCACCGCGCGATGGAGTCGTTCCCCGGCCGGGCAAGTACGATGCGCGCCGCGAGCAGTCCGACCGACTCGCGCCGTCCGGCTCGAAAGAGCTGTCGGAGCCGGACTTTGGGGGTCCGGCCGGGCAAGTACGATGCGCGCCGCGAGCAGTCCGACCGACTCGCGCCGTCTGGCTCGAAAGAGCTGTCGGAGCCGGACTTTGGGGGTCCGCGTCGGACCCCCCTGTACGCGTGGCCGCGCGAATCGCACACAGGGGGGACCCATGGGTCCCCCCTACCTGTGCATGTACGGCGCGATGCGCATCGACGCGTACCCGCTGTAGGGGGCGCCCCTGTTCGCCTCGCACCCATTGAGTCAATGGGAGCCCGCGTACGCGTTGTACGACCGGCTCCCATTGACTTCAATGGGAGTCCGACCGAATCGAGTCCGGGTGCATGCGTGCGCATCGTACTCGTTCGGTCGGACTGCCAGAGTTCGATTCGGTCGGAAATCTCTCCGGGTCCGGCTCGGTCGGAGAGGTTTCCGGCCCAAATCGGAATCGACCCCTAAATCTTTAGAAAAACAAATTGCAAAATATGAGAGACTTTTTATTACGTCTACTGACCCTCAATACAGATTCAAATTACAGAAACTTAGATATGAGTTTAATTCAATCCTTAGCACAAGAGCTGGTATTCAGCTTTCAAATACTAAAGTCAAATTTGCTTTTAATGCGAATAGATCTGGAAGACTGTTAGCCAATTATTTACGCATTAAAAAGATAAAACACAAATAACTTCAATTCATGGCACTAATGGTAAAACTGATATATCCCAAAATGATATTGTTAATGAATTCATGGATTTTTATACTACTCTATATAACAAACCTGATTTTGATGATGCTTCCTTAATTGATTCTTTTTTATCAAAGTGTGATTTACCCAAGATTTCTCAATCAGATAAATATGAACTTGAAGTCCCTATTACTCAAGATGAAATTCTAGAAGCCATAAAATAAAAATAAAAAAATCCCCTGGTCCTGATGGTATTCCCGCTGAATTTTATAATGTATTTCAATTACAACTTATACCTCATTTACTCCAGCTTTTTACTTTATTTGGTTCTACAAGAACTACTACCGGTTCTTTTACTGAAGCTCTAATTATTGTATTACCCAAACCTAATAAAGACACTACCCTTGTATCAAATTATCGCCCTATCTCTTTAATAAACCAAGATTGTAAATTGTATGCCAAAATACTTGCTTCTAGATTATCCTCTGTGTTAGATTCTATTATCCATCCAGATCAATCTGGTTTTATGAAAAATAGATATTCAGCCAACAACACTAGAACCCTGTTGCACGCTATTGAACAAGGATCCTCTTTATCTCTACCAGCAGGAATTCTAGCATTGAATGCTGAAAAAGCGTTTGACAAAATTCATTGGCAGTTTTTATTTCATACTTTATTGTCATTTAATTTTGGTGATGTATTTATTCGTATGATTTCTGCTTTATATTATACTCCTACTGCTCGTTTATTTATTAATGGCCAAATTTTTAGTCAATTTTCTCTTTTCAGAGGTACAAGACAAGGTTGTCCCCTCTCCCCCCCTTTTGTTTCTTCTTGGTATTGAACCATTGCTTGTTTCTATAAGAAAATGTGATAATATTACAGGAATTAATATCAAAGGGGTTATTATTAAAACTTTAGCATATGCTGATGATGTATTGTTATTTATTAGTGATCCTATATCCTCATTTCCTTCTTTACTTGACATTATATCGGTCTATTCCACAGTTTCTGGATATAAGTTAAATACTAACAAAATGGAATTCTTTCCTTTAAATATCTATTGTACTCCTGATATGTTACCTTTGATTGATATCATTTGGCAAAGAGATGAATTGAAATATCTTGGAATTGAGTTCTCTTCATCTATAAAAACAACAATATCGCTAAACTGTGAATCCATCCTTAACTATATTAAAGATAAAACGACCAAATGGTCTTCACTTCATCTTTCATGGTGGGGTAGAATGGATTCTATAAAAATGATTAACGCACCAAAAATATTTTACACTCTTGCCATGATTCTCACACAATTTCCCTTAAAGTTTTATAAAACTGTAGACAGACTCCTCTCCAAATTTCTTTGGAATAATAAATCATCTCGTATCAGTTATAAAAAATAAAAATACCTAAGTGTAATGGAGGCTTTGGATTACCAGACTTTTATTATTATCATAAAGCATTTATTTTAAAACAAAGCTCTATTTGGTTTAATCACTCTTTCTTAAATAATCCCCCTACTTGGCTTTTAATTGAAAAGGCTTTAATACAACCTTTTCCATTACCCACTTTGTTAACTATGTCTAAGAAATCTATATTTTTTCATAAATCTATTATTTTAAAGTCCACCAAACTAATTTTTAATGATTTGGATTTAATTTTTCAATCACCGATATCCTCTACTGAAGATATGTCATTATGGTATAACCCAGTCATAAAACTTAATAGAAATGTTAGATTTTGGTCCTCTTGGATTAAAGCTGGTATCTTTTACCTTAAGAATATCTATCACAATAATGCTTTTTTTATATCATTGGAAGATTTGCAAACAAAATTTCTTTTACCTTCTTCGGATTTTTTTAAATATGATTCGTTATGTAATTCTATTTTAGATTCATTTCCTCATAGTATTCCTCCTAATATTAAATCTGACTTATCAATTTATATTCAAACTGTTTCCACTTTACCTCATGGTGTCTCTATATTATATTAAAAATGTCAAACTCTCAAGGTACCAATATTAATATAATATCAACTTTTGGAATAATGAACTTTAAATCTCTCTTTCTATTGGTACATGGAAAACTATTTGGCTTAATAGTATTTCTGGTTGGTTACCTGTTTCACTATATCAAACTAACTCATATATTTTATATAACTGTTTATGGACTCCATTTCGATTATTTCATGCTAAACTTCTTCCGTCTTCAATTTGCTGGCACTGTAACTTACAATGTGGTTCACTACGGCATATGCTTTATGATTGTCCATCTGTTTTTAAATTTTGGAATGAAGTTTGGATTATTATAAAAAGATATTTAATATTCAGGAAGATGTTTCATTCAAAATAATAATTTGCAAATTAGTTGTTCTTTCACAAAAAGTAAATGAATTAGAAGGTAAACTTTTCAACTTTTTATTGTCAGCTGCTTTAAAATCCATTACAACATGTTGGAAAGATGTTTCATTACTGTCTGTTCACACTTGGTGGTCTTGGGTTATATTTACTAGAAGAGGAGCTCAATTATCTTTACGTGGTATTAATCATAATTCTATCTCATATCATTCTTTTTGGAAACCTGTTGATATTTATTTATCTTCCTAAATATGTATTATTTCAAATTTTCTACTGTTTTGTATAGTAATCCAGTGTTTTAAGTTTTAGTAACTCTCTTTCGTCATTAGTATAAAACATTTATAGTTACTCCCTTTCCCTCCCCCTCTTTTCTGTTATATACATTTTATATTCATTGTTTACTATTGCAATTTAATTGATGTTTTCATGATTTCTCTAATACTATTGGGTATTTATTCGGTAATATTTTTTGTATTGTTTCTTGTTATTGTTGATTTATTATAAAAATTCAATAAACTATTTTGAAAATAAAAAATAAAAAAATTATATTTTTTACTAAGATGGCCCTTATGGTGGCTTCTACAGTCTTCCAAAATTCTTTTAGTTCTGGACATGTAAAAAAAGACGTGGACGTCGTTGGCCCTTGGGTGGTTACATCTTTTGCAACTAGGAACAGGCTGTAACACAAACTTAGCTAGTCTTTGCGGTGTCCAATACAGCCTATGGATAACAAAAAAATAATGGCGCTTAAAGTTGGCTGGTGTTACTGTAGCATAGAGTAATTTCACAGAGTCTATCCACAAAGATTGTATGCTACCCTCCTGCAATATATCTGTCCAGACCTTCGAAGGGTCCTTCATTTTCTCTTCCTCTGCCTCCAAAAAGTGTCCATACCATATTGCCACTTCCTTAGCTTTCTGACTGGTATCCTGGAGCGAGGCCTCAAAATCCCAATTACCTCCAACTTCATCCACTGCAGTCAGAGCCCATGAAGTAAGCTGCAAGTACTTGAACCTGGAGAGCCTGTTGCCTGTCCTAATGTTCAAGACCTCCCAGGGAACCAATCCTCCTGTTGTTATCAAGTCTCCCCATTTTGTTGTCCCCGCCTGCTTTAAGGGCAGACTAAGGGCATCTTCCAAGCATTCCGGCGTCCCCGGGGATTCCCAAATTGGGGCAAATTCTGAGAAGTAGCCAATCTTTAAAGTCCATCTCACTACCAGCCAAAGACTTAAGGCAGATCTCAAAACCTTTAACCTTACTTTTTAAAAAAAAATTGAGCTCCAAACTTATATAAGAAGGCTCCTCCCACATCTTTAGTCATTTCTCCCAATATTAGACCCCAAGTAGTGTTCATGGACTCCCCCACCAACATACGAAAATTTTTAAATTGAAAGGCCATACAATAAAGTCCGATATCTGTTAATGCTACCCCCCTTCTTAAGGCTACTTCTTAGTTTTTTCCAAGAGAGCCGAACCCCCGGGATGCCCAGATAAAACTAGATATTTTCCCTTGTATTTTGTTAATTTCGCCTTTGTGGAAGCTGAGTGGTATACAGTTAAAGAGATATGTTAACTTTGGGAGAACAGACATTTTTATCAAATTGACCCTCCCATATATTGTCAATGGTAAGTTCTTCCACCTGGCTAATTGTCTATCTACCTCCATCATCACTCTCTTCAAATTACGAGAAGGAATCTCATCAATTCTATCCACAATTATTATCCCCAAATATTTAATCTCTGAACATACTCTACCACCCCACCCTACCATGTTCCAACACATTACTTCCGTTTTTGAAATATTTACAGAATACCCTGAAAGTGCACCAAATTCGGTTGTCAGTTGTTCTATCTTAATCAATGTTTGCGCTGGGTCGCAAGTATAAATTACCAAATTGTCTGCATATAATGCAATTTTACTGTGCGTTGGGAGCTGATGGATAGGAATAATCTGCTCATCTGTTCTTAACTTGTGCGCCAGAGGTTCAATGTATATATCAAAGAGAAGAGGAGACAAGGGGCAACCCTGTCTCGTCCCTCTATTGATTTTGAAGCTCCCTGTCAGGGAGCCGTTTAAAAGAATTTTGGCCATGGGGTACTCATAGTTTTTGTATTGCCCGAATAAAATCAATACTGAAGCCCGTTGTGCCTAAAACAGCCCAAAGAAAAGTCCACCTGACACGATCGAAAGCCTTGGCGGCGTCAATGGTGATCACCGCCAATGGAATCGATCTCGCAACTGCTAGATCTATAGTCCCTATTAGTGAGAGCGTAAGTTCTTGTATTTGTCTCTTAGGGACAAAGCCTTTCTGGTCTGTATGTATCAGCTGAGGGGCCACCTTGGCCAGTCTCCCGGCCAATATACCTGTAAAAATGTTATGATCCACATTTAATAAGGAGATTGGTCGATATGAATCGGCCTTCCTCGGATCCTTAGCCGGGTTTTAGGATCAAAGTAATTATGGCCTCATTCCACGAGTACGGAATCCGTCCTTCCTCCTTATAAACAGAATTAAAGAGAGCCACCATTTCCTGTACTATCTCCTCTACTATCAACTTGTAGACCTCGACCAGTACAGAATCAGGGCCTGCCGCCTTGCCGTTCTTCATGTGTTTAAGTTGTTCTCATATTTCCTCTTCCGTAATTGGGGCATCAACCCTGTTCCTCCCTTCTGTTGTTAAAACCGGGAGACCTATGTTATTTAACCAACCCTTTAAGACCTCTTCATCTGGGCTCTCTGATTCTGCATATAGTTCTGAGAAAAGTTTTACCAGGTTTTCTCGAATTTCCTCCTCATTATTTGTGATATCCCCCTCAGGATTGATAACCAGCTCTCCTATGTGGTTTCTCACCCTATCTGCCCTCGCATTCCAGGCTAATAGTGCTCCAGCTTTTTCGCCATACTCAAAATGTTGCATACGCCCCGCAGCCCACCTTTCCCTACACTTTGTTTCTAATCTGATCTTATAATTCTATCTGGCTTCATCCAGCTTTTTTGACGTCTCCTCACTGTACTGTATATCCTGCTGCATCCTTCCTTCTAATAACCCGATCTCCTCCTCCAACTTCCTTAACTCAGCTCGCTCCACTTTGTTCTTGTATGAGACCTGGCTTTGTAAAACCCCCCGAATATAGGCTTTAAAAGTGTCCCAAATGACCCCAATTGGTGCTGAGTGAGCATTGATCTGGAAAAATTCAAATGTTGTTTTTTTCAACAGGGCAACCACGTCTAAATCCGATAGTATGGCTCTCTTCAACGTCCATCTAGTATTATTCCTACCGTTAACTTCCTTCAATGTGATACTAACCATATTATGATCAGAGATATGTCCTGGAAGTATATGGACCTCTTTTATTTTCCCCGCCCACACTCTATCTACTAACAGGTAATCCAAGCGTGAGAAGTGATGATACTTCTTACTATGAAAAGTGTAGCCTCTTTTTCCTTTCATTAGATGCGTTCAAGAATCAACCATGCCCAGCTCACTTAGCATATGTTTAAGGGCCTGTCTTGTCTTTGGCGCTTGGGCCTGGACACCCCTCCTACTCGTGGATCTATCTAATATTGGGTCTAGAAGAGTATTAAAGTCGCCCCCTATTATTATAGGTGACGTTGCCCCAGCTAATCTTAATTGCATGTCCACTATGTACTGGGGATCGTCCGTATTCGGACCATAGAAACCAGCGCACACAAAATCAGAACCCAAACATTTAAGAGTGGCTGTGTTATGTAATGTTATGTTATGGGGTATTTGTAAAGCGCACGACTACTCCAGGGAGTGTCCCGGCGCTGTCTTGACCCCAAGACAGAGCATATGAGAGACCTAACAGCAAAACAACTCTTCTACTGTTTGAAGAGCCAGGTTTTTAAGATTTGTCTAAAGCTAAGGAGATCCTGTTCTTGTCTAAGGGAGAGTGGCAGACTGTTCCATAGTTTTGCGGCTGCCACCTGGAAGGAGCGTCCTCTTTTACGTGAGCGACAGAACTTTGGCACGATTGTTAGTTGCTGGGTCAATGACCGCAAGGTTCTCCACGGTTTATAGGGCTGAATTTTATTCCTGATGTAAGGGGCCCCGATGTTATTAAGGGCCTTAAAAGTCAACACCAGGGCTTTACAACTGACCCTTTTTTTCACTGAAAGCCAGTGTAGGGACTTTAGGTGAGGGGTCATGTGTGACCTGGGTCCGACCATAAGCACGGCCCTTGCCGCCGCATTTTGAACTACCTGAAGGCGGCTCAATAAGTAGTCCGAAAGGCCCAGATACAGCACATTTACGTAGTCCAGCCTTGACGTAATCAATGCCTGGACAACAGTTTTCCTATGTGAAATAGGGAGCAGGGGGAGGAAATTCCTCATCGTTTTTAATAGCCCAAAGCAGGTGCCAGCCACCGATTGGACCTGGGACTTCATGGACATGTCAGAATCAAGTTTCACCCCTAGGTTTTTTACGGAGGAAACTGGGCTTACTGGGGGGGATAAATCTTGTGTCCACCATTGGCGCCATTCGTCGCCTGGAGTATGTCCAAAGAAAATTATTTCAGACTTGTCGGAATTGCATAGTAATTGATTTTGCCTGAACCAGGCAAACACCTTGGTCAAGCAAGCATTGACATCATTACCTTTGAGCGCCTCATCCTTCTTACAGGTAAACAACAACTGAGTGTCGTCGGCGTATGATATAATTTTTGCCCCATGTTGTTCTGCTAGAGGAGCAAGAGGGGCCATGAATATATTAAACCGGGTTGGGCTTAAAACAGAACCCTGTGGAACTCCTACATTCAACGGAGGAATTGGGGCTGAGAAAGGTGGGGACCAGACTGTTTGCTGGCGGCCTTCCAAAAAGGAGGAGAACCACCTAAGCACCGTGCCCCTAATACCACTTTCCTTCAGTCTGTGAAGGAGTAGTTTGTGGGGCACGGTGACCCATCTACCTGAGCTATCAGTATTGGAAGCGGTTATCTCCACACCTGACCCCTTCCTGACGATTATTGCAACACCTTTGGAGTATTCTAGTTGGTCTGAAGCTACATAAGCTCCCTACCCAACTTTGTTTCAAGTATAACCCCCTACTCTCACTCGCCGTTAAGTGGGTTTCTTGTATGATACATACTTGGGCTTTAGATTCTTCTAAATACCTCATTACCAGCCTCTGTCTGTTTTTTGACCTCAATCCATTTACGTTCCAAGTTGCGATTAAAATCTTATTGTCCCTCCCTGCCATTTACCTTAAAGTGCCACCAGTTTCTTGGACCCGAGGATCTCTGGTTCTTTATGTTGAAAGTGAGCCCTGGTGATGTGTCTAATATGTCTAATGAGGACTTATTTTTTATTTTCTCCCACTGCTCCCCACCCTGAGCACCCTTAACCCCCTTTCCCCCCATAGGAACTCTCCCCAAACTATCAGGCATAAAGCCTATTGAACCGCCGAAGGAAGGAGACTTATCTGTAATTATAACTGAGCCTCCCCCCACCCCCCTAGTGATTGTGTTAATGACTATATGTCCAATTTATATTTATTACATTTATATATTTTCTCTCCTTTTTTTGCATTTATTTTCACTCTTCTTAGCTCCCCCATAGGTTAAATTAACGAACTAGTTTTCTCAGGAGCGCCCCCCTTTCCTTATGGAATCGATCAAACTATCTGCCTCTTCTATGGACCGTATATTGCGCATTTGGTTATTCCACATAACGCGGAGCATAGCTGGAAATTTTAATTGAGCCTTGGCCCCCAGGTTATTGAGCTCCCCCATTGTTTTGCCCAGTTCCCATTGTCTCTGGTCCGTTGCGTGGCATAGATCTGATCTGATAGTGAACGTAAGGTTCTGGATTGTTTAGGGACCGTTCCTCAGTGAAGCCAACAAAATAACTTCCTTAACTGAATGAGAGAAAATTTATCAAGATTTTCCTTGGCTTCTGGCGCTGTGGATTTCTCTTGAATGGGTCTCTATGAACCCGCTTTATCTCTCGATCCAGGTCGATATCTGATCTGTCCTTCAGGGCCGTCTCCGATAATAGTTTAATCACAAATGCTTTGAGATTAGGCCCCTCCTCCGCCTCAGGAATATTTAAAATCCGCAGATTGTTTCTCCGGGAGTGGTGTTCTAATCTTTCCAAATCCTCCCTGAGGCCAGCATTTTCTTTAACTAATGCTTCAACTCCTTTTGTGTTATTTGAGATGTCCTTCCGCATTGAGCTTACTTCCTCCTCAAGCTTCCCTGTTCGAGTAGCGACATCGTCCAATTTTTGTGCAAGAACCGCGCAAGAGGCTTGGATATCTGCTTGATTCGCCTCGGGTGTCTCAAACCAGTTTCTGAGCTCTCTCTTGAGGTCAATAAGGATAGAAGCCAATGGGACATCCGGGTTTTCTAAAGGCGGCTGGGATACCACTGAGGAATCCAATTGTACCAACGTGCTGGAAGGAGCTAACAGGTTTTTTGTTTGTACCCTGGGGTCTCTTCCCCTACTTGCCTGCTGCGTCTCCGGAATCTCACCATCTTGGAGGATACTAAACCTATTCTGCGTTATTACTTGAAAATGAGTCTCAGTATCCCCATTATCTTCTCGTATTTCTTGGCCCCCTTGTGGCCCCTCTCCTAAGTTAGTTACGGGCTTAGTGGGCAAAATGGGTCTGACCTCCGGTTCTGTCAGTTGATTCTGAGCCTCCCCACTCGTGCTACCTCCAGTGCCTCCTGATGCCATTACGTGTGTCAGCACTTTATAGTAAGCTTTTAATGATGGAGTGATTTTAGCTTGCAAAGGGGAGATTCTTTTTTTTCCCGTACCGCGCTGGCTCTTCCCCTGCTGCCTTGTGACTTTTCCTACTTTTGTAACCTTCGAAGGAGCTCTACCAGCCGAGGTATCCCCAGGGGCTGCCTTAGCCTTTGCTGACAGTAGACTAAAATTATGACTTACCACTGTTGAATTCTCCAAAACACCGAGGGCCCGGGTACGGAGAGTGTACCTCGAAATCCTATCCGGATTTACACCGGGGGTCTCACCTCTCTTCTCTAAAGGCATCAAACTCTCCTTCTCCACAGGGGGTAGAAGTCGTTTAGCAAAGTCTTCTTTCAAGCGCTTCCCGTTCCTGCCATCTTGTTGGGGCCCCCCTAAGTGATGAATCCGGATTGAATTCCCTCTCTGGTGCCTCAGAGACGCCGTATGCACCGCAAGGAGGCTTGTGCTGACTCTTCCCCTTTGTGTGCGCGCTGCTCGAAGATGCTGCAGCGATCCCGCTGCCCTCAACCACGTCGGCGTTCTCCCCGCGTCTCTGAGGCTGGAGACGCCCTCGCAAGTCGGCCGAGTCGATAGCTTTCGAGTTCCCAAATTTTCGGTAGGTAGTAATGAAAAAGAAGATTATTTTTTATTTTCGCGTCGTTTTCCTGCTGCTCAATGCATCATGTTACCAATGAAGAGGCGGGCGGAGGGCGCTCGAAACCTCCTATCTCACATCTCCTTCCCGAGCGGTCCGCAACTGTTTATTTCACGGCCGCCATGTTCCCTCAATGCCGGTGCAGGTCCGTTGATGGGGACTAAAGTTGTAGGCAAATCAAAAAATGTCTCTTCAACGGAAAGTGCAGTTGAACCATAACTACACAGATTCGGGTGCCAGCAATATTGCTTCTTAAACAAGGTAGAGGCTGCATGCATCTGGTGTAGATGCAAAGGCACGTTTAAAAGTAAGCTCTGCCTTAATGGCATAGCTTGTTGCCAGAAATCTGTGAAAGTCCAAAATACTGTTCCAAAAGATTATCCATCTGTATGTGTTTCACCAAAAGTCCCTGTGACAATGTTGTAATACAGAGCTATTTATTTATTTAGTTAAGAAGCTTATAAAGCGCGCAGCACCCAAAAGGGTCTCCCAGCGATATCGGCGGACAATAGCACGGCACAGCACGAAGAATACCTAAGAAGGCGGCGGGAGTTCAGTCAGGGCTGCTGAAGAGCATAGTTTTTAGGTTCTTACAGAACTGAAGCAGTGAGTTACAGGATCTGAGAGCAATCGGCAGAGAATTCCAGAGTTTAGGGCCCAACACAGAAAAGGAGCGCCCCTTAAAACGAGCCCTGTGAAACCTGGGCACAGAAAACAGTGCAAGGTTGGCTGATCTCAGCTCTCAGGTAGGGACATACGGGGACACCAGATCGTGGATATAAGAAGGGACAAGACCGTGTCTAGTACAAAACCTGTAACACAAGGCTTTGAATTTAATCTGCTTGCCAACTCTCAGCCAGTGCAGTTTATGGAGCAAGGGAGAGACGGAGGAAAATCTCGGCAGCCGGAAAAGAAGGCGAGCAGCCGCGTTCTGGATGATCTGCAAGCGACAGATCAAGGCTTTATCAGCACCCAGATATAGTACATTCCCATAGTCCAGTCTGGATGTAACCAGAGCCTGCAGCACTGTTCTCTGTGAACTTAGAGTGGTCAGCCAAAGCATTTTCTGAAGCCTTTTCGGATGGAAAAACAGAAAGCTGTAAGCTTGGAGACCTGCAGTGTCAGGGAGGGATTTTTATTGATAATGAAACCAAGAATTTTAACCTTATCCACCGGTGCGGGTAAAGGCCTCAGTATGCCAGGCCAGTGGCTGACTCCCCAAAGATCAGGGTTATTTCCCAGGATCAGGACTTCGGTTTTATCGCCATTGAGTTTGAGGGCGTTTATGTTCATCCAAAGGGCGACATTAGCCAAGCCTTGCTGAGCGGGGAAGGACCTTTATTTTGAGCATCCGATAGTGAGAAAATAATCTGAGAATCATCCGCATAGACAAATTGTATGTTAAGGGAATGTTTAGAAGTTTTAGATGCAGAACTTCCATGTAGTTTTTGAGTAATTTCATATTTTTCAAGAATGTACAATTTAGGGGTGACCACTTACACATGTTTTACTAACTCACAGTGTGATTTTTATTGCTAATGCAGTCCAGTATATATTTACACAAATTTTCCCCAAGAGGATGGCGGTGGAGATGGGGTGAGCAGTGGATAAGAGCAGTGGATGGCAGTAGTGGAGGGTTTTCATTGCCAGTTATGCATGTGTTGAACATTATCATGGTAAGTGCATATTATTGAGTTAAGTTAGGGCATGTAGGATGTCTGCTTCCATGAGGGGTCGGCAGGGTCAGGAGCAGTCCAGTGTTTTGAAGAAATAGGGGACTTAGCTAGCAAATTTAGTATGTGGGAAGCAATTCTTTATGGGGGTCGGAGGTTCAATAGCTCCAGGGATGTCAGTAGTGTCATGCAAGATTGAGAGTTTGGCTGTGAGATCAAATGTGATGCTGCTGTCTGTGGACATAGTTTCCAAACTGGAAGACCTGTTTGAGGTACCTACCACAAGACACAATGCAGATGAGTTTCTCCTAAAATAAAATTGAGTCCATTGCCAGTTCTGCAGTTATTTTAAAGGAACTGATTTTAAACCTTCCTCTCTCAATCCTTTGTCTTGTTCTAAGAGTTTAGACTTTTCCTCTTGGAGTAGTCGTGTGATACATTCTGTTGCTAGTGAAGACTTATGTTGTGCTCTATCATTGTGGAGAGTAAGTGGAGTACAATGGTTTGGGATAGTCTAGAAACCACCCCTCCGTGTTGACTCAATGTCTGGATATATGTCAGTATTGGGGAGGTAGGAAGCATGATTCAATAGTGTCCCAGTCTTCTTCTTAAGCAGTGAGATATTTGTATGCATCTCTAGTGCTTGGCAGTACTCACAATATGCTAAGAACTTAGTTCTTGAAATAACTTGATTTCTTCTTCAGTAATCATTTGTTTTAAGTTGTTTGTTCCTTCTGCTGGCCAAACTTCCCATCTTAACATGCATTCAGTGATCAGAAGCCCGGTATTGCCTCATAAAGGGGTGGAGGAGGCATGTTCTAAGGGATCACTTTTAGGTTTTTTTGTTTATCCCCTTCCATGCTAAAAGGCCATATCGAATAATTGGATTGAGCAGTGTGTGGTCTGTGGGCATAATGTAATGGAGTATCTCAAGCTTGGAGACCTGCAGTGTCAGGGAGAGATTTTTATTGATAATGAATGTCGGATTCTCTAAAAAAGATTATTTGACCTGTACCTGTAGTGGGGTGGACTAGGAGGTGGTGTAAAAGTACACCAATTGTGACGATTTATGCTTCAAGTAATAGGACTCCTTGTCCTTGTGTGGCATAGATAAATGGACAAATTATATTACAGATATGTGCACAGTGTGCAAAGGTGTACACACTGTGCTAGTAGTAAGGGAATAAGTCCACAAACAAATCAAAAAAGTAAAATTTACACAATGACAAACTATAGGCTCGTAGGGCCCGATTGACAAAGATAAAGTTAGACCAAAAGTCTAACTTTTCTACTTTTTGGCATTCACAAAGGTAAGTTACTACTAGCAACTTTACTAGTAGTAAAGTTACTAGTAGTAACTTACTACTTTTGGTATTGACAAAGGTAACGTTAAATTTTGGTCTAAGTTAGACTTCTGTTCTAACTTTACCTTTGTGCATCGGGCCCATAGTGTGCAGATCATTTGTTATAGTTCATGTGATTCATAGAATAATACTCTGCATTAGTATTTAAAATGTCTTTGTAGCCGTATCAGTGTCAATGACGTTTTGACTTTTGTGTAAGTTTCCAGGTGATCATCATGACTGGGAGACTTGACTGAGCACACAAAGAAGTACATGTCACTTTAACTATGCAACAAATAACAGAAATGGAATACAAGGGAGGGAACCTTAAGTATAAGTAAATTCACCAGGCATACTAATCAACACTTGAGAGTCAAGGGGATTGAATCCCATAAAATGTGATCCAATAGTTAAGCAGGAGACATCTGGGACCAAGTAATGGAGTCTTAAGGGTAAATGGAGACAAGCACTTTGCGAAACTGGGGGAAAAGACCCAAAATAACTGGTTCAATCCCAAGTTGCATAAAAGTGATGTGCTATAGGGTTATGGAATGAGGGTCCATAGTAACTTCTAAGGTCCCTGGTAGCACAATATTATTATTATTGTTAATATTATTTCCACTTATAAAGCGCGCTGCTACCCAGCGGGTTTCCCGGCGCTAAGCATAGGTAGAAATGTCTAACTGGAGAATAAGAATAACCTGGTCTTGAGGTTCTTGCGAAATAATTACAGAGATGTGCAGTGTCTTAAAGATCCCGGGAGGGCATTCCAAAGTTTTGGGCACAAATATGCAAAGAAGTGACCTCCCATACGCACCAGACGGATTCTAGGCACAAGGCATAAAGCCTGAATACCTGATCTCAATGTCCATCTGGGCTGATAAGGTGCCACCAGATATATAGTGAGGGCCTAGTCCAGCTCTAGCTCTGAAGATAAAACATAGGGCTTTAAAATGAATTATTTTTTCAATCGTGAGACAGTGCAGCTCACAAAGGAGAGGCAAAGCTCGGGCATACTTCGGGAGCCGATACAAGAGTCTCACCGCTGAATTCTGTACAACCTGCAGACGGAGAATAGAGGCCTTGTCAATTCCCAAATAGAGAATAATGCCATAATCTGCTCCTGATAGTATCAAGGCCTGAATCAGTGTTCTTTGTGCCGAGTGGAGAATAATTCAAATAATCTTCCTCACCCACCTTATCACGGCAAAACAGGTGGAGGCCACTTTAGTCACTTGCGATCCCAAAGAGAAGTTTTCATCCAGCCAAAACCCAAGCTTTTTACTTTTGGGAATAGTGCTGGAAGAATTCCAAGGACTGAGGCCAATATTGTGGACCCCAGAGCTGTGGATTCTTGCCAACCACCACAATCTCAGTCTTGTCGCCATTAAATTTAAGCTACTTACTATTCATCCAAGCAGCCACTCGTCTTAGACCGAGATTGAGGGCATCTGGGTTGTACCCTTGTGCAGACGGCAAGGAAAATATGATTTGTGTGTCGCCTGCATAAGAGAACCTGGTTAAACCACAACCTGTGAGAGGGCGAACATACAGGTTAAACACAATAGGACTCAAAGCTGAGCCCTGGGGGACTCCAGAGGTCAAAGCACAAATCTCTGACCTTGCGTCTGACGAAAAAACTTGGGCTGACCTATCTTTCAGGAAAGAAGTAATCCAAGCTATAGCTGTTCCGTCAAGGCCCAATGTCACCAGTCTTTCCACCAAGGTGGAGTGGGGCACAGTATCAAAGGCCAAGCTGAGCTCTAATAAAATCAGCGCTGCTGCTACGCTCTCAACCAGGAGTCGTTTTACATGTTCCGTGACTCCAAGGAGAGCGGAATCCGTACTGTGCCCGGCCCTAAAACCCGACTGAGATGGGTGAAGGAATTGCTAGGCTTCCACAACGGTGGTGAATATCATAAAAAGGGTAGCTGCAACATGTAAGCAGATTCGCAATAGCTAGACAAGGGCGTGACTGGTAACATGAGTAAAAACTAGCCGCAGTCTACGGACATTGGACGGTAGATCGGTGCCTCCATTAGGGAGCCGAAACTGGCAAAAGTCCAGGGAGCCACAAAGGGAAATATGGAACAACGGGGAAAGTAGATTCTCCTGCCGGAGCGGATATTCCTTTGATTTCTGAGTTTTGAGACATGTCTGAATAGAGTAGTTCCAGACCTAGTAGGAATAGAAGGAGAAAAGAGGTGCAGCCCTGTCAGGTGCCTCTCTAAGTAAGTAAAAAAGTCAGACAAGAACCCCCACAGTTCACCTGAGCTCCTGTATTCATGTACAGCCTTCTACATTTGCATATAAAGTATTGATCTTGTCCAGCCCTCTCAATAGTTCTAAACAGATAGTCCCACTCAGTGTGGTGGAAAACCTTTTCCTCGTCCAGGGAGTCTATAGTGAGCCAAAGAAGGTGTGAACTAGCTCGTAAGTGTTTTTTTTGCAGACCATTGTGGCACAGAACCCTTCTGTGATTTATTTATAATGCTGAGTATCCGTTGTCGCAGTCTGTTTGGAAGTATGTTCAGGATCTTGATAGCCACGTTAATCTGTGTGATTGTTGACTAGGGTGGTACGGCACTACCTCCTTTCTGGGCTTGGAGATCAATGTGATTAGTGCATTGTTGGAAATTGATTTCGAGTCATCCCATACTCTCAGCTTCCTTGTAGGCATCATGCAACACTGAAGGTATAATTGTCTTGCTTATTTTATAGAATTTCGTAAGGAATTCATCTTTTTGTAAGGATTTGTGTACGAAAATGAGAGATTACTACAGAGACGTTGTCTACAGTAATTTCAGCTTCCAGTAGAGTCCTACCTGAGTTGAATTGTAGAGGTAAATTAAGATGGGGTATGAAGCGTTTTCGCACTTCCATTGTCTGCCTCTATAGATCTTTGAAGAAGTAAGTGAATGCTCGTACAACCTGTAATGGTCATGTGGATAGATCTCCAAGGTGATCGTAGATGGCCACTAATGCCTGTGATTCTCTACTGTAGTTGTGCTACAAGTAGTCGACAGGCCTTTTCCCCTTGCTCATAAGGTTGCCACAGTCTGGATAGTGCTTACTCAGTGCTGGAGGTAAATAAAGACAATTGGGCGCATATTTTTCCCTTTCTAGGCTAGGCATGTTTGTATGTAGGGATGTTTTGCATATGCTTTGGTCAGTTCTCCAATGGAGTTCTCCAATAGGTCCTGCTCTGCCTTATGTGTTTTTTAGACAGAGCTGTAGCCCTCATTGTCATACCTCTCAGTGAGTCTTTCCCTGCTGCCCACAGGGTCTTCGCCAATGAGAAGGAGCAATTATTTTCTTCTATGTAGATTTTTATATAGGTTCTGAGGGTCTTTTTCTCATCAGGCATCTTATACCGTAGTGAGTTCAGGCACCAGAAATGATGTTGGAGAGCGACATGGCGGAGATTAAAGGCTAGTTGGATTACGGAAAGGTCAAAGAGCACTCCCACAAAGATTGATCAAGACAGTGTGTCAGGCAGCAGAAAAGTGGCTGTTGCAGCTTTACAATCGTGCTTCTGGTAAGCTTTGAGAATTCTTAAAGGTCATAAATTTGCACCCATCGAATGCAGAAAACCTGCAGGTGTGGATTTGTGACATTATTGTGAATTGGGCCCTGTGTGTTTTAGTCTGTCTTTATGCTGAGTGTCTGGCAATCTCTCCAGATTTCCCAGAGCATGTGATATTTTAGAACTATCTCTAAAACTGGTATTTTCCTACTTCTTTGAAAGATCTGTCTCAATGGTTATGTCCTTAGCTTTGCTCTGTTCTCCTTAACCACTCACCACTTAACAATTCTTTGTCTTCATGGAATGAGTTGTGGGAGAATTCTTTTAACCCCTTCGCTGCTAGGCCTTTCCCCCCCTGTGCTAAGCCTTTTTTTGGCTATTTGGGGTAGTGCGCGCTTAGGCCCCTGTAACTTTTTGACCACATAAAGTATCCACGCCAAATTTGCGTCCTTTTCTTCCAACATCATGGGGATTCTAAAGGTACCCAGGGTTTGTGGATTCCCCTGGAGGGGACCCAGAAATTAGCCAAAATACAGCTACATTTTGTTTTTTGGGGGAAAAATGGGAAAAAAGTGCTGCAAATGAAAGCGTCTGGGTTTTTCCCTGCAAATGGTATCAAAAAAGGGTTTGTGGGGCTGAAATCACCATTTTCCCAGCTTTTAGGGAATGACAGACTTTTGTAAGAAAACCAACATTTTTTACACAGTTTTGGCATTTTTCTGGGACATGGCCTATTTTTGCTATTTTTTGTGCTTTCAACCTCCTTCCAGTTAATGGTAGAAATGGGTATGAAAGCAATAATGGATCCTGAAAAGCTATACATTTTAGAAAAGTAGACAAAATTCAGAATTCAGCAAGGGGTAATTTGTGTAGATCCATCAAGGTTTCTTTATAGAAACTAACAGTTAAATCTAGGAAAAATTGAAAATTAGTTGAAAAAAACAGCCTTTTGTGTCAACGTTTTCACCTGTAACTTCTTCTAATTATGACAGCTGTTTGAAAGCAATATACCGTTACATCCGCTGGACCTTACTGGTTGTGGGGATATATAGGACTTGTAGGTTCACCAAGAACCCGACGAACCCAGAGCCAAAAACTGAGCAGCAATTTGCAATGGCTTTTTATTATGTACCGGGTATATAGCAATTATTGTGGGAAAATGTATACATGGAAAATTCGATATGAAAGACACCTATGTATTTCTGAAATGGGAACAAAATATAGAGTTTAGAAACAGTAGATATTTGCACATTTCCAAAATTGGGAATACTCATACTAGCATGAGAATTATCGGTCATTTTTCAAAATGACTTCTTTTTTACACAATGTCTTTCATTTGGAAGGCAGAAATGCATCAAAAGTCAATAGGTAATAACAGTTGCTTTACAAATCTGAATTACCCTAAGTCTCCCGATAAAAATGGTACCTCACTTGTGTGGGCAGGCATAGTGCCCACAACAGGAAACGGCTCAAAACCCAACGTGAACACACCACATTTTCACAATGAAAAATTACCCTTTTTTTGCAAAGTGCCTAGCTGTAGTTTTTTAACCCTAGCTCTGCCGGCACCTAGGGAAACCTAGCAAACCTATACATTTTTGAAAACTAGACACCCAGGGGAATCCAGGATGGGGTGACTTGACTGCCTCTCACCAGGTTCTGTTACCCAGAATCCCTTGCAAACCTAAAATTCTTTTTTAAAAAACACATTTTCCTCACATTTCTGTGGTGGAAAGTTCTGGAATCTGCGTGGATCCACAAATTTCCACCCACCCCGCGTTCCCCAAAGTCTTCAGAGAAAATTGGTACCTCACTTGTGTGGGTCGGCCTAGTGCCCGCGACAGGAAACGGCGCAAAACGCAACGTGGACACACCTCAATTTCGCAGTGAAAAATGACCCTTTTTTGGCAAAGTGCCTAGCTGTAGTTTTTGAACCATAGCTCTGCCGACACCTAGGAAACCTAGCAAACCTATTCATTTTTGAAAACTAGACACCCAGGGGAATCCAGGATGGGGTGACTTGACTGCCTCTCACCAGGTTCTGTTACCCAGAATCCCTTGCAAACCTAAAAAATGTCCAAAAACACATTTTCCCCACATTTCTGTGGTGGAAGGTTCTGGAATCTGCGTGGATCCACAAATTTCCACCCACCCCGCGTTCCCAAAGTCTTCTGAGAAAAATGGTACCTCACTTGTGTGGGTCGGCCTAGTGCCGTGACAGGAAACGGCGCAAAACGCAACTTGGACACACCTCAATTTCGCAGTGAAAAATGACCCTTTTGGCAAAGTGCCTAGCTGTAGTTTTTGAACCATAGCTCTGCCGGCACCTAGGGAAACCTAGCAAACCTATACATTTTTGAAAACTAGACACCCAGGGGAATCCAGGATGGGGTGACTTTACTGCCTCTCACCTGGTTCTGTTACCCAGAATCCCTTGCAAACCTAAAAAATTGTCAAAAAAAACACATTTTCTCCACATTTCTGTGGTGGAAAGTTCTGGAATCTGTGTGGATCCACAAATTTCCTCCCACCCAGCGTTCCCCCAGTTCTCCCGATAAAAATGGTACCTTACTTGCGTGGGTGGGTCAAGGACCCGCGACAGGCAAGGGCCCAAAACCTATTGAGGGGACATCAAAATTACCTATCTCAAACCAACCTGGTTTTGCAATGGGAGTCCCATGAGGTTTTGGCCTTGGCTCGGCGGCCATCTAGGGAAACCTACCAAACCCACACATTTCTGAAACTAGACACCTGGGAAGTCCAGCGAGGTATGGCTTGCGTGGGTCCCCCAACATTCTCCTACCCAGAATCTCTGCAAACCTCAAATTTCGCTGATTAAAATCACTTTTTCTCAAATTTCTGTGTGGAAAGTTCTGGAATCTGCGTGGATCTACAAATTTCCTCCCACCAGCGTTCCTCCAGGTCTCCCGATAAAAGTAGGTACCTCACTTGTGTGGGTAGGCATAGTGGCTGCAACAGGAAATGGCCCAAATCGTACTGTGGAGACTTCAAAATCACCTATAAGAAAACCACCTGGTGTTGGGGGGGCACCTGAGATTTTGGCCCCGGGATTGACGGTCTTCTTGGGAAAGTACCAAACCCAAACATTTCTGAAAACTAGACACACGGGGGAGTCACATGAGGTATGGCTTGCGTGGATCCCCAACGCTTTTCCTACCCAGAATGCCATGCAAACCTCAAATTTAGCTGAAAAAACACATTTTCACATATTCCGTGTGGAATCACCGTGCCGTGCACAAATGTCCTACCCCACAGCGTTCCCTGAGTCTCCCGAGTAAAATGATACCTCACTTGTGTGGGTGGGGCAACGGCCTGTGACTGGGAAGAGCCCAAAACATAGGGAATAAGGGTATAGCACCGAGAATTCTAAGCGCTACATTTAAAAAAAATACGTTTTTAGCCAATTCTGCATTGGACAGCCACACAAGTGAGGTACCATTTTACTCGGGACACTAAGGAGAACACTGTGGGGTAGGACATTTTTGCCGGCACGGTGATTCCACACAAAAATATGTGGAAAATTTGTTTTTTTCAGCTAAATTTGAGGTTTGCATGGCATTCTGGGTAGGAAAACGTTGGGGGATCCACGCAAGCCATACCTCATTGGACTCCCCCGGGTGTCTAGTTTTCAGAAATGTTTGGGTTTGGTACTTTCCCAAGATGACCGCCAATCCCGGGGCCAAAATCTCAGGTGCCCCCCCCCCAACCAGGTAGTTTTCTTATAGGTAATTTTGAAGTCTCCACAGTACGATTTGGGCCATTTCCTGTTGCAGCCACTATGCCTACCCACACAAGTGAGGTACCATTTTTATCGGGAGACCTGGGGGAACGCTGGGTGGGAGGAAATTTGTGGATCCACGCAGATTCCAGAACTTTCCCACACAGAAATTAGAGAAAAAAGTGATTTTTTTCAACGAAATTTGAGGTTTGCAGGGGATTCTGGGTAGGAAAATGTTGGGGGACCCACGCAAGCCATACCTCGCTGGACTCCCCCGGGTGTCTAGTTTTCACAAATGTGTGGGTTTGGTAGGTTTCCCTAGATGGCCGCCGAGCCCAGGGCCAAAAACTCATGGGACCCCCCTTGCAAAACCAGGTTGGTTTGTGATGGGTAATTTTGAAGTCGCCTCAATAGGTTTTGGGCCCTTGCCTGTCGCGGGTCCTTGACCCACCCACCCAAGTGAGGTACCATTTTTATCGAGAGACCTGGGGGAACGCTGGGTGGGAGGAAATTTGTGGATCCACGCAGATTCCAGAACTTTCCCACACAGAAATTTGAGAAAAAAGTGATTTTGTCAGCGAAATTTGAGGTTTGCAGGGGATTCTGGGTAGGAGAATGTTGGGGGACCCACACAAGCCATACCTCGCTGGACTCCCCCGGGTGTCTAGTTTCCAGAAATGTGTGGGTTTGGTAGGTTTCCCAAGATGGCCGCCGAGCCCCGGGCCAAAAACTCATGGGACCCCCCTTGCAAAACCAGGTTGGTTTGTGATAAGTAATTTTGATGTTGCATCAATAGGTTTTGGGCCCTTCCCTGCCGCGGGTACTTGGCCCACCCAAACAAGTGAGGTACCATTTCTATTGGGATACTTTGAGAAATGCTGAGGAGTTGGAAATTTGGTGTTACGTTCTGCAGCGTGAAAATTTGAGCACAATAATGCAAGGAAAATGTCACAGTCACATTTTGAGGTTTGCAGGACATTGTGGGTAAGATAACTTGTTGGGATCCACAAGAGAGATATCACCATGTACTCCCCTGGGTGTTTAGTTCACGACAAAATGTACAGTTGGTAGGTTATTCTTGGATGAAATGTACACCTTGGCAGAGAGATTAAAAAGACAAAGATTACTGCACAGCCATCTATTCCTCAAGCACACATACATACATACTGGTTGGATTTGGCACGAGGGTGAGCGATGGTTCAGTATATATAGTTGTATTAACCAGAGATTTCACAAAAAAGAAATGCACTGTTAATAATTGAAAGGACGAGAAACTGAACCATTGACTCACAGCTCGTGAGCTGTAAAGCCACGACAAGGCACCAACCGATTTACAGGCCATTCATACACCTTTCATACGTGTGACACATACAAAACCATTCACACCGCCAGCCGCGGGCCCAGCACATTACAACACTCACACCAGCAGACAGCGCCATTCAAGGGCCCATCACTTTCACACTCCCAAAAACTCTTTTTAGTGTGATGCAATTTGAAACATGAGGGCACACACAGCCCAGGATTAGAAGGACAATCGGCACAGTGCATACAACTCTCCTTCCGCACACCTCTTCGCAAGCAGACTCTACATCTCTTACAGGGATTGTTTTTTTTGGCCGTGGGAGGAATTAAATCAGGATAGTGGCGATCTTTCAATCTAGCCACATCCTCCACCACTCCAACTCTAGGAACACTTGCCTGTTCCACAACAACAAGGCTGAACAAAAGTCAACTTTGACTCAGGAGAACACTCCTTGTACGCAACAAAAGCATTGAAAGTTGCTAAATTGAAGAGATGGATGGCCAACTTTTTATACCAAATGTAAGCCTTACGAATAGCAGTGTAAGGTTCCAACCTCTGATCTACTCTATCAACACCACCCATGTGCTTATTGTAGTCTAAAATGCACACAGGTTTGCGTACTTCAGCAAACTGACCCCAAACAGCTACAGGTGAAGTACTCTCATCATGGATGGTAGTCAGCATGTACACATCCCTCCTGTCCACAAATTTCACAGCTAGTAGTTCATCACTACGCAAGGAACTGCACTGTCCCCTCTGAAGTTTTTTGGAAACAAGCTCTTTTGGATAACCTTTACGGTTAGAGCGGATTGTGCCACAAGCAAAAGTGTCCACTTTGAACAATTCCTTTAACAATTGCACAGCAGTGTAGAAATTATCAAGGTACAAATGGTGGCCTCTGTTAAACAGTCCTCTAGCAAGATCCCACACAATTTTCTCTGAAACTCCAAAAGTGGACGGACAACCAGGGGTCAATAGTGGAATCCCTACCAGTGTACACACGGAAATTAAAAACATATCCTGTCCTACTCTCAGACAACATATACAGCTTAATTCCATAACGTGCCCTCTTGCTAGGGATGTACTGCCTAAAAACCAAACGGCCCTTGAACAGGACCAAAGACTCATCAATAGATATTTCTTTCCCTGGAGTATAGATCTCTGAAAATCGATCTACAAAGTGATCAAGAACAGGCCGAATCTTAAAAAGACGGTCACAGTCAGGGTGATCTCGTGCCAACGCCAAAGTATTATCAACAAAATGCAGCATCCGAAGCAAAAGTAAATACCGATCACGGGTCATAATCGCAGGAAATATGGCCGTTGCCATCAAGGGACTGGTAGACCAATATGAAGCCATGGACGGCTTCCTTATCAAGCCCATCAAAAACGTCAAACCCAAAAACTTCTTCATCTCATCCATATTTGTGGGAGTCCACCGGGTAGCTCTAGAGTAGGGCTTAAGTGTGGCACTGTGGTCCCTCAAAAACTGTTCAGCATACAAATTAGTCTGCTCAACAATCTCAGCCAAAAATACATCATCCATAAACAACTGAAAAAACTGTATAGGCAAACATTTTTCACAATCCACTCTACACCCTGCATCCACACTAAAGGCAGGCAACACCGGCTGCACCATGTTTGGATCAACCCAGAGTCCAGCACTTCCAGTAGGAAGCCTTGCAGCCTCAGGCTGCAATACCAATGTCTCTTGCTGCACCATCGGCACATCAGTGACCCCCTCTAAAACAGGCACTTCATCCGCACTGAGAGTACCTTCATCCGCACTGAGAGTATCTTCATCATCCGATGATTCCATGTGGAGAGAAAACTCACTGCCTGAATCTTCCCCTCCCTCCTCTCCCTCAGACGCACTGTCAGTCTCATAATCCTGCTCAGAGGAAGATTCAAGAAGCATACCAACCACCTGCTGAGCAGTCATTCTACGGCTAGCCATAATCCTTACTAATAAAGGTAACTTGTCAAACAAGTCAACAACAACAAACACTTTGTAAAATAAGTAGTAGACAAAATGCGTCTTTATCAGAAAGACCTATATACTCCAAAACGATACCACTCACTTGCCAGAAGCAGCTAGACTCACCACCACCTACTCTGCACAGACACAGTAAGGATCAACAATATCCCACTAAAAAAGAAAAGAAAATTACACATATGACAATGCAAAACACATCGCAAAGAATTTCATGCTCAAAACACTAACTAAATATGCTGCCATTATGACACCACTTACAAAAAATTCATTCATGCATGACAATAATACTCATTTGGAGTAAATACAACAAAAATGTTTTTCTTACCAAAAAATGCAACTACGCAAAACTGCAGAACAACCACTGCCGAAACCGCAAACAGGAATCAAAAGCTTTACACTAGATTAAAAAGGAGAAATAAAACATTACAATCACATATGCAAATAATGCACTAGTCCACATACTATCCACCAGCCAAGCAAAAGTGGTAGTTGGGCCTAAAAGAATAAGGCTGATCTGCCCCCACAGGGAGCAGAAACAGCCAAAAATTCACCCTCATAAAGGGGAGCGACCCTTGCCCAAGGGGTCACTCCCCAACACCAACATTTAAAAGCCCTGGTGTCTACTGGCTTCTGCCCCCCCTAGGGGACAGATGGGCCTGAAAACATATGGCCAATCTGCCCCAAAGGGGCAGAAACGACCACAATAAATACCCCATAAAGGGGAGCGACCCTTGCCCAAGGGGCCGCTCCCAACAACACAAAAACAATCCCTGGTGGCCTAGTGGGCATATACAATAAAATTGTTTATTTGGGTCGATCTGCCCTTCCAAGGGGTCAGAAACGGCCCAAATAAATGCTACCCAAAGGGGAGCGACCCTTGCCGAAGGGGCCGCTCCCCAAAAACATATTGCTCCCCCAAGGGGAGCGACCCTTGCCCAAGGGGCCGCTCCCCAACAACACTAAAACAATGCTTGGTGTCTAAAGGCTTCTGCCCCCCTTGGGGGCAGATGGGCCTAGACTCACAAGGCCGATCTGCCCCCTAGGGGGGGGCAGAAACTGCCAAAATAAATGATCCCCAAAGGGGAGCGACCCTTGCCTAAGGGGCCGCTCCCCAAAAACACAATTTAATTAAAAAAATCCGTGTTGGCCTAGTGGGCACAGGGGCAGACCCAACTAAACAAATTGCTCCCCCAAGGGGAGTGACCCTGCCCAAGGGGCTGCTCCCCGACACACAAAGGGCTTTTACAAAACAAAAAAACCCTGGTGGCCCAGTGGGCACCACAAACCTTTTTTTTTAAAAAAAAAATATCCGATCTGCCCCCCCCCCCCCCCAAAGGGGGGCAGAACCAACTACACATATTTCTCCCCCAAGGGGAGCGACCCTTGCCCAAGGGGCCGCTCCCCAAAACACAAAGGGCATTTAAAAAAAAAAAAAAATCCCTGGTGGCCCAGTGGGGGCACACACACCTTTTTAAAATAATAATTCCAAATGATCTGCCCCCCCCCCCCAAGGGGGGCAGACCCAACTCTACATAGATGACACCCAAGGGGAGCGACCCTTGCCCAAGGGGCCGCTCCCCGACACAATTTGGGCATTTAAAAAAAAAAAAAAACGAGCATTCCTGCTGCACGATTGCGCCCCGGGCGCGATCGTGCAGCAGGAATGCTTTTTAAAAGACATCGGAGGAAAGGAAAACCCTTTCCTTTCCTCCGATGTCCTTTAAAATATACCCCCCACCCTCCACAAGGCAAAACTCACCTCTTTCTTTCCCGACGCGATGGAAGCAAATGGCTTCCAGCGCGTCGGGAAACACAATGGAAACCTCCAATGACGTCAGCGCGCCTTGCGCGCTGACGTCATTGATGACGTGGAGGGGGGGGCGGGGGGAGGCAGGGCTTCCCCTGCCTTCCCCGGTCTAGCCACAAAGATCGGTGTCCCACGGGGGGAACGTCAGCGCTTCCCCCGTGGGTGGGTGTCACAACGGCTGGGAGCCGTCATGAGCACACGCCCACTGTGTGTCATGACGGCTCCCAGCCGTCGTGAGCACCGAAGGGGTTAAGCACCTACAGTTTGTTTCTCCTCTGGGATGTACACCAGCCTCATTCTAAAACTCACCTGTAAGTAGCAGATAAAACAATGCAAGTAAGTAGATTGAAACATACTGGTTATTACATGTTAAGTGGAATAATGGAGTTGTTTCATTGAGGCATCTGCCACATAGCAGTGTGAAAATCAGTCCTTCCACTAGTAGTCTCTTTGGCACACTTCTTTTCTATCTTTGGATCTATTTCAATATTACATCTGCGTGAGAGTGAACCCATTGTAGAATGCCCTTACTCTGTCGGTTTTCCAACAGTGGAGCCAATTTGGGCACTGTCGTTGGAAAACCAACAGTGTGTCTGACCCTTAATTGAGTGGGCTGACCAGGTGGACAGGGTACTCTCACATTTATGCTAGAGTAGCCTGTCCTCCAAGCTCTTAATCTGGCTCTTAGTTTCCATTGTCTTGTAGCTGAAGGTCCTCTGGACTGTAATAAAGGTGTTTTGTTTTTTTGCATCTGTATATTGCTAGAAACTATTGAAGTCCAAATGTTTGTTCATGTTGTGATTGCCTGTATGGCTTTGTGGGCTGTTTTTCTGGAAACAGGGCATTTTTAGATTTTCACAAAAGCAAAGAGGTTCTGCTCTCTCTTCAATGGTATGGACAAACTGTACATGGGTGCAGTCTGTGTAAAAGGAATAATTGAGTTTCTGGATGGGTCCTCTTTTTATAACAGCTAGCTGCTGGCTAGGGCTTTACTGTGGTTTGTAGAGCAGAATGTGGGGTCCATACTGTGCTTTGTAGAGGATTGTGAGTGATCCGAATATGACCAGTTACCAGGCTCCACTTGAGCCACTGCAGTGGTATTGGTGGTTCTTTTTAAGTTCTATTTTTCCAACTGTGTCCAGTACATTTTTAAGGGGCCTACAGAAATCATTATCAGTCAATTAAATTCTTATTCTATATTTATAGGTGTTGGACTTTGCTATTAATTGAAACAGCAGCTCCTTTGGTAGCGAGTTTGTAATAAACTGACTGCAATTACTTTGCTTTCTTGCAGTCCAATTGGATTTGTGTAAGAAATTAGGTTATTGGTTGAGAGAGGTGGAAACCCTACTCGGGGAATAACCACAATATTTGTCGAGGTGAAATACAAAAGTCACTAAATTAACCTTTGTTGGGGCGTGGCCAAGATGGCGGCGAGGTAGGACGCATTGAACTGAGCTCCTGCCCGCCGTCTGCCCTACCTGGCGCTCCCGGGCCCCCACGAAAAACGAAAATGGTCGGGGGTCCCTCCGGAATGCTTCCCCAAGGGGATCCTGCCCGCAGCCGCTGCAAGTAGCCGGCGCCTGCATCGCTCGAGGTTACATCGCAAGGACCGCGAGGGTGGCGGGCCTGCTCCTCCCCCGTCTGCACCACTTGGCGGCTTCGACAACGCAGTGGTTCTAACATACAGACCACCGAGGCCAGCAGCATTATACACAGCCGCCTGCCGGACAACCCGGACGACCCGCGGGTTGCCTAGAACACCGCCCGCCTGCCCGGAGCCACCGGATGCACCTAAGCCCGAGAGGGACCGGGTCTCACTAGGCCGCACGGATCCCCGGCCTCAATTTCTGCGCTGCCTACACAAACCACTGAGGCCGGTAGCGTTAAGCCCAGCCGCCTGCCAGACAGCCCGGAAGACTCGCGAGCTGCCTGGCACATCGCCCGCCTGCCTGGAGCCACCGGATGCGGACGGGCCCGGGAGGAGCCGGGAACCAGAGGGCCGCTCGCATCCACGGCCTCCATTCCTGAGCTGCCTGCCGGACCGGCGCTCCTCCCACGCCCGGGCCACAGATTTCCGCCGGAGCGCACACAACAGCGAGACCTGCTCCTGAGGGACTCTCACCCCCCCCGTGAGCACCCGGTAAGAACAAATATCCCGCGACTGAGTCGGGGGGGGGGGGGTGCCGTAGGATTTGGAGGGCGGAGCGCTTTTCCTTGGCGGAGAGCACTAGAAACGCCGCGGTTGGGGTGCGAGGAGCCCGGGCCCCGCAAGATGCACTTGGGGGCGCACGGCCCACCTGGGAGACCCTGACCAGTATGCCCTCACCGTGAAGGACCGGCCTGATCACTGGTAGAGCACGTGCCCTAGAACTGTGCCCCTTCCACACTGTATACTGCCCAGCTGCAGCGTCCGCCGGTGAAGGCCTCCACCCGCTCGCCGAGAGCGGCGAAGCCACCCTGCACTCTCCTCTGGAGGCCTGGCGCGCCTGAGGGCCCCTGCCTACACGGGGCCTCCATAGCATCCGGTCGTGCGGCCAACACGCTGGTCCCCAAGGGCGGCGCGAATACTACACACCCGGGGGGAAGCCCCCGCCTCACTCCCTTCGCCTAGCGTAACCTGCGGACCTGCACGCCAGCAAACCCCTGCCTGTGTCCCCCACTATCGCTGCCTCACCGGTGTCTCGGGCCTGGTCAACGATTCATCTGGGGGAGACATCTGACTATGTCCACTTCCAGGACGAAGAAGGTCAAGCCCCTGAAGGACATCTTTGGACGCTCACAATCCAACCCCAATATGGCGAGTACCGCTTCTGAAGTCACGGTCTCCAGTCAGACTGTCTCTGCCGGGGATGAACCCATCACGAAAGCTTTCTTGGAGTCCCTCTTTCTCACTCTCAGAGAGGATCTGCAGACGGTGAAAAAAGACCTTACTGCCGAGATCAAAGACATCCGCAGGGACATTGACGATATCGGAGAGCGGATGGCTGCATTAGAGGAAAAGAGCGACAATGTAGTGTCTGAGTCAACTGTCCTCCAACAAGAGGTGATTAGACTCCAGGATCAACATTTCGACATACAAACCCATCTGGAGGACTTGGAGAACCGGTCACGCAGACACAATATCCGGATCCGAGGGGTGAAATCTACGGGGGATACCAGTGATCTGTTCACATTTGCCAGGGGACTATTCCATCATATCCTGGGCGACTCCTTTGATGCTGAGATCAAACTAGACCAGGCACACAGAGTCGGACCGCCTCGAGCGAACAACGCCCCCCCAGCAGACATCCTCGTGTATGTCCAGGATTTTAGGACCAAGGAAGCCATCCTCACCAAGGCGAGATCAATGCATCCCATCTCTTTCCAGGAGCAATCTCCAGTGTTATTCCAAGACTTGGCTCTGATTACTCTCCAGCGACGTCGGCAATTCCGTCCTGTAACAGAACACCTTCGCCAACAAGGAATCCCATATTCCTGGGGACACCCCTTCAGACTCATATTCCGTCATAATGGCAAACTTCACCAACTCCGCTCACTTACGGAAACCTGCCGGCTCCTTGGCCTTACCCCACCATGCGATGAAAACGAGCAATGTAGCACAGCCTCTGGACCCGAGATCTCCCCGTCGGGATGGCGGCGACAGGGCCGGCGGAGACGCCTCCAGAAACCGAACAAGGCAGAAATAACTAGGAGTCAACAGGCAGCCCTTGCCTCCGCTGCGGACGCCCTGGCGGGAGCAGGATCTGGTGACAAGTGGACAGGGGTGCCCGACTTACTCGCACTTTCTTCTCTTTACCATGGGCGGGTGGGGCTGGGACCTCCATACTTGGCCACAACATGGACCCCATCTCAATGTTCTTCTGCTCATCCCGAGATGACGGACTTTTTCTCCTGATGCTGTTTTTTCTAAACGTTATAGTTTTAGCTCTAATATGGAGCCTTGTTCTTGGGGGGTCTTGGGTTTCCCCAATGTGCTTTCGATGTTTTTTGATACACGATTATGGTCCTCCTCTTGCCGCGACCCATTACTCTGTGGAAACATACAGCCCATGTCATCGCATCCATCTCCCCCACTTCTAGATGCCACATAATGCTCTCAAAATTCTCACCCTAAATGTGCGAGGATTGAATAATCCTATCAAACGCAGGGCCGTTCTTCACTACATGGAGCACTCCAAAGCTGACATATGCCTCCTGCAGGAGACCCACCTCCTCCCCAAAGACCACCATAGGATGAAATCCCGCATGTTTCCAACCCAGATGTTCTCGTCTAACACCACCAAGTCCGCTGGTGTTGCCATATTGGTTTCCCGATCCTTTCAGGGTAGGATGTTACAGAAGGAAGCCGAGATCAGAGGCCGACTGCTCACATATCAGTTCCTAGCGGGTGGGATGACATTCATAGCGGGGTCGGTGTATGCACCCAACGAGGGGCAAGACAAATTCCTCCATGACGTTCTCACAGACGCAACAGCCACATCAGAACGACGCCTACTCCTGGGGGGCGACTTAAACCTTGTCTTTGTCAACATCACTGACCGTTCCTGCCAGAGGACGGGCCAGACTGGCGCGCTCTCATCTGCTGGAAGGTCCCGACTACAAGAACTGGGGCTTATAGATCTTTGGCGACAGTTTCACCCTCACAGCCGTGCATATACTTTTTACTCAGGCGCGCACAAAACATACGCCAGGTTGGACTACCTTCTTAGCTCCGCCCCGCTACACACACTCGCGATTGACACTGAGATCTTGACGGCCTCTCTATCAGACCATTCCCCAGTTATAGCCACTTTCCAGCTCCCACCAACACAACAGCCCAACCGACACTGGCATTTGCGCGACACTCTCCTCCACCAAACCACCGTAGTAGACCAAATTCAGAAAGCCATTAAGAACTACCTTACCCTCAACGCCAACACCGATACTTCTCTAGCGACGCAGTGGGCGGCGCTCAAGGCGGTCATACGGGGGGAATTCATAGCCATCTCCACAGACAATAACCTTGAGCGCAACCGCAAGCGGGCCGAGCTCACTCAACGGGTTTCAGAACTTGAGCAAATGCACCAACGGACTGGTGCTTTCCGGGTCTGGCGCCAACTGTGCACAGAACGGAAACAGCTCGCAGCACTAGATCAGGACAGGGCTGAATTTGCAGGTCTCCGTCACTCATGCTACACAGGCGGCAACAGGTGTGGCCGCCTACTAGCTCACAAACTACGAGAAGCCAGGCAAAAGCAGGGAGTCCAGGCCATCTGCTCTGTCAGGGACGAACTCATTACAGAGGACTCTGCAATAGCTGAAGTCTTTCGAGACTTCTACGCTGGGCTGTATTCTAGTCAACTTTTGGACAACTCCCTTAGCGCCGATTATATAGCAGCCGCACACATGCCCTCTCTCACCCAGGCGCAAGCCGATCACTTAGACAGGGACATTAGGACAGAAGAAGTAATTGCAGCCATTTCACGCCTCAAATTGGGCAAGTCACCAGGGCCGGACGGCTACTCGGCAGCCTTCTATAAGACCTTCTGCACCCTGGTGGCTCCCCTATTGACAGGCTTATTCAACTCCTTTGCACAGTCCGGGGCTATTCCAGAAGAGATGCTTGAAGCGTCCATAGTAGTTATTCCGAAGCCCGGTAAAGACAGAACATCCTGCGGCGCATACAGGCCAATTTCACTACTGAATATAGGTATTAAACTTTATACCAGTATATTAGCATCTCGTCTAGCACCATATATGTCCCAGTTAGTCGAGCCGGATCAGGCGGGATTTATCCCACAGAGACAAACGAGCGATAACACTAAACGGGTCCTCCACTTAATCGAAAAGGCCTCACGCACCCAAGGAGAATACATGCTGCTGGCCATTGACGCGGAGAAGGCCTTTGACAGGGTGCACTAGCCCTACCTGGAACAAGTCCTCGCACAAGTAGGCATTGGTGAGAAATTGCGCACTCAGATCCTCAACTGTTATCGTTTCCCCAAGGCGACGGTCCGGGTTAACGGCTACACGTCCTCTCGCTTCTCCATTGGTAGGGGCACTAGACAGGGGTGCCCCCTTTCACCCCTTCTATTTGCACTCTACATGGAACCCCTGGCGTTATGGGTTAGGCGTCACCCCCTCATATCCGGGATTAAGTTTGGTGGAGACATACACACTATAAGCCTGTACGCGGATGACATCTTACTCTCCCTCTCAAACCCGATCCCTGCGTTACGATCCCTCTTCATTGAAATGCATAGCTTCGCCCAAGCTTCGGGGTTTAAGATTAATATGGACAAATCAGTAGCACTTAACATCTCTCTCTCTCCGCACACCTTAACTCACCTCCAAGAAGAGCACCCCATACAATGGTCAGCTTCTTCGATCCCGTACCTAGGGATCCAACTAGCTCCCTCCTTACAGGCCACAGCTGAAATTAACTATTCTCTACTCCACTCACATATACGCAAGGAGTTGGGCCAGTGGAAACACCATACCCTCTCCTGGCTTGGTAGGATCGCGGCAACTAAGATGACCATTCTCCCTCAGATCTTATACTTATTTCAGACCTTGCCCCTCCGCCCCCCCTCAGGCTGGATTCAACAGACCCAATCGGACCTTGCACAATTTATCTGGCAGGGCCGCAAGCCCCGGTTCAAACATGCGATAGCAATCCTCCCACCGGAGAAGGGGGGTCTAGGGGTGCCTGATCTCCAACTATATTTCTACGCCTCACAGTTAAGATATTTAGTGGAATGGCGCCGTCTGGAATCGGAGAAACACTGGCTGTTTCAAGATCAGGCCGTAGCCGCCACACCTCTTCAAGGCATACCATTCCTTTGTAAATCGCACAGACCGCCCAATCTCTACGCATCATATATCACAAGTACGACTTTGGAAGCCTGGGACCGCACTAACATAACCCATAGCCTGACCACCTTTCCTTCACCCCTTACCCCGCTATTTGATAACCCAGAATTCCAACCAGGCATGGGTGTGAAGACCTTTCCCGCTTGGCGCCTCACCGCATGTCGGTCACAAGGCCACCTCTTCGACTTGGAAGGGATTATTCCATTCCTGCAACTCAAGGCGGATTATTGCCTTGCCGAATCGGAATGCCTGCCTTAGGTACAGCTTCGTCACGGGGCACTCTACCCACACACCAAGCCTGAGGCCCAACGCTTCTTGACTCCTTACGGAAAATGGCTCATCACCCGCACATCCGATAAAAAAATCATCTCCGACCTTTATAAAATGTTATTGGCAACGAACACACACACATACAACGCCAGTCGAGCACGGTGGGAGCGAGACTTAGGCAGGACACTTGGCCACAAAGAATGGGAGGGTATATATCACAGGGCCCGACACTCGGCATACCACATGGGACTCACTGAGACGCTGACTAAAATAGCCACATATTGGTATTACACACCGGAACGCCTGCATCACTTTGACCCACGGCAGAGCGCCGACTGCTGGAGGGGCTGTGGGAAGGTGGGCACCCTGGTACATCTCTTATGGGACTGCCACTATATCCAATCATACTGGTCACAGGTGCTCGATGAAGTAGACACCCACTTGGAGACACAGCTTCCAAGATTTCCTGCATACATCCTCCTGGGACTACCCAACCCCTTAACATATCCGCTTAAATACCGGAGAGGCCGATTGATTGCCATTGCATTGGGCACAGCCATGCAGAACATCCTGACTCATTGGCGCACTCCCCAGCCTCCCACATTTACGGGATGGCTACAACGGCTTTGGCAGGTATTGGGTATGGAGAAACTAACCCTTACACTAGCTGGCAAGGGATCCGACTTCAAAGAACTTTGGCAGCCCTTTCTGACCCTCCTCACATCGGAGTTCCGTGAACTGGCATGTCCCAGATATCTCAGGCTCCTCCGCCTTTTGGATACACAACTCCCTACATCATGATGCCTCACAACAACATAAGCGACCACGCTGACTTCCATATTATTCCTTCCCCCCCCCATTTTTTTTTTTTGGTGGACGAGGAGGGGTGGGGGGAAGCAATGTTGGTTTTATGTTATTTGTTTTTCTTTTTCCCTTTTTCCCCTTCCTTTTCCTGTTTATCAGTTACCCGCTCCGCTCATCTTACCTTGGTGATGCTATTATCTAAGACACTTGTTGTTTGAATCGCACTGTTTACATGGAGCTGGGGGTCTTGTTTTTTATTGCTTGAAAACTTAATAAAAGATTTAAACTATAAATTAACCTTTGCTGAACCCTCTAGTAGCTTGGCACAAAGCAGTCAGGCTTAACTTAGAGGAAACGTGTAAAGTATTTATTGGGCACACAAACAGTAATAAAGGGAAACACAACATGAGAAAAACACCAAACAGATTTAGAAAAATTGAGTTAATTGTAGTAAATAAAATTATACCAGAATGACAAATATCCAATCTTTAGAACCGGAGATATTCAATTTTAACGCTTTAGGTAAAAATAGCCCGAAGCACCACTCGCGGTCATCTGGTCGTAAATCACAAGTTCAGACACACCCAGATGGAGCGCTGGTCGAATCCAGAGACCAGGATAGTCCTGCTGAAGAGTTATCTTCTGAGTCGGGCGCGAATGGTTCCGTTCACGGTGAAGGAAGCTGCGAGGAGCAGGTAGAGCGTTAGGAATAGTAGTCGCTGTAGCATGAAGAGCCGCCAAGGTGTAACAGGCTGTCGTTGCTGTGGTGAGAAGAGCATGTCGGGCGTCGTGGAATGTTGTTGCTGCAGCTTCGCATTGACGGTCACTGCAGGCTGTTGTTGCTGCAGCACGAAATGCGGCTCTTGCGTTGCCGGTCATCGCTGGTGGTCGCTGTAGCGATAAGAGCTGGTCTCACCAAAGTTTCTCTTTGGCAATCATCCCGGGCGGCCGAGTCTTGCCTCGAACTGGCCAGTTCACATTCGTGAGGAGCCCAAGCTTCAGGATTTTCACATTTTCTTTAGAAGTACATTCTGATGCCAGTCAAGGGTACAGGACCTGGGGAGGCACCTCTTGGTGATCAAGGACTCACTCCAGCAGAGGGCAGCAGAGCTCAGGCAGGTTCAATTGCAGCAGGTCACCGGGGCAGTTGGAGGTATGCTTCTGAAGCTTCTTGTGTCCCTGTAGCTCACACATGAGGTCAGCCAACTTACACTTGAAGTCCTTCTGTGTTAGCCTAGGATGAAGGTAAGCAGGTCCAGTCTTCCTTCTCAGACAGCAAGGCAGTCCTCAAGCAGCAGGACAGTCCTTTTTTTTGTTTTTATTTTTTATTATTTTAATATACAGAACACAAAAAAAGACAAACAATATGCTCACAGTTCAATCAAATACGACGTGTAGAGTTCATTAACACGATTATACAGTGCGTTGGAAAATTAAGGACATATTCATATACATTGCTTTTGCCGAATCATCACTTGTAAACATATCATAGTGTACATATATTGGTGAGGAACTGAAACGACCAAATATCATATAATCGATTTTACCTGCATATCAATCTCCACATTTGGATCAACATGGCTGTTGTCTGCCTTGTCTGAAGACGCCCCCTCAGGCTCTCCTGTCTCTTTGCCAATTAGATAATGCTGAAACAGGCTCCAAAAGCTTTTGGGGCGGTTCTGTGGAGGTAGAAATTCGTTGTAAACCTCAGAGTGGGTGTTACAATACAACATATCCGCCGACCAATCCTCTATTCTTAGAGGAGGGCCTTTAGCCCACCGCATGGCAACGTGCCTCTTGGCCAGCATCAGGCCAATTGCGACCAGACGCACGCTTTTGGCAATTCTTTTGTCATACCCCAGCAACGCAACAAACGGGTCAGGGTCCATAGGAAGACCAGTTATATCATGAAGGGAATACCTTACACCAGATTTCCTGAATTTTGGGGCAGGACCAGGCCGCATGCAGGAACCCAGCCTCAGGCTCCGAACAACGAGTGCAGGATGCAGAATCTCTTAAACCATATCTAAATAGTCTAGCTGGCGTATAGTAAACCCTATTCAAATATTTGAAATGGAGCAGGCGGTGTCTGCCATTCAGAGATACTTGCCTAGTCATCTTGCAACAGTAGCTCCAAACATCATCGTCTATTATATGACCCAGATCCTTTTGCCAATCAAGGTGCGCCTTAAGCAGTGATGTGCGCCTGAGATCTTGCACCAAGCCGTAAATGCTAGAGACCAATTTAGTAGGGGAGGGGGGATCGGATAACATGAGAGCATCAAGACCTCAGCCGGTTCTTGAAGATCTTCACCCAGTATGTCTAGGAAAGCGTGCCTCATTCAATAATACTGGAATTGAACTAATGGGGTATGAACCTGACCCTCCGCCAGGATTTCCTCCCAGCTGCGTAACACCCCATCTTTGAACAAATCTCCCACCGTGGTATGGCCTAACTTATGCAAGGCAGAAAGGACCTCCCTCTCTCTCCCAGAAGGCAACCAGGAACACCATTCCAACGGGGTAAGTGGCGAGTACAGGAGTGCACCCCCTTGCCTGTCTAGTAAATTCCGCCAGGCGTGAGTAGTAGCATTGAGGGAGTCGAGAGTGCTATGCTTTCTTAGCGGGATATTAAATAGTGCTTGCGGGAGAGTGGTCGGGCCGGCCGCAACTTTCTCTATATGTAAGTGTGGAATAGAGGTCGAACCATGTATCCAAGCATGGGCGTGAATGCATTGAGCTGTCCTGTAATATAAGTCTAGGTCTGGGGCATTGAGGCCGCCCATTGAATATGGCAGAGTAAGTGTCTCCCACTTTACCCTGGGTTGTTTCCCAGCGCAGGCCAACTTAATTAGTAGAGATCTTAGTGTGACAAGCATATGCGCTGGAATAAGCATGGGAATGTTTTGAAACAAAAAAGAGGCACCTAGGAAGAATAATCATTTTCATTAAGGAGATTCTGCCCATCGAGCAGAGAGGGAGCTTAACCCATCTAGTTATGTTATCTTCTAGTCTACCTAGAGCCCTCCCATAATTATCCATCAGTACAATGGCAGGATCCGTGTGTACTTGAATTCCCAAATAGCGAACCGACTCCGTGGGCCACTGCAAGGGGAACTCCATAGCTACTGGATTAGTAACTGGGGTCAGCGGAAATATTAAGGATTTAGTCAGTTGATTTTGAGACTCGAAAGCCTACCAAAACTGACCACCTCCTCTAGGATAGGAGTAAGGTGTCTTTCAGGGTCCCGAATATACAAAAGCATGTCATTGGCGTAAGCCGATGCAATGAGATTATATCCGGGAACAGCAAACCCCTATGACTTTGATACTCCCTTAAGGTGCAAAAGAGGGGTTCTGCTACAAGGGCATACAGCAGGGGGGACAGAGGACAGCCCTGGCTGGTGCCATGGGAAATGGCAATTAACGACGTGACAAGGTTCCCTGATCTAATTCTGGCAACCGGGTATTCATAAAGCACCTGCACTAATTGAATGAAGATCTCACCCGCACCAATGCGATGCAAGACTGCCTCCATAAAGGACCATTCTACTGAATCAAACGCTTTCTCTGCGTCTAGGAAGATAGCAGCGGCTTTGATTTTTAGGGTTTATAGTTTGAATAGCGCCAAAGACCGTTCGGAGGTTGTAAGTGAGATTGCGGCCGGGGACGAAACCAGCCTGCTCCTAACCGACCACCAGCGGGATTAAAGGAGCTAACCGGTTGGCAAAAACTTTAGCAAAAATCTTTGTATCGACATCTAAAAGTGATAGGGGACGGTAGGAAGAGCACTGACTAGGAGATTTCCCCGGTTTCAGGAGGGTGGCAATCATAGCCTCTCTCATCGATGGAGGCATAATTTTATTTGCCGCCATCTCTTCAAATAGAGTAACTAAATGAGGAAAAAGAAGGTCTTCGTACGCTTTATAGAAGGCGACCGTTAAACCATCAACTCGAGGAGCAGACTCAGCTTTCATTATTTTTAGTGCAACACAGATTTCTATAGGATCCAAAGGGGCCATGAGGTGTTCTCTGTGAGAATCCGTTAGCCAAGTCATTTGGATATGGGACAGATATTCCTCCGTAGCTGAGTCATTCTGTATTAAACGGGATCTATATAGGTCTGCATAATACTCAGCAAATCTACTCGCAATCCCTGCTGCGTCCTGCACCAAGTTACCATCCTTTTCTTTAATTTCAACAGCAATGTTGGCTACCCATCTAGCACGTTGCAGGCGAGCGAGCACGGCTCCCGGGCGTTCACCTCTCCATATTTGCGAGCTGTAGCGTATTTACCCATATGCTTAACCTCAATGTCAGCTGCGTCATGGAACTCCTCCAGGGAGTGTTTCATGTCTTCTAAGTACTTGGGGTCTCCTGACCTGAGGTGAGCATGTTCTAGTTTCGCTATTTTTCCAACCTCACAAGTCTGTCCCAAATGGAGGGAAGAACCCCTGCATGTTTCGAAATGACCACACCTCGAATGAAGACTTTAAACGCCTCCCAGACGGTACAGAACGAGGAGACTGACCCTATATTATTTGCAAAATATTGTTCAATAGCTGTGGCAACCTCTGCTCGGAACACTGGGTCTAGGAGCGAATAAGGGGTAAACCGCCATGTAAAAGGGGGGACTCGACATGAATCCAAGCTCAGCTCTAACTGGACCGGGGAATGGTCGGGGAACGTTCGTGAAAACGGCTCACAAGCAGAAACCTGGGGAAGTAAACCGTTGGATACCAACCAGAAATCGATTCTAGTGTGAGTGTCATGAGGGGCAGAATAATGTGTTTATCCCTGATCGGTAGCGGCCCTTTGCCGCCAAACGTCCAGCAAACCCAACTGTTCCATAATATCAGCGATCGCACGTGCCGCTGGGTACCTGGGGATCCCTTTAGAGCAATCACATGTCGGATCTAGTATACAATTAAAGTCCCCGCCCCAGATTGGTGGGAGATCAGAGACTTTCAGTGAATGAGATGCCAATGTATGGAAAAATTGTGGATCATCATGATTGGGGCCATAGATGTTCACTAAACACGCCTTGAATCCATCTTTATGACATGTAGAGATTGTAAACCTACCGTTAGGGTCAGCGATCATCTCCTGCAACGTAATGCCCGATCTAGGGTTCACCCAAGTCAAGACCCCTCTAGCATGGGAGGTAAAGCCCACAAAACAGCCTTGCCCCTGTAGATATTTAGGAGATAACATGGAATTCCCAGTGGCTAGGTGAGTTTCCTGTATGAAGGCTATGTCAATTTGATGTCTTTTCAGGTACGCCATCACCTTACATAGTTTTCTATGGTCGTTCAGACCTCGGACGCTCCACGTCAATAGTCTAATTTTACCAGCCATTCTTGGCGCAACTTTGGCAATGATCTTTTACTATGGATAACATGTGTTCCTAGTGTGAGCTCAACTAATAATCCTGTGTAACATACAATAAAAACATTCCCAGAAAACCCACCCCCTCCCACGCTATGCCTTCCCCAATCAAGCATAGACGACCCAGCACCCACCCGCCCCTTACCAAACAATCTCACCCAAAGGGCTAAACAAACAGCAAACCTCAAAATACAGTGTGAGTAACACGTGGGGGCAGATGTTACCGGCATAACTGCATGCTTGACATTAACGCCCGATCTTCAACACATTAGAAACGCTTCCTACCTTGAAAGTATATGCAGCTATCTACACAACTAATGAATGGTAAACCCTCCACCCTACTACTCAAGCCCTGAGCGGAGATTGCGAGCCATCAAAATTGTTTGCTCCGGGGGGAAAAAGCAAATCTACCTACTAGAACATAGCCCCGGTGATCTATACTATGTTGGAAATTAGTGGAGCAAGGCAACAAACAATCTAAATAAAGCAACCAACAGCAAAAATTCCCTCCTGTCAGCCCCACCCAAAAAAAAATTGGAAATTAGGAACCTTGAAGTCGGGCTACATCCCACAATGTCCCACCATACCCAGTGTCATAGTATGTCTAACTGGACAGGTCCCATCTTGCGTGTTCTTTACAGGTCGAAACGCCAGATAGATGAGAGGCCATCACTCCGGAGATCAAGAAAAGTGGATAATTATCCTCGCCTACAATTCCTCTGTCTCTGAGTTATCATCGCGATGTGCCCGCGAGGGTCCCGGGGAATATGAGCTTTTCCGTCGATTTGTATCTTAAGTTTGGCGGGATACATCATATTATAGGTAAGATTGAGGTCTCACAGTTTACGTTTCACTGGAAGAAATTGTCGTCTCTCCTCCTGCACCTGCTGTGTGAAGTCAGGATAGAGAGAAACTTCCATGTTTTCATAGCGGAGCGATTGCAGTTCTCTGGCTTTCCGAAGTGCAGCATCCCTGTCCCTGTAGTTGAGCACCCTCACGATGATGGGATGCAGCGGGGCTCCCGGCACTGGCCTGGGGGCTAAGGAACGGTGTGCCCTTTCCACAATGAAAATGTCAGAGAACGTATCCTTACCCAGCAAGGCAACCAGCAGCTGCTCGACGTAGAGCTCCATGTTCGTAATGTTTGTGAACTCTGCAATGCCTACGATACGGATATTATTTCTCCTTGAGTGCGCTTCTAGGTCTTCAGCTTTAGCTTGAATGAGGTGCAAAGCTTTATCCATCTTCGTGATTGCGTGTGTGTTAGAGCTAAGCGCGTCCTCAGCGTCAGATACTCTCTTTTCGACTGTGTCCAGGCGCGCCGTGCGTTTGTCCAGCCGCTGAGACATTCTGTCTATTCGGAACCTGAGAGCGTCAATTTTCCCATCAATCTTGGTGAGACTGCGCTGCATTTGCGAGAGGGTTTGTTTCAAGTCTGGGTCTGCGGGGGCGTCTCCCAGCTCCGACCCCGACTCCGAGGCATTTTTATCAGCTTCTATTTGTCTGGTGGTCCTGCGCGGCTCAAAGGGGAGCCTGTATTGGTATTTGCCAGTTTTCCCCATCCTGATGAGTATCTTGGGATCCTGTTCCAGCCAAACCCGCCAGGCGCACCTGGCCGGAAGGAGTGGATAGCACACGCTGCTAAATCACCGGCCGCACCAGTCAGTGTGTCCCCCGGCAAGCGCCGCACCCCAAACGCCGCTATCGAATTCCCTGCGGGTGTATTATTTAGGGCGCACCAGGGTGCAACAGCTGCGAACCAGACAGAGCGCACCGGGCAGTCAATGTTTGCTCTCACGAATAGTTTTGAGGCGGCTTACTCCAAGGGGCCGAGGGTTCCAGCCCGTGACTGCAGCACAAAGTCCAGGTTGGTAGCAAGTACTGAGACTGAGTTGGGGAGCAGGAGTAGTGAATTTAACAGCCAGGGTCACTTGAGGGCAAACTGTAAACCGGGCATTCCACAAGCAGCGCACGAACCGCTTCACCTGTGGGTCGCTTTAATTGTCGCCTTTAAATCGCTGTGTTCCCATACCAGAATGACGGGAGCCTCAAACGCAGCAGGATCCCAGTGCCAGACTCGCAAGTCAGTTAAAGCTCCATGCAGGGAGAATAAGTAAATGTCGTAAGCCCCACTCCACGGGCGCTGCAGTGATGGATAAAGGGAGTCCCGGGCCCCAGACTTTGTTCCAGAGGGGCAGTCCAACCACACAGTAGGCCCCAGCAGGATCCGCAAGCCAGGCAGTATGCGCTGCCACAACAGACAGGGGAGATCCGCAGGCCCCCAGTAGGCACCGCGCGGCCTTCCCCCCCCCCTGGCTGAGTCTTACCTCAGGGGGCAGACCGGAGCCGCAGCGAGTCACACGTGCAGGTCCTGGGAGCCTCCTAAGCCTCGGAGCAGGCCCTCCGGAGGTCCTCTTCAGCCGCCCAGCTCAAATATCATCGGGGCTCGTCTGCTGCCACCGTACAGCAACCGGAGGCCAGCGAGTCACTCCCCGGATCTGCCGCAGCACGCCCTCCGCACCAGCAGCGCGAACCGCAGTGACGGCAGGGCCCAGGCCGCACTTCAACCCGCAGACAGCAAGTTCGTCAATTGGCCTTACACAGAAGTTTTCGCAGACTTCTCAGGCAGCAGACTCTGCCCACGGCCCCAACACGTCTCGCCGGGTGGAGGTAGGTTAATTCAGGGCGTTGATTAAGCAGAATCATTAAGGATAGATAATCGGGCTTGTGGAGCTAAGCTAGTTTGCGCCCATCTTTAGGCCAGGCAAGCTCCGCCCCCCAGGACAGTCCTTATTCTGTGAATCCCACAGGTCCTGGAGTGTTCTAAAGAATGGCTCTGGATGGCCAACACATTTACCTGGTGCCAGCCCTTGTGTGGGGGTCTTACAGTTCTACTCCCAAAACAGTTTCTGGAAAGTTATTCCCCTTCCCCTGTCAAGGTTCCAAACTGTCTGGGTGACAAAAGGCAAGGAGTCCTGGTGTCAGATTCCTTTGAGTGGGTAAGAGGCAAAGCCCTTTGAACTGCAAGTGGGTCAAGTACAGTTCCTACCCAGTCATCCTGTCAGGGTGGCCCATCCTTTCCACACCTTAGACACCTGTGTGTCACTGTCTGAAAAGAATACATAAGCCTCAACAGCAGAGCCATTCACAGTCATGTGACCCAGGACACTGACAAAAGGCACAAATGGTCTCAACAAGAAAATGCCTTCTTTATAAAAGTGGTATTTTCAGAATTGCAACTTAAAATCCGACTTCACCATTAAAGAGGGTCTTAAATTAAAATTCATTTGAGTGTAAACTGCATATTTCTGTCTGCTTTTCCCAAAGTTATCGCTTATTAGATGTAATAAGTTAACCGAGTATTTGTCAGTGGTAGAGATAGGCCTTACAACATTGAAAAGGTTCTTTAGGATTTTTTCACTGTTACGGCATGTAAAACTTAAGCACACATGTCCTACTCTTTAAATACAAGCCACCCTGCTATATGAGCCTTTAGGGCCTAATTTAAGGGTGACTTATATGTATTAAAAGGTAATATTTAGGCCTGTCAAAAGATTTATTTTGCTAGGCTGAAATAGAAGTTTAAAACTGCACTACAGGCTGGCACTATTTGGCACTGCAGGGACAAGCCTGATATCTGTTCTCAAAGGCTACTTTTAGTGGGTGGCACAATGAGTGCTGCAGACCCACTAGCAGCATTTCATTTACAGGCCCTGTGTACATGTAGTACAATTTACTTGGGTCTTACAGTAAATTAAATGTGCCTATTGGGTGTAGTCCAATTTTACCATGTTTAAGGCGAGAGCACAAGCAATTTAACACTGATTAGCAGTAGTAAAGTGCACAAAGGCCTAAAGCCAACAGAAATGATTTCAGTAAAACAGGAGTGAAGGCAAAAGGTTTGTGAATACCACGCCAAGGATGTCCGGTCTAACAATTTGTGTTTGTGCATCATTGGTATTTTGCCAGTTTGACTCAAACCACAGCTTAATTACCTGGAAAATATGGTGAATATTTGTAATGTTTTTGTTTGGTTAACATGTGAATGTTTTGTATATAGATTTAAGAAAAAGTGAGGTAGTTTAGCTGCAGTTGGCTTAGTGGGCTGAGACTCTGTACCATAATTAATTTATGTTTTAAGCGAGTTTGCATTGTAGAAAGAAGTGGAATAGGTTGCCAAGGACATTTTATGTTGTCAGGACATGCTTCCTGCCCTGAGTTTTCCTTTAGAAAATCTTGATTTACAGTGACTTTGTCCTTCTGATGGATACTTTTAAACACAGATTTCTTATCATGTGATTATGCCCCAGATGGAGACTTCAGGGCAGTACCCATATGTGCCGGTTGGTGGTGTCATGTGGCTCCACACTGCCGTCGTTCTGCTCCAGAAGTGACAAGCGGAGCTACATATAAGCACCACCCATGCTCGCTGATGTCGGTTCCTATCTTTCCGCACTTTCAGACGTACATCTCGGACTCCTCCTTCATTGTTTGACGATTGTTTTTCCTAATTTGTAACTGTGCATGGGGTGTCCTCTCCCTGAACAATAGTATTTAAGCTGTGTACGACTTTTGCAAACAGTTGTCTGTGACACATCCTCGTGAGGTATGTCTGTGGTGTCCGGGATGGAAACATGACTCCAGGACCTGCGACTACTGCTCCCAGATGAACCCAAAGGCCATGCAGTACCGCCAGGCAAACCCTTATGTCACCAAACACTGAAAGACTCCATGGCGTGATCTGTTGAAGTTGAAAGGAAGGTCCCGTTCCCCCTCCCGAAGTCGTTCCACAGCAGATCTTTGCTGCAATTAGTCATTGGGTAGGTTTTAAGAAGAAACACAAGAAGTCCAAGAGGGACTCTGCCTTTCCCACCATTCATGAACTCCAGAGGTGCAAGGGCATCAGTGTGCCTCCTGGTCCCGCTCTCAATCTGCCTCGGAGCTGATTCCGAACCTGGTCCTGATGCACCCCGAATATCTGGGTCCTTTGGCAATGCTGCAGCAGGTTTAGACCTTTCATGAGGCCATGCTGCATATCTTCCTCACTTTACTGGTTCCCTCTGGCTCCCCTTAGAGCCCCAAAGATTCACAAGAACCTCCAGTCGGACTTCCACTGGCAGGTCCTGTTGTGTAGTTCCTATAAACCTATATAGGATCTGCGCGTTCAGACCACATACACTGTAGGATTGGTGTCCAGACTGGTTCTAAACACCCCCACTGGGTATGTTAGCCTGTATACCAGCTAGCTCACAGTGCCACTAGAAACCCCTCTTACCAAGGAGAGAATAGTTCTTGGCAACGATCGAACATGACCACCCTGATCCCTCAGGATCGTGGAAACAGTGCGATACTTTTCGCTCAGTCACTCGTGCTCACTTTGTCTCAGAGAGATGCACAGAATAAACAGTGGAGACATTTTTCAATAAGCATTTATTGAACCGGCGTCATACTAGTGTAAAATAGGTGTGCTGAAACAACCATTAGAAAGAAACAGATATAAATGATTAGAAGCACTAACAGAGTAAAATGATGGTAGATTTCTACCATTGTGCTAAAACAATGAATACAGGCAAGTATATAAAATACATGACAGTAGTAAATGCGTACTCCTACGATGCGACCCTAACTAGATTTACCGAAGTGTACCTAGTATGTATGTAGGTGTAAAGCCAAGAATCCCTCTAAGATGAAGTCAATCCCATTACCTGTGGGACCCCGTCTTGGTCTCGAGATGGACACCCTGCAAGGGATGTCAGACCACTGCGAGCTGGAGTGTCTGCGTGCAGGAACCTCAGAGGCTCGCGTCAGTGTGTCAGCATGGAAGCCCTTTTCTCCTCTGACTACCTCAGCAAGATATGGTGTTTATATACCCAAAGTGATACCCTCAGGCGTTCTACCTTGCTGTGTCATGTCGGACTTAGGATGACGGAAGGAATGACCCTTATACATAGTTATTATGCAGGAGATGGTAGTCCTGCTGAGTTTCCAAGAATCCTCATGCATAATGGATGAGGCTATTTTTCAGGGAAAACCCTGCGTCCTGTAGGCAATACCGTAACTAGGTAAAAGGTCAGTCCCAAGAACTGTTATGTAGTGTAATGGTAGGGGAGAATATAGGTGAAAGGTTAGGTGACTACCTGAACCTATATGAAACATAACACCCACTCCTCATCCGACTAAATGACATACTAAAATTTCAACGTACTTCTAGGCATTTGTACGAAAACAACTAATTAGTTCAAAAAGTTTGTGCGTTTAAAACATATTTTAAAAAAAATTTTTTATCCTAAAATCGTATTTTAAGCGGTAGAAGTTTTACTAAATTATGTTCGGAAATATAGTTTGAACAACTACGAGTTACTGAAAGCCATGCAGTTTAACAAAAGTTTCTGTTTGTTGAAAATTCCAAATTTGGATGTTTTTGAAAAAGCCAAATTTTCCACGATGAGCCAAATGTTTGTGTCCTGGCTGGGAGACGCAACATCACTGTTGCCTGCAATCGCAGACGACGGTCCCTGCAACACCTCGCAGATCAGGTCAATCGAGCACAGATGTTCCTCCGTATTCTCCACAGCCGCTGCTGGGGATGCCTGTGTGACAACCAAGGCCTGAGCATTTGTTGAGGAGCCGGTATCCGTTCCAACAGGAGCTGAAGCATCTGTGGTGGCTCTAAGAATGCAGACATCAACATTGGAATACACTGAGGACCTTGCAGAACATGGGCCATTATCGGGTCCACTAAAGCATCAACGTCCGGTGCCGCCACAGATGGAAGTGTTAGATAGAGGTCCAATACTCATTCTTGTCCGCAGAACAGGCATCGGAGGACAGGCAGAATACAGTCGATCCAGACTTGCCTAAATGATAGGAACCAAGATTCACTTAGTTTGCGAAGGCGAGGTGTGCCCAGATGGAGTATTGTGCGATTACGGTATCGGTGCTTCAAGTGCGTTTTTTCCATCTCCTTGGTGACTGGGACGTCCATTGCGTAGCAGAAAATGACAATCAGGATACCTGCTATTAGGAACAGGATCAGCGGAAGCCCTCCACAAATGCTTCAGAATACGGAGTGTATGAAGTTGGGAATAACTCAGAGGATTGTCTGAAAGGTGTTTAACAGTCCAGAACCTATGGTCTTAAATAGGTGTACTATACCCATCATATCAGACATGTTAAAGATACGTTGTACCATTTCTGTGAAATGGAAAGGCCAGTTTGTTCGTACTAGTGCCTGTATCTCAGCTGAGGACCTCGCAACCTGGAGATTATAAGTTTCTCGGGCGGAGGTTAAGGGCACGGTTTGCTGTAAAATCATGGCTTTCATTCGGCTCAGAGTATCAAACCGTATAATGGAAACATTCAACGAAGGCCATAACGGCACCTCCCTGACTGAATGGGTCGGTGGAAACAATACTTGCATACAGCAAGTAACCCTGGAGCTTACAGTGACAAGATATGCGATACCCGGGAGCATCCCACAACAACCTTGATCATTCAGCATCAAGTAACTCCCATTTGAAAGTAACTTGAACACCGGATTAATCACGACAGCTGGGGACCCTTTGAAGCGACAGGGTAAGTTAGCAACTGAACCATTACAGGCCCAGTGAAGCATGATATCCTGGCATATGAGAGATCCACTTAAAGATTTCTCGCAGTTTGTACAGCTAAGAAGTACTTCCATGTCCCCATTCCTGCATCGAAATCTTAATGGCAATTCCCAAGATTCCTTGATGAATTCCCTACCCATCGCTTCATATCTGCCTGCCTGTCGTTGTTCTAGGCAATACTGAAACTGGCAAGTTGTGACCGGTAATGTTATATGGCCATGGATTAACCATTCTGTGTATGGTGACTCTGCCACAGTAAAAGGTAACTTGTCTAGTTTTTCAATACGCAGCATTGTATATTTTGCTCCCCTTTGTGCCATCGTTCTCTGCTTCTCAGTTAGATTGTATGCAGAAAATAGGGACGTACTGTTGATAAATCGCCAAGGCACATAACCAGCGCGCAATGATTTCAGCGTCCAGCTTAATAACATAATAGAACGTAGTTGAGATTGTCCGTGTTGTAGTATAGACAAGTCCTGTTCTAGTATATCTATAGCAGAATACACACTGTTGCCCAGTGAATAAATTCTGGATGTTAATGTAGTCATACCATTGTCAACTACAGCTAACGCCTTTTCTCGGTTAATTTGATCTATTTCACGTAGTCTCTCCGCAGCTTCTTGTTGAGAGATCTTCCAGATTTCATTATAGACAGCGTATAAAAAACGTTTCTGACGAGGCTTTCGGGGACCTAATAAAAAATCCCGTAGATCCACCTCATCCGAGAGTAAGGATAAGTGATGTTTCACCTGGAACAGGGTTGAGGTTTTTAGCCAATCGAGGCACAATTGCCCAACACTGTATGATGTCACCACCCCCAGATGTTCTCCTTGTACATAGCGTTGGTCCGGTGTATGGATACTAAACCCCTCGGTTGTGCCCCTGAATCTTGGTTGACATTTGTTTGTGTCTGTGGGCAAAACTAACCATCCCTTCCAATTGGGGTCTGAAGTATTGTACTGTATGATGTCATCTACTGTATCCCCTCCACATGATGTAAAGTTTTGCCACCCCTCAAAGTGTGATGGTGTTGGAAACTGAGGTGTGTTCAAATCCTTGTTCTTGGCTAGTCCAAGACAGGAAGTCTGTTGCTCAGTGTCATTCAGAAATATTATCTGCTGTGGAATGAGGCACGCGCAAAATAGTGCTTCTGTTCCCTGTACCTGCCATTCCTTTGAACCCCAGACTGATTTTATGTCTATAGTGTCCTTCCATAAGTCGAAACCCTGTTCAGACAGTTGGGAAATAAAGGATGCAGAATAAATCTGTTTGGTGTTAGTCAGCATATTTTTCTGTGCAGGTGTAGGTGCAACATTATAGTAATAAGAGGTCGAGTCAGAAGTGTTAAACCCTGAAAAATATGAAAATTTCTGTGCAAACGTTTTCGAACTACCTTTTGGTGGTGTTGGGCAATGTTCCCATTGGTGGTATGTGAAAACATTTTGTGGGATACTGGATTTGTGTTAACATTAATGACCATAATGATGGCAACAGTACATAGTGTCAAAATCAGATTTGTCCTCTAACGTTTCGGTGCTTGAAAATGCAGCAGTTTGTTCTAAATCAGACAACATATTATTTACAGTTTCAAAATCCCAATCATCAGAAAATGTACTGGAGATAATGATATCATTTAGAGAAATTTTAAATAAATGCGGTATTTTCAAAAGTTCAGTGGGACCAAATACATCATAATCAACCTTGTCCTAAACTATACCATCGGGAATTGGAACAGCTGTAATGTTCATGAAAAACAAGTCTCTTTGTTCACGATGAGATGATGTATGAGGTTTCAGGACCAAGTTCACTTTGGAAACTGCAAAGCGTTCTGGGAGATAATTTCCATTCATGAGTAAGCAAAAAACAGTCACTAGGCTAATCCAGAAAAGAAAAAACAATATTCAGGTTATTATCCAGAGCTGGAGCCAAGTTGATACTAAGTAAGTCTTTTTCAGAAAAGTGTAGAAATCACGAATTTGTTGCTTATGGGAAACTGGAGCTGGCGTCCTCTCAGGTTCACTGGGATCAGGAGAGAAGGTATCAAAATCGATGAAGTAGCCAGACGCAGTCCGATCTATTTTTGGTAGCTCAGCAGGTTTTGTTGAACTTGCAGGTGTCTCTTGGCGAGCAAATTAATGTAGACATCGGTGTTAGGCCGAATTGATATTTGCCTTTCATTTGTGTTTTGAAGCTCTGTTTCAAGAGGAACAAGTTCCATTTCATTGTTGGAAATTCCATCATTTTGTAGTGGCGACTCTTCAAATGTTATGAGTCTTTCTGTCTGAACTTCCTGTATGGTAGCGAGAGGAGATCGTCGGCTACCCAGAAGCCCACGAGGCCTACAATTCAGTATCGGCCACATAGTGTGGTTTGATCACATCAATGGAGACGAATCTCTTTTCTTTTTTTCCGGCAAGATGCGGAAGAACTACTGTTCTTGTTCCTTAGATAGCCAGGACAGGTACAGGCTTTCTGTATGATGGCCCAAATTCTCTCTTGTCCTCGATCTTTTCTCTGACCAGATCCCTGACTTGTGGGATCCAGACAGGTCTTGCCGTAACTGATTTGACTTCCCCAGTTGCTTAGTAGGGCCCGGGATTCATTCAGATCCTGTAAAACAGCCAAACATTTATTGATGTCAAATGGTTTTTTATCCGCCATTGTGCTTTCATAATCGAGATCAGGTACCCACATTCTCGTCCCAAATAGGACCTCGTAAGGAGTGACACATACTAGGGAACTTCCTGGCCTGTTATTAAGGGCTCGTTGGATCTCGTATAAGTGATTGACCCAACTACCACCCGAACCTAACACTCTTGCTGTTAAAGATTGCTTTAAGTCCCGGTTTTTCCTCTCCACGACCGAATTTCCCTCAGGATGGTACGGAGGGCTTCCTTGTAAGCCCTGCAGCTAAACGCGGGGCCACGGTCAGAATGTAACGTGCCAACTGCGTATGTCCCTATAAAGATTCGCAAATATTTTATAACAGTTCGAGCGTCAGCCGAGCGCTGAGGCCATAGGAATCTAGAGCATGAATCCACTGCCACTAAGATATACTTGTAAGCCCCATCCAAATGTAGGGGACCACAGTGGTCCAAATAGACACACGCGAGTGGTCTGTCTGATATTAGTAAAGGTGTCTGCACTGGACGTGCTATGGTGGAACCCTTCATCTGCTTTTAGATGTCGCAGTTCAGGACAAAATTCTTTCTGTTTAGTTATCCCTGGCCACCAATAGCGCTGTTTCAATAATGAAACAGTCGCAGTAATCCCTGCATGTGCAGAACCTAGACCCTCGTGTGCAGCTAGTATTAAGCCTAATCTGCGATCCATGTTTGGTATTACTCTATCCCCCACTCCTGGAATTTGAGCGTACGGAATGTTGTTTGCATCTAACTTGTAGGAGTACTTGAGTGGAAAACCTTTCGGTAAGGCTTGGCTGTTTTTGCGTGAAGCAATGACAGCTACCATTATCTGTCCGTCTATTCTCGTTTTTGAACTAGTAATTGCAGCTACGGCAGCAGTTCGTACTGCCCCCTTCGCGGCTTCATCGGCCAATGAATTCCCTTCAACGTGAACGCCATCACATTGGTTACTCAGCGTGTGTATCACGTGAGCTCTTGGTAGTTCGTTTTTCAACTCAGCTACCTGTTCCCATAGCATTTTATGCTTAATTGTGCCACCTTTTGAGTCTGTAAACCCATTTTGACCCCAGTAGTGTAGATATTCGTTGTATAACTGGACACAGTAAAAAGAATCGCACACAATCAGTGTGGGGAATTCTCAATACGTATTTATAAGTGCCAGTAATAGTGCTTTTAGTTCTGCTAGCTGTGCCGTGCAGTCTCCCAGAGACTGTGTCTTCATATCGCTAGGATGGAACTTACCGTCCTGCATACGGCCTTTTACAATCGCACAAACGGCACTGTATTGTTGTTTACTTCCTACGGCCGGCGGAGCAGATCCGTCAGTGTAAATGGTATATTCGTACTGATCTAGAGGCATTATTTCATTTGGTAGAGGATTTTCTTTTTCATATTGCAGGAATATTTGTGTTTTTAGACTAGGGTCATATCTGTATTCTACATCCGTTGCAGTGAGAGAATTAGCCCATTGTATCCATCTTGGATGTAAGGCTTTACCTTTAGGAACGCTTGCCTTTGTAGCAGCCTCTAAGGCTGGTACCGGAGTTACGACAATTATTCGTTTCCCCTGGGCCAGTGCTCTTTCTCTTACCACAGCGGTCTGTACTGCTGTCAGTATTTTTTCTGTAGAAGCAAAGCGCATTTCAGCGTTTGTGTACAAGTGTGATTTGTATGCTATGGGTACAGTTTCTCCTTCATTGAAAGGTTAGGTAAGTGTACTTGGATTGACCCGCTATAACACGGATCACCAGATTGCGGACATTTACGCGTGTCTGCAAGTGTTTTGAAGCTATCATGTCAGCTTGTAGGGAACAAAGGATATCTGTGTGTTCCTGTATCCAATGCCTAACTGAAAAATCTGATCTTATTAAGTCGTAGAAAGGTTTTACTTTTTCTGTGTAATCTAAAATGTATGTTCTGCCAAAATTTAAAAATCCCAATATGGATTGTGAGTTTTTCAGCAATTTAGGAGGTTGGAGCAGTGCACACTTTTCTAAAAAGTTAGCTGGCAGGCTTTTCCCTTCACTTGATAACTCGTACCCCCAAAATAGGACATTGAGGTGGGCTATTTTTGATTTTTAAAGTTGAATTTGTAGCCCTCAGAGGCGCACCCCAAAATGATGTTGCTCACCCTCGCCAAGTGATCCTTTAAATCATTATCCGTCAGATAAATATCATCTGCATAGGACAATGTCTCTTCATCCAAATTCTGAAGTAACTCTGTTACCCTAGCGGAGAACAACCCAGGGCTATTCTTATACCCTTGGGGGAGTCGCAAAATTGATGCACGGGAACCTAGCGCTGAGAATGCTGTCAAATACCGGCTCTCAGGCGCTATATTTTGGCAGAAAAATCCATTTGAGATATCTAGTGTTGTCTTGAATTTTTTCCGCACAATGTTATACATTAATGCGGCACTGTGTGCATTCTGTACTGCAAATGTTTTAGTGCATGTGTTCAGATGTCTGTAGTCTAAAACTAGACGGTATGAATTATCGGGTTTCATTACGGGAAACAAAGGATTATTCATTGGAGAGGTGCAACTTTCAATTACACTTTGGTATTCTAGTTGATCTAAGATCTTCCTGACCTGTTTTTTCGCTTCTTGTTTTATTGGGTACTGTCTCTGTGGATTTGGAGTAGTTTTACTGGGATTGTATGGTGAGGAGACTTAGCATCCCACCCAACATGGTTGCAATATAATGCTGGAGCAAGGGCTACTGCCCACTCCTGCGCGAATGTGTGTTTTAAGTATATTGGAATGAGGTTAGGGCAATCCATAAAAATTTCAGGCGGCCAATCTCTTTCAGCTAAGAGCCAAACGTCAGGTTCTCCCAAAAGAGACCTTTAATTTTTCTGGGTTTGTCCCCCTCCATTTAGAGTGTTATTTCATGTAACCAATGTGGGACACTTACCCGTGTATCAGGTGTTTCCACCGTGATATGTTCATTCAACTCTGCTGTCACCAGAAATTCAATCAGGTTCTGGCGAGCTATTGTTACTTCTGCTGCGCTGTCTAACATCGTCAGAGCTCATTCCCCGTTCAGAAGTTGAGTCCTCGGAATTCTGGGCATGTCTAACTTTGAGACCTGCTACTTTCTTCTTTTTAAATTGAGGTTTTGATTTTGGCTTGTCTTCTTTCTAGGAAGTATAATCTGAAGTGCATGATGTGTCTCTGGACTTTGTACGCTCTTCTTGTCTGTGTTCTGACTGTCCTTCCCTCTCAGAGTTTTTTGGTGAACCCTGAAAGGAACGTGAGGAACGTGTATCAGTATCCTGATACCTGTCAGGTTTTTTTCATGTTATCACTGTTCCTAAGCTTGTACCTCCTTTCGGAGGGCTCCTGTTGAGGAGACCCACCCCTGGATTGTGATCTATTCTCTCTATACTTTTGTATAGGTGTCTTCAATAGTTTTAGGTAATTCACGTTCCTGTTGTAAAGGAGTGAAATCCCTCAGGCGTTTGCGTATTGCCACTGCTGCTGCATCCCCTTTAACGTTAGCTAGGATGATAGCTGATACCTGGGCAAAATTACCTAATAACTTCACCCCTAAGTTCTGAGCAGGTTCTGCTCCATACTCATTCTGTATTTGTCTTAATACATCTGGTATTACTGCTAATGACGGGATACCATGAGTTCTGGTATATATGGCAGCAAAAACGGTACCCCAAGTGGTACAATCCTCTATCTGGTGAGCTATCCCCATTGGCAAGCACGTTGTTAGCATTCTGTGTAAACAATTCATGTCACGAGGTTGTGTATCTACATTGCAAAACTGTCTCAAGACCTTATTAAATAGAACTATATGTGTGTATAATGCACCTGTTTCGCACTCGTAAACAAAGGTTTGGACTGGTGATTGTCACAGATTCATATTGCTGAGCGAAGCACCCAAGTGCATGATCAGTTACTTGGTGCACATAGCCTTGTTTGCAGCGCACAGAGATCTTGAACCGCCGCACACAGAGGAAAAAAATTAGAGGGAACATTGGTCCTAACAGAGGTTCTCCAACAGAGCCAGGCACCTACACAGAATCTCTATTACTCTTCAACTAGACCCGCACACATTACATTTTAGGTGCTTGGGCAAAGCCATGTTCTTCTGCCTCTGGACCGCCAGTAACAGGTGAATCTCTCATCACCATAGACTAGCACCTGGCAACCCCAACTTTCTTCCATAGCACCCTACGAGAACGTGGTGGTACAGGCATCCACAAGTAAGATGAATCCTAATGCCTTCCCCAACACCCACTTGATCACAAATCAGCACAAATTGACATGTTTGGAAAAAATGCTCTCTTCTGTAAGTCTTGCTCGTAGTTCAGTCCGTGTCAGCGGCCTCTTAGGTCACTACTCACATGCCCTCTGGGACACAGTGGTCCAAAACACTTATTTCCATAGCCCAATCCTTCTGGCCCACAGACGCTACCTGCAGTTCAAAGTGGGCAAGGCGCACTTTCAGTTCGCAGTGTTCCCTTTTGACCTTACCAGTGCCCCACTAGTGTTCATGAAAGTGATGGCAGTGGACATAGCACACCTTTGATGGTTGGGGGTACCAGTCTCCCCCCTACCTGGACGACTGGCTGTTGAAGGCGGGCTCACCCCAGGATGTCGTCCACCACAGCCAGATGACTGTGAACCTACTAATGTAGTTGGGGTTCAATATCAACTTGCCAAATTCACACATGACTCCTTCACAGACGTTTTCTTTCATTAGAGCTATTCTGGATATGAGACAGTTTTGTGCCTTTCACCAAAGTGCTGAGTCCAGGACATTTGGGCTATAATACCAGTGTTTCAACCTCTGTCCTGCATCTCAGTGCAGATGACTCGGATTCTGCTGGTTTTGTTGGCCTCCTACATCCTGTTGGTGAAAGATGCCAGATGGCATGCAGGCTGTGCAGTGGGACCTGAAGCCCCAGTGGGCACAGCACATGGGGAACCTGTCGGATTGTATCCAAATTTCAGAGGAGAGTGCAAAAGATCTGGTGTTGTGGCTGCTGGATGGCGAGTGGGTCAGTGACAGAGCACCCTCCCTACCTCGCCCAGATTTGACAGTGGTGACTGATACTTTGCTTCTGTGTTGGGAGGCCATCTGTGAGAGGTCGAGATCAGAAGCTTCTGGTCGCCATATTTTTTTGTTGGAGTGAGGGCGATTTGCTTGGCATTGAAGTCCATCCTGCCCACCATCAGAGGAAAGCTGACGCAGGTGCTCATGGACAACACCATTGCTATGTGGTACTGCAACAAGCAGAGCAGGGAGATATCTTCAGGCCTGTGCTAGGAGGTTCTATGCCTCTGAAAGTCACTGGACCACCAGTTAATTTATCTGGTGATGAACAAGCTGGCGGGATTTCTAAATGCCCAGGTGGAAGAACTCAGCCACCAATGTGTAGCTGACCACAAATGGCAGTTGCACATGGAGGGTATCTACCATCAACAATATTTGTGCCGCAACCAGGAATGCAAAATGTCAGCACTTTTGTACATTAGAGTTCCCAAGGGGTTTTTCTCTTGGAGATGCTTTCTCTCTAGAGTGGTACTCTGGTCTCTTGTATGCCTTCCTGGTGCTGCCTCGAATTTTTAAGAAAATCATCCTAGTAGCCACGGATTGGGCCAGGAGAGTGTGGTAACCGGAACTGGTACCCAGAATTCCTGTGTATGAGCATATGTCCTCCGTTAAAGTTGCCGATTTGGGAAGGTCTTCTGCCACAGCAGTAGGGCGGGGTGTTGCGCGAAGACCTCCGCAATCTGCATCTGCAAACTCCAATGAGTGGCGTCAGCTGGCTGCATTTCACCTTCCTCTTGAGATCGTTGACGTCATCTTAGAGGTGAGGGGTCCCACTACGTAATCCCTGTACGCCTGTCGCTGGAACAAATTTGTTGCTTACTGCTTGCTTCAGATTCACTGCAAGTTAAGTTGTTTGAAGTTTTGTTTGTTTTGTCCTAGGCCCAGCAAGGGCTTGCTTTGAGCACTGTTAAAGGCTATTCGTTGCCTCTTTCTGCATTTTCACGGTTGCCGGATCACCCTTCTTTATTTAAATCGGCTTTTGTGATGAGATTTTTGCAACATTTGTTTCCACCAAAACTCTTTGATGTCACAGTGGGACTTGAATTTAGTTCTCATGTTTTTGATGTGCACCACTTTTGAGCTGCTGCACAGTTGTCCATTAATACATTTGCCATTGAAAACCATCTTTTTCATCGCCATCTTTGTCAACCCACCTTATGCAACAATTTTTCCAGAACAATTGGTGTTGAGTACCCAAGCTTCCTTTCTGCCGAACGTTTTCATTTGATTTCATTTTGCGCAGGCTGTCACCGTCCTGGCATTCTTTGTTCCACCTCATTCCTCTAAAGAGGAAGAGAGACTCAATTGTTTAGACCTTAAGAGGGGTGTTTTTATATAGTTTGCAACAAAAAAAACAGAATATCAGGTGGACGAATAGTTCTTTGGGGGCAAAGAAGGACAAGGCAGTACAGAAGTAGGCCATCTGCCGATTGACTGTTTGTTCTCCAAAAATAGATCTCCAAAGCTCTGGCAAAGAAGCAGCCTCTAGAAGGCTAACATGCTCATTCCACCAGAGCAAAGCCTGCGACCGCTGCTCTGACACGTGAAGTGCCTGTCCTGGATATTTGTCAGACGGCTATGTGGATGTTGTTACATACGTTCACAAAGCACAACTGTCTCGACAGTCGGGCCCATTGAGAGGGACATTTTGCTTGCTCCGACCTGTAGGACTGTTTGGTCTGAGCCAGTTCACGGACCCACCACCTGTGGAGCTACACCTTTGGTATATATTCTATAGGTATGGAATCTGCAGTTAGAAGAATCAGAAGAACAAGTTACTTACCTTTAGTAACAACCTTTCTGGTGGGTTCTCTATCTAACCGCAAATTCCTCACCGACCCTCTTACCTCCTCGTTCTGTGAACTGGACTCTTTTTTCCAACTAAAAATGACCACATTTTGAGATCTGCATACTGGTCATGCCGCCTCTCATCACCTGCAGGTGGAACGACATTGACACAGAGCTGCGTGATGCCACCTACCGTCACAGGGTACTGCTTTGAAGTTTCCAGATTTAGTCTCATGCCTGGGGATTATTTACAAGGTGAGGAATCTGCAATTAGATAAAGTATACCAGTAACTAACTAAAGGGAGAGAGGGAGGGAGAGATACCTGTAGAAACCATATGTAATAAAAAGAGAAGTAATCTTCTTGCAACAGAATATAATTTTTATTACTTCTATTAGTAATGTAAGGCCAGTTCTCTTGTTTTTTTTAGTGGACTAACTCACACATTTCTATATGGCATGCTTCATCTTTGAGTCCCCACCCGATACGTTTTAACAATACTGGGTGGGTTCAGACTCTCTTGTGGGGAGAACCCTTACCTGTAATTTCAGGTTTTTCACCAATAGGAAGAGAGGAGGCAAAAGATGCCTAGGTAGTGCTAGTCTTATTTTTTATTAATATCAAAAGGAGCATCCTTGGCACCGTTAAAGCAAGGATGGAGCATATTTGGAGAGCTTAAAGGCTTTCACACCCCCAGGTCAATATGGTCAGCTGGTTAAGGTACAGCCTATCGGGTCATCCAGCTTTTATCAGGACCATCCGAGTCCCACTAAGTTTGAAAATCAATAAGTGGTAAGTGAAATCCATGTCTAGCATGCTCACACTTATACCATATACTGATATCGCGATTCACGATATCACCCGCTTAAGTTTAGGTTTTTTCTTGTCAATTTCTTCAGGTGTATGTGGCTGTAAACGCAGGAAATGATGTAATTTTAGCAGTCCATGTCATTTGACAGTACCCCAAGTTCATACAGCAGTGTGCACTCCACATTGTGATGTTCGTGTAGCAAGCTCAAAGTTCATGCACTATATAGTGAATCATATACCACACATCGTTCTGAGTGGAAAAAACTTGTGAAGTAATGGCAACACGTAGTCACACACCTGCTAGATTCGGTCACATTTATCAAGGGAAATCAAAATTCGTAAGCCTAAATCAATTGACTATTCCCCAGTTCAAAGGAGTAGGTACGGGGATGTTGCTTAACATTGATTAGTAGTGGGTAAGTGACGAAATTATTGAGACTTAGGTCGAACACATGCTCAAATGTTGCTTGTGACAGTAATATAGACCAAAATGGCCTATCGTGACGAGCAAACCCATTGTAAAATTGTTACCAAACACATACTCATTAAAGGGGTCCCCTGTGGCTCAATATGGATGCCAGTGTCAGGTTACACTCTGCGTCATCTGGATAGAAAAGATTGAAGCAAATGCAAGGCCTAATAGCTCGAAAGGTGGCTGGCATTGGGAGGGAGGCAACACATAGGAAGCGTGCTGTTATGCGTGTCCACTCCAGCAGCTATCTTGAAAGGAGAAAATCCTATCGTTCAGTGGCTGGGAGCGTGTACTGACCCTGTCGACGTGAATGCCAATCAGACAGCATGAGCGAAAGGACAGTTGAGGATTCACATAAAAAGTGGTGGGATTTGGCAGCCATATTGAAACTGGGGGGGAGGGGGGCCTTGCAAGACGAAATGTAGATTATGAATACATTGTCAAGAGTAATGCAATTAAAGAAGAAGAAAAAAGAAAAGTGGTATCTAAATAGAAAAAAAAGAATTAATAACAATGAGAACTGATATAAAGGAGAAAAATGCACTAGATATGTAAAAATGTTGTAATATCAAGAATTACGGCAAAATTACGAGAAGGTGGTGCACTGTATTTGTCTTGGTTGTCTATCCATACACAGAAGGTCAGGTACAATGAGTAGTGACCTACTGTTACTAAGGAAACCAGAGGTAGAAGCTCAAGGAGGGATTAATGCAAAGAGGGTGTCTGGCCTGGCTTTTCAATTTAAACTAAGCCAAGGAATATTGTCATTCAGGCCCCTCAAATTAGTTCACAATCTATAAATCCACCTCTATTCTTTCTCTAATAACAATCTGGTCAGTGTCACTTCTTCTGGTGCTTTTAGTTGTTCTAACACAGTCCAATTAAAGTCATCCACTGTATGTCCGTGAGTGATAAAATGATTGGGCATTCAAATTGGGACTGTTTTGCATCTCAGATTGCTGTAATATGTGCAGCTTGACCTTCCTGATTGTCATGCCTGCATATTAAAGCCCACAAGGCCAAGTTATGAGGTCAGGGTTCTTTGAGGCTTTTGTAAGGGGGCATACATTACAGTTCCCACAGGGGTAATGCTCAGTAACGGGTTGTGAACCCCACAGGGTGGTTGTTATAATCATTCCTTCTTTTTGGGGGGGGGGGACTACAGCATCTCTGATCTTTAGGGCACGTTTGTGTGCGAACAAAGGTTTTTCGAAGGTCACTTTACCAGTGTTCAGAATCCACCAGTGTTTATTTATAGACTTCTTTAGATAATTTGGATAGTGTTGAATATAGCCTTAGAGCCCGTCGTAGGGGGCTCCACCGGCGATTAAAGGCCCACTCCCTTGTTAAAGGCCCTCGCCTTCGGCTTGGACCTTTAACAAGGGAGCGGGCATTTAATGGCCAGTAGAGCCCGCTATTGAGGGCTCTAAGGCTATTAGAACATTCCGCCCCTAGTGGGCAGAATGTTCTAATTTGTAAAACAAAGCCTCACTGAGCCAGAGGGGGTGGCAATCCCCTCGGGCTCCATGAGGCCTTTGTTAAACATTGGAATGTTTATGCTCCGGGCTTCTTTCGGCTATTAGAAGCCCGGAGCACTCATTGTTTTCAATGGAGCGCACAACATTCCAATTTTCTAATAAGTGGTAACACATACCAGCTGATTCCCTTGGTTCTTCTTGTGTGTATGCTTGATAAGGGCCTCTCTGTTATTATTACTAGCCCACTTAAAAGATCTCCAAATTATGCTCTCCGGGTAATTGCATTGTCTTAATTTATCACTCAGTTCTCTTGCTTGGGTCTTCAATTCTGCCAGCCGACTACAATTACATCTCAGTCTCAAGAATTGTCCGAATGGAAGATTCTCCTGTATGGGGCGGGGTGGAAACTGGGAAATTGTCAAAAGAATACTATTTCTAGCAGTAGGATTATGATGACTATCTGTCTGGGGTGTCCCATTCTCATGAAAGATTCTGACATCAAGGATGGTTATGGTTTCATTGCTGATTGTATGGGCATACCCAAGGAATCTATTTCGATGGTTACTCCAGTAAAAAGGGAATTGCACTATCATGGTTACCCTTCCAAATCACCAGGACACAGCCAATATAGCTTTTCCATAATAAAATGCAGTCTCTGGAAAAGTTTCTTCCACCATAATTTGAGGTTTTATTTTGAAATACTGAACCTATGATAGAATGTGACCAAAATTTATAAAAAGCGCTTCAAATGCCCTTTGACATCTAGGCAGTGTAGTCTTGCTATGATGCTTGATAAGAACTGGTACTACAAGCTCCCAGTCATACTATGAATTCCTACAGGATAAACAGCCTGGTTTTTAAGGCCTTCCTGGAGGGTGAAGGCAGCTTCAGGCATGTGAGATGACGGGGATGAGTATTTCAAAGCCTTGCCGCCGCGACTGAGAAAGCTCTGCCTCCCCATCTCTTCTTCCAAACTCTGGGAATCGTCAACCAGTTATGATGTGCTGAGCGAAGATTTCTAGTAGGAACATATCTTTGGAAAATGGGCATAATTCAAGCTGGAATTACCGCGTAGAGAGCCTTATGTACAATACAACTGCCTTTGCTTGGGTTGTCTTATTGGTCTCAAGGTAGAGCGCATTACAGTAGTCTATCCTTGAGGAGGCCAATGCAAGAGCTACGTGTTTACGAGCTGGGTGGGCCCTAAATGGGAAAGATTTGCCTCAACATTCAAATATTCCAGAAGCAGGTTGACACTGTATGGGTGAACTGGTGGTCCAGTGACAGCTCGCTATCCAGGATGACACCTAGATCCTTAGCTATGTCCATTGGAGGGGGCAAGGTACCAAGCATGACTGGCCACCAGTTGCTGTTCCAGATCGTTAGTTGACATCTAAAGAACAGTACCTCCATCTTATCACCCTTTAACTTCAGATAGTTCTTGCCCATCCATGAAGCCACTGCCTTCACACAGTGATTGAAGTTGGCTGCAGTGTCCTCCATGTCTTTAGAACTAGACACAATTATCTGGGTGCCATCAGCGCATAACACAGCCGTCAGCCCAAAGGAGCGTATGAGCTTGGCAAGTGGGGAGATGTAGAGATTAAATAATGAGGGCACAAGGAGGAACCCTGTGGTACCCCACATAGCAATGCAAAAGGGTCTGATTGAAACTGATTTATGGTCACCCTCTGAGGTCTCTCAGTAAGAAAAGAGGACGGCAGTTTCAGAGCTCTATCTCTAATTCCATGTTCCTGCAAGCGCTCAGTCAGCAGGTTTGGGGAGATGGTGTCAAAGGCCATGGAAAGATCCAAAAGAAACAGAGCCGCGGCCTGCCCTGCGTGGACTAATCGTCTAATGCTATCCGTTACAGATACCAAAGCTGTTTCTGTTCCATGACTACTTTAGAAACCATACTGCGATACATGCAGCAGACCCTGTTCCTCCACATACCCCATCAGATGATGATTATGGTGTTTCTCCAGGATCTTCGCTGGGACTGGAAGCAAAGAGATAGGACAATAGTTCTTGAGGTTGTTGGGATCAAGATTGGGCTTCTTAAGTAACAGCCTCCTTCCACAGATGTGGATAACACCCTGACATAATAGCAGTGTTCATGACCGAAGTGAGAGGACAAGATACCGTACCAGCTACCAGTTGTAGAGTTTTTGGAGCACATGGTGCAAGAGGGGATCCCGATTTAGTGTTGAGGAGATGTGACTCAGTTACTTCTGGTGTCACAGGACAGAAACGCGCAAGCATCCACCCGTACTTCTCCTCCATGGATACTGACGGACCCCGCTGCAGCTCCCTGCTAAGGCACAGGGGGCCTTCCTCTACTGTATTAGGGGCATCAAGCTCCTTGTAGATGTTTGAAATTTTATGCTGAAAGAAATCTGCTAGCTTGTTGCAGAGTTCTTGTGAACCCTCTATTTCTGAACGGGCTGCTGGTGAAGATCGCTGATGAATACATTTAAAGAGCTCTTTTGGGGAGTTGGTTCACTCAAATTTGTTATTACAGTAGAGGTATTTTTCTTCTCTAACGGCAAGTTTGTAATCTCTGAGGGCTTTCTTATATAAAGACCTCTCCTGCTCCCCATAGAGTTTTCTCCAGGCGCGTTCCTTATGGTGACAAGCCTGTCTAAGGAGCCTTAGACGTTCTGTAAACCAAGGGCAGTCGGAGCTGCCGGGGCCTGTTTGTGTGGTACACCTCCGCCCCCACCCATCCCCCCCCTCCCCCAACTACAGCTTTGCAGGAGCAGGCTCTAACTATACATGGGCCATCACAGGCTTTACTCTCCTGTTTGACTTCTCCCTGCTGCCTGTGCTGATGACCTGGACCTGCCCTTGGGGCCCCTGGGCCCTGCACCATTTGCCCCACTGGTGTCTGCTGGCACCCTCTATGACACCAGTGCAGTCTCTTGTTTGCTCATTTGTGCCCCACTGGTGTCTGCTGGCCCCCTCTATGACACCAGTACAGTCTCTTGTTTGCTCATTTGCTTCTACCCTCCCTCAGCAGCCATTGACTCTATATTGGGCACCCCCCTTCCAGCTTCCCTGCCGCAGGGGCTGCTCTCATTCGCGGCATAGTGATTTGAACCTCTGCTGCAAATGACCAGGCTGCCCCAGCCATCACATCTGCTGCTACCTGCCAGGGCAGGCACATGCGGGACGCCCTCTGGTTTACCCCCTGCGACTGGAGGGGCCTATTGCTACCATTGTTCTGAGACGCTGTTTCCACTGGCGTACCATCCTCCTACCAGGGGCGTAACACATGCCCCCGCAGCCCCCGCAGTGCGGGGGGCCCCGAGCTGCAGGGGGCCCCCTCAGCACAGTACTCAGGCCTGATAGCTCCGGATTAAAACCGGAGCGGGGCCCTTCTGTGTACCTTGCAGGGGGCCCCCTTCAACTTTCGTTACGCCACTGCCTCCTACCTGCAATTTCTTTCTCCACGCTTCGTCTGCGATGGGCCACACTGATCCTTAGCAACGTAAATGACTTTTTGAGCAGCCCAAACCACCAACTGGCCAGGGCTCGCACTCCGACAGCGATGAGATGGCGAACAGAGAGTCTGGTGCCGAGGCATCTGGTGGTATAGCCGCCATTATGGTCTAACTCCTGACCTGGTTCCGCTCCATCGATGCACGTTTCGACACATTTACGAGTGGCATCAACCGTCCTGGAGAGCGTCTAGATTGACAAGCCACTAGGCTGGATGCCCCTGAATAACGCATCTCTGGACTAGAAGACGGCGCTATGACTACCCTGAAACATCTTGAAAAATTGGAACGTATCCTCAAGAGGATAGGGATCAAGAATGAAGACTTAGAAAGGAGATCTCGGAGGAACAATATTCGTATATCGGGCATTATGGAAACTACGAACATGGGGAGCCCTTATACATTCGTGGAGCAACTCCTCACCATCTTACTTGACCGTTACAATTTCTCCTCTACTTTTGCAGTGGAACGTGCTCACCGATCCCTTGGGCCTCGCCCCCCCCGTGGGGGCCCCCCTTCGGGTCATTATACCATGCCTTCTCAACTACAGGGATAGAGACACTGCACTCAGACTGGCTCGAGAACCTGGCTTTCTTCAGTATCAGGGCTCTTCTGTCTCTCCCTTGCCTGATTTTACAATTGCTGTCCAAGAGGTCCACTGAAAGTTCAACAATGCCAAGAACTCACTATGCAAATTAGGCCTCAAATACGCCATGCTCTAGCCAGCTCACTTGCGTGCTGATGTCAGTGGCAAATCTTGCATCTTCGACTTCCCAGCAGATGTCATTGACTTTTGCAAGCACTATTCTTCAGGACACTCACCCTCGAAAAGGAACTCCCCTGATCACTCTGATTCGCCCACTCCTGCCATGCAGTCTTCTACTGGTTGATATGAACTATCCTTGATCCATCCTCTCTTGGATGGGGGACTTCTTCTACATGTCCTTATCTAACTTAGCTATTGCATTTCCCACTGGTTGCTGACATTTAACGCTCTTGTGAGGGCGCTATTGTTGCACTTACTTGGTTGATTCTTTTTGCACTTTTTTATGTTTTCTTCTATAATACAGATCACATCCTGCTGTGACGTCGCCACCCCCCTGTAGTGTACACCGACTTATCTTCGTGGGTTTGCTTAAGTTTGTGTTTTGTTTTTGGGATTCAACGAATGTCTTATTGTCTGATGTGGGTGGAGGGAAATTTTGGGGGGTTTGATTGTATTATGTTAATTGCACTTTGCACCCAAGGTACGATACACACTCTTCTCTGACATGGCACCCTCCCCTACATATATGTATCCTACATATATGTATCCTACATGGCATCCCCTAGTTGTCCCAGGAAGGTAGTAGACGTCCCCTTCCTAACATGGAATATCCGTGCCATCAACAATCCTCGTAAGGGCAAACAAGTCCTTTCTTATTTAACTCGTCATGGCGTGAAGATTGCCTTTCTCCAAGAAACTCATTTACCGCCCAGAGACTCCCAGACATTTGCAACTACATGGGGCACACACCGCTACTTCTCCTGTTAAAACTCCTACTCTCCGGAGTCTGTACTCTTATACATAAAAGTGTCCCCTTCTCCCTTCACGCAACATTGATCATGCTGGCGCTCAGCCTGGAGGCACCCCTCAACTATATCGCCGCTCGACTTTATTGACCGAGTTTCACGACTTGGCAGATGGGGACGTGGGTCCCGTGCTGACTGTGCCACTGAATTCAAGCTAGCCTGGCTGATGAGGGGTGATGCTCCGAAATCGGTCCTAGGATGTTTGTTCCTGGTCCAGGGGGGACCTGGCTTGGCAGTTCGGGCTGGACTGTTCCCATTAGGAACAGAGTCGAGACTAATTTGCATATGGCTGGGTCCAAACTAGGGTGGCATGGTGAGCAAAAGAACAATGTATTAAACCCAGATCTTTGGGGGTGAATGTTTGCATTGTTCAGCATTCCGCCCATCATTTGTTCCTTTTGCTTTTGTCGCCCTAAGTGAGAAGAGTATGCCCAGACTTGAGTCCTGTGCTCACTGCACCACAGGATTCAAGCTAGCCTGGCTGATGAGGGGTGATGCCCCGAAACCGGTCCTAGGATGCTTGTTTCCAGTCCACGGAGAACCTGACTTGGCAGTTCGGGCTGGACTGTTTCCATGAGGAACAGGGTCGAGACTGATTTGCATATGGCTGGGTCCAAACTGGGGTGGCGTGGTGAGCAAAAGAACGATGGATTAAACCCAGATCCATGTGACTGGGCATGAATATTTGCATTGTTCAGCATTCAGTCCATCATTTGTTCCTTTTGCTGAACACAGCCAGGCTGAAAAGTCTTCCGCTCCTCTATCCAAATCTTTATGGACTTTGCAAGGTCTGCTATTAAGGACACTAGTGAAGGACTCAACTGAGACCCCCTTCCTGTTCCTGCTGAGGGTCTTCTTACTCTGCAGATTGTCCTTCTTCTGGAAAGGGGGCAGAGTAAGTGACACGGACACTGCCCTGTGATCTGACCAGGTAATCAGAAGTACTTCTTGTACTGACATGCAGGCATCATTAGTAAAAATCCCATCGAGTGTATGTCCTGCTGCATGGGTGGTGTCCATAACTTGCTGATATAGCCCCGGACAGGCCAACGTTTCTTTAAGTATATTGGAGTCTATATTGTCGGGGTTCTCCAGGTGAAAGTTATATTCTCCCATCACGGTTTTTAGCTAGGTTTTGCTTTATATAGTTTGCCACTTCATTGTAAACATCATCCGCGGTCCTGGGGCCCTATAGACTAGCATTCCAGCAAAGGAGTTGGTGGCTGTAATTTTTATAGTGAAGTATAACGCCTCACAGGGGTGTGGAATATAACAAAATATCTACTTGTCCATAGGGCAGGTTGCTTCATAAATCTACTTGCCCTGTAATAAAATCCACTTGTCTCTGTTGTGCCATGTAGTGACAAATTATGGCAACAATCTCTTTATATAAAGGCTCTGATATAGCCTCTCTGATTACGCCAGGGCTCATACTATAGTAGAGTTTGAACACCAGCGAATTCCCTTGTATTGCCACTTTTCTGCAGATCTACATACTGGTGCTGAAGGTAGTGGTAAGCAATAGTTCCAGGATTGAAATTCCCTTTGAGTCTGGGCAAACCTACTAGCTTGCATGTTTTAAGGGTTTTCACCAGCTCTTCTGTAATCTATTCCCATACTGAGAAAGGTTGGAAATCTACTCCTGTCAATGGCAGACTTAAAACTTCTTCCAAGCTTGGGAAAAAAGTGGTTGGAGGGAAAGTGAACTTTCAAACATTCAACAGATTTTCGCATGAGCAAATCTACACATGCATGTTTGATTGTGCTAGAATGCGGTCCACAAACATTTTCTAGGACTACGAGTTCTCGACCTACTTATGTAAATTCTTGTGAATTCATGAAAGCCGTAAATCTGCACTAATGCAAGGGCTTATAACATGAGTGCACTTTTGAGATTTCTTTAATAATTGGGCCTCAAATTAGGTCTGGCGTTAACCAAGACCTTTTGTGAATATTAAAAATCTATCTCTCTCGCTGTCTATCTCATGGCCGGCTTCACTATGAGTGACAGCATTCTGCTCTTTCACAAGGAGCATATTGGCAGACAAAGTAGTTTTTTTCAGTGCCAGGAACTAATGTGGCAATGCGCGCTTTTTGAGACCAATTTGTTTTGGGCTTTTTGTCAATGTTGTTTTAAAGGTGAGGACCCGGCAGCTCCCACGCTAATAAGGTTTTACAAAAACCATGCCAAAACAAGACACGCACTGACAAAACCAAAAGGCTGACAACCAATGTCAGATCTATTGACTTTGCCAATGCTTGTTTATTTTTAGGTTTCCCATAATCTTGTTGAAACTGGTTCCACCGATTTTCCATTATGAATAGTTTTTGGAAATACTAGCATGCATCAACACATTTTATAAATGATGCTGCAAAGAAATGGTACCTAAAATCTTACAGTAGTTTAGCAAAATGTTTTTTTTTCCTAGTTGCATTTTTTGTGAACCTTTTATTTTGGAAACAAAGAAGCATCCATCTTGCTTTCAAGCTTTTGCAAACATTTGCATCTAATTAGAGAGCATTATACATAGCCTCATACTGCTAAACTTTGAAAACGTGTGTACACATGTTTATATTGGAGCCGCTGTCAGTAGTGCAGTCCAGGCTTACAACATTTCCTTAGAACGTTCACCCTAATAATAAAGGCTTTGCATTAATGAACCATAAATACAAGTTCGAACAGCATAACATTAACATAAGGACACAAATATTACCTTAACCGCAGACAGTGCCCTTCCCTGATTCATAATATGGTGCTGTAAACTGGCAGCCAAAGGGTTTGTGCTGCAGGGGGTTGGGCCTACTTGTTGTCCTCGACCCCAAACAATATGTGCTGGGCGTCGGGCTCTAGGAATTCCACACCCCTAAAGTACTCTAACCTTTGTATAATGGCCAAACCTCCTCCCGGTCTGCCTGCCCTATCAAATCTCAAGATTGTATACCCAGGCAGGATAGCATCTACTAAGTCCAGGCTAAAGGCTTCATTGGCCCAGGACTCTGTAATAAACACCCAGTCGAGGCAGTAAGCCAGCAAGAATTCAGCTATTTCTAATTTGTGCTTAATCAGTCACCTGGTGTTAATTAAAAATCCCCTGAGTATGATCTCCCTCTCAAATGGCTCCTTATTAAGTATGACTGCTAAAGGGGGGGGTTATGGGGATCGGGCAGTAGTTGTATGAAGGGAGGGGAATTGTTAGCTTTAAAGCCACATGTAACACATGTGCATGTTTTAAAGTGATAGAGCTCATCGAACCCGAAGGCCGTGCAATGAAATGGCTTACCCTGCTGTTGTAAGCTCAGTAATTGTTCTCTGAAGAACATCAAGTCGGGAGTCCTTCCTGACCTAGTAGATCCAAGAGTCCAGGGCAGTTCGGATGGGTGCAGACGGGCTTGCCTTGGGTGCCCAACACTGTCACCCCTAACACTGTCAGTGCTCAAACACCCCGTTTGGGTGCTGTGTCTCTGTCTAAGAGCCAGGTCTTGAGTCTCTTTCTGAAGTGTCCCAGTGAGGGGGCTGTATGAAGGTTAGGGGGAAGGTCATTCCAGGTCTTGGTAGCGATGTAGGAGAAGGAGCAGACACCGCTGTGGCTGCGATGGATGCGGGGCGTGTGAGGGCGAGTGAAGAGGAGCGCAGGTGTCTAGCATGTTGGTGGAAGTTCTGTAGATGGTTGAGGTAGGCAGGTCCTACGTCATAAAGGGCTTTGTAGGCGTGCGTGAGGATCTTGAACTGGCCAACTCATGGGCGTTATGTAGCCGCCTCTCAATGGAGAACGACTAGAGTGCTGCTACACAAGATGTCCCCCAATCCTCAACCAGGAAGTGCGCAGCAACGTACTCCTTCTGCAACAATCGCCACCTAATAAGCCGTGGCGGACCGAGGAGCGTGTAAGTACTAAGCAATTGTAACCAGTTTTGGCAGTAAATGTGAAGTTAAAAGTGCGGCAACGCAAATGAATAGAAAATAACTCTGGAGTTCAAAAACGGTTTGTGCTACCTGCAGCCGAGTGCAGCTACTGGCGCGTCCGCACACTCATAGGCATTATATAGCCGTCTCTGAATGGAGAACAACTAGAGCGCTGCTACACAAGTGGCCAGTAACGTAGTCCTTCCACAACAATCGGCACCTAATGAGCCGTGGCGGACCGAGGAGCGTGTAAGTACTAAGCAGTTTTAACCAGTTTTGGCATGAGGCATGCAGTGCTAGGAGTGAATGTGCTTCCCATAGAGGTAGTGCCCATCTGGAAATACACTGTACCCTCAAACTCAAAGACATTTTTGGTAAGGGCCATTCTCATACATTCTAAAATAAAGTGGCATGGGGTATTATGAGGCCAACTTTCTGAAAATAAGAGATCCTGCATGATTCAAAGTCTCTCTTCATGGGGTATACTAGTATATAGTCTTTCTATATCTAGACCAATCAGGATGTTTCTTTTGGGTCATTATGTATATCTTGCAGGATTCTAAGTAAGTCCTTTATGTAGGAAGGGATTCTTTCGAGCATAGGTTGTAGAAAGTAGTCACTGAATTTTGACAGTGGTTCTAGAATTGAATTAATACCCGACACAGAGAGTCTACCAGGGACTTGTGTTTTGTTCTTACAAATTTTGGGAAGGGCGTAAAATGCCGGGATCACTTGATCATCTGCTATTAAATATTCTACTTCTCTTTTTGAGATCCTCCCATTAGTTTACGTCTCTTCAAAATATTGGTGATTTCCCTTCTCAGGGATTCAGTGGAATTATCCTTTAGTTTTCTGTTGTTTCGCTGATCACTCAAGAGGCGGAGGCATTCTGTGGTTCTTTGTTCTGTATAACTATAGCTCCGCTTTTGTCCACTGGTTTAATTACAATTTCATCATCCGCCCATAAAGTATTAAGGGCTTTTTCTTTCTGGCCCAAATTGTGGAACATCTGTACTTTTGTGATATCCATGACTTCCACATTGTTCATCACTGTTTGTTCAAATGTGAGGATCTCAATTTGAACAGTGCTGGCTGGAGAAATAAATTAAGATTTTTTTCTTTAAACCTGAATCCAGCTTGTTTCTGTTTTCATCTTTGACAGAAAAGAACTCTTTAAGTCTCAGTTTCCTAAGCAACTCTGCTAGCTCACATCTAAGTTTGAACTTATCCATGCCTGGAGTGGTGAGAAAACCCAAACCTCTGTTGAGAACGTGGAGTTGGACATCTGATAATGATTTTTTTACAGAGGTTGATGACTAGGCTGACGTGCTTGGCTCTAGGGAAGTCTCTTTTGTCAAGCTCCTTATGTTTCTTTGTTGGGGTTGATCCTCCCAATGTATTCTTGGCTCGGGTCTTTTTTTTGCCTCTTCCACCACTCCACGCCTCTTCCTATAAAAGGAAATCTATTCATAGGTGCAGAGTAAGTTTGGTTCGGGTAGGTGGAATAAGGATTATGCCATCCAAAAAACAATGGTGGAGGAAGAGGAAGGGTATGGGTGGGGCATAATTCAACGGGGGTAACGTATGTAAAAATTGTTCATAAGAGGGTAACTTGTTTCACGTGATTGATTTCTTCTCTGTCTTCTCCACTACTCCAACCGTTGTGACTCATATGACCATCTGCTTTTTGAAGACACATCATCAGTACCTCCTGGGGCATTTATATTGACTCTGGTGTAATCTGCCACTGAATAAGGATATAACTTCTCTTAGGAGACTTTCTTGACCTCTTTTTTACAATTTTTGAATCATGGATTGGGCCAGGAACTCCTTATATTAGCCCAAATCTTTGTTTATTTCCTCCAGTTTTTTCTAAAATAGATTGGCTTGTAGGGTGATTCGTAAATTATTATCGGACATCTGTATTTTAATCGGCATCGAATCAGATAATCTCTTTATAGTCTTTATTATGAGCACTAGCCAATCACATGTGCAATGCCATGCATTATTCGACCATTCTTTTCTAAAAGATCTTTACTGACTCCCCCTGGGAGGTAAGCTACTTTTTTATGGTTTGTCTAAATCTAGCCTTCTGTCACCCAGCTGCTGATCAGATACTACGTCAGAATGTAACTGAGTGATTTCTCTTTCCAATTAATTTCTGTAGGAATGAGATGCGGACATTTGGCAGTAACTGGGGTATTTAAGTAGTCTTTTGGGATTTGTATTTAGTAGTGTTTGTGCCACAATATTTTTCTGTTATTTAGAGACTCTAGTCTTAGGATGAGGTAGAATGTGTCTAAAACAGACCACAAACTCCTACTTGGGTGAGGGGCTGCTGGGGAATCAGTTTGGCTTATCGCACTGACATGTTTTAATGTCTCATGCGATGGATTACTATGTTAATAATGTGCAAATTGCTTTCACCTTGAATCACAGAGTAGTCTAAGATGTTTTTTGCAACTCCTCTTATCTGCTTGGGGTGAAGGGCATTTCTTATATCTGTGTTGAAGCAGGATTGTGCCTACAGAGATTGTAACAGATCTTTAGTGGTGTTTTCAGCGCTTGCTTCCTTAGGTTATATGGTTTCTGCTTCAATAAAAATCTTTTCATATGGTTCCTGCGTAGGATGAAGTAAGCCTTGACGGCTTTGCATTTGTCACCTAGACATGTTTTTAAAGGTGCTGTTGAGATAGTTGAGGTTAGGGTGAACCATTTTGTCATTGGGAGTTGTGAATGGTTTACATTTTCAAGGAGGCACAGTTCACCCTATGAACAAGTGTAGGGTGTTATTTGTGGTTGCAATGCTATTTGCATCTTCATGAAAAGGCATGTTTGAGATACTGATGTGTTTTTTGGGTTTAAGGTTGTCATCTTTTAACCATTTTCTGGTACGACATTTGATGAGGCTAGCACAGATAGCTTATGTACTACTTTAGTATCTTAATTATGGAAAAGTAAAGAAGCATAGCAACCTGCAAATGGGATACTAATGGGTTGTCAAGGAACACAATCTGCTAAAATTGCTCATTGGGTTTGAGCTGCAGATTATGTTAGCAACGCAAGCTTTCAGAGTCCCGGTTGTTGTCCAAAATGTAACCCTGAACTTCTGAAATCTAAAACATGGTATAGTGATTCAGGGATTCAGTGCACTCTTATATGATCATTATGTACTTTGCAACAATTGATTATCAGGTATATTAATAGTTTTGCTGTAGAAATAAAATTGCTCACCTTCGATTTGACGCATAGTATATGTTACAGGTTGGGTGATGGGATTGACAACTGAGCCCATCCACAAAGAAGCTGGACCTGGTGATGAATTAAGGATCAGCCCAGAGATGCAGAACAAGATTTCATCGTTAAGGTGATTAAAGCGTGCAAGAGATTTTAATAATCTATGAAAAGGAGCAGTAATAGATCTATGCTTCAGGTGACTACAAGGTTTGATTATTAGTTTAACTTTATAAAATGCTGAAGAGAGTACATCTTTTATTGAAGATATATTTGCTAACTAGTAGTACTCTAGCTTTGTGTCTGAATTGACAGACACACTGTTTGCTGCATAGCAAAACTGACTTTGCTGCAGGAGTGGGTGCCTTGCAGGAAGCAGCAACACTTGGTGTCTCCAATAAAATTAAAGAGTGTAGGAGAATATCACCCAAAATTACGTGATCTAAGGAACGCTACCTCTGCCACCTACTCCACAATTTCAGAAGTGCATATTTTGTGTGATATATTTTGTGTTGGTTAGAGGTTGTCTTTATTTTTATCATCTTTATTTCAGTGGGCTAAGGTTACTGCTAATCGGAACATTTGACTTTCAAGGATTCGCCCTTGTGCATTTTGGGGTTGAGGACAGAATTACAGGCAACAGTCACTTAAGTTTACCTCCCAGTGTGGCCAATGTGTAGCATTCTATGTTGTTAGTATAGTTTCCAGTGTGCCAGGGATCCCTTTACTAAGACGTCCTCATCAGATCTGCTCATTGGTTGGTGGTGTGAACACAAACTTTAAGTAATGCATTGTTGTGGAAGCTGATTCATCCTCCTCCTCTCTAGAGGTGGAGCCTGCAGAGCTGCTGGTGAATTTGTAGTGGCAGCTGTTTACAATACGCATAAAACGGCACATTTGTAAGTGCAGTAAATTCAACTGCATATACATTTTAAAATCAATATATTCTAGAGAGAAAAAATGTATTGTTTATTGTTAAAAATTGGGTTGTAGGTTGACTGGGGGATGAGCCCTAGTCAAGCAGCAACCACAATCGTAGTCAGGGTAAGGCACAAGCAAACCCCAAATTAACTTGTGCTCAACCCCCTGGTAGCTTGGCAGAGAGCAGTCCGGCTTAGCTTAGAGACAATGTGTAAAGTATTTGTGCAACACTTCAAACAGTAAAAAAGTGAAAATACCACACAAAACGATAACAAAATAGAACTTAATTCAATAAATAAAACAAGAGCAAAACAACAAAAATCCAATAAATCGAACTTGGGTAATGATTTTTTAAAGAATAAACTGTAAAATAACACTAAAACTAGAAGTGCTTATTTAGGATATCTGGTCGCACCGGACCAGGACAAAGTCGAAAGTTCAGGCCGATTGCGATGGAGCGCAGGCTTGATACAGAAACCCAATGAGGCCTGCTGAACAAAAGTACCTTGATCCTGATTGCGTCAAGGAAGCGGGGTGCAGCCAAGGCAGTGCTGATCCACACAGTGGCAGCAATGCGCTGGTTCTGATGAGCTGCGATGCGGATATTGACATTGTCGTCGAGATGGCCATTGACTGGGATGTGAAGACCTTGCGCCGGGAAGAGCGTCACGCAGTGGAGGTTCCAAAGTCAATGTGTCTGGTCCGATCTACGCAGCAGGGGCGGTGCGCGGGTTCTGGTCCATCTAACGGTGGTGATGCGTCAGTGCTGATTCACACAACAGTGGTGATGCGCCGGTTCTGAGCCACGCAACAGAGGCAAAGCACTGGTTCTGATCTGCGCAGCAGTGGCGATGTGTCAGTTCGGCAGAAGATGCGTGGTTTCTGCTGGAGCAAACATCTTATGCCCACTTCCAAGGGTCCGGGACTGGGGTGGCACCACTTGGCTGGGCAGACTCACAGATGGCAGAGTCCAGGTGCAGAAGCAGGATGATTGGAAATCTTTTATGTCCCTGAGACTTCAACTCAGGAGACCAGCCGGTTGGCCCTTTGAGTCACTCTGGGTGCAATTGATGTAGGTCCAGTCCTTCTCAAACAGGCAGGGGAACAGCAGGCAGCAGGGCAGCACTGCAAGGCATGAGTCCAGCAAAGCAGCAGTCCAGCAGAGTGGCAATCCTACAGCAGCACAGCAGTCCTTCTTCCTGGCAGAGTCTTCACAGGTCCAGAAGTGTACTGAAGTGGTGGTGTCTGGGGTATAGTAGTTATACCTAGTTGTGTCTTTGAAGTGGGGGAGATTTCAAAGAGATGCCTTTGAAGTGCACAGAGGTCCTTCCTGTCCTGGCTTCATGCTCACTACAGAGGGGCATGCAGCCCCTTTTGTGGGGACAGGACACTGCCTATTGAGGTGTAAGTGAAGCTGGGTCCTGCTCCTCCCTCCCATCCTAACAGGATGGCCCATCAAGTCAAACCTAAGCTCCCATTGTGAGTGGATCTAGGGGGAATACACAAAGCCCAGCTGTCATTCTTCCTAGACTTGTGTCAAAGACAGGCAGCAGGCACCAAATGGCTAAAGTAAGAGAATGCCAATTTTCTAAAAGTATTTAACCATACTAGACCAACCCAATATTCCCCCAGGAAACTGGGTAATTAAGTCAAAAAGAAAATGTCCCTGGAGGGATTATTTCCAGTATACTTCACGTTTTGTTGGACTTTAAATCCAACAGTATAATTAATATGCAGAAGACATCATTTACAATATAACCAATATAATGAAATTAAACTCAGGCAGAGTGGTCAAACAAACTTTTTTCTTGTTTTGTTTTCACAATTTTTCTATTTATCGTACAAAGATTAATAATCACATAAAGAATATGTATTCAGGGTTAGGTTTACAATGGACAGTATTCATACAACAACACTGTCGCACCCCACATGATCAAATCATCAAATCCAAATTAATTCCAAAAAAAGATTGCTGGGGAATGATATATCTTCCTAACCACATGTAGTCTCAAACTTTCTAAATGTGGCATTTCAGAATTGAAATTTAAAAGCAGACTTCACCATAAGTTTGGATTTTACATTGTGATTCCAGAGACACCAAATGTGAAAAATCTATCTCTTCACAATTGGGAATTACACTTACAAAATGTAATAAGGTAATCTCAATGTTATCCAATGGTGCAGTAGTGAAAAACAAATTTGAGAGTTTTTTCACTACCAGGACATGTAAAACTTAAACATATATGGCCTGTCTTTTAGATACATTTCACCCTGTCCTCTGGGTTGTCTAGGGCCTACCTTAGGGGTGACATGTGTATAAAAAGGGAAGGTTTGGGCCAGGCAAAAGGTTTATTTTGTCAGGTTGATATGGCAGCGTAAACTGTACACACAGGCTCTGCAATGGCAGGCCTAAGCCATGGTTAGAGGGATACTTGAGTGGGTGGCACAATCAGTGCTGCAGGCCCACTGGTAGCATTTAAATGACAGGCCCTGCACACATGTAGTGCACTTTACTAGAGACTTATAAGTAAATTAAATATGCCACTTGGGTATCAGCCAATGTTACCATATTTTAGGGAGAGAACACATGCACTTTAGCACTGGTTAGCAGTGATAAAGTGCTCAGAGTCCTATGGCCAACAAAAACGAGGTCAGAGAAAGGGGGAGGCGGAAGGCAAAAGTTTGGAGGGGCTCTACAGAGAGGGCCATTTTCCAATATTCACTTTTTTGCTTCTTGTTTTTCTTATAATTATATTGACAGTTGGCAGTTAATGGATTAGTAATATGGGGACAGATGTACAATCATTTCATTTTGCGACTCGTAAATTGCGAGTCACAAAATGAAATGTACTAATGTGTCCCAGACACATTTAGCGATTCCCAATGGGGTCGCAAATGACCTACCATATTAATATTGATGAAGTAGGTCGCAATTTGTGACCCATTGGGAATGGCCTGTAATCACAGGAATGGTGGCCTGCTGGGCTCAGCAGACAACCACGTCTGTGATTACTTTTTAAATAAAGCAATTTTTTTTCTGAAATGCAGCCCGTTTTTCTTGCAGGAAAATGAGTTGCATTTAAAAAAGAAAAATGAAAGGTTTCCTTTTCATTTTTTTTAAGAACAGGAAGTGGTCTGTAGGACCACTGCCTTCTCTCAAAAAATGTTGGCTCCCACATTTATAAAGGGGAAGGGGTATCTTGGGGACCCCTTCCCATTTGCAAATGGGTTACCGCCTCCTTCACAGAGTCGGTAAAATATGAATGTTATAGCAACTGCAGTCCAGTCACAAAATATTCATCCATGCCACTGCGACTCGCTATTAGGAAGGGACGCCCTTAAAACGCCCTTCCTAATAGTGACTCGCAAACTCTATTTTGCGAGTTGGTTATAGGTTATCGACACGCAAAATAGGCTTAGTGCATTGCAAAAGTCGTTTTAGCGGTCGCAAGCGGCCCGATTCTCCGTTTGCGCCGCTAAAAATGGTCGTACATCTGGCCCATGGTCTTACTGACAGAGAAGCACATCTTTCATTCAGTTTAACTGAGTCTTTTTTTAATTTGTGATGTTTAGGAGTGAGTTGGAGCAGCTCCAGATCAAGGTCCTGCAGGAGCGTGACAAGTACCAGCAATCAGCGCAGTCCAGCACAGCTATCTCTGCAGTACCTCTCTTTAGTGTGAATGATAAGTTTACATTAAACCGTGATGATGCAAGCTACAGCCTCATCCTTGAGGTGCAGATGGCTATAGATAATGTCCTGGTTCAGGTAAGACATCTTTTCAGTCTTTATTTTCCACATGTTTTACAGGGCCTGTCCAGATCTGGCAAGCATTTTTTAAACGTTTCTTTATTAGGTTTTTGTGTTAATGTAGAGCAACAGTAACGATAAGACATCCAGTCTCCAAGAATATCTGCAGTAATTTCAAAAATCGTAATCTAGTGTGACACATATATGTATATACATTAATTTCCCTCTGTGTCTTCCCACCTGCATACTCCCATTACAAATGCAGTGCATGACAAATTGTTGGAGTACCATTGGTCGTCCCAGTACAGGTCTCCTATACTAGCTCGATGAACTGACTCCATCATGAGGCCACATAAGAGGGCAGTGACCGATTGGTGTGCGGGGGGGGCTGTGATGGGGGAACAGCCGCCCTCATCTGTGGTACAGTGGTTATAAGCAATTCAAGGGTCACTCACACACAGGCTGAACGAAAGAGGGACCGTTCTTGGTAGAGACAGGCGGGTGAGTGAGCCCTTCCACTTACAGCACAAGTACTGCCTCATGCTCATCCTCGTCCTACCACATTTAAAGTGGGCGCTGCTGAGGGCCCACTATACATGAATTAATCACACGTTAGAGGCTGTGGATTGGGTGCTGTAAGGTGTAGCATGACCCAAAGGCAAGTCTCTACCTTTTACCAACCCCCTAAACTCTGATAATCCATCCTCCGGTTCCTCACCCTCCACAAACCTAGCTAAAAGCTCCCCCCATGTCATCTCACACTTCTGGTTAATTTAATATGCTATTGACGACTCTGTCACATCTCTTTGCCACAGGGAAACCTTGGGAGCCCTGGAACTCCTCCATCCCATCGTCGGCATGCCAACACCAGTGTCAGTCTTGGGTAATTTGTGTTGCATCTTCCTCCCTTTCCCATTGGGGATCACCCCCTAATATGCTTTGCAAGGGTCCCAAATCTAGTGGTATACCTGTGATTACCTCCAATGTTGAGAATACTATTTCCCAAAACAGGTGCAGCGGGGGGCACTCCCATGCTAGATGGAGAAAGTAGGCTCTCTTTGCGCAACACCTGGGGCAGGAAGCATTCCTCCCGGGGTATATCTTGCCTAAGACCACCAGTGACAGATAGGTTCTGTGGAGGAAATTGAATTGTATCAACTTGAATCTCACGTTGCCAGAGACCTCTCGTGCCTGCTCACAGACAGTATCCCACTCTGTCATTGAATTGGTCCAAAATATTCGCCTCCAACCCAGATCTGCCATTAATTGTCCTTTTGAGGCTGTCAAGCTTAAGCGTTCTGCACATAAGAGTAATAGTGTGCTGAGAGGTACCCAATTGCAAAATGGCCCCCTGAGTCTGTGTGGATATCGGTGAAGAGATCTAGCAAACTTAGCTCAAGTGCAGAGGTAACATTGAGCGGTCTCACTGGTCTTTAGTTGGCTCCCTAGTCACTGACTGCATGTGTACTCTGGGTTTATTTATAGTAACAATTTATTAAATCGAATGCCATAATTTGCCACCTCACCGCATGGCATCAAATGGGATCAGTACATTATTATGGAAGGCTAGTGGATATCTAAAGCATTCCATCCCTTGGACAGGCAGTTATTTTATAAATTTCCATGATCTTCCTCAACCATTTCCACGGATCCCTTTCCTATCTCGTTTTCATTTTGCAGAGAAAGTGAGTGGCACTATTCATCAAAGATTTGTGTCGTGGAGCTAGCCTTTGACTTCATATAGTATGTCATGAAACAATGCATGGCGCAATTAGAGGTATCTGGGCCCTCAGCATCTTATACTTCTAGCACATATGTTAAAAGGATAGCATTGCAACCATCCTTCAGATGTCTCTCAAACATATTCTTTAAAACCGTTCAGTGCACTAAGATCCTCCATTAACTTGCCCACCCATAGTAAGGCTCCTTGAAAAGTTTCCCCTTCCATCCTATTGCACTAGCAGCCTCTCTCCCGCCTTTGTAAGCGACAGTAAATTGATCGGCTGAGTCTTCCCATATATATGTATATTTGAAAAAAGCCCTTATTTGTCCATCTTTTCCAACCCCAGTGACTGTTGTGTGACTAGACAGTAAACTCATTAATTAACCACCACCCAGCTCAGTAGCCAAGTAGTATATATGAATATTAGTTAAAGATATTCTTTTGCCATACATCCTCATGTATAGTGGATACCAAGGAGGTCCTAGGAAACCCCTTCCCATTGAAATCTTTGCAGCATTCCATCTGCTACATTAAAGATGCTATTGGGAATCCATCATGGTGCCTTCTGCATGCCATAAAGAAACCTAGGAAGATCTACCATTTTATAAAATGCTGCTCTGCTCATCGGAGAAAGAGGGAGCATCCCCTTTCTGATATGAAATGCTTCACCAGTAGTCCCAGATTACTCCTAAAACCTGGTCTCTTCACTGGTCACATAGATACAAGGTAGGTAGCTCCTTTCACATCAGTCCTAAGGGGCATACGAGTATGAGGCGCAGGCCTCCACTCCTTCGCAAGTTAACGCACATATTTCTCCAATTTATTTGGAAACCAGAAAAACAACCATTTGTCCTGAAAATCTCCAAGATCCCCCTAGGAGATGAACCTCCTAGGAGATGAACCCAGACTCGCTATAAAATGTTGTCCCCATATTTGATATTCTGTCTTCCCAGATCGAACACCATCCAGCACCTGGCACCGGCACGTCAGGGTTTCTATCAGTAAAGCGAAAAGAATTTGAGATAGAGGTATAACAGGCCCATACTTTATAGTAGCTCCATCAAAGCCAAGTTTTTAGGGCTGAAGGCATCTCCTTCAGCACTTGAAACATGAAAGGTGATTCCACAGAATCAAATGCTTTTCAGTATTTAATGGTAACGGTAGCGTTGTCTACCTTAGCACATCAAGGCCTTTTTGTAAATTCTTGAGTTTTATTCTAGTGGCATGGTTAGGCATAAATCCGATCTGATCTTGCTACACCAGGGCTTTCACCACGCCCATCACACGGTCTTAGCAAGAACTTTGGTCTTCTAAACCGCTACCAACACTTAGTTGCATAACAAACGTCCCAACTAAAAACAAACTGTAGAAAGAAAGGGAACCCATTCTGTGAAAGTATTTACAATATTATTGAATGTATATTTCTTGAGTTCTTATATTCTTCAAGTAGCATGTATTTTTACCGTTGCACACCACACATTTTCCATTCCATTGATTTGCTCACCATTATCACTGAGATTGTTTGGTGGTGTTGTGTAAATAATTCTGGCAGTTAAATGATTTATTGCGAATGAAGATGTACCCCATCCTCAACAAATATACAGATGTAAGAGGTTGTTAATAAGATGTTGTTTTTTCATGTTTTTGGCAGAGTGATGTTCCTGTAGACCTGCTGGATGTGGATAAAAATTCTGCAGTAGTCAGTTTTAGCCGCTGTGACACTGAGGTGAGCAAAATATTTGAAGCTGATTTCCTTCAATTGTTTATTTTCATCTGTAGAGTGACTTCTTTAGCATTGCTTGCACTTTCAAACATCTGAATAAAGCAAAACATGGCAAGCTGGCACTTACTGTATTCTAAAACGGGCCTCACAGCATCCACATACAAGGTTTTTATATCCAAACTATGAAAATGGAACACAAGCTACGCTAGAAGGACAATGTACAGTCTAAGGAAAATTATCAGGCTGTGTTCCTGGTGCTTCCTATGTTGAACAATCTTCTGAATTTTGAGCTATGCAACTGCAGTGTATTCTGTTTTTTCTAAGAAAATACTCGGAGTCAGCTCAAAAAGCAAACGTCATGGATTCCAAATGAGAGAATTTGCTAAAAGTGCCCTAATCAAAGAGTGAATCTAGGTACAGTGGCTGATGTGGGCATAAACAAAGAGACCTGTTGGAGGATCTTCATCTTGTTATTCTGGGAGGAAAATAGGATCCCCTCCCAGTCAGGTGGAGACTTACTTTTCCGCTGGCTAAGCGCTTTCACAGTGCTTGTTCCTTGTTGGCATACTGAACAGAGACTCTTGCTGTGCTGGCTTTTTGCACCACCCTTCTCCTCTATTGCAGCCACCTGTCTCTGCCCACTCTGGAAGAATGGGATACCGCAACATGCGTTTCATGTTTTTTGTTTGATCTGTTTATTGTTTTATCAGTTAGACATAACAAAAAACATTGTACCATCCAAGTAACACCCTTACACCTGGATAATTCAATGATTGCATTGTAACACATATTCTCATTCGTTAATCTGACGAATATCCATGTAAATATAAATCCAACCTTCGATATTATATCACCCAGACAGGTAGCCTATACATTGCCGGTATCTGGTAAAATGTAAAAGATCAGCTATTTTACGAAACTATCAACCCATTGAACTTCAGGCATAACAGTGCATACGGCTTCTTTCCTGAGCCGAGCGTTATATACATCTGTATTATTACATGACCAACATTCCCCAATTGTTACATTCCTCTGTTCATGTATTACCGCATGGCCCAAAACATCCCCCCCCTACCCAGAGCAGTGGAGAACTAACCTCCTCATACAACTATTTGCCAGTTCCACATGCTACGAAGTGTTTGATTCCGGATCAGGGTGTAAATTTGCTTGAAGTGCTTCAGGAATAGAGTACCAAATATCTGAGATAGGAAATTTGCATAGCCCCAGGGTGTCTTCCTTGCAAAGGGACACAACCTCAGCCCTCGCCCAATTGAGAGTAGAGCGGGACCTGGCCAGTAATGGCTGTGGACCATGAGATTTCCAACGTTTTATTATGAGTCTTTTAGCCACTACAAGACCTAGATCTAAAAACCGACTCGTGGCTCTGTGTGTTTTATCTCTCGGGAATAACCCCAGTATACATATTTCCCAGGTGTTTCAGAGTTGTCTGCCTGTACATTCAGATAAATGTGTTGTTACCTCTTCCCAATATTGTTGTAGTTTAGGACATGACCATAACATGTGTACAATATCGGCATCAGAATGGGAACACGGGGGGCATTGTGCATCGTGTCTATTAAAGTAACGATTGATTTTCTCTGGGGTGAGGTATGCTCGGTGTACTATATAGTATTGTATTAGCTTAAACCTAGCATTGCACGGAACATATGTAGGGCTTGCTAGTGCTGTATTCCATTCTGTGTCCGTACACGAACGACCTAGATCGGATTCCCATTTTGTGCGCAATGGGGTCAGATCTGTTGCTGTGTATTGGCGGAGCGCATCTGCAAACCAGCGGGTGAGGTGACTACCGTTTCCCATAACATGGATGTACTGGAGTATCAGATTTGTTTTCAGTTCTTGCATTATATCCCCCCATCTACTTTGCAACAGACTGATCCATGACGCATGCATGAGGAAATGTCCTTAAGGCATTCCCTCCTCCTTCATGAAGTCATTAAATGGCCTGAGCGCTCCATCTAAATAAAGGTCTCCCAAGGTGTGTATACCCGCTTTATGCCAATCCGCCAACTCAGGCGGAACAGTAATTCTGTTTCCTCTGGGTGTTCCAAGCAATGGAATCGCTGGAGCGTAGGGACTAATGTGTCTAGTGAGGAACAGATCTCTGCGAAAACAGCTGTGGGCTACCTGCAGCAGCAGAGGGAGTGAGCCATCCTTCCTGCCAAATGGATGGAACATAGCAAGGATTGTGTGCACCGTATGTGGAATCTCGTGTCCCGTCGTATCTGCCAAGTATCTACCTTCCACCCAGCGGTCCACCCATTGTAGCTGAGATGCTAGATAATAGTGCTCTAGGTTGGGTACTGCCAACCCCCCTTGACCCGCCGGTAAATACAACTTTGCGAGTGCTACTCTACAGCACGAGGTGTTCCAAATGAGGTTACGGATCATGCGCTCGATAGGCCGAAAAATAGATGGCGGCAGGTACAGGGGCAGATTTGTAAAATAGTAATGGAGACCGGGGAGCACCACCATCTTGATGAGTGAAATCCGTCCCGCCAGTGAGAGAGCAAGCATTTTCCAAAAGGTCATCTGCTATGACAAATAGGTGAGTGCCCTGGTGAGGTTGCCATCCAGGAGGTCCTGGTCACTATAATATATCCTGATACCCAGGTAGTGGAACATGGACTACTGCCAAATAACCAGGGTTTCATTAATAATAAGCCCTGGGTCAGATGCGTTAGGGTCATATGGAAACAGACATGATTTATCCCAATTGATCCGCAGTCTCCAGTAGCGGGCAAATTGACTGAGCGTATCGGGTATAACATCTGGGACCCTCCCAACATCTCTTTTATATTAAAGAAGGTCGTCCGCGTACAGGGAGATCGCGTGTATGTCTCTTCCCTCAGGAATGCCCCAGTACATTGCGGATGCTCGCATGGCCAGGGCCAGTGGTTCTATGTACAATGAAAAGAGGAGGGGGGAGAAGGGGCAGTCTTGTCGAGTACCTCTGCACACCGGTATAGGCTGCGAATTCATACTGCAGGCCTGACCTTTACCACCGGGTTGTTGTATAGTAGTTTTATCACCATTATAAAATATGGTCCCAAACCATACCGGGGCAGAACATTGAAGACGAAGGGCCACTCCAGCGTGTCAAACGCATTCTCTAAATCTAGCACCATACATCCAAAGCTGGGCCAGGTCTGTGGTGCATACCGCATAACCCTGTACAGCCGACGCAGATTGAGAGACATGGATCGGTCCGGGACGAACCCGTTCTGGTCCTCATGTATTAAATAAGGTACTAATGGTGCCAGCCGCCCAGCAAGGACGCTGGCCAATACCTTGTAATCCACGTTTAGCCGTGCCAATGAACGATAGGAGCCCAGCTAGGTGGGATCTCTATCTAGTTTCAGGAGGGTGACCAGAGTGGCCTCGCACATAGAGCTCGGTAACTGAGACGGGTGTAGTGCCTCTTTGTAGACCTTCTTGAGAGTGGGAGCCAGACGGTCCGCATAAGCTCTGTAGACCTCTGAGGGAAAGCCATAAGGGCCCGGCACATTCCCTGAGGCTAGGGATCGAATTGCTCTCTGGATTTTTGCTGTTGTAATGGGTGCATTGAGCGCCATGCGCTGATCAGGAGTGAGCCTAGGAAAGGAAAGTTCATCTAAAAAAACATTCAGTTCCGAATCAGAGGCCTCCATCGTTGACCGATTTAGCAAGATGAAATGAAGAACTAGCTCTTTATGTATTTCGTGTTGCGTATATTATATCAACCCTTCTGGGGAGTGTAGTGCTGTAATGGGACCGCTCGATTGCTCTTGTCTAATTAGCCATGCCAGTAGGGACCCGGATCTATCAGCCATGGCATGCGTTTTTGCAGAATGCGCTACATAGTTGAGGCACCTCAACCTCTCTATCAATTGAGTATGTTTAGCCCTTGCTTCCGATAGCTCCAGGGTGCCGGAGGATTCAGTTGACAAACGTGTTTCTAGTGACAATAATACGAGCTCCAGTTCTTGGCGCTCCCGTTCCACTTGACTCTGCATACAACAGCCCAATCCCATAGCAAGCCAAGATGGCCACGGTATAGGAGCTCCGATTTCTGGCTCCCTGGGTGGGGATTACCTATCGGGTCGTATCCCGTTTACCCCTGCCATCCAGCCCGGATTGTTCTGTGGATTCACTCACTTGTCTCGGCCGCTCACCTGATCTTTGTGCTGGATCGGCTGGTCGTCGACTCTCGGTGGAGCAAGTAGGGAGAGCTGCTGCATACTACACCGAAGCCCTCGCGCCGGAGAAGATCACCGTTGCTGACAGACGACCGCCTGGACCAGGGGAGAGAGACTGCCCCCCCTCCGTGGCGATCGATGAGCCTCCAGTGCCGTCAGGCCACGCTCGCCTCCTTGGAGATGCGCCCATGACGGGTCCCTTGGAAAGCACCCCACTGAGCTGAGCGGTGTTGTTGGTGAGTGCCTCCCCCCGGTCAGCGTTGGCTTCCATAGCGTTCCCGATCTTCCTGACAGCCGCCTAGCTTCACCTATCCCACACGTTAGTCCCCCTCCAGTCCGCAAATTACGGCGATGTGGGTCCTGACTGCCTGCCCAATTCGGTCCAATCACGGATTCTGCTCACTTGGGACCCGGCACTGGTCTCAGTTTTCCAGTGTTTTGAAACAGGACCGGGGAAGGTTTCAGGGGAGATCTGGGCTTGCTCTGACATTTGTTGCACTGTAGGGCCCTAACTTCGACTATACCCTCCATTTTATCATTGGCATGGACATGATCACAAGATGGCGATCATTCCTCTGTCCTGTATGGAAATAGAAAAAGGACTAATACCCCCCAACACTCATCTCGGCTAATTTGGCAGCCATCTTTGAATGTCCAACTGGGCTTTACTTCCTGGGAGTAGAGCTGTGATGCTCTAATTTAAAGTCTGGGAAGACTGCACTTCTGCTCCAACACTCATCCCGGCTAACTTGGCAGCCACCTTGATTGTCCAAATGGGCTTTACTACCTGGGAGTAAAAGTGGAGATGCTCTAATTTAAAGTCTGGGACGACTGCACTTCTGGTCCTACTCAGATGAAAGGAAGCCTTTCATAAAAGAATAAGCAAGCACATGATTTCTTTCGCTACTCTTCCAGTTCCGCTCAAGACTCAACTGTAGCCCGTCACAGCCGTACCTAATTTTATTGGAGGCTGGTGGGCTGCAGGATGCGGACATAGTCACGACCTGACGTGAGCGAGTGAGAAGCTGAAGTTCTCGCTCATTGTCTATTGTGCCAGCTCCAGCTCCACTCAAGACTCAACTGTAGCCCGTCACAGCTTTACCTAATTTTATTGGAGGCTGGTGGGCTGCAGGTTGCGGACGCAGTCACGACCTGACGTGAGCGAGTGAGAATCTGAAGTTCTGATGGATACTTCTGCCTGTGGATTCCTCACCTTTTGAATACCCCTTGCGCCAGCAATTCCGCGGAAATTCTTTTCCCAGCTCTCCCACGTCGACGAGGACGTCACAATAGCACGGCTCCGCTCGCGACCCCGTATGACGTCATCGGAGCCATAAGAAGACCTCGTCCGCGTGCTGACGTCAGTTCCCTTTTTTCCGTGCCGTCGACGCGTAACGTTTTTTTTCTAGGGCTCTCCATTTCCTGCGCAAAGACTTTGTATCCTTGTTGTTTCCTGATGGCTACTTCGAGGAAGACTGGTTTTAAACCCTGCAGAAAGTGTGGCGGGCATATGTCGATCACAGACCCGCACGAGGATTGCCTCTGGCGTCTTTCCTCAGATCACGACGTCGAGGAATGTCAGAGCTGCAGGAAAATGAATCCGAAAGCCATCAAGGAACGGGAGGCTAAGCTATTCATGGCTAAAGCCAAAAAGGAGAAGAGAGGTCGCAAGAGGGAGAAGTCTTCGTCTTCACGCACGTCGAAGAAACATAAGAAGTCCAAGAGGAGGCATGGTTCTCGACACCGATCTTGGAAGTCCAGGGTCTCGAGGTCGAGGTCGCCGACTCCGGCTGTTCGACTTCGTAGGAAGGACTTTATTTCATCTTCACCATCTCCTCAAGTGTCGCCGGTCCCATCTCCGGATCCGATATCGCCGGCTTCGAGGGAATCTTCGCGACATGAAGACTCACCGGCTCCAGCGATGTCTCCTGAGGGTAGGGAGTCTTCTCCAGGTCGGGTGGCTTCTCCTGTGCGGGCGCCGTCCCCGGCTCCGCAGCCTCCGACACGACCTCGGGAAGGTGTGGATCCATATCCTGCCTTTCCTGCTCCAGGGTCGGACTCTTCGCATTTTTTAAATGCGATGTTTAATGTGTTTGCTAGGGCTTCTGCACCATCCGACGCGCCTTCAGGCCCCGTTGGTCCTTTAGCCTTCAATTTGGGTGTTCCACAATATTACCCACAGGCACCTTTTATGCCATTCTTGCCTTCGACTCCGGCATGGCAGCTTCCGGCGCCGAGATGCTCCACTCCGGCTCCTCTAGCACCTTCAGCTGTCAACTCGGCTCCGCCTCGAGTTCGAGGTTGATGCTGATGCGCCTGCAACGACGTCGCTGATGGCTTCACCGACGTCGCGTGTGGCGCCGACGACGCCGACTCCTAGAGTGCACTCTAGAAGGGAGGCGCAGAGGCTACTGGAAGAGGATGAGTATGCACAGTTGCAAGAGGAGGGAGAAATAATCGATCCTGAGGATGATTTTGAAGGCCTCCAAGATGCAAGCGGCTTGGATACCTCTCCGGAGTATGATCTCCCAACCTCAAGGGCTGGTGTGGTGCAGGGTATTGCTCCTTATCATCTGGTCATTAAAAAGGCGGCATATTTACTTGGCCTTCAGCTTCCCTCGGCTGAGGTGAAGTCTAATATTCTTACTGAAGTGCTTAATACTTCTTCATCTTCAACTGAGCCTCTGCTTCCGTTTACAGATGCTTTGACAGAGCCAATATTGGAGGTGTGGCAGAAGCCATTGTCTGCCCCTGCGGTTTCAAGATCCATTGCCAGGAGGTACAGACCTGCTCCTGGTGATCCAGCTTTCTTATCGACTCATCCAACACCAGAGAGTCTAGTCGTTCAGGCTTCTTGCTCGAAGCAATCATCCAGCTCTTTCCCTACCATTCTTGGGGAAAGGGACTCTAAAAAGATGGAGCAGGCCGCGAAGAAGGTGTTTTCTTCCTCGAGTATGGCCCTTAAGTCAACTAAAGCTACCTGCCTTCTTGGAAGATACATCCATGCGTTAATGGACTCGGTCATGCAGCTAGCTCCTAAACTGCCTGAAGAAGATAGGGCCAATTTCATGGAGGCTCTTACTGATTCTCAAGCTGCTGCTCGGCAAGTGATTCAGTCGGGACTGGACACTGCAGACTCTGTAGCCCGCGTTATGGGATCTTCAGTTGCTGCAAGGAGTCAGGCTTGGCTACGTTCTTCTGGTTTCTCGCCTGATGTTCAGGCAACCTTGCTGGATTTGCCCTTTGATGGGTCAAAACTCTTTGGCTCAAAGGCGGACTCTGCTTTGGAGCGCTTTAAGGACAGCAGGGCAACGGCAAGGTCTCTAGGTCTCCAAGTGCAGTCCAGAGGATATGGCTACAAGCGATACCGTGGATTTGGGAGGTCGGCTTCCTTTCGTGGCCGCCAGCAATATCAGCAGGGCCAGCAACAGCAGAATCCCTTGTACAAGTCGTACAGAGGGAGGAATAAAAGAGGTCTCAGGGGTGCAGCACGACAACAATCCTCCTCCTCTTCCTCTACTTCCCCTCCAGCCACTGTTACTTCAGGAAAGCAGTTCTAGATCCCCCATCTTAGAACATGTTGGTCCAGTTGGAGGTCGGGTGTCCCACTTTCTACAAGAGTGGAGACTGATTACATCAGATCGTTGGGTCTTGAATCTTGTAGAGAATGGGTACGCCCTTCCTTTTCTAGAGTATCCACCTCCTTGCCCGCCTCGCCAGGGTGGCTGTTCAGAAGACCATTTGTTGCTTGTGCAACAGGAGGTTCTTGTCTTGTTACAAAAAGGTGCGATAGAGGTGGTTCCAGAGCAGGAAAGGGGTCAGGGGTGCTACTCCTGGTATTTCCTGATTCCCAAAAAGGACGGACGTTTGAGGCCGATCCTGGACCTCAGGGTTTTGAATTTTTACCTCAAGCAGGAGAAATTCAAAATGTTGACTCTAGCTCAGGTTCTTCTTGCACTGCAACAGGAAGACTGGATGGTGTCCATCGACCTGCAGGATGCGTACTTTCATCTTCCCATCCTGAAGTCGCATTGGAAGTATCTACGCTTCACGGTAGGGTCGCAACATTACCAGTTTGCGGTTCTACCGTTTGGTCTGACTTCCGCGCCACGAGTCTTTACAAAGGTGATGGCGGTGGTAGCAGCACATCTCAGAAGATCAGGGGTTCCTGTCTTCCCCTATCTGGACGATTGGCTGTTGAAAGCCAAAGCTCCAGAGATGGTGTTGCGTCACTTGCAGATGACAACGCAGTTGTTGTTCAACTTGGGTTTTTCAATAAATGTACCCAAATCTCACCTGGTGCCTTCTCAGCGCAGTCTGTTCATAGGGGCAATACTGGACACTACTGTTTGTCGTGCATTCCTGCCTCCGCAGAGGATTCTCGACATTCAGGAGATGATTCCTTTGTTTCACAACGGAGCGGTTGTTCCGGTCCTGAAGGTCCTTCGCCTGCTCGGTCTGTTCGCTTCCTGCATACTGTTGGTCAGTCATGCACGCTGGCACATGAGGGCACTCCAGTGGTGCCTCCGCAAGCAGTGGTTTCAACACAACGGAGATCTCGGGGAGAAGGTCAGAATCTCCAGAGACGCTGCAGCGGGGCTGACTTGGTGGGGTGTGCAGGGCAACCTGTCTCAAGGGAAGCCCTTTCAACTTCCTCCACCGATGGCCACAGTAATCACGGACGCCTCCACTCTAGGGTGGAGTGCTCATCTGGAGGATCTGGAGATCAAAGGCCTTTGGTCTCCAGAGGAAAGGTTGCTTCACATCAACCTTCTGGAATTGCGGGCGATACGTTTGGCACTAAAGGCTTTCCTTCCTTCCCTTCGCGGTCGGTCAGTTCAGGTCCTGACGGACAACACGACCGCGATGTGGTATATCAACAAACAAGGAGGTGTAGGGTCGTTTCGTCTCTGTCGAGAGGCTCTGCGACTCTGGTCCTGGGCTCAGGGCCAGCAGATTTGTGTGTTTGCAAATCATTTAGCCGGAGTGCTGAATGTTCGTGCGGACAGTCTCAGTCGGAATTACTCGGCCGATCACGAGTGGCGGCTTCATCCAGAGGTGGTCCATCATGTCTTCCAGATGTGGGGGTCTCCTCGGTTGGACCTATTTGCCACTCACGAGAACGCGCACTGCCCGTTGTTCTGCAGTCTCCAGTTTCCGATGCAGGGAGCGTTGGGGGACGCTTTTCAGTTGAGTTGGAGCTCTCAACTCCTTTATGCATTTCCTCCCATACCCTTGATTCCTCGGGTTCTGTGGAAGATTCGCCAAGACCGGGCCCAAGTCATCTTGATCGCTCCGGATTGGCCGAGAAGGGTGTGGTACACAGATCTTCTTCACCTCTCTTCGCACCCTCCGCTCCGTCTCCCTATCAAGGCAGACCTCCTCTCGCAGTCGCAGGGGCAGGTTCTTCACCCCCACCTCCAGAGCTTGCACCTTCATGCCTGGAGATTGAACAGCGCATCCTGAGTTCGTTCTCTCTCCCGCCAGATGTGGTGGATGTTATTTTATCGTCCAGGCGACACTCCACCAAGTCCATTTACTCTTCCCGTTGGTCTAAATTTGTTAAATGGTGTGGAGAGAGATCTATTGACCCTTTGAAGGCTCGTTTATCTCATGTTTTGAGTTTTTCACTTTCCTTAGCGCAGCAGGGTTTTGCTGCAACTACTGTAAAAGGTTACTTATCGGCTTTGTCGGCTTTTATTTGTTTGCCGGATCAGCCGTCCTTGTTCAAATCTCCGGTTGTGTTGAGATTCATTAAAGGTCTTACAAACATGTTTCCTCCCACTCCTTTCATCATGCCTCAGTGGGATTTGAATCTTGTACTTACTTTTCTCATGGGTTCTCCATTTGAGCCTCTGCATAGTTGCCCTTTGAGGCTTCTTACTTTTAAAACGGTTTTCTTTATTGCCGTTACCTCGGCTAGGAGGGTAAGCGAGTTGCAGGCTCTTAGCTCTAAGCCTCTTTTCCTGACCATTCATGCAGATAAGTTGGTTCTAAGGACCAGTGCTGCTTTGCTTCCCAAGGTGGTTACCCCTTTTCATTTGGGGCAGTCCATTACCCTTCCTACCTTTTATCCTCCCCCTCACCCTTCCAAGGAGGAGGAGAGACTTCACCGCTTGGACCCAAAGAGAGCGGTCAGCTTTTATCTGGACAGGACCAGAGAACTGAGACTTGATGACCAACTCTTCGTGGGTTATGTTGGTCGGATGAGGGGTAAAGCTGTTCTCAAGCGGACTCTGTCAAGATGGATTATCCTCTGTATAAAGATCTGCTACGCCCTGGCCAACAAGGAAGCTCCTGAAGGTATCAGAGCTCATTCTACTAGAGCAAAGTCTACTACATCTGCTTTGGCTAGAGGTGTACCAGTGCTTGATATTTGTAAGGCAGCAACTTGGGCCTCCCCCCTGCCTAGACTCTGAGGTTAGGAGGGATGGCCATTTTGCTCGTTCTGTTTTGCAAGATTTTTTTGTTTAGTCAGGTGGACACCCTCCTCCGGGAAGGGCACGGCTTGGGAAATCTACTCAAAAGGTGAGGAATCCACAGGCAGAAGTATCCATCAGAAGAACAAGTTACTTACCTTCGGTAACGCTTTTTCTGGTGGATACAATATCTGCCTGTGGATTCCTCACTGTCCCACCCGCCTCCCTGTTGTCCACCTGTTTCTACCAAAAGGTGTTTAAGTTAATATGTCTTGATCATGTTGAAATTTTGATAATGAAGAATGCCTTCTCAGTTGCAATTTCACAATGTATTTATTGATTATGCAATTGTGATATATTTGGAATGCTATGTTTGCATTTGAAAATGTGTCGGTCCGCCCGTTTGCCTCGGTGGCACGGAAAAAATGGGTGGAACTGACGTCAGCACGCCGACGAGGTCTTCTTATGGCTCTGATGACGTCATACGGGGTCGCGAGCGGAGCCGTGCTATTGTGACGTCCTCGTCGACGTGGGAGAGCTGGGAAAAGAATTTCCGCGGAATTGCTGGCGCAAGGGGTATTCAAAAGGTGAGGAATCCACAGGCAGATATTGTATCCACCAGAAAAAGCGTTACCGAAGGTAAGTAACTTCTTCTTCTCGCTCTTTGTCTATTGTGCCTGCTCCACCTTTGACCACTGCCTGCCATCTGATTCAAACTCCTTCTCACCCTTGTGAATACGAAAATTGGTCCCACCCTTTCAATTCTCTTCGCTGACCTCTCTCAGAATGGAGTTAATTCCCGACCCCACAGGATCCAATGCCTTCACTATCAACTATCCTCCTAACCTCTCCAAAAATGCGGTAAAAAAACACAAACATCGACTTCTCAAATCTGAACCTGAAACACTAATCTCCGACGTCTACATCTGCCCAAAAAAGGGCATTCTCTCTAATGACCTCATTTTCTACACCAGAAAACGAGCATGTTGGCGGAAGGTCATCTTCTCCATGCTTCGAATAAAGGATTCTAGGAAAACCCCTCATGGTATCAAATTAATAATCTCACCATCACCTTTTCTCAAAGCAAATGCCACCATCACTCTCTACAATAATCGTACCATTCTCATACAATCCTCTAAGACCAATCTAGCCAAGATGGATCATATCTTCCCTACCCTCAAGAAAGCTGCGACTGCTACCTCCTCTGATTTCCCTACATACCACTCTACCTCACTGGACCTATCCGGCTCTTCTCCCTATGCTTTTTGGAATACGTCTAGACTGGTTAATTCCCCCCACCCCATAGATGTCTTCGGAGAGACTCAATCCCCTACAATAGCCTCGCACACCAATCGACCCTCGTCCCTGCCGGATAGGGGACTTAATGCCCCACCCAGCTTGCTGTCAGCATGCCAGATGCTCGGCGTTTCCCCCATTGGGATGCCCTCCCAAGACATACTTCCTCCCTTCTCTGCCGTTGCTCTTGCACCCCGGGCCTCACTTTCTAACCCTTCCTCACCGATGGAGCACACAAGACCGCCATCAACGTTACATCCTTATCCTAACACACCTTATTACCCAATGAGCACCCCCATTACACCTCATTATTTGTCTCCTACCAACCTTCCATCCCCTGCCACTCATACCAATCATTCAGGGCTCCCGCAAGTTTTTAAGGATGCATCCCCTCCCACGGACCTTCGCATCCCCATCATACCTCATACGGCTATCACTCGAGGTCCCCCCACTCCACAGGACCCCTCCCCTCAGTTCCTCTCCTTAAACCAACATTCAGACCTGGTGGCATGTCTGGACAAGTTCTCTCCAAGTGAACCTTCTCACTCATGAATTCCAAGAACTGTTAGCTCTCTCGCTTAACCATCTGCACATGCTCAATTCTCTTAGCTCCTTAGGAAAGATACCCACAGCCCCCGCCAGTGCATCCTCTGGCCTTGACCAGCACTCCTCGCACCTTATCTCTAAAACCTTACCCCTCCCTAACGCCCCCTCCTGCCCTAGAAGAATGATGGTCGAACTTGCGACCAGTGAGATTGAGGAACTACTCCTCTCTTACTCGATCACTCTAGAAAACGGCAAGGTCCCTATGGCCCAAATTCAAACCATTCTCGCCAACCCACACAGGGAACCCTCTAACAACCACAGAGTCGTAAATAGCGACAACCTCAAGCAAGTGAATATCTCTCAGACTCCTACATCACACACACGCCTATTCAATTGAAATGCGCACTACTCAATTGTAGATCAGCTAACAAGCATGCCTCAGATATCTTCGACCTCATCCAAAATAATGAGCTAGATATTATCATCCTCACGGAAACATGGCTAAATCCTTCCTCTACCCCCATCTTAGATCTCCTAGTGCCCCCTAGTCACGACATAATCCGCCTAGACCGAACAATGAAACAGGGCGGTGGACTAGCTTGCATACACCGGAACACACTATCTGTCTCCCACATGGAGACCCCCACCTCACCTATAGTTGAATACCTTTGCCTCAACATCTCCAGTAACCACATCCCTGTATGCAAACTTCATACTTTCTACCACCCTCCGGGTGATAACTTCCTCTTCATTGAACAACTAATGGAAATTATATCTTCCAATGATGACCCATCCGTATCCCAAATCTACCTTGGTGATTTCAACCTTCATGGTTCTAAACCTAATGACCAAGCGGTGATCTGCCTTAACGCATTCCTATCCGATCTGGACCGTATCCAATTCTGTGACCGGCCAACTCACAACAAAGGAGAAATTCTGGACCTCATTATTTCAAAAGGTAATACCATCACATTGGAGGACATTACCCAGTGTGATTGGTCCGACCATTACAGCACCTTCTTCTTTATCAACAGGGAGGTGATACGGAAAAGGGTCCAACCAAAGAAAATTAAACAGTGGAAAAGAGACCTCAGGAATATTAACACGGACTGTCTAGCTATCGAATGTAAAAATGCCTTGTCTTCCCAAACTGACATATCTGATGTACATGATCTCACTGACTTCTATAACTTCACTATCTCTGGTATCATGGATTCAATAGCTCCTCTACAGCAAAACAAAAATGCCTCCCCCAAAATCTCCAAACCCTGGTTCAACGACAATCTAAACTCTGAACGCCGCAACCTAAGGGCTGCTGAACTTCTATGGAGATCCAAACCTTCCGTTTATCATCTAAAATTCCTGAGATCGGTTAGGAGTTCTTACAATAAAAAAATCAAGATGACTAAGGCCGATTACTTCAGAGCCCAACTTACTCAAGCCTCAAATCGCCCCCAAAAACTTTTTGAAATTGTCAAACAGCAATCAGCAAGAGCACCCAATCACTTCGATTCAACAGACAATTCACCCTCATGCAATGATCTGGCTATCTTCTTAATGGAAAAAACTAAACTCATCAATCTTGATCTTGAATCTAAGAGGGCCCTACTTACTTCACCTGATAGTGCGGCTGATCCTGCCCTCTCTGAGAGCCTAAAGCCACATAGTATTAGCACCAAGAACATGGCCACCTGGAGCTCCTTTTCTCCCCTCAGTGAAAACGACATCTACAAAACTCTTCTGAACATTAACCCCTCTAATCACTTCAGCGACCCATTGCCTTCATGGGTCTTCAAAGGAATCAAGGTGGTCCTTATCCCCATCTGGACAAAGATTGTCAACGCCTCCTTAGCTCAAGGCAAGATCCCAGAATGTCTAAAAGCGGCTCAGGTTTCACCCATTCTCAAAAAACCTGATGCAGACAGATCTGACCTCAACAACTTTCGTCCCATCTCCAACATCCCTACTCTGGCTAAGCTCCTTGAAAAATGCGTCCAATCGCAACTCTGCTCGCACATTGAGACTTTCAATCTCTTAGATCAACATCAATCTGGGTTTAGGAGTGGTCATAGTACCGAATCCGCACTCCGTCACATCATGGATGACATCCTCAAAATGATAGACCATAACGAATCCTGCCTACTAATCCTCCTTGATCTTTCCTCTGCATTCGACACGGTTAATCACAATATCCTCTTAGCCATTTTGGAACACAGGATGGGCCTCTCCGGTCGGGTACTGCAATGGTTCGCGTCTTTCCTTCACAATAAATCCCAAAGAGTTAAGGTGAACCATACACTATCCCAACCATCTACACTCTCCATGGGGGTCCCGCAAGGGTCTGCACTCTCTCCCATACTCTTTAATATTTTCCTGGAACCGCTCGCGAACGCTCTTAAATCCATGAACATTCTTTTTCATATATTTGCGGACGACACGCAACTTTACCTGAAAATCAATTCTTCTGAAGACAACATCTCACTCAATTCCTCCTTGATGATTACCCAAAACTGGCTAACTGAGAACCATCTCCTGCTCAACACCGCCAAAACAGAATTCCTTCTCATATCCCCTCCTAAGCACACCCCCAAGATTGACCTCTGGATGAAGCACCTTACTACCTTCAACTGCTCCCCTCTTATCGACTCAGCCAAATCTCTTGGAATCACCCTAGACTCGCACTTGAACATGAAGAAAAACATTAGTATGATGTGTAAGGGCGCAAACTACCAAATGAGGCTTCTTAGAAACCTAAAACCATTCCTCCCTCAAGAGGACTTCAAACAGGTGGTTCAAGCGCTTGTCCTGTCGAGACTAGACTATGGTAGTGCGACGCTGTGTGGCCTCCCCAAACATACCTTGGCCCCGCTCAGGGCTTCGTTGAATGCAGCTGCCAGACTGATCACTGATACAAAAAGAACTGATCACATCTCCCCAGCCCTAAGATCTCTAAAATGGTTACCCTGCGAAGCAAGAATACAACTAAAGATTGCATGTCTGACGCACAAAGCCCTCCACCTCAAAACCCCTGGTTACCTGGCTCAAAAACTCGAACTATCAGGTGGGGGCAGACCATCAAGAAGTGCAAATTCTCTACTACTGAAACCCAAGACTTTTCGCAAGAAGAGAACAAGGCTCCGAGCCTTCTCTGGTTCGGCACCGAAGATCTGGAACTCGCTCCCTCCGGAAATCCGCAGAATTCCCTACACAGCTGCTTTCAAACATGAAGTAAAAACATTCCTAATGAACAGGTTCCTGCCTTAAATGACCATTGGTCGTCTGCTTTCTAGATGTGTTTTTTTTTTTTTCTCTGGCCTAACAACTGTAACACCCAGTATTGTCTACCTTACCATACCAAGCAATGTTTGTGCGTATCCTTGTACATTTTTATTAGCTCATTATGTTATCCTCTCTTACTTCCTCGAGAATGTTTCCTTTTATCTTGTTCTCCCCTTCCATTATTGTGAAGCGCTCTGATACCCCTCGGGGTCTTGTTCGCGCTATACAAAACTTTAAATAAATGCAGTCACAGTGTCACCTTGAATGCATCCTATTCCATCAGGGCAGACGTCGCCATGCCTGTGTTATGTAGAAAGTAATCCTCAGCTGCAGTGTGAATGGGATTCGCGGAAGGACGGGTCTTCCAGCATGGCAGGCTGCAGGTGCCATGCTGGAGTTGAAATGCGCTGTGTGTCCCATTCTAATGTTGTGTAGTGGGGGGTTAGACGAGAAGAGGTAAGGGGTATGCGGAAACACCCTATTTCTATGGATTGGGAGACCATGATGGAAGACTTTAAACAGCTGGACTTTATACCCACACATAACAACCCCACACAATAGCAGACCTAAATATTCTAGGACCATACACCAGTGATCGTCATAGGCCCTAGTCACGACACCATCATACTTAAGCAGTAAGGAGCAACCAATGATATATAGATAACTATAATAGGCTTCTAAACATATAAGTAATGGCAGACCAGGAGGGAGGGGGATGTTATATAAGTTATAAATGTTATGTTATTAATGTTGAAGCATACTATGTGAAACTACTCTTGGAGAAATATTGCATTTCCAGAATACACTAAGCCACCTTATAGATGCAGTGGTGGATATATAACCAGGAACAACTGCAAGAGAATTACCTGTTCAGCATACCACTCTATATTGTGAATGATGGGGAGAACATCAAAAAGAGAAAATGCCATTAGTACTACATGTATCACACTGCAATGATATCTTGGCAAGCAATAAAGTATGTTTAAAAAAAAAAAAAAATGTAGTGGGTGGGGTTAGGGTCCGAGTGCGTGCGTCCCAGATACTCCGCCTGTGACACGTATGGTAGCTAGTTGGGAGTGCATAGGATCCTGTCTATGCGAACATGTAGGGCATGTGGAGCGGAGTAAAAGGAGTACACCTGTGTGGTAGGATTACGGTGTCTCCAAGTGTCCAGCAGCCCCCAGCCGTCTGCCCAGTTCCTTAACAACGAGGCCCCACTAGCTGCCGTTGTGCCCCTCAACGGTGGGAACAATCGATCAAGGTTTGTATCCAGTACGTTATTAAAGTCCCCTCCTATCACCCAGGGCATAGCACACCATCTGGAGAGTTCCGTTGACAGCTTACTCCAGAAGGGTCCCTGTTCCATGTTTGGTGCATATATATTTCCTAGCAGGAGACATCTTATTTTATTTTTTTTAATTTTTTTTAAAAGTTTTGTATAGCGCGAACATGACCCAAGCGGGTATCAGAGCGCTTTACATACGAGTTGTGGACGACATAGGTAGATAGCTGTGGGAGAAAAAGAATAAAAATATACATCAGGAACACATTGACATATTAGCGGGCGACACTGAGGCCATGGCAAATGCCAGGTAGCAGATTAAACAGCAAAACAAGATAGGAGACAAAAGGAGAGAAACTTCTAGTTCAGCGCAGTGTTCAACAGTAGGGCTTTCACTTCCCTTTTGAAGGCACATGTTGAGGGAATCAGTCTTGTTTCCACAGGTAGGGAGTTCCATATTCTCGGGGCAATTCCAAAGAATGTGCGATTGTAGGTTTTCATTTTTTTAAATTTCTTCAGTTTGAGTAGAAGTGTGCTGGTGCTCCTAGAGGGCCGGGAGGCTCCTGATAGTTCGAGCTGATTTGCCAGGTAAAGGGGAGTGTTGAAGTGTAGAGCTCTATGAGTCATACATGCAATTTTTAACTGGATCCTTGATTCAAACGGAAGCCAGTTGAGCGATTTCAGGTCCGGGGAGATGTGGTTGGTTTTCTTAGAGCCAGTGATGAGTCTAGTCGCAGCATTCAACGATGCTTTAAGGGGGGCTAAACTGAGTTTCGGAAGCCCGCATAGAGTGGCACTGCCGTATTCTAGTCTGGAGATGACTAGTGCTTGCACAGCAGATATGAAGTCATCTTGGGGAAGGTAGTGTTTGAGTTTTCTTAGGATGCTCAGTTGGTAGTTCGCTCCTTTGGTAGATGCTCTGATGTGATTCTGCATGTTTAGGTTCTTATCGAGCACAATTCCTAGTGATTTCGTGGAATGAATGATGTGAGGTGTGCAGTTCAGAGCTGAGAGGTTTTTTAGATATTTCTCAACAATCGGGGTTTGCTTAGTGGGTGAGATGAGGAGGAATTCCGTTTTAAGGGAGTTTAGTTTGAGGTGGTTAGATGTTAGCCAGTTCAGTGTTTTGTGCAGGGTTCCGTTGAGTGACTTGATATCTTCAGGGGAAGCGATTTTCATGTACAGTTGGGTGTCGTCCGCATACATGTGATATTGGTTGTTTGAGGCTTTGAGGATTACAGTAAGTGGTTCAATGAAAAGGTTGAAGAGCGTGGGGGAGAACGAGGACCCTTGGGGCATACCCGGTGTGCAGGGACTGGAGTTGGATATGGTTTGGTTGGAATTGACTCACTGAGTTCTGTTGTTGAGAAAAGAGGCAAACCATTTTAGAACAGTGCCTGAGAGCCCCATCCTACATTCCAAAAGGCTAAGTAGATTGTCATGTTTGACAGTGTCAAATGCTGATGAGAGATCAAGTAGTATTAGTAGGCAAGATTCATTCTGGTCAAGCAAGGTGAGCGCGTCGTCCACTATATGAGTGATGGCCGTTTCAGTGCTGTGGCCGATACGGGAATCCCAATTAGAATTGGTCAAGAAGTTGGAATTGCTCAATGTGTTTGCGCAGTTGTTCGTGTACACATTTCTCAAGGAGTTTTGCCAGGGTAGGGATGTTTGTGATTGGACGATAGTTATTCAGGTCTTCAGGGTCGGCTGTGGGTTTTTTGAGAATGGGGAGAACTAGGCCCGCCTTTAGGCAGTCGGGGATCTCACCTTGTAGGAGAGACGCATTGATGATCTTGGACCAGAGTGGGACTAGTGATCCTATCATTTCTTTAAAGAAGTTGGGAGGGAGGGGATCATTGAAGTGATTTGAAGGTTTCAGGGATGAGAGAATGCTGAAGATGGTAATGTCGTTGAGGGGTGTGAATTGACTCCAAGAGGCATTGTTTTTAGGGGAGGGACAGGGCGGTGTAGGAGGGGGCGAGGGTAAGGAGGAGTCAGGAGAGGGTGAGAGATCGATCAGGACAGACTTTAGATCTGATTCGATCTTACTCGCCTTTTCAAGGAAGAAGTCGGAAACGTCATCACAGTTTGGCTGAGGGCAGGAGATGAGAGGAGATTGAATAGAAGTGTTAGTGGATTGTGACTTAATCAGCTAAAACAGCCTTTTCGGGCGATTTTTGGCTTTGTCCAGTTGGGATTTGAAGAAGGTTGCCTTCGCCGTTCTGATGAGTTTGTTGTATCTACTCCTTTTTAGTCTTAGAATTTTTAGTAGAGCAATGGATGGAGCAGATCACCACGCACGTTCTGCTAATCTCATGCTGCGTCTGTCAGCATTTAGGCTGTCGTTGAACCAAGGTTTGGAGTCTTTGATGGCTTTTCTTTTTAGTTTAAGGGGGGCAATTGCATTCAGGGCAGACAACATGGAGTTGTTATAGTGCTCCGTGAGGGCGTGCACGTCATCCATGTTAGGAGGCGGCGGTATGGAGATATTGCAGCGAGACATGAGCTCATTAACGTTTGTATTTTGGAGCATTCTTTTTCAGTGTTTTTGTTTTAATGGTTGTGATTTTTTGGAGTTCCAACTTTCTAGGATACGGAAGGTGATAAAGTGATGGTCGGACCAGTCACAGGGGAGGATAGATTCGAGCTGTATTGAGTTGGGATTGGAGATGATTAGATCGAGGGTCGATCCTAAATTGGGCGTGGGTTTGTCACAGAATTGAGTCAGGCAGAGATCAGATAGGAAGTTTTTGAAGCTGTTAACCGCCTGGTCATGCGTGTCATTCCAATGGAGATTGAAGTCACCAAGGAAGATCTGGGGGCAATGTCGTCCCTGGTTGGAGGAAATGATTTCCATAGTTTGTTCAATTAGAGGGAGGTTGTCTCCTGGAGGGTGGTAGAAGATGTGTAGGCTGCATAAGGGTCTATGTTTGCTAGTGGTATCTATGCACAGATATTCACAGGATGAGAGATTTGTCGAAGGGGACTGTTTTGCTGAGAGAGATTTGTGGTAGATACAGGCTATGCCACCACCCGTTTTCTTAACTCGATCGAGTCTGATAATGTTGTGGCTTGGAGGGACTAGAATGTCAAGGATGGGACCTGAGGAGTCGGTGAGCCAAGTTTCGGTGAGGATAAGGAGGTCTAGGTCCTGGGCAAGGATGATATCGGCAAGGTCCGTGGCATGTTTCGCCGCTGATCTACAGTTGAGTAACATGCATTTCAGGTGTGGTTTGTGGTCAGTGAGCGAGGGCTGTGTGATGGGGATCTGCGTGAGGTTATTAATGTTTAAGGCATTGTCGTTGAGACTGGGAGCTCTATGCAGGTTGGAAGTGATGCTTTGTATAGCCTCCGTGTTGATGATGCTTTGTATAGCCTCCGTGTTGCCATGCTTGGGATTAGTCATTCCAGGCGCCATTGGAGGGGCGGTTTGTGCCGTTCCAGTGGGGGCTGAGCTGCCTGTAAGGGGAGTTGTAAGCTCGGAGGAGGGAGAGAATATCTGGTTCAGATAAATGATTTTTGGCTCTGGCTGGTCAAGAATGAGCGTTGGCGTAGGGAGTGGTAATCCAGTCTTGGCCTAGGGGTTTCTGCCCATGGTCATTCGGTACCATGGTCGAGGGAGATGGTAGATTAGGGTGAGGTGGGATCATATGCTGGTTCACCTGCGATGTCTTGTTGGAGGAGAGGTCAAGGGCCAGCTCCGAGGTGATGTTAATGAGATTTTGAATGTCAGTTTTGAGTTTTAGAAGTTCTCTGTTAATTTCCTTGAGCTTAGATGCATGATCAGACTGTGGTTCATAGCTCTTGTGGAGGGGAGGAGGAGGGTTGTTCGCTAGGGTGGAGGTAGGCGGGTCCCAGGAAAGGGGACGATGAGGAGGGGGGGTGTCTCCTGAGGAGGATTTCCGTCTCAGCTGTGCAGGAGAGCACGGCAATATAGCGCTAGACTCAGCGTGAGGCAGGAGTTTGGGTGGAATGGGGGAAGGGTTTGAGAGTTGAGGGTTAGAGAGTGAGTGGGGTCTTTTGGGGTTGCGGGGGATAAGGGGAACAGTATTCGAGGAGGAGTGTGGGCGAGCCTGCTGTGTAGAGAGGGAATGATGTGGGGGAGGGCCAGGAGGGAGGGCCTGCTGTGGAGAGGGGGGAGTTATGTAGGAGAGAGCCAGGAGGAAGGGATTGCTGTGGAGAGCAGGAGTTGTGTAGGAGAGAGTCAGGAGGAAGGGGAGGAATGGGGGAAGTGTAGGAGCGGTGATTGGAGCTCGGGATAGCTTTTGCTCCAGCATTAAGGGAATGGCTATGGTCAGGTCCGGGTGGTCGGGAGACGGTGGGTGAGTCTGTGGAGCCCAGATTTGGCGGAGCTAGGGCCCTATGTGTGTTGTTGAATGTAGACGGGGCGATCAGCAGGTGGTTGTGGCACATTAAGAGAGAGATCAATACAGTCCAGTGGCAAAGTTAGGGGAAGGACGTCCCTAGAGTGATTTGGAGTGTCAAGTGATTTTTTAATGAAGGAGAATCTGTCATCAAAGATGCCCAGGTTCCGATCGGAGGCATGAATTAGGATAGTCCCATTGTTGTATATGGATATGGTAGCATTTGCTCTGAAAGTGGGTGACGTCACAGCTAAGAGTCTTAGACCGTGAGGAAATTTCTTTGTCGAGGCGATTCTGAGTAAGGAATGGAATGCCATTCTCCACTGCGCTCTTCTTTTAGTATAGAAGATCAGGTCACTAGTAATGGCCCCTTTTTTTGGACAGAAATATGGGTCAGAGATAAGGGTTTCTGGGTTAGCTTTGAGTAATCTATGTTTCGTAGATTTAATCGCGTTTTTGGAGAGGTTGGTCGGATAATTGATTATGAAGCTATTTATACCTAGCTTCTCAAGTCTGGCATCCAGTCTGCATTGGGTGTGGGGGGGCATGGTGGAGATAGATAGGATCGCGAGTATAAGCTGGGAGGTAGGAGTGTATAGGTTACCAGAATAAAGTCCTCACTGAGGGTGGGTCTTGTAAGTCAAGGCGGGATCAGTAGCGGGCAGTGTTATTCCAGGATAAGTTGGTTTGCACATGAGTGAGGTAGTTAGTGCGGTGGGATTCGGAGAAGGTCTAAGATAAAAGATAAAAACCTTTCTAGACAGGTTGGGACATGTCTCTGCACTTTCAGATCACGGACAGAAGGAGCAGGGTTGTGCTCTTGCCATAAATGAATAACGTGAGCATAGATAAATGTTGCTATGAGCATAGGGTGGCTAGTGGGAGCAAAGATAAGTGAGGTTTGGTAGTTCGGGGACGGGGGACAAGGAAGGGGGGACCGAGCGGGGGCCTCTGTTCAAGTCTGAGAGATTGGGTCGGGGACAGGAATTCAGTGAGCGGCCATTTTAGGTGGGTCAAGATAAGAGCGATGGTGGGCCTTTGGCCTGCCACAGGGAGTGAGGAGGAGCAGGATCAAGCAGGTACGAAGGAGTGCGCGTCATTCCAGTACCATAGAGAGATAAACAACCAGATGGGCATAGATAGAGTTCCGCGATCTTAGTGAGATTGACTTGGCCGGTCCCCAGATTCAGTCGATAATAGGCCATAGGCCTGCCACAAGGAGTGTATAGAAGTATAATCGTGCAGGAATGAAAGAGTGAGCGTCATTCCCTCTCCAGTGAGAGATAAGCTACCAGTTGGGTGTAGAGAGAGCTCAAGCGGTCTTAGCGACACTGACTGGTCCGCCAGCAGACCCGGGAGATTGGAGCTCAGTAGGAGAGGGAGGCCTCCAGTGAGGTCTTTGGGCTTGAGGGTGTGCAAGTATTTAAGGAGCGGCCATTTTATATGTCTAAAGTTTCCTGAAATGGTGGGATCCTGCAAGCGGTCGTTTAGTAGAAACGTAGAATAGCAGGGTGAGGGCACTTACCCTATCTTGAGAGAAGAATGAAAGTCCAGGGGGCCTGAGGAGTTTAGCCAGGACCCTCGACAGTAGTGGTGGGGCCTGGTTTCATAGACCGCCAGATCAGTCGGTGGCAGGAGCGGCAACGGGCTCACAAGCAACTGAGCCGATGCGTCCAGGTTGATCATGCGGCAAAGCCTTCACGGCGGCGGCCGGATCGGTGCAGGTGGCAGGGGGGCTTAGATATCGTCCGAGCCAGTCCAGAGGCAGAACAGAACAAAACAAAGGCCAAAACAAAAGCGGCCGGCTCGGTGCGGGTGGCAGGGGGCTTGGAGATCACCCGAACCAAACCAGAAGGCAAAACAAAATAAAGGCAAAAACAGAAGCAGGATGTTGCGTCGCCGGAGGTCGGTCCGCGGTTCTCACCATCTTCACAGAGTTCCTCGATAGCCTGACCATGGCGACGTGCGGCGCTGCCTTTTACTCCGGTGTCAGGCTCCAGAGGGGTGGCAGGGGGGCTCAGGGATCAATAGAACAAAGACTCACAGAGTTCATCGATAGCCTGAACGTGGCGACGTGCGGTGCAGCCTTTTTCTCCGGTGTCCGGCTCCAGTCGGGTAGCAGGGATCAATAGAGCAAAAACAAAAATGGAGAGCAAGAGCAAAACAAAAGGCAGAAGCATAGGCAAGACGATGCGATGCGACGTGGGAGGCCAGGTCAGCTGTTCTCACCATCAACCCCGAGTTCTTCGTAGTCTATCTCTATGGAGATCGGGTCATGGCGGTGGGTAGGGGGCTTAGAGATGCAGAGAGCCAGAGCCCAACAGCCAAAGTATGAGGGACGATGCGACGCGGGAGGTCAGGTCACCGGTCCTCGCCAATCTCATGACGATCGTCATCAGCCGGATAGTGGCGGTGGGCAGGGGGGCTCAAAGATCGAACAGGAGAGCCGATGCATCCTTAGAGACCCACAGAGCAGTATATCTGATGCATCGCTGGAAGAGTTGAATAGACCAGCGAGCAATTGTCGAGCGAGGGTCCATCAGCGCTCATCAGCGGGCTCAAGCTCGAGGCCCTACGTCTCGGATGTATGGTTACTATGCAGTAGCCATAACGGGAGGATCTTCGCGGTGAGCGTTGGCGACCCTAGGGCCAGCCGCCATTGAAAAAGGCGCCATGTTCCATGCAGTAGGATCCTGCTGGGGGCCACCTTGTGACCGTGGCTAGTGAAATACGTATGCAGGGCAGATCGGGATCATTTATCTTTTCACGGATCAGCGACGACATCCACTATCATTTCCCCAGCACAGCGGCGAGGGTCAAAAGGCAGCAGACATCCTCCGCAGGGGGATCCGTTCAGCCTCGTCTGGGGGCCATTACCGGCGAGGCTTGGATGTAAGCGAAGAGAGGGCACTCTGGCAGCAGATCGGCGGAGAGAGACGAGAAAGGCTGGAAGCATCAGTCAGGGGGAATCCGTTCTGTCTCCTCTGGGGCCGTCACACCCCGTGATAGGGGATGTGCGGAAGGAGGTTGCCTCGGTCACGGGTATCGCTCGGCGGCGCTCTTCGTGCATATGGGGCATGTCCGTTGCAGGAGATCCTTACTGTCGTGACCAGTGAGAGGACGCGGGTCGCCGGTCCTGTGGCGCACAATCTCGTTGAAAGTGCCGCAGCAGATGAGTTGAGGCTCTACGGGTCCTGTTAGAGCGAATCTACGGGTAAGTGGTGTCAAAAATCGTCTTCATCTGTTTGACTTCGATTGCAGTAGATATGTGATTGTTGATGTCGGATGGCTGGGTTATCGGGGGATATCAACCGATCTGGTAATCCCCAACCGGGAGCTCTGAAGAAGAGCTCCTACTCGGCGGCCATCTTAGTTCTCATATAGTCTACCTTTAAGGGAAATATATCTCCCCTCCAAATCTGTCACCTCCTTCTCTATTAGGAGGGGAGTGCCCAGGGGTATCCAGATCAGCACCCCTTGTGCAAACGCCGAATAACTAGTGGCAATGATGTGTCCCCTCCACCTACGCTGCAGTGTAGTTGTCTCCAAGTGTGTTAAATGGGATTCCTGTAGAAGAGCTATCTGGACGTTGCGTCGCTTGAGATATGCGTACACCGCATATCCTCGAGAGGGAGTGCGTAGGCCTCTTACATTCCATGTGATGATGTGTTGTGATGCCATGGTTTAAGTATGTACTTGTATATAAGTCGAGAGGGATAAAGTGTATCCACGCGGCCAATTTGAAGTATAACAAACTGGGTCAGCCATAATTGAGCATAGCAACGCCTGATTAAACTTTTCACAAAACACAAGGTCAACCTTACAAACGTGTAATACCAAAAGAGCGGATCCTGCAACCGTGCTGAACTGCTCAAATCTAAAGCTATATCAGACTAGAGCGAAACAGCGCCTGAAGGCGTTTGGGTGTGAGGGGTATGTGAATCCCAGGAGTGTGCCAACGCAATATACCCACCCAGTAGCAAGTAACGAATAGTTTCTTACCTGTCGGTGTAGTTTTGCAGCTTGAAGACTTTCTGGATTCACTATGCTGTGCATTATTCCGCCATCTCGTGGTTGGGTCCGGATTCGTAGTCTTTTCTTTCTTTCTTTCTTTTTTTTGTTTTTTTTTTGTTGTTGGCCCAGGTGGGCGGCGACGCCCCCACCATTTGGTGTCCTCGGTGACGTCGTCGCGCTTCCTGCGGAAGCTCCCACCTTTGGTCGCCATCTTCGGATTCTTTTTTCTTTTCCTCTTATTGTTTTGTCGTCTATGTCTTTTTCTTTTATCCTTTTATTTTCCTTTTGATCCCTCTAAACTCTGTATGTAGTCTAGTTTTACCCTTAACCTCCTATGTTATCTTCCTGGCGGAGGCGGGTGGGATCGCTAGTGAATCCAGAAAGTCTTCAAGCTGCAAAACTACACCGACAGGTAAGAAACTATTCGTTTTGCAGCGTGAATCTTTCTGGATTCACTATGCTGTGCATAGACTTTGTAGCGGTTTTCTGTTATTGTGGTGGTTGGGTGGAAGATGAGCATTGGTTGCTGAAAATGTGCTGTAAGACCTTCTGTCCTACTTGTGCCTCTTTGTTCATCTGGATATCAACACAGTAGTGTTTGGTGAACGTGTGCACGGAAGACCATGTTGCCGCTTGGCAAATGTCTTGTATAGGTGTGTTCGCTAGGAACGCAACCGTTGCTCCCTTCTTCCTTGTTGAGTGAGCCTGGGCGGCTCCTTGTAATTCTTGTCCTGCCTGCTTGTGGCAGAGTTGTATTGCTTGTGCAATCCATCGTGCTATGGTATTTTTTGTTACTGGTCGTCCCAAGAAACTGCTTGCGAAGGAAACGAAGAGTTGTTTTGTTTTCCTGCATTCCTTCGTCCTTTCTATGTAGTGCATCACTGCCCTTCTGGCGTCTAGCGTGTGTAGCGCCTTTTCTGTGGGCGTTGATGGTTTCTGGAAGAAACTTGGTATCTCTATTGTCTGGTTAATATGGAACCGCAACACCACCTTTGGTAGGAAGTGTGGGTCCGTTCTCATGACAATTCTGTCCTTGTGTATTTGCAAGTAGGGCTCTTGTAGTGTAAGAGCCTGCAGTTCACTGACCCTTCGCAGTGAAGTAATAGCCACCAAGAATGCTGTCTTTAGTGTGAGCATGTGCAGTGTGGTCTTGTGTATGGGCTCAAATGGTGATTTCATCAACTGTGTTAGCACCGTGTTGAGGTTCCAACTTGGGGCTGGCATCCTTTTTGGGGGGCTATTCTCTTAGCTCCCTCCAGGAATCTTTTGACCACCTGTGAGGTGAAGAAACTTTTCCCCGCTTCTCCCCTGGTGTAGGCCACTATGGCTGCTAAGTGAACCCTTAGTGACGAGTAGCTTAGCCCGCTGTGTAGTAGGTGCGTTAAGTATTGTAGTACCGTTGATTCTTTTGTGACCTTTCGTTGCAGTCCCTCTTTAATGCACCATTGCGAGAACCTTTTCCACTTTGCAATGTAGCATTTTCTTGTAGTGGGTCTCCTTGCTTCTCTGAGTACTGCCATGGTGCTTGGTGGTAACTTGAGGTGTGCGAATTCTAGGTCCTCAGGAGCCATGCTGCTAGGCTGAGGCTCTCTGGTTCTGGGTGGAGCACTTTTCCTTCTTGCATTGTTAGGAGGTCTTTCCTTATGCTGAACCTGTGCGCTGGTTCCTGTGCCATTTCCATTATTTGTGAGAACCATGATTGTCTGGCCCACTGAGGTGCCACCAGTATGAGTGTCATGCTGGTGCTCCTGCATTTGCTGAGTACCTTGTGTAACAGTGGTATCGGGGGAAAAGCGTATGCAAATTCGTTCGACCAACTTATCCATAGCGCATTCCCTAGGGACCTTTGGTCCGGTTGTCTGGATGCGTAATGTTGGCATTTTGCATTCTGGAGTGTTGCAAACAGGTCTATCCGTGGTGTACCCCACTTTTGGAACCTCCGCTGCACCTCCTGTTCGTTGAGTTCCCATTCGTGGGACGCAGACGTCTGCCTGCTGAGTCGGTCTGCTTCTACATTGTCTATTCCTGGAAGGTGTATTGCCAGTAGGTCTATCCTTAGAGGGATGGCCCATCTCCAAATCTCTTGTGCCAGGCTTGATAGCGGTGCTGACTGTGTTCCACCTTGTTTGTTGATGTAGAACATGGTGGTTGTGTTGTCTGTTTGTATCAGCACTCGCTGTCCGTAAAGCTGCTTCTGAAAGGCTTTTAAGGCTAGGAACACAGTTTTTAGTTCTAGGTAGTTGATGTGTTTCACTGCATCTTGTTGTGACCACAGCCCCCTGACGCGGAGTCTGTCCATGTGCGCGCCCCAGCCCTGCTGTGAGGCGTCTGTTGTGATGGTCACTGTTGGAGTTGGCTGTGTGAATGGCTTCCCTTGTAATATGTTCTCTTCCTTCCACCACGCTATTTCTTGCTGCACTGCGTGTGTGACAACCACTAGATCTTCCCAACTCCATGTCGCTTGTGACCACTGCTGCTGTATCCATTCTTGGAACGGTCTCATGTGCAGCCTGATATGTGGGACTAGGTGGATGCATGATGCCATCATTCCCATTAGTCTGCTCACCGTCCTCACTGTCAGAACTTGCCCCTTCTGGTAATGACGTGTTTCCCTCAGGAGCGCTATAGTTCTCTTGTCGCTGGGGAACACCTTGGACTGTGTGCTGTCGATTTGTGCCCCTAAGAATATTTTGATCTGCTGAGGTTCTGTTGACGATTTCTCCCAATGTATTGAGAAACCTAGTCTGGACAGTGTTTGTATGACTTGTTTGATGTGATCCTTGCAGTGTCTGTATGATCCTGCTTTCACAAGCCAGTCGTCGAGGTAGGGGTATACATGTATGCCCTTTCTCCGTAGGTGCGCTGCCGCTGCTGCAAGGCATTTTGTGAAAACCCTTGGTGCGGACTTGAGCCCGAAGGCTAGCACTGTGAACTGGTAGTGATTGTGGCCAATCACGAATCTTAGTAGACGTTTGTGTTTGTGGTTGACGGGTATGTGTAGATATGCGTCTTTCATGTCTATGGTCGCCATGTAATCCCCTTCTTGGATTTGGGGTATTACTTCCTGAAGTGACGTCATTTTGAATTTTTGAGTTTTTACGAACTTGTTGAGGAATCTGAGGTCCTGTATTGGCCTTAGTGTTTCGTCTACCTTTGGCACTAGGAAGTACGTTGAGTAGACTCCCCTGTTCCTTTGGTTGATTGGAACTGGTTCTATTGCTCTTTTTGTAGCAGCTCCTCTGCTTCTAGACATAGGAGGGCGAGCTCCCTTGCGGGAATTGCCCGGTGTCTTGGTTTTTTGCTTGGGGGGTGTCTTTGGAGTTCTATGCAGTACCCGTGCTGTATGATGTTTAGTATCCATTGTCCGTGGTAATCTCCCTCCATTGTGTGAGGAAGTTTCCTATTCTGCCCCCCACCGGGGTTGTATGCTCGGTGGTTATTTGTTTGCTGTGAGTTTTTCTTATTTTGTCCTTTTGTTGACTTCTCCTCTCCCTTGGTGTTAAAAGGGGAGGGTTTGGTTTGTTTGTGGAGTCACTTTGAGGTGGGCTGCTGACCCCTCTTCGGGATTGTCCCCGTCCGTACCCGCGTCCTCGAAAGGACCGTCCTCTGGGTTGATATTGCCAATTTTGCTGCTGTTGTCCCTGTTGGCTCTGGCCCTGGTTGTTCCCCTGGTATCCTTGTTGGGGAGATTGGTGGGAAGTGGCGGGCGCATTGCCCCCTCTACCATTGGGCCGCCTTGAGGGTGTTCCTCTTCTCATCCCTCTGAATTGCAGTGCTCCCATGGACCTCGCAGTTTCATTGTCTTTTTTGAGCTGCGTTAACTTCTCGTCCACTGGGGCTCCAAACAGTTTCTGGCCGTCGAATGGCGTGTTCAGGATGTTGCTTTGTACCTCAGGTTTGAAACCTGAGATCCTGAGTCATGCGTGTCTCCTTTTGGTCACCCCTATCATCATCTGCCTGCCGGAGTTCTCTGCTGCGTCCAAGGCTGATTTTAGGCAAGTGTTTGCCATAGCCTTGCCCTCTTCCACTAGGTGATTAGCCCTTTGTTGGTGTTGTTGTGGTAGGTGTGTTATGAGCTGGCTCATTTCATCCCAATGCTGGTATGCATGCCTGCTTATGAGGGCGTTGGAGTTGGCGATGCGCCAGTGTATGGCTGCGTTCCTCTCCACCTTTCGTCCTGTGAGGTCCATTCGTTTGCTCTCCTTGTCTGGAGGTGGCCCTGTGTTAGTGGGCACATTTGCCCTTTTCCTTGCCGTTGCAGTGATAATGGAGTCTGCTGGCACTGACCCTTGTATGTACGCAGGGTCTTTAGAGGAGTGCTTGTATTTCTTTTCGCTCCTTGGTGTAACAGCCTTGCAGACTGCCGGTTCTTTGAAGGCCTCCCTTCCCTGGTCCAGGACGCTAGGGAGCATGGGTAGGAACTGGGACCTTGTTTGTTGAGGAAGTAGGGTTTCCAAAAGGAAACATGCCTTTGCCTTCTCCTCTTGCATTTCGACGCCATACGTTGCTGCAGCCCTTTGGACGACCACATTGTAGGCTCCAATGTCGTCTGGCGGCGAAGGCCTCGAGGGATAAGAGTCTACCCCTTCTTCTGGTGATTCTGCGTCGAGGTCTTGCCAGTCTAGGTCTTGTTCTTCTGAGGGCGCCGAGTCCCGGTAAGACTGGAACTCTTCTTCGCCTTCGGCTTCGAAGTAGTAGTCTTCTTCGCCCTGTTCGTCGAGCGGTTCGGGGGTTTTAGGGGCTCGATGTCTTCGTTGTCGCCCTCCGCGAGTGTTTCGCGTGCTGGCTTCGACGGAATGGCGTATTGCTTCATTTTTTCGTCGAAGTCTTTTTTCCTTTGCAGGATGCTCGCCATCTCTGCTTCGAGCCTTCTCTTCTTCTTCTCCATCTCGTGGACCCTTTCGGCGTCGACGGATGAAGCGCCCTCTTCGCGGTCTCGGACGTCGAGGATGACGCCGGGCCTTCCTTTCTGGGTGTCGAGGCTTCCTTTTCGGAGGTTACCTTCGACGCCCTTGGTTTTTCGGAGGGTTTTGCCGATTGGGAGTCCTTCACGAAGGATCCGCTCGGTTGTTTGTCCTTGGTTGCTGTTGCTTTCGTCGAGTGTTTCGGCGGCAACGCTCCCTTCGAGGACTTGGCTTCACTTCTGAGAGTGTCGCTCGGGGCCTTAGCTTCACTCCTTCGAGCGTCGCTTGGGTGCTTCGGGGTCGACGTCTCCCTTACCTCCTTCGAAGTTTTCTTGTGGACCTCGACGACTGAGCAGTCCTCCGGTCCCTCTGCGATGTTGTCTTCCTCTCCACTCGAGAGGCCCAGGTCTCGGAGCGATGGAGGTGCTCCCTGGCCCTGCATGCTGTGTTTCGCCCTTCTTTGCCTCTCTCTCACCCGGATGGTTTTCGGGGTGAACGCCGAACACGCGTTGCAGTCTTCGCTGATGTGGTCGAGCGGCAAGCAGATGTTGCAGACTGGGTGCTGGTCCTTCTGGGCGTACTTGTGGTGACAGTTTTGGCAAAACTTGAACGGTGTCTTGTCCATACCCGCGCTCAGGGGGCCCCCTGTGAGCGCATTCTCTGTAGGCGTCGAGATTTTGGTCGTGGACCTTCTACCTCGTAGTCCTTCTCGTCGCCTCCTGTACTCGTCTCCTCGTCCGGTGTCCTCAGGAAACGATCTTTTGGTGAATATTTCGACTTCTCGAGATTCTTCGTCCAACTTTCTGGAACTTCTCGTCGACGATCCAGACCCCACGGCGGAAAAAAGAATCTGAAGATGGCGACCAAAGGTGGGAGCTTCCGCAGGAAGCACGACGACGTCACCGAGGACACCAAATGGTGGGGGCGTCGCCGCCCACCTGGGCCAACAACAAAAAAAAAAAAAGAAAGAAAAGACTACGAATCCGGACCCAACCACGAGATGGCGGAATAATGCACAGCATAGTGAATCCAGAAAGATTCACGCTGCAAAAAATACAGTTCCAATTAAAATCTTCTATTCTACGTGCTGATATATCAGCCTCCCAGGCCAACCCCTGAGCTGAGGAAACCAATGCTCCCCCCCTCTCCCCCATGTGCAGCAACACTCCCCCCCCCCCCCCCCTCTCCCCCCACAGCATCAACATGATGGCTCTCAATGGTTCACGCATGTGCACATAGGTCCCCCATGAGCAATACAAATAAAGGATATATAGCATCTTCAGATGAGTCCTTCCAATGTCTGCGGAGTGACATCTTGCTTAGTCAAAGAGTTGGTGTCGGAGGGACAGACCACCGAGGAGCCCCCATCCTCAGATTACCTAACCGATATCAGTTCTTTGTCTGAGTCTTTAGCCAAGTCCAAGATCTTTTCTGCCTCCAGGACTGCCTGCCGCCACTCTTCGATTATTTGTTCCAGGTTTAGAACCGCTGTCAGTTGAGGCTTCAGGGTTCTACTCGGACGTCCGCGTCTCCTGACGGTGTTCGCAGCAGTCCCTCGCACACCTCCCTTGCCAGTTGGTGTGGGGCCTGAGAATTTCCCTGAGGATTCGAGCCAGTCCCTCGCATCCTGTGGCGCATCAGAAAATCGCGTTTTGCCATCTGCCGCTACACGTAGTCTCGCAGGGAAATACAAAGAGTATTGGATGTCAAGCTGCTGAAGTTGCTGCTTTACCACTAAAAATGAGCTGCGCTGGCGTTAAACTCCCACAGAGTAATCTGAGAAAAACATCACCTTGCCATTGTCCACGCGCATGTCTTGCAGCTTCCAAGTTTCCCTTAAAATTGAGTCTCTGTCCCGGTAGTGGAGCACTTTGAAGAGAAATGGACAGGGGTTCGAACCTGGGGCAGGTCTCTGAAAGGGGACAGCGATGTGCTCTTTCAACTGAGAAGTAGGGAGACAGTGATTCCTTTGGTAGCAGATCCTTCAGCAACTTTTCTGTGAACTCCACTGCTTCTTGGCCCTCTACTTCCTCAGGCAGGCCTATCAAGCAGACATTATTGCGTCTTGAGCGGCTCTCTGCATCTTCCACCCTTTGTTCCATATGTCGAAGTCTCGTTTCATATTCCCCCATGTGTTTCTCCATAAGATCCGTACTGACTGCGCCTCAGCGAGAGCATGCTCCACATTGGTGACGCGTCGGAGAGCTTCCTATGATCCGCATGTAGGAGTGTGAGTTCTGCTGCCACGCTATCTATTTTGGATTCCAAAATATTCTAGCAGCGGCGGTTTCTGCTCGAGGGCGTCGGGGCTCCGCCCCCTTTAATTTCACCCCCAGCCAAGCTACAATGGAAGTAATTTGTTCACACTAAATCTGTTTAATTTATTTGAAATAAAACACTTACATGCAGTGCTTCTTGCTGGTTGAGGGGCTGTTGCACTCTGCGGCTGATGTGCCTCTTGCTTTGCTGCCTTAAACATGCTGCCCCTGGTGGGTGGACCCAGACTCAAGAGTATTTGTTGGGTTGCCAGTCTCACAGCCCTGAGGCCTTGGAGGTCATCAGCTCGGCAAAGACAGAGCCTTGCGGACCAGTCTCCACCCCCTGAAGACGTGAGGGTAAAATTAGCCCCGGGCGGCTTAGACAGAATCCCTATAGTGCTGAGGCTCCATGTCAATCAGGGAGTGGAGAGATTGGTCACCCCACCCTTTCTCAATCATCACAGGGGGGTGGATCCCTCCCTGTGACGATTTGGGAAAGGGTGGAGTAGAGGCTACAGGCAGACGGGAAGCAGAGAAATTGAGTCTGCGCAGTCTGTCCTCAGCAGTTTTTAAGGCACACTGCGCAAACTCGAGGTGTCTGCTTCCCACGCTGCAGTTATACAGGACGCCATTTTCAGCTCCAGTCAGACTCGTGGCTTTGGGGGGGAAGCTGTGCACTGCCGATTGTCGTGTGCAGTCCAAAGATTAAAGGAGTCACCTAACATGAAGGCTTGAAGCTTTTCCCCAGTTCCGACGATGCCCCGCAGCCTCAACGAGCAGATATGTAAAAAAAAAAACTTAGCAGCCCCCATGGGAAAGCAAGTAAGCAACTTGCTTGGGCCTGGCCTTCTTGCAGTTTTTGGCATAAACGTCTGTTTACTTTGCTTCAACTCTACTGTTGTGTAGTTCCTAGGACCCCCCAGGACCTGCGCATTTTGGATGACCTAAACTGAGGGCTTAGTGTGCAGACAGACTCTGGGCAACCCCACAGGATGAGTCAGCCGTTAGACCAGCTAGCTCTACAGTGCCACTACCACCCCCCTGTATTCTACAGCGGTGTAGGTAGTTTCTGGCAACCACTGAACATGACAACCCTGATTCCTCAGGTATCGTGGAAAACAATACGGTATCTTTCGCTCAGTCACTCGTGCTTACTTTTCTCAGAATACACATAGAATGACGATTGGAACGGTTTCAATAATTTATTGATCAAGCGTCAGTCTAGTATGAAACATATTCACTGCGACAATCAAAAGACAGGAGCAGATAAATGTGATCGCTAGCACCAATATCGTAAATAGTAGATACATTTCTACCATAGTGCTAATCAGATGAGTAAAAGCAGATTATATAAAACAGTAGCATTGGCTTACTCCTAGGATGCGTAGCCTACCTAAATGTACCTAGCCTAGATATGTAGGTGAAGCATGTGTATGTAAGTGCTAGGATATATCCTAATGGAGCCAAGAATCCCCCGGGGAAGTGCTAACCCCTCACCTGATGGTTCTGAATGAAGGACCCTGTCTCTGCGTCGAGGAAGGCACCACGCAAGAGATGTCAGGTCTCTGCCTGTCGAAGGATCAGCTTGCAGAGTCTCGGTCCAGCCTGGAAGGAATTTTCCTCTGTTTTGTAAGGGGGAGTGAGGGTCTTTTATACTAAAGTGGTCACTCCAGGGTTTCTTCTAGAATCAATATGTTTTGAAAACATTAGCTAATCCTTTGCTAATCCTTTTCTAAACAAAAACACTCATGCACAGCTGGCTGTTGGCCATTGATGAAAAAAGTGGTGACCCTTATACAGAATAAATCTGCCGTGCCTGGACACATGTTTATGTACGTCAGGTACAGAGATTAAGATAGGGTACCGACAGCCTGGTGTCGAAGAGACAGAAGTAAGCTACTAGGTAAAAGGTCACCTGTGTAGGACAGTTATGTCATGTGGGTGGGACAAAATGTATGTAACCGGTATGTACATGATGGGACTATCCTAAAGGACATGACACTACCAGAGGCACTTTAAAATTAATTACACCTGTTATTTCTTCCATGGCGACAGCAATTAATACGTTTATCCTTTATGTGTAGCTCCCATACTCCTCATTTCCTCACAGCAGCTCATGTCAAGTTAAAAGTCCAGTGTCTTTTGGTTATGAGAGGCCTCTGCAGTGCTCAGTATGCTACCGCAAGCACTAATTCTTATGCACCAATATAAATGCTAATACCCCGGGGGACTGGTTATTTCTGGGTTCACTAATACTTTAGTATTCCAGATTTCCGGTCCTCCTCTGACATGGCGATTTACTGGGGCAATGTGGATTTCTGGCAGTGATATTAAAAGAAGTTTAAATTTATTGTATTATGAAACATTGCATTTTCTGTGCGTCATCACACCAGTGACTTGATGAAAAGATTAAGATGTGTGTTGTGTCTTGGTGCATTTATCAAACTGCACAGTCGCCTTTACTCATTCTATTAGCACTCACTGTCCATGAAAGCTGTTTACTCCTAATGTTCCAAGGCCTTCTGGTTTAAAAGCGAAGTGGGTTAGAGCTACAATACTTTGTAAAATCTGACATCCTGGCAGATAAACTGAAACCCCTCCCTTTTACAGCGCCGCTCTTTCCCTGTTGGAATCATAAGGTGGGGATTAAAACAAACAGTGTTTATTTTACAGAGATTGTGATTGCATTTTACAGTAGAACCCCTTTCATTAACCAAATGCCAACAACTTGTGAGTGGATGGGCATGATAGCTTAACTGTTGCTACTTTTAGAGTGCAACACACTTCTGCAGAAGGAAGATTCCTGTCATTACTGAAGCCTTTTGAAATCTGATAGCCATAATTAATCCTGAGATAAGCATCCCAGAGCTGGTGGCTAACGTGCTTTCTAGCGCTTTTATTGCAAGACTGTTGAGTAAACACACTCTGGTTAGAGCACAGTGCACCCATTCATGTTCAAAAAATGGAATAAATATACACTCCGAGAGAACGAATTTTAGATTTCTGTTTTTGTGTGTTTGTTAATAATATAAACAGCCTTCCCTGCACGTGCTCATTGCTATTAATCTACCAGGAGTTGAAAAGTTATCTGTATAGGATGTGCTTGGAGCTGTTTGTAGGTCTAGGGTCTCGCTGGTGGGAGGTAACTTTATACAAAGTGCATTTACTGTTCATTTTTCATAGGACACATCCAGCTAGTACTTAACCGATTTGGGGTTATACAACTAGATGTATACTCAAGAAGGCCAACTCTTAATGAATTAGCTTTGCAGAGTTTACTCTTTTTGAGCAAATAACTGTTTTGTTTGATTTCTCCATGATGTACTTTGAATTATACCAAATACAGCCTCACCACTCTCAAACTTCATCAGCCGCCACTATATTCTAGAGAGTTCAATGGCGTGCAGAATTACATCTGACCTGTCTAATGACTGCAAATTTCGTGAGGTCAGGGAGTCCTGCCGGTCTGTCTCCACTACTGTGGAGGATCGCGAGGAGGTCCTGGAATCAGTTCCTCTGGAGCGCCCCATCCCGGCTTATTAAGCGGCGTCACAACTGCTTCCCACTACTTCAAATAATGTGTGTAATGGCTTTCACGTTGTATGCCAGTGAGGTATGTATCCCGCCCTTCAAGCTTCCTCTGGGTTACTCCTACTTCTGCGCCCAGACGTACCCTATCATGGCCACAATACGATATGAGGAAGGCAGCGTGTCCAAGACGGTGTGACTGGATCCCAAATGAGACACAGAACATTTTCCTTTTTAATTGGCTCAGTTCAAACAATCCATGCCTCCCAGATCCCAGAAATCAATGAGGCCAGGCATGCTAATGGCCATCAGGGAGGTGCACCACCGTGTGCCACATAGAACTTCTATCCTCCCTGGGTGCAGATCCCCAGGAGACCATGCAGCCACCGAGTTCAGAGATTTAAAGGGGAGGTGGGAGAGGAGGGCCCAACCTATATTCTTCTCCACCGGGATCCAGAGGCCCGGTTCCACAGAGTTCAGCCGAGTGCGGCCTCCTCCAGCCACCCGGTCACCTCACTTCCGCTCCGTCCCCATCTCACCTCAGCAGCAGGTATCCTCCTGCCAACTTCCACGCACACCCGCGTCCAGCAGGGCGCCGACAGCGCTGTCCAGCGGGTCAGCAGGAAACTCCGGGGGCATTAGCAGTCGGTGCGCCTGGTCTCTGCGACCCACCTCTCCTATGCCATTGGCAGGCTTAAGGATTACCGCAGGCCTGGTATGTACGCTGACCGGAAGGCCCCAACTCGTCACTTGGAGGCTCCGTACATCCGTCAGCCGCTTCCTCCACGCCGCTACTCTTCTTACGTGCCGGTCGCAGCAGGCACCAATTCAGGCTTCGCTGCAGCTTTCCACTTCGCAGAAGCCTGGGAACGCCGTATCCTGTCACAAGCTCTGACAGCACATACAAGCTTTCCCTGCTAGCTCGCCGCAGCCATTACTGTCCGCGGCCTGGCCTCAGTCATCAGAGTGCGTCAACACCCGGGGCAAAGCCTTTAGCCCCGCCCGAGGCACCAGCACGGATCAGGGAGCTCCGGGAGACAGCAGGAGCCTCCCAGGGAGGAGGATGCCCTCTATTTCCTGGAATAAGTTGCATATAATTAGGGTGTTGAGCAGAGCGATGCTAGATCGCGTCCACCATCTTGCTCCTCACAAATAAACCCTTCATGATACTCAAAACAATTGGTAGCAATGATTATGAAGTTCGGAGGAACATTGCAAGAAATGTCGGTAAAGCCTGAAATGTGAAACAGGAGTTTATGGGGTTGACCGCCAATAAATGCAGGCACCGAGTGCTCTTGCTGCATCCCATCTAAACTCTCCTTTATTGCTTAAGCCTCTTTGAAGCTGTAAGTTGATTCTGTCAGCCCTATCTCAGACTGCGGGTCCCCATTCTAAACTGGCAGAAGGGGCAAGCAAAATGCTACTGGCCTTCATTTTGGGAATCCAACACTGCATTCAGTGATTCTGCCAGGTCGCGGCTTCTGTGTGAAAGACTGTCAGATTGTGCTTCATCACTTCCATGTTGCAGCAGCAGTTCTCACAAGTGTGCATTGTGGGGGAGCAGACCCACATACCAATGGAGAATAAACTTGATGCTAGCAAATCTGCTCCCCAAGAAAGATAAGTATAAACACCCCAGCAATCGGAGCTTCAGCCGATTCTGAGAGGGTTGTTGAGGTGTGTGTGATTTATCATATCTGCCATGCAGTTATGGATCTGTCCCCGTAAACGACTACAGCAAATGTTTGGAGTGTAGCCTCAAGGAGGGAAAACAACTTATTACAAGGCCTTACATACTACCTCATCCCCCAAAACATAGACACCTGATGAGGGCCCAGATACGTCCAACAAGCTCGGATGAGATACTGGGCAAGGTTGGAGGTAACTTCACACCACTTCATTCTTCAGATGCCTCGGACAGTCATGACAACAGCCTCAGCTCTAGGAACATGTGAGCTGAAGGAAAGAGGGTCTGTTCTTGGTAGAGGCAGGTGGGTGCGTAGGCCCTTCCACTTACAGCGGAAGTACTGCCTCATGCTCATCCTCGTCTTACCACATATGAAGTGGGTGCTGTTGAGGCGCCCATTGTAGAGGAGTGGATTACACGTAATAGGCTGTGGATTGGGTGCTGTAAGGTGTAGCATGACCCAAAGGCAAGCCTCTACCTGTTCTCCAACCCTATGAACTCTGGAAATCGCCAGGAGGAACAGGATCTTCTCAACACTCTACAGCTATTGTATACCAGTTGTCAGGAAAATATGTTTTTCTGTCTGTCGGAGGCCTTGTAAGTGGTGAGCGGAACGGGGGATGAGGAAAGGAGAGCTCCCACTGATAGGAAAGAGTTTCGAGCAGTCAGCAGGAGTAACTTGTATCATATAATTCTTGAAGGTCCTCGTAGAGTTCAGGATCGAGCAATAAGCTCATACAGATCAACCACCAACCATGAGCTCCAATAAGTAATTTACTTTGCTGTATAGGCTCATCGGATGGAAACTTGGAACCACTTCACCACTGTTAAGGCAGTCACCCTGCAGATACACAAAACTATAAGTATGTTTTAGCAAGCAGATGAGTACACAAATTGATACCATGGAAACCCCGTTCCCTGTCTCACAGGAAATATCTGCTAATTGAAAATCTCAAATCTCATCAAAAGGACTGACCACATAACGTTTTGATGTTGCTTTAAAAATTGAATTTTTGGAAAGCAACAGTGGCACAGTAACCTACACTTTCTAGAATCAAGGAGAGTGTGGATGGGGATGATCCAAAGACGTTTTTGGGTCAGCTATTCCAATAGGCATTTCTAACCTGACACAACAGGGACTTTTCATAAGCATTTCATTGGCTGCATAGGTTTCTGCCCCTGTTTCGAGGCGAAGTCAAAACGATCTGTTATGCTTCAATATTTGGGCAGCTTCCTCCTATGAGAAGAGCTAAAAGAAAAAGTGAGACTCTCCAAACTTAGTGAATGAAATCCGATTGGTAATATGTGGAAGAGGGTGGTCAGTGTCTTCGTTTGAGCTACAACAGAGCACCCACATGGCCCGAACAATTTTACTCCTAAAAGATAAACTGGTTTCTGGGAGAGGTCTGTATCTGGCCCTTAGAAGCCTGGCTCAAGCTGCAATGCCTTCCTAGGAGAAATGAATAAAGTACATGAGCAGCAACTAACCAAAATGACAATACATTAAGAATATCAAGAACCTAAAAGTGCCAAAACAGTTTAGTTAAAGAGATAAGAATTGCATTAGCAAAATGCCACAATAAAGGAAATCTGATGTAGATATCAAAGGTTATAACAAAACAATTTGTGATTATTTTCGGTAAAAACAGTTCTCTTCAGCAAAAGCAAATTGTTTGTGTCTCAATAAAGTGTAAGGGGGCATGAGTACATTAGTTTTTGGTGCTGAAAGAAAACAATGGCACCAAAGAGATGTATTTAATAAGATGCATTTCTGCTTGCTTGAAGTGGGTTTAACCATTTTCACCTTGTTAAATATATCTGGTTCCTCAGACACCAGCCCAATGTTCCCAGTTGTAGTGGGCTCCACACAACTTCAGTTTATGTCAAAAGTAACATTTCCATTTCCCACTGGTCCTCATGAATTCTGCAACAGCTCTTCCTGTCCAAAGAACTCTCAGAAGTTCAACATTGGCAGACAGGAGAAATGTCCAGTAGTAACTTGCCTTCTTTCAAGCAAACAACATCTCCTGCTGCAGCACCTTCTGCATTCTCCAGCAATAGGTAAGAGAGTACACACTGGCAAGCAGGCTTCATTTGTAGCATCAAGTCTCCAGTACCCTTAGAGATTAGCTAGAGCCTGGGTACTCGCAAACATTTCCCTCCGGGCCACATACTATGGTCAGTGGTGTGCCCGAGGACCACATTAATGGGAGCGCGGTGAGAGTGGGGTTTTGGTGGGGGTTAATGTGGGCGCAGGGGAAGCGAATCATATACGTGGTGTGGACAGTGAGTCATGGAGTTATTTTGAGGGTTTCTTTCCATACTGCCCTCTAAATTAAGCCTCTTGTCTATAAAAGAGTCATAGATATGACAATACTGTGTTATTCTGTATCTGAATTGCTATATATGAAAGAGACTATTAGTTATAGATTCCTTACCTTAGAATTACCCCCAGGCGTCAGACTGGATCCTGGGAATTTTTCTTCAGCAGTACCCTGGCGCATCCGTAGGTGGCGTCGGTGGACTCCGTGTTTGTCGTTGGCGTCGTGATCGCCGGTATGACATCGCAGTATCTACTTAAACCCCGCCAATGCGCGCTGACGTCAGTTCTTTCTTTTTCTGCGCCAGCCAGCGCAGATCCGGAGAGAGCGGTACCCTTAGTCACTTTTTGACTAACACTTTTTCGACTTTTTGTCGACATCTTTTTCGAGTCGTTCGACTCCTGGTGCACGTAGGGATGTCCCATCGTCGGATCGGCTTCAAACCTTGTGACTCCTGTCACAAGTTGATGTCGGTCACGGACCCGCACCTCATGTGCCTCTGGTGCCTGGAGCACGACCACGACCCGAAGTCGTGCTCCGACTGTCGGGCCATGAACCCGAAGTCTTTGCGGGAGCGGTCCTGAAAGCTTCTGGAGGCCCGGCAGTCAGCTCTGCGCTGCTCGAGAGGGAAGTCGCAGGACCGGTCACAGAGTCACCACCATCACTCCTCATCAAAGTCTTCGTCTTTGGGTAAGTCGAAGCACAAGAAGAAGGCGAAGAAGCACCGTCGCTCTCTGCCTTCTCCCTGTCCATCGGCTGGCGGGACGCGGAAGGTAGTCGTCCTTCGGCTCCGGCCGCGGAGCCTGCTGGGACGGCTCCGAGCTTCCCTCCCTTCCCGGGAGCCGGACGTCCCCTGTCCAGCTTCGTGCATTTTACGAAGCTCTCCACTCCATCTTTGGGCAGCCCGTATCCGCCGGCGCGCCTTCGGGCCCCGCGGACTCGGCTGGGGGCTCTAGACCTTCGATGCCGGCGGCTCTGGCCTTGGCGCCGCAGGGCCCCAGGCATCCAGGCGTGGATCCGGATCGGTGCCGGTCGACCTCGCGATGCCTCCTCCGGCAGCGATACCTCTGACGATGCCTCCGCCACTTCCGGCTCCGGTTGTGTCCCCGGCCGGCGTTGACCCCGGCCTCCCCCTCGGCTTGGACACGGAACCGGACCGGCGTCGACCGGTACTTTTGTACCACTATCTACCCTGGCGTTCCCTATCGCCCTGAGAGGCAGCCAGATGAGGGTGAGGAGGACTGGGAGGGGTCTGTGGACCCTTTGGCAGACCAGCTTGAAGAGCCGGACTGGAGAGAGGAGTTGGGTGAGGCCAGTGGTCTGGATACCTCCCCAGACCTTGGCATGCTTTCTCCCCCTACCGTGGCCACGGAGGAGGGAGCCTCCTACGCTGTGGTGTTGCGTAGGGCGGCTTTGGCTTTGGGCTTTGAGCTTCCTACGGTGGCAGTCAGGACTAATCTCCTGACAGGTGCTTCAGCTGGCAGCGGCCTCTTCGGAGCCTCTGCTGCCGGTCTATGAGGCCCTCTCAGACATCCTTCTGGGCACTTGGTCCAGGCCCAGCACAGGGGCTTCTGTGGATAGGATGATTGTCCGACGCCACCGCCCAGCCCCGGGCGACCCAATTTTCCTCTCCCAACACCCTACCCCCGAGAGCTTGGTGGTCCATGCCTCAACATCCAAAGGCGCGTTCCCTTCTGCTCCCCCAGATAGGGAATCCAAGAAGCTGGACCATCTTGGGAAAAATATGTTTTCTTCCGCCAGCTTAGGACTGCGGTCGGTGAACACCGCATGCCTCTTGGGCCGTTACACCCACTGTGGGTGGGACACGGCTGCGCATGTGCTCCCACAGTGCCCGGAGGAGGCCCGGACCACACTCTCCTGTGCGGTCGTGGAGGGGAGAGACGCAGCAAAGTTCGCCATCCGATGTGGGCTGGACACCGCTGACTCTCTGGGTAGAACGATTTCTATGTCAGTAGCCTTAAGGCGCTATGCCTGGCTGAGATCCACTGGCTTTTCTGGGGATGTCCAATCGACTCTTTTGGACATGCCCTTTGATGGCCGTCGCCTGTTTGGTGACAAGGCGGACAGTGCACGCGAGCACTTTAAGGATTCTAGAGCTACGGCCAGATCCTTGGGCCTCGCTGCCACCTCTCGTCCGGTGCAGTCTGCCTTTCGCCCCTTTCGTGGCTGCGGAAGGGGTGCCTCACCACGTTCCACCCAGGGCCACAGGCCGGCGCAAACTACCTTGCCTCTGCGTGGCCATGGAAGTGGCAACGCCATGGGTCTGAGGGCCAACGGGCGGGCCAGTCCACCAGAGCCCCCTCTGCAGCAGCCTGTAAGCCTTCGTAGTCCGACCTTTCAGGGCCACCAGTTGCTAGTGGGCAGCAGGATCCGCCATCACCTCCCCCACTGGCACAACATCCCCTTCGGACAGGTGGGTTTTGCAGATAGTCCGAAGGGGCTACTCCCTCCCCTTCGAAACTACCCCTCACTCCATGCCACCAACACTCCATCGCATGTCGGAGGATCACTTGGCCCTTCTCCATCCGGAAGTTACGGCTCTCTTGGCCAATGGAGCTATCGAGCGCGTCCCTGTCCCAGAAGTAGGTCATGGTTGTTACTCCCACTACTTCCTGGTGCCCAAGAAGGACAAAGGCCTGCGTCCTATCGTGGATCTCAGGGAGGTCAACCGCTTCCTCCGGAAGAAGTTCAAAATGTTGACATTGGCTCAGGCCCTGTCTGCCCTTGACCCTGGAGACTGGACGGTAGCATTGGACTCGCAGGACGCTTACATCCACATTCCCGTCCTGCCGGCCCACAGGCGTTACATACGGTTCACGGTAGGCCATGAGCATTTTCAGTTCACTGTGCTCCCCTTCGGCCTTACCAGCGCCCCTTGGGTGTTCACGAATGTGATGGTGGTGGTCGCAGCTCATCGACGCAGATCAGGGGTTCCAGTCTTCCCCTATCTCGACGACTGGCTGTAGAAGGTGGGTTAGCCCCAGGCTGTCGTCTCCCACCTCCAGACTACGGCGGACTTCCTGCATTCGCTGGGGTTCACTATCAACGAGCAGAAGTTGCACCTGATTCCCTCTCAGAAGCTCCTTTTCATCGGAGCAGTTCTGGATACAGTGCAGTTTCGGGCTTATCCTCCCGAGCAGCGAGTCCGGGATATTCGGGCTATGATACCGATGTTTCAGCCTCTATCCCGGGTTTCGGTAAGATTGACCTTGAGGCTGCTGGGCCTCATGGCCTCCTTAATCCTGCTGGTGGATCATGCCAGGTGGCATATGCGGGCTCTGCAGTGGGACCTGAAGTTCCAGTGGGCACACCATCAGGGGAATCTTTCCAATGTTGTCCAGATCTCGGAGGGCACTGCACACCAATTGCAGTGGTGGCTAACGAACCAGGATTGGGTCAACGGCAGATCCCTCTCCCTTCCCCAACCAGACTATACAGTGGTGACCGATGCGTCACTTCTGGGATGGGGTGGCCACATGGGAGAGGCAGAGATCAGAGGCCTCTGGTCTCCGGCGGAGTCCGGGCTCCACATCAACCTGTTGGAGCTCCGGGCGATTCGTCTTGCACTGAAAGCCTTCCTTCCTTCTGTCAAAGGAAGAGTAGTGCAGTTGTTCACGGACAACACCACCACCATGTGGTACTGCAACAAACAGGGCGGGGTGGGGTCGTGGACCCTATGTCAAGAGGCTCTCCGTCTCTGGACGTGGCTGGAACATCAAGGCATGTCACTGGTGGTTCAACACCTGGCAGGTTCCCTGAACGTCAGGGCGGACAAACTCACCGCCGGTGCATGATAAATCACAAATGGCGACTTCACTCAGAGGTGATGCAAGGTCTCTTTCAGCAGTGGGGAGAGCCTTGGTTAGATCTGTTCGCCACCAAAGAGAACGCGCAATGTCCGCAGTTCTGCACGTTGGAATATCCAAGGCGGCACTCGCTCTGCGACACTTTTCGTTGCGAGTGGAATTGCGGTCTTCTATACGCCTTTTTCGCCTATGCCACTTCTGCCCAGAGTGCTGAAGAAGATCAATCGCGACCGGGCCAGAGTCATTCTCGTGGCTCCGGACTGGGCACGAAGAGTCTAGTATCCCGAGCCCTTGAACATGGCCATCGATCCTCCGATCAGACTGCCTCTTTGGGAGGATCTTCTGTCGCAGCAACAGGGGACGGTCCTCCACCGGAACCTGTCCAGCCTCCACCTCCTTGCGTGGAGAATGAGCGGCGACAGCTTTTGACCTTCCTCCTGAAGTTTGTAATGTCATCTTGGCAGCCAGGCGTCCCTCCACTAAAATGGCATACACCTGTAGATGGAACAAATTTGTGGCATGGTGCACAGCAAAGGCTGTGGATCCCCTTTCTGCCCCTCTTTCAGAGGTTCTTCTCTTCATTCTTTCTTTGGCCCAGCAGGGCTCTGCTCTGGGCACCCTTAAAGGCTATCTTTCGGCCATTTCGGCCTTTCTTCGCCTTCCTGATCAGCCTTCTCTTTTCAAGTCCCCTATTGTAAATAGATTTCTTAAGGGCATTACTCACCTCTTTCCTCCTATTCCTTTCGCCCCAGTGGGACTTGAATCTGGTCTTAACTTACCTTATGTGTGCTCCTTTCGAGCCACTACATAATTGTCCTCTCAGACTCTTGACCTTAAAGACTGCTTTTCTAGTGGCCATCACCTCTGCTCGCTGGGTGTGTGAGCTTCAGGCTCTTTCTTCTAAACCTCCTTTCCTTGCTGTTCATCCCGACAAGGTTGTCCTTCGAACTAGACCTTCTTTTCTTCCCAAAGTGGTTACCTCTTTCCACATAGGACATACCATCACTTTGCCCACTTTCTTCACGCCCTGGATTGCACAAAACAATTCCGGGTGGACGATCAACTCTTTGTTGGCAAGTGTGGGCGCCAAGAAAGGTTGGGACGTGCAAAAACGGACCATCTCTCGATAGGTCGTCCTTTGCATTAAGATCTGTTACTCCTTAGCGAAAAAGGAGCCTCCGGTAGGACTGCGCGCCCATTCCACCAGGGCAACGGCAGCCACTGCTGCTTTGGGACGTGGAGTCCCCCTCAGTAACATCTGCCAGACAGCCACGTGGGCATCTCTGCACACGTTCACTAAGCATTACTGCCTGGATAGTCAAGTCCAGAGAGACAGCTTCTTTGGCCGTTCAGTTCTCCAGGACTTTCTGGTGTGAACTTGGTTCGCAGACCCAACTCCTAAGGTAAGGAATCTATAACTAATAGTCTCTTTCAGATGAACAAGTTACTTACCTTCGGTAACAATATATCTGTAAGAGACATATATTAGTTATAGATTCCTTACCGCCCCACCCATCCTCCCCGTTCTGCGAATTGACTTCTAGAGTAAGGGACTCCTTTTCAGGGCCCTAGTTTTGTGCACCAGTGGTCAGTGTCTTGCATGGCCCTGCGCTTCTGGCGTGGAATGTCGTGTAAAGAACTGACGTCAGCGCGCAGGGGCGACGTCTAAGTAGATACTGTGACATCATTCCGGCGATCACAATGCCAACGACGAACGCGGAGTCGACCGACGCCACCTACCGAAGCGCAGGGGTACTGCTGAAGAAAAATTCTCCGGATCCAGTCTGATGCCTGGGGGTAATTCTAAGGTAAGGAATCTATAGCTAATATAGGTCTCTTACGGATATATCGTTACCGCACCTTGGGGTAAGCTTTTCTGCTTGCTATCTCTACTTTGGGAGAGGCAAGTGTAAAAAGGAAGTAACTTGATTATTGAATTGAATTGAAATATAATTGCACAACTTGGAACCAGAAAACCTAGGATCAATCCCGGCTTCCCCACTTGATCCAATTGTTAAATCCTAGGCAATTGCCTAATTTCACTTTGCCTCCACTTTGCCTGCTTTTTCTTCATTATGAACACCTTCAAAAACATGAGTTCGGGGTATATGCTGTACAAACCTCTTGTGTTTGATTTAATGTATTAAAAAGTTCTCCATGTATAAGAACAACCCTGACCACCCAGAGGGTTCCACATGCCACCTGACTTGCCTCTTAGTTCACTATTGGCATTGTTGTCAGGGTTTGAGGAGGAATGAATATTTTTACACTCATTTTTTAAAACGATTAGTTTTAAATAAAATACTTATGAATGCACTTATCTATTTTGATATACTAAGGTGTAATGCTTCTGCATATTAGTGAAATACACTTTTGAAGAGACTTTACCATATTTTTATAATTTTTTTGCAAGATGTATTGAAAAATGAATGGGTTCCTAATTTCTTTTAATTCAGTTAGCCTTGTAAATGAACGCCTTCCTGTTAATTTAACATATTTGTGAATGTTTAGTGCTTTCTAAAGTAAACAACAGCCCTGTGTAGTCATTCAGCTGGGGGCCGCACATGAGGGTCAGGAGCGCCGCATGGGGCCCCGGGCGTACTTTGAGTACTATGGAGCTGGAGGATAGAGACTTTCCTAATAGTCCTCCGTCGGGCAGGCAGAAATTGTTCAGGACAGCAAGTTGGGAAATCCTTTTTTCATCCTTTCCAGGCAGCTCTCCTGAGAGTGGGTCAGGCTTAGTGTTTCTGTTGGTAAAACAAGTATTTTATTTGTGATGGGCCCCGGATGAAGAGGACTAAAAAATTCCCAGCATTTCCCCCCCATACTGTACAGCAGGGTCACCCAGTTCCTGTTCTAAGGTTATCATTCAGATTTTAAGCTATACCATTGTCTCTTTTGCCACAAAAAAATGTCATGATGAATCCTTTACCTCATTATGCTAAGGTATCTTAGTCTCCAAACTTAAACCCAGGCCAACCCATTACTTCTAGCAATCTCAATTGTAATCCCTACAGCAAAGCAATCGACTACTCTACTCCCCATCAAAATGTTATTCCAAAAGTCTCCTCCTGTTCCCCAGGCTCAAAAGAGAAGAGTTCTAGATGAGCTTATCTGATAGAAACTCCTAGTCGCAGATTCATTAATTTAGAATAATCCCCAGGTATCAGACTGGATCTGGACATTTTTTAGCAGTATCCCTGCATGCTGGTAGGTGGCGCCATTAGGTGACATCTGTGCCGGAAGTGATGGGAGTGGTGCCAATATAGGTGGCGCCACTCTTTAGCGCTGACGTAATTTTTTTTTTTTCTGTGCCAGTCAGTGCAGATCTGGAGAGACCTACCTCCTACTTTTTTTTTGACTCACTATTACCTCAACGTTTTTCCAAGGCTTTTTTGAGACGTTCATCTCCTGGTGTGTTAGTAATGTCCCCTAAGAAGCCAATAAGCTTTAAACTGTGTGGTGCTTGTCACAGGCAGATGTCTGTGACAGACCCTCGTTTGGTTTGCCTATGGTGTTTGGGACGGGACCACGACTCCAAGAACTGCGAGGTCTGCGGTGCCATGAATCCCAAGGTGCTGTGGGAATGGTCCCTAAAGCTCTTCGCCACCCAAAGTCTGATGATCCCGCAATGCTCTCGATCCTGGTTACGAGGAAGGTCCCGAGACTGCACATGGAGCCGCTCCCAACGATCATCACGATCCAAGTCGTTGAGTAAGTCCCACAAGAGGAAGAAGTCTAAGAAGTCGAAGTTGTCTTCGACTTCCCAGCGCCAGTCCAAGTCATCGGACCAGGCATGGGAGCATCGGCACTCTAGGCCTCGCTCTGCAGTGGAGCCTGTGCCAGGGTTCCTGGAGCCAAGGCGACCCCTGCCCAACTCAAGGAGTTTTTATATGGCCATGCATCTAATATTTATGTGGCCCGACCCCTGTGGCACGCCTTTGGGTCCACAAGTGCGGGATCGGCCCATGCTGGTTCTCCGCTGGCGGAGCTGCCATCGGCACCAGTCGAGCCCCATGGATCCAGTGCTGGATCCGGAGCAGCTGTGCCCCCGAGACCGAAACCTTCTTCGACGCCCGATCCTGTGCCGTCGCTTCTGGTGCCACTGACGCCCCACTGCACCGCAGGCCACATCGTCATACCAGACTCCGACATGGAGCTGGATTGCGCTGACTCCTGCGCAGACTAGTTCTATGCATTCCAAATCGGAGCCAGTGCATGTTCCTTTCACAGATCTGGAGGGTGTGGCGATTTGGAGGGGTCACAGTACCCTGATGGCTACGACCATGCTCTTGATGGACCAGAGGACAACTGGTACGAGGAACTGGCGTATGTCAGTGGTTTGGACCCTTCAACAGACTCCCATCCTACCATGGCTATGGACCTTCATTTGCCCACAGTGACAGTCAAGATAAATGTCTTGACAGAGGTGCTTCAACCAGGAGTCACCCCTCTGAACCCATACTTCCCTTCAACGAAGCCCTTACAGATGTCCTCCTTGGGGCCTGGTCCAATCTCTGCAAAGGGGCTCCTGTGTACAGGACTATTGCCCACCACCATTGTTCCGCACCTGGGGGACCTCAGTTTCCTCACCCAACACCCCACTCTGGAGAGCTTGGTGGCCCAAGCCTCTTCTTCCAGGATTAATTCCGGTGCATTCCCTACCACTCCACTGAATAGGGAATCCAAAATGCTGGATACCTTTGGAAAGAGGATGTTTTCTTCCGCCACCCTTGCACTGTGCTTGGTGAACACTGCATGCCTTTTGGGCCAATACACCCACTATTGTGTGGGATTCGGTTGTGCAAGTGCTGCCTATGGTCTCAGAGGAGGCCCGAGCCATAGTCAAGCTATTGCTGACGGGCAAGATGCAGCAAAGTTCACCATCAGATGTGGACTTGACACAACTGTCTCACTGGGCAGAGTGATTTCATTGTCAGTGGCACTTAGATGCCTTGCTGAGAACCACTGGCTTTTCGGGGCATGTCCAAGCTTTGCAAATGGATATGCCTTTTGATGGCTGTCGCCTGTTTGTTGAGAAGGCAAACTCAGCACTGGAGCGCTTTAAGGACAGCAGAGCTACGGCAAAGTCATTGGGCCTATCCATTGCCCTACGTCAACCCAAGTCCGCCTTTCGCCCATTCCATGAGTACGGTAGGGGCTACCAACTCCTTCCTGCCCAGACATTCCCCCCCCTTCAGCAGCCACAGCCTCAAAACCCCTTTAGTATGCCCTTATACCAGCATGGGCACCCAGTGGGAGGTCTGATCTGCCATTACCTGCCCCACTGGCAGTCCATAACATCGGACGAGGGGGTTTTACAAAGAGTCAAAAGGGACTACATCCCCTTTCTGGAAACTCCCCCACCCATGCCACCCACTTACGGCTGGCTGACGGAGGACTATCTTTCCTTGCTCTGCCAAGAAGTGTGGGTCCTTTTGGCCAAAGGGGCCATAGAGAAGGTGCCAGCATCAGAAGTAGGTTGTGGTTGCTATTGCTGCTACTTTGTGATGCCCAAAAAGAACGGAGGCCTTTGTCCTATCCTAGACCGTCCTATCCTAGACCTTCACCTTCTCAACTTCTTCCTGAAAAAGGAGTTCAATATGCTCATCTTTAGCTTAGATCCCATCTGCCCCGGACCCTGGAGACTGGATGGTAGGACTGGACTTGCAGGACACATGTTTCCACATACCCGTCCTGCCTCCCTACAGGTGCTACTTGCATTTCATAGTGGGCCAAAAGCACTTTCAGTTTGCCGTGCTTCTCTTTGGCCTCCCCTCGGGTGTTCACCAAGGTGATGGCAGTAGTTGCATCACATCTGTCGAGATTGGGGTTCCAGTCTTCCCCTACCTCGACGATTAGCTGTTGAAGGCGAGCTTCCCCAGGCAGTCGTCTCCCACCTCCATATTACGGCGGGCCTCCTGCATTCGCTGGGGTTCACTATCAACATGCCGAAGTCACACCGGACTAATTCTCAGGCACTCCATTTCATCTGGGTTGTTTCTGGACTATCCTCCTGAACATCGAGTCCAGGATATTCAGGCTATGAGAACAATATTTGAGTCTCAATCCTGGATTTCGATGAGATTGACTCTGTGGCTGATGGGGCTCATGGCCTCCTGCATCCTTCCTGTGACACATGCCCATTGGCATATGAGGGCTCTGCAGTAGAACCTGAAGTTCCAGTGGGCGCAGCATCAGGGGAATCCCTCCCACCTGGTCCAGATCTAAGAGGGAACTGCAAAAACCTGCAGTGGTGGCTGAAGAACCGCCATTGTGTCAGTGGAAGACCCCTTCCCTTCCCCAAGCAGAGCTGACTGTAGTGAGAGATGCGTCACTCCTGGGCTGGGGCGGACATCTAGGCGAGGTGAAGATCAGAGGACACGGATCTCCGGCGGAGCCTGGGCTTCACATCAACATGTTGCAGGTCGGGGTGATCCGGTTGGTATTAAAAGTCTTTCTTCCTTTGATCAAGGGGTGGCTGGTACAGGTGTTCACGGACAACACCACCGCCACATGGTACTGCTACAAACAGTGCGGGGTAGGGTCGTGGACCCTTTGTCAAGAGGCCCTGTGTATCTGGGCATGGCCGGAACATCAGGGCATTTCCCTGGTGGTTCAACACCTGGCGGGCTCTCTGAATATCAGGCCAGACTAACTCAACCATTGATGCCTAGTGGATCATGAATGGCGCCTCCATCCGGAGGTTGTGCTAGGTCTCTTTTAAGAGTGGAGAGAGCCTTGGTTACCTCTGTTCGCCACCGCTTATTAGCAGTTATGCACACTGGAGTTTCCAAGGCGGTTCTCACTCTGAGGTGCTTTTCATCTCGAGTGGAACTCCATTCTCCTGTATGCTTTTCGACAATACCACTCCTGCCCAGAGTGCTCAAGAAGATCAGGAACGACCATCCCAAGTCGTTCTTGTGGCTCTGGTTCAGGCACGGAGAGTCTGGTATCCCGACCTCCTGAGCATGAACATCAGTCCTCCATTAAGGCTGCCCTTTGGGGGATCTTCTTTCGCAGCAGCAGGGCAGCTTTCTACACCCGAACCTGCACATGCTTCGCCTTCATGCTTGGAGATTGAGCAGCGACAGTTGACAGCTTTCGACCTTCTTCCTGAAGTCTGTGATGTTATTCTGGCATCCAGGTGTCCCTATACCAAGACGGTATATGCCTGCCGTTTGGGACAAGTTTGTGGTGGTGTGCATCCAAGGACTTTGTTCCTGTTTCTGTGCCCTTACCCAAGTTCTGTTTGTTCTTTCTCTGGCCCAGCAGGGCTCTACTCTGGACACTGTTAAAGGGTACTTGTCTGCCATTTTGGTGTTCTTGCGGTTACCGGACCAACCTTCTTTGACCTATTGTGACTAGATTCCTCAAAGGTTTACAAGACATGTTTCCTCCCAGGCCATTCATCATGCCTACTTACCATCTAGACAGCTTTTCTAGTGGCTCTGAAATCGGCCAGGAGAGTCCGCTAACTGTAGGCACTCTGTGCACCCTCTTTATTACACCTTCTACACAGCTAATGTGGTTCTGCAGACCTGTTATTCCTTTCTCCCGAAGGTTGTGACACCTTTTAATGTAGGTCAAAACATCACCATGCCTACCTTCTTTGCTCCGCCTCAACCTTCTAAAGAAGAGGAGAAACTCCATCATCTGGACCCCAAATGAACATTGTTGTTCTACCTAGATCGCACAAAGAGTTCCGGTTGGATGATCAACTCTTTGTGGGGTATGTCGGCGCTAAGAAAGAGAAGGCAGTGCAGAAGAGGACCATCTCCCGATGGACAGTACTCTACATAAAGATCTGCTACACATTGGCCAAGAAGCATCCCCCTGAGGGCTTGCGTTTTCATTCCACCAGAGCCAAGACTGCGACCACTGCGTTTGCTTGTGGAGACCCTGTCCTGGATATCTGTCAGGCAGTAACGTGGGCGTTCACCAAACATTACTGTCTGTATGGTCAGTTCCATCATAATGAGCACTTTGCCCATTCGTTCCTACAGGACTGTTTGATTTAATCTATGTCGCAGACCCATCTCTGGGGAGATATTGCTTGTGTATCTATTCCAAGGTAAGGAATCTGCGGCTAAAAGTCTCTAACAGATGAATAAGTCTAGCACTAGATTCCTTACTGACCCTCCCATGCTCCCCGCTCTGCAAACTGATTTCATAGGGTTACCCTTCTAAGGGCCTTAGCAATGCACACCAGTGTGTTAGCATTTGTCATGGCTGTGCACTTCCAGGTGGACGTCAGCGTGTTAGAATGGCGCCTATATAGGCACTGCCCACGTCACTTCCGGCACAGACGACGCTGGCGCGGAGCCGAACTACGCCACTTACCGGCATGCCAGGGTACTGCTCGAAAATTTCCGGATCCAGTCTGACACCTGGGGACTATTCTAAGGTAAGGAATCAGTGGCTAAATAGAGTCTCTACCAGATAAGGCGTTATCGAAGGTAAGTAACTTGTTCTTCATACGCAGATATGAACTGTAATGACTGGGTGACAATCCCATCTTGGCCTGTTGTGTGGACTTCCTTTGAAGTAAGAGGTGGTGGATCTCCTGTTAAAGGAATGAAAAAGGGTTTAAGGTTTTTCAGAAGAACTGAAATGCCACAAGTTGTCACAGATGCTGTAGCATGGTTACAGTAGTCTTGTTCTTGGAACTTCTAATTCAACAGTAAATGTCTTATCTGCCAATAATCCCTGGTGATGTGTAAGACAATGAAAGATCGTTCAGTACTTTTTTGTATCTATAACCTTAAGAACCTGGATGAGGACAACTTCTGTTTGCCCACTAAAACTATGAAGCCCTATGAACAGATCTACTTGATTTCAATGGTAAGTGAATTTGATTCTGCTTTGGGGCCTTGGATAAGGACAGTTGTCCTCTTAATCTGCTGCATGGATGACGTAATACTCTTTACTAGTTGTGCTACCTAGTTTCTAACTTGATATACCAGAGCTGTGAAAGCCTACAGGAATATGCTGGGTAAAAGGTTTTCTTTTGCTTCAGAAGATCCAAAGTGTTAGTTGCATTTGAAATTTACCTTGCCACACCTTAAATATAAATGTTTTACACCTATGCTTTCCTGTGGCTTAAATTATCGCCCTGGAAGACAATGTTCCCGGTTGTACTACACCAGCCAGAAAAATAAGAGATTCAGACTTTGTGCCTGATTTACAAAGGTCGCCTACACTTTTGAGCCTTTTTTATGTTATGTATTGCGTTAGACAGGCCATACAATATACATATCAAAATATACATACTTCTAAGATTTTATAACATACTCCAAATTAAAACATAACATTTGCAGTAAGACACTGATATTTAGAGAACTGCCAACTCTAAAAATACTAATACTTTAAAAATGTATTTGTTGAGGCTGATCAAAGTGACAGAAGTTGTAAAACCGCATAAATAATTACAAATCACCAGATCAGGTTAAATCTCAACTGAAAATACTTTTGAAAAGGCCCTATTCATATGAGAGTGCGAGTGCCTAGCCAATTAACAGATCTAGAACATTGGCTATTGTAGGAACACAATATTACATCTCGCCAGAAATACACCAATTGCTGGGCCACATAGATGATTTTAAAGCCTACCAACAAGCTGGTTCACTATTAGAGTGCGTTTCCGAGTGGCCCTAACAATACAAAAAATGCTTGTGCATAGTCATCAACCTACTCTAGAAATGTTAATATCTATAAAAAACAGTTAATTACACATAGTCAAGTGGAAATCTAATTGGATTATCATAAAAAAAAATAAAAAGCGTTCAAACAAGGTTGCATCAGTCAAATGTCCCCTCAGCATCCCACAGCAATTATAGGCGACTGTAGGCCAATAAAAAATATGTGCTGGTAAAATTAATTAATAAGAACAAATTCCTTAAGCAACATAATTAAAGTGTATTTGTCTAGTTACTCTCCAGGCAGCATATATGTATGAAGAGAATTGGTCAATAATCTGGTTGTAATCAGTGTGCATACACAATGTCAAAGCAAGCTTGTCATTTCTTATTGCATATGCAATAAAAAGTGTCTGAGGATATTCTCCTTGAGCTTTTAACGTAAAAGTACAAAGCAACATAAAGTGCATTACAGACTCTGCCCCCCCAAAGTCACATCCACAGGCAGATTGATTGGCTCCACACTTTTTCCATGAGCTAGTGTATTGCTTCACCAGGCAGAGTTCCAAGCCTGAAGTTGATATACAATGGTCTTTTGAAAGGGTAAATAGGGCTTTATTATCCAGAGCTAATCCATCTTCTGTCCCGACATATTAATGAACATATATTGCCAGAGCCTTTCCTTTACGGTCTTTACGCCATCCTTCGTAATTTTTTCTGCAGTCAGCACAACCTATGGTTTACAAAACATTAGCCACATGACTAAACCAGGGTAGTTTAACTTGTTTAGCTTGTGCCCATACCTCTCGCATGATGTGCAGATAAGGTTTCAGCTCTGGTTTTGTCCAGATTCTTACCCTATATTGGATGGAACATAACGCTGCGGCCTGCTCAACTGGTTTAAAACCCAATTCATCTCAGAGGAACGTGCATAGGGGTCCCAGGGACAAGCAGAAGTAAGCGATGAAGAAAGCGGTTCTCTGCCTTAGCCAACCCTTTCACTTTATACCCCCACAGCTCTGCTCCATATACGCCTGCCGCAAGTGCTTGTGCTTTATAGGCTTCGAGGGTTGGGCCAATTAGTTTGTTCCTCTGGCTTTTGGCAAAGCCCGCGTATGGACTCAATGTTGCCTCACCTTTAAGTAGCTGAGCTGACCAGACCAACTTGGAGTTCCGTCGATTTTAAAGGAATTTCTGGATTTGGGGCTGCACTTTACTATCATATATTTTGTTTTTCCAGTATTAATCAGCAATTTCTTATTATTGCAGTAATTTTTGAAAGGATTCAAGATCTTGTTAATAGCTAGTTGTGTATGTGACAGAAGCACTGTTGTAATAGTTTACAGCAATAAATAAAACACTTAGGGCCTGATTCAGAAACTGCAATCTGTAGTACGTTTTCTGGTACTACAGTAATACTACAAAACTTACTACAAAGTGCTATTCACAAACTGCACTTTTGTAGTAACTTACACCTTTGAGTAAGTTTACTACTTTTCGGTATTCACAAACTGCACTTTTGTAGTAACCTACACTTTTGTAGTAAGTCCCTGCCTCCATTATTTTCTATGAAAGGGTGTTACAATGCAAGTGGTTGGCTTTGTGTAGTGTTGTGCTTAATGCAAAAGGGAAGTTACTACAAAAGTGCAGTTTGTGAATACCGTAAAGTAGTAAAACGTACTCAAAAGTGTAAGTCATTACAGAAGTGCAGTTTGTAAATCTCAGTTTGTAGTAAGTTTTGTAGCACTACTGTAGTACCTGAAAAATGCAGTTTCTGAATGAGGCCATAAGTGTTTTTGTGCTGTAGACTGCCTTTCATCATTACAAAATAATTTGTTGGATGCACCCATCTTTTGTTCCTGACATACTTTCAGAATTTGAATTGATACATCCTGGAGATATTAATGATGGCATACTCTTTCCCCATACAAATATTTATTTCAGATTCATGCACTGGAGCGAAAGCACAATTTATGGCTTCTTTTTTACTCGTGGCCACCAGGGGTATTACTCAGATATCTGTATGGGAGACCCTTGAGACTTCTGAAAGTATTTACTTGTTGCATCCAGTAGAAATACGTATTTAGACAGGAAAATGTCAGCAACATGATTGCGTCCAGGATGCTAAATATGCGTTTCCTTCCTTCCTTTTTTCCGTTGACTCTGCCCGAGTTATTTGAAATAGAAAACAGCCTGTACATATGAGCTGGGTAAAGTTACTTTTATAGTAACGCTTGTACCTCTAGATCTAGGTTCTCTTCTATTACCAAGGCCAACCCTCCCAACCTTCTGCTTTTAGTCCTAGTCCATCTTTAAAAGTCAAACTTGATGGACATAGGGTACCAAGCTTTGGGTTTTTACTGCTTCTGGAAGCCATTTTCTGTCATTTCTCTGGGCAGCTGGATTCGCACATTGTACTTTATTGTAGTTGCATTTGCATAGTGCTTCATACACCTGATGCTGTACATCAGGTGAATGCACATTACCAGATGATTAGTAAGCTACAGTGTAGGATATTGCTTGTTTGAAATAGTGTTGTATTGGAATGCTATCTATGTAGGCAGCGCTTTGGTGTCCTGCTTGAGTGACTAAAATGGTGCCCTTACTGGTTTCTGGTCGCTGCACCTAATAGCATAGTGGGGGCAAGAAAAGAGAGTGAGAGAGAATGCACAGTTCACATTATAACATCAATGTCAGGTATTCTGCAGGTCCCTTATAAAATTCTCATTTACAGACAAAACCACCAGTCTACGGCCTTTGCTGGCTGAGGCAATAAAGACAAATGGTCTATATAAACCCGAAGAGACCAGTGATAGAAAGGAACCCCAAGGGATAGACTATAATTTAGTTATCTATGATACCAGCTCTAATTGTAATGAGAGAGTTTATAGTGCTGTCAAGTATCCAATCAGTGACAGATTGCAGATCTCTTTGAGCACTGTATGTTTGTTTTCTTAGTATTCCATGGGATTGGTTTTAGAGTGTTGAGAGTGGCTATCCAAATATATGGGCAGATCCTATTGCCTGTCCTTATCACGAGTGGCTGTGATATAAACGCTCTACTGGCCCACCTTGTGGGGACAGAAAAGCAACCTTGGTTTGGCACTGGTTATTTGCAATTGCCATAAATGTTTTATGAGACAATCCAGGAGAAATTTATGTTCAGTCCAAGGCATGCTCTTATTAAAGTCAGGCCTGGTAGCACAGAATTTCATGGAACTGACAACAGAGGTTGTTAAATTTAGTGGTGCCAGCCACTAGTTTATTCTTGCATCCTTAACTTTGATAAAGCCAGCTCAGTACTTTCTTCCTGAACTTCCAATGGTCGTCTATGTTTCTTAATTTGACTAGCAAGGATTTTGAAAGTTTTGCCATCTTTACTGAGAATGAAGTTATAATACTGCTCTTCTGAAAAGAATGTTGGTTATATGAGGTACAAGACTTGCCTGTTGGACCAGCCAGGAACCCCTGAGGAGAGAGGAACTCAAACGCCTATATTGGGAATGGGTGGACCAACGGGAGAATTGCAAACCTAACGTGTGCAAACTAACAACAGAATTCTATTCCCACAAACAAATTAAATATTTCGAGCCCTTCCTTGATACAATTAAGGTACCGAGAGATAGAATGTTGTATATGCATTTTAGGTTTGGAACTCTTCCCGTTCGTGAGGTGACATCAAAGTGGTGCACAAGCAATGGAAAAAATTGCCCATGCTGCAAGGCCCCGACAGAAAGTATTGCCCATTTAATGTTTGCTTGCCCTGCATATAAAACATCACGGGCCAAATGGCTGAAACTGCTTTGTCAGCAATTGGGCACACAGGACTATCACACAGCACTGCGTATCCTTAGATCCGACCCCAGCCCGTTCTTTGCATGCTGTGTAGCAAACATTTTTGGGACTTATGGGACAAGCATGGCTCATAAGGTGGAAAGCCCTCGCAAGAATGTCATAGTTTTAATTGAAATTAGGATAGTGGGAATCTCAGACCACATTAAACTTGTTGGAATGTTTATGCACAAGCACTTTATTTGTGAAATTTCCGCTGCTATGTCAGGGAAAAATTAGGAACCTTTTAGTATATAAATGCTTCACCCTTACGACGAAGGATTGACTGTTTTTACTTTGTTTTTTATTGTAGATGTGTACCTGACAAACTAAATTGTGCATTTGTCATTGTTATTTTGCTTTTTAACATCTTGAATACGATATATACATTATTGCACTAAGGGCTTAACTGATCACCTCGCTGTATCATTGTTTATGTAAATCGAAAATGCTGCACACTTGTATTCTCTTTTTTAAAGGAAAACAATGTATTTTTATAGCTTTTATGACATTTCTGTTGAATAAAGCTTAAATCAACCAATACAAGACTTGAGAAGCTTGTTCTATTCTGGGAGTATCAGTGGAATTTAGCTTGGGGGAACAGTTGGACTTTCCCTTGGATAGACCTTTGGACAATATAGAGTGCCTTGAAGGCAGACAGTGTGGCTCTAGGTAGCCAGTTAAATGCATGGAGCACCAGTGTGATGTGGATGAATGTGTAGGAGTGGTCTTGTTGTGGTACTTTGAATCCGTTGGAGTTTGTGAAATAAGAAGAGGAGTACCCCTAGATATGAACCACCCATGTAATCTACATGAATAAGTGTGATAATTCGTTGTGGTGAAGTGATCTTTGTGTTTTCTGCTTGTGTACCTCGACTTCATTTCATATATTTTTATATTTATATATCTTGGTGTACATTTTTCATTTATAAACATGTGCAGCATTTAGTATTGATTGCACATGTGCAACATCCTTCATTAATATATAAGCATTTATATGATGTATAGTGTGTCATAGAATTTAGTGAATGTGCAACAGATTTCGTATGCAAATTCTTGCATTCATTGGCAGGTTTCCTCTTTTCAAAATAATGAGAAAAGTGTACATAAAACTGTTACAGCTAAGTATTATGAAGGGGGGGGGGATCTTCCCCTACCTGGGATCATGCAAGCTGCGTTGAACACATCCCTAGCAAAGGGTGTCAGTCCTCAGAACTGGCCGGGCCTAATCAGCTCAGGAATGCCACAACTGAGACAAAAAGAGAAAGTCTGCAAGTACTGAAGCTAATTAAACAACAATCCTATTGTTTGAATAAAGTATGTGGGCTAGAAGCCACCTAAAAACAAAACCAAAAGGGTGCTTTTAGTGCTAAGACAGGTTAGCGAGGGGCTAGAAGGGAGGGGTTAATTTATCAAAGACTGTTCATCGTTCAGCGGCATAATTTACTGAAGCACTATCACGGTGTTGCAGTTCTTGTTAATGTTTTGCTTATTGCTTTCATTGCCACTGTTGAGTTTATTTTTATAGTTACATTTATACACATTATCTGCACTAAACTAGGATGTTAAGCTTAATTAAGTCCTTAAAATATATGGTGTGGATTCTTGTGTGTGCTGATCCACAGTGAAAGGAATTTTGAAGCTGATTAATAATAAAAAAGAAAAACTTGGCTGATTGTTGCCCGGATCACACCAACATCGGGTAATGCTTAGGTAGTTCGTGGGGTAACAGTCAGTCAGATTCTATGTCCCTACTTGGCAGGTTGGCTCAGCCTGTCTTAACCAGAAGATCTAGAGTTTCTAGAAATTGGTTATTGTTTTGCAAAGGTGCAAAACTGTATCACTAGTTAATGTGAGTAACCAAGGTGTGGGAAGATGTGTTGTGTACAAAGCACTTCTTGTGACTTCCTTCACTTATGAGATCAGGGACAAATGTCAAGCATGATCGCATCAAGTTCTCCAGCATTGGAGCTTTCATAGATCCAAATGTTTGAGTCATTCTGTGTCGTTGATGGAGTCAAAATGTAACTCTGCAAGACTAGTACAAAGGGCAATATGCCTGGAGGTCCTTAAAGCAGTGCCTCTTTAGTAGTACATTCTTGTTATTGGAAAAGAGGCAAGCTTCAGCCAGTGATGGGATAGTGCCCTACGCAACTCTGCCAGAAGCCGTCTCACCCCAGAGTTCCTCCTCACATCATGTGGAAAGGCAATCTCAGAGCTTTGCTCTTTGTTTGGGCAGATACGTCTAATTTCTACTTCAAAAAACCTGGAAGTAACTACTTCCATAGGTTGTGTGTGTTGGAGCCATCAACCACTTCCTTTGGATTAGGTAAATAGTTTTTGACATGGAAAAATCTTCTAAAAGGAGCCTCTTCAAGATGAGTCTTTTTGAATGGTCCACAGAGGATGTGCATCTACTGTTGCACCCAGATCACAAACCAAAGGACTGTAAGATTAGCAGGTCATTCTCACAAAAAAACCTCAATGACTGTGAGGAAAGATGGCTAAAAAAATTAAAAGCTGCTAAAAACTTCTCTTCTGGTGATGAATTTGTGTCAAAGGACTCTGCTGTACATCAAGACTACTTGGAGAACTACAAAACTTCAAAAAGAGCATCTTCAAAAGAATCAGCCTTCATCTCGTAGGAGCCTCAGAGAAAAGCATAGTTGATCCTATTGTAAACTGCACCACTGTTAATGGTTTCATCACCGATTTAGAAGGGTACCATTTATGCTGTCGTCAACCTGGTCGATGAGCCACCGTTAGACAGATAGGAAGAACCAACCATCGATGAAACCTCCACGTACAGCATCCCCATCCGCGACAATGCCACAGACTACCAGTCCATTGACGACTATCCTATTAACAACAACCTCGTCGATGAAGACGTCTTCGGAAGTAGTCCCATTGGTGTTCTACCCAGCAACAGTAATTCTGTCGACCCCAGACTGTCTGCAGTTTTCATACTTCTCCCAGTAAAAGTCCATCTCAGCCACCCACAAAACTCCTGGAAACAAAAGCAGAGGAAGAATCTGTCCCAAATGGTCCCTGTGACGCAGCTGATAGTCCAGGCCATGTAAAAATAAATATCAGGACACTGAAGAAGAGCATGGATACTCGGCTCATAACAGTTCAGAGAAGCAACATTTTGTGTACCACTCACCTATCTTATGTTTCTTGAGGATGACTAGTCAAATAATTGTGCTCATTACGATCACCATTACAAACTTCAAAGAAGACTATAATAATGCCAGAAAAGAGGCTCCTGATGCAGGTGACGATTGACCCTATTAAGAAACTCTATCACAGAACGGATTATTACACCCATTTTTCTACAGAACCACACTTTCAGCCTACACACCAACCTTCAGCCTCCCCTCAAAATGTACCTCCGCCTCCACAAGAAAACCTATGCCTAGACTGAAGGCTTAACAGCCAGATTACACAGCACCACCTGCACCTCTAATGCCCTTACCCCAGAATCCACATTTTCCTGATGCTACCAGGCCCTTTGAAGGCAGACACATCAAATGATGACCAGCACTTTGATATTGAGGAAGGAGAGCTCCCAGATCCTTCCAGAAGACAAGGAGAAAAGGGGGATGACTATGTCATCTCAATAGCGGAGCCGCCAACACCTCTTCCGAGAGACTCGCCATCTGATGACGACTCCAGGTTTCAAGTCATGATTTGTTGTAATAGATCTTATATAAGTTGGTTCAGATTTGTCAAACTGAATTTCCCCTATGATCTCTATGACTGCATCAATTAAAGAGAAAACTTAACACTTGAAGCACCTGAGTCATCATATGGTAGCATTATCCTATTATTTAGTCTCTCTAATAAGTATGTCTGTAACACATATATTTGTGTCTTAAACATTTTTATATAATTATCTTTTTATGATAGCATTTTCTAAATAACTGCACTTAAATTCCTTGCAGCCAAATGGCAACTTCCTCCTTGCAACCTATCGATGTCAAGCAAACACCACCCGGCTAGAACTTAAGGTACAGCAATTAATACGATGTGGTTTCCTTTCACATTTGATTTTCTTCTTGCTTAATAATTTGTGCCATCACAAATGCTACTGTTTCATAATTTGTAATTTTAGGATTTCCGTGCAGTTAATCCAAGTTCTGTAATGTCGTACAATACATAACTGGATATAGCACTGCATGAAACATTGAGTAATAATCAAACTTTTTGAATTGAACTGTAGTTGAGTATAGGTACATGTCAGATCCAGTGATGTGCCATAGGGATAAACACACCAATTATTTCTTATCCATGTACTCAAACCTGCAGAGGACTGCTTTAAACAAATGTGTTTTCATTTGTAGGCTTTTGGTTGCCCCAGCAAAGTCAGCTGGTTTCTATTGGACTTAAAAGGTGTAATAGTGTACACAATGAGAAAAGAGAACTTTATATTCAATTCCATAATAACATTCTCCTTACATTTACTTATAGTTATGTTATATCCAAGTGGTTCTTAACCTTCAGACTTCTGTACTCCCTCCCCCTCCCCACTTAATCATTACTGGAATTGGAGGACCCACACTGAATTACTATTGAAATTTAGGGAATTCCACTGAGTCATTGCCAGAAGCTGGGGACCCCGGCCTAAGCAATTTCAATGATTTGAACAGCAAATCAATATACAAGCATTCATCAAATAAATACACAAATGCTGAAATATTTTATTTAATTCACAAATATAAAAAAATGTAAATCTATATTTTAACAAGAAAGGTGGAAATTAATTTAACCCTCTGATCACCTATATTATATACTGATTGATGCACTTGCACTTCTAATCAGTCTGAGGATACCAACTTAATTTTTAGCCTTCTATTTGAAACTTCTTCACATTTACAGAACGTTTTAAATTTTTAAATTTTCCATGTTGGTTTTTTATTTATATGCACTTTATTGGTCTGATCATAACATAATTTTCCAAGCAGTTGCGGACCCCATGAGTAGGCATCGCAGACACCGGGGGTCCCCAGACCACAGGTTAAAAACCTCTGTTAATTTGATGCTTTATATTTAAGGCATCTTCCCCTATAAAGAAATAAGTACAGTATTTCAGAAAATAAATCAGCCCACTGTCCTGGTGACTTGCGCCAAGACACCCCCGGGTATTCGCGCGCTCAATAAATCTCATTAACATAACATAACTTGTTCTACACCTACTGGTTGTCTCCTTTTTCAATTTGATGGGAAATGGCAAGAGTACAAATACGCACAGGAACAGGGGCTTGCGGTGTGTGACATTCGCATGAGTAAGCAGTACCAGCATGCAAAGCTCTGTCTCAATATAGCTGTACAAGCAGTTTCTGATCCTGCCACTAGGTGACTGGGATGCTCATAGATTGATAACGGGAAAATAGCCTACATATTAGAACTGTGGAGTTGTGGAGTCAACATAAAAGTTACTTTATCCTTTTTCCCTTTGCTGAAATAGTGGATTTCTGGACCTCCATATGTCCACTTCTTGTGTCACTTCATGTTTACCTTTTTTTTAAATATATTTTTTCCTATCAGCAGGAAAGGTCACATCTGTGGCTCATGCAGATTGTTCAACTTAGAAATTACCCTTAAGAGCAGCTCTTACTGAATCTGCTCAGCATCTAATCTTAGGACATCAAATCCACCTTCCACAACAAATCAGGAGTGCTGGCTAAGTGGACTAACCCCCCCCAAAAATCAATCCAAAGAGAAAAAGGCAAAGAAGAAGGCGATCAAAGGAAGAGACTCAAGAACAGATCTGCTAAAGAGGCCGGAAAGACCCTCAGTTGAGAGCTAAGTGTAATAATTAGGAATATTTACTAGAAATTAGTTATAAGATTGCAAATCATAACAGACTCACGGAGCTCCCCCATACCATTGTCCAAAGATTATGTATCTGTCATCAAATTGCAGTGAAACCAAAAGACTGTCCTCTCTCTTCACCAAATCTCTGTTTCAACAATCAATCATAATTCTGGATACTATGCTTAATGACTGTAGGTTTAGAGGATTAATATTTTTCCACTCCCAGACAGTAATGAGTCTAGCCATGTTACTACCCACAAAAAAACCAGTTCAAACCCAAGTGTCCAACAGCAAGTAGTGACACTCATCCCAAACAAGGCAAGCTACACATCATCCCAGATGTATTAGAGTTTGTTTTCTGATAGTAAAGGCTCACACCTTTCCCAAATTCTACTAAAGCAGGACACTCCCAAAACAGCTGGTAGTCTTTCATCCCACCTATTGGACATGTGATAGAACCTCCTCCTTGGTTGGATTGATTCAGTTTTCTGGGGTATTGTACCCCAGGTGTATAGACCTCAACTTCTGCCACTTGTATTTTGCTCTAAGCCCCTTCTTAAGTAATACACAACTATTCTAGCTCGTCCTTTCACATTTTTCCCATTTACACATAATCAGAATAGACCAGTCTTCATTATTAAGGTTCTCCAACTCTTCCAGAATCCCATACCCCCGGGAGGTACCCTGCTGCTCAATTTCTTTAGGCCACACAGCCATTTCTATTATATGTTCAAGATTCTTTATGAATCCACTTATGCTACTGTTACAAAGAGTGAATTTAGCTGTGCATACGTCAAAAAATATAGATGGCCCAATTTTAACGAGGACTTCTGATAGTGAACAGATATACTCATTTGAGTTGAAATAAAACACCTTGTTTAGAAAATTCTGCATCAACCTTGAATGACTGTAGGCAAAAGATATGTGAAATTGCAGTCCAATAGAAATCATGATTCCAAAGTTACAGGCAGTTCATAAAATTAGGAACAGTGCTCACAAAAATGTTATAAGATAGATGGAGAAAACGTTGACAATAGAAGTTAAACCAGAATTGTTTCAAATAATATGTAAAAGCATAGTGACCCAGCGGAAATTGAAAATTGTTCAACTGTGTTTCAAAAGTTAAAAAAAATTGTCAGTTGAAATAAAATACTACATTTTGCACCAGTTGATTTTTAAAACGTATTTATTTTGTTAGGCAACAACCACTCCTATTTGCAGAGAGTTACACCTTGCTAATGTTTTGCATTCCAAGACTGTATTAGGAGAAGGCTTTTTATTTGAATGATTTCCAACAGCAACATTCTTGTTATTTCTCACTTTATATGTTTTACTCACACAGATTCGATCTATTGAAGGGCAGTATGGGACAATGCAAGCATATATAACTCCAAGAATCCAACCCAAGACCTGCCAAGTTCGTCAGTATCAGATTAAACCCTTGTCACTTCATCAGAGAACTCACTCTATTGACCAAGACAGGTATGTGGAAAGAGAGATTGCATTATTAATCTTTTAGTAATAGATACTGCTAGACATGGGAACAAGAAGAGAACTTCCTCAGATGGTGTACTGGTATAACTATTGTTGGTTCCTTTCCAACAATGTACTTCCTAAAAGAGTATCTATTATCCTTCTAGGTAAAAGGCTATGCAAGTCACACCACCCTGGACTCCTCTGGGTGCCTACTGTTCAGAAATGTCTGGGTTTGGTAGGTTTCCCTGGGTGGAGGCCAACCCCAGGCCTAAATACCGCTTTGACACAATGGGTCAATTTTTAAGGTGAAAATTGTGTGTCCCAGTTGCATTTTGGGACGTTTCTATTCACCACCGATTCGCCCACCCACACAAGCGTGGTACTGTTTTGCATTGACAGTGTATGAACACAGAATAGTAGAATATTTGTTACTATCAATTTAATTTCTCTCCCTTTTTGGTTTGCAAATGTAAGCCAGTATGCAAGAAAGGACACATTTTGCAAGATTCCCTCTGAAGCATGGGTAACCCCCAATTCTGAGTTATACAAATAACCACTAGTCCTAAGACACAATAAAAAGAAATGCATGTTTTCTTCATACCCATTTTTTACTAATTAGATTTTACCATATGAATTGATACATGGTAGGTACACAGTGAAAAATCACTAAAGCTGAAGCTCAGTTGTATTGCGTTTTTAGACAACCAACATGCATATTACTTAACCCTGCAACCAGAAGAGTCTGACAGACATAGTGGTATATTGCTTTTGTCTAACTGTCATTGGGTAAATAATTACAGATGAAAACATTGTCACCTATTTCTTTTTTCCAAAGTATTTCCATTATTATTTGATTTAAACGATTTGGTTTCCCTGGGAAAACCATGAGCAATCAATACAAATGACTCCTTGCTGAACTTCAGAATTTGCCTACTTTTCAGAAACGTATAGGTTTCGGGGTTCACTCATAAGTTTCACACCTGTTTTACCCCAATCTGCAAGTAGATAGAAACAAAAAAAGAAAAATCAATTAGCACTCAGGTAAATGCAAAAACTGTGGTAAAATGATTTTCTTACACAACTCTGCTTGTTTTCCATTCCCTCCCCTCCTAATTCCTCCCCCCCCCCCCCCAAAAGAAACTTTTCTCTGATCCCTCCAGGGGAATCCACTGGCCCTGAGTGACCTCAGAATACCCAATATGTGTTACAAAGGTATGCACATTTGGCCTAGATATGTATGGAAAAAATGAAAGCAGGCTTAAGCGCTAAGTGCACAGACATCAAAAAAGGGCTCATCACTGGGGAGGATAAGCCTCAGCAGCTAAGGGGTTCATTTAAAGTTGTTTGTATTATTTAAGTAACTGAGAATTGGAACTTTTACGTTACAAATCTAACGAGTTAGCAATACAACGTTTCACAAGGTTGATAGTTGGTAGGCAACGAGCAGTCAGGCTAAGTAAGCTACCACACCTTGAGGTGAGTTGGCAACGGTGGGGAGGGTTAATTAGTGTCAGACATACTAGGCTGCAGAGACCCAGCCAGCATGATTATCAAATGTCAAAAACAGTTAGGAAAAGAAAACAAAGTATATCTGTTGCTCCCTCTAACAGGCATCCATTTGTACACTTTGGACCTTAATTTGGTAAAAATGATAGTACCATGAAAGAGTGTTCAGCTGATGCTTACTCGCAGTCTGTCCAGCCGAATTATTTGCAAGTATTCTGAAAGTTGCATACATAAAATGAGTGGTGGATTCACTAATTGGTAGTTAAGTATACATTGATAAAGAGCACACATAGCAATTGAGCGTTAACTAATTTGGTTGATCAAATGTTTAGCATGCTTATTATTTGTAATAAATATGTTCACCTCATAAAAAATTCTTATGGAGTGCTCACTTGCTGCATTCTTACAAAGAAGCAAAATGGCGAGACAGGGTGCAGCAGCTTTATTTCCCAATGAGTATAATCAGAAACATGGTACATCTCTTACAAGTGCTAATAATTGTCAACTTAGTTTTCCTTCTGTGTGCACGCTCTCAGCTTGTGTGTGTGTATCATGGAGACAGAGGGTTGGTGCGCACACGTTGGAGGGAATAAATATTATGACTCCCTGTGCAGATCTCCTTTGATAGTTAATTTTTTGATCAGCGTGGCTGGTGCACTCGTTTTAGGTGGTGCAGCAGGCCTTGAAGCTGATGGTGCTTGGAGAGATAGCCAGAGCAGGTCATCAGAGTGGAAGAACTTCTTCAACTGTTAGAAGAGTTAAATACAGCCTTCAAGACACTCTCTAATATGGAATCGCTTACACCCTGAGAATGCTGTTGTTGTTGTCCAGATAGAAGAGGAACTAGGCTTGGATTGTAGTTATGGAAGTCTGATTCAAGGAGATAGTGTTTTGTTCTATGTAGCGTCAAGAGTTGACCGAGATTTCCTTTTTTTATATTTGTGTTTCGAAGGAGGGATCTTTGTCGATGAATAATCTGAGTGACTTTCTGTCTGTGGTGAGTTGTGGTGTGTGTATACTCCCAACAGCATGTCTGAGAGCCACTCCTGATTGTCTGTTGCTGTTGAAAAGGATCATGACTATTTTTTGGGACAAATTTAGCTTAAGGTAGGCACTTTACACCCAGCCTTGGATGTCACCTTCAAATACTGTGATGAGCCATCGGCATACTCGTTAACTTTTAGTCTTTAGTTGGCAAGGGTACTGCTGAAAGGCTTTATGTGGATATGTTTAAGATCATAAGGAAGAACATGGATCTTTGCGGTATGTTGTAAGTTACTCTTTGCCACCTATATCTGCTGCTACTGTTCTGGATAAGTTGGTGCCCATCAGCGAGACTGGAGGAGAACCACTGATTTACAGTTTTGGTAAATCCCATGTGTTCATAAGATGTTGATAAGGGCTGAGTATATGGAAAGTGCCAATAGACCATCTGTCAGAGACTGCCATTGTCTGTGATGTGAAATACATAGTCCATAATTTGGATGGTTGTTATCTCTGTTGCAGCTCAATGTACACTGGTGGTCAACTGGTATGCTGTAGTGTGCATTGCAACTGGATTGGCAGTTTTGTAGGAGGCTGTTGTTGATTTAGCCTTGTAATTACATTGTGATTGCTGTAGCAGTAAATTAATTATTGGCGAGCTCTTCAAGATGAAGTGTCCTATGTTGCTTCCTAAAGATGCCACAGGAAGAAAGACATTTCATAGTGGTAGATAGGTAGACTTCATTTTGAAGTGTTGTATGGGCAATAAGAATGTCAGCAAGATCTGTGTTGGAGAGCTCCTTCATGGTGGTCCAGTTGGGTATGTTAAGCAGAGGGTGTTGTCAAGGTGGGGTTAATAATGGTGCATCTGAAAGAGACACGTTAGTGATAGATTCCTTACCTTAGAATATCCCCAGGCGTCAGGCTGGATCCGGAAAGTTTTGCGTAGCAGTACCCTTGCGCGTCGGTAGGCGGCGTCGTGCGGCTCCGCGTCCGTCGTCGGCGTCGTGATCGCCGGGATGACGTCGCGGGCAGCACTTAGGCGCCGCCCCTGCGCGCTGACGTCAGTTCTTCTTTTTCCGCGCCAGCAAGCGCAGATCCGGGAAGAGCAGTGCCCTGGTCAATTTTTCACTGTTTTTTCCATCTTTAAGGTGTCGTAGGGATGCCCGGCTTCAAGCGATGCGGCGCCTGTGCGCGGATGATGTCCGTCACCGACCCGCATTGGGAGTGTCTCTTCTGCCTCGGCCGAGGCCACGACACCGAGTCTTGTCCCGAATGCCAGGCCCTCAACCCGAAAGCTTTGCGAGAGCGGTCTCGAAAGCTCCTCGAGGCCCGGCATTCGGCTCCACGGAGGCCCGGTCGCGTGAGAGGTCCAGGGGTCGCTCGCGGAGTGCACACCGGTCGTCGGCGTCGAAGTCTTCTTCGTCCGGTAAGTCTAAGCACAAGAAGTCCAAGAAGCATCGTCGCTCTCGGACTTCGCCTCGCCGGTCTCGCGACTCGGCTGAGGCCCCTCCCGGCACCGTCCCGCCCCGCGGCCCCGGACTTGCCTGTGGAGTCGCCCCCGTCATACCCGCCCTTCCCGGGTTCGGGGGCGGATCCGGCCAAGGTACAGGAGTTCCTGTCGGCCATGGCCCGCCTCTTCGGGCCTTCAGGCCCCTCCCGGTGCGCCTTCGGGCCCCGCGGGTCCTGATGGGGTTGCTCCGGCGTCGCCGGCGGCTCCGGCTCCGTCGTCGCCCGAGCCTCCAGCCTCGATCCCGGCTCCGGCTTCGGCCCCGGCCTCGATCCCGGCTCCACAACCCCCATCGACGCCGGTCGACCTCACGACACCTCCGCCGGCGCCGATGTCTCCGGTGCCGTTCTCGGCGCCGCCCTGGGCTCCGGGCGGCGTCGTCCCCCAGTTCCTTCCGGCTCCGGACATGGACCCGGAGCGGCGTCGCTCGACGCCGGCTCCGGCGCCAATGGGACCTTGGGTCCCAAATGTCCCTCCTCCTCCTTATTTTGAACCAGAGGAGGACCAGGAGGACTGGGAGGGGTCTGATGACCCTCTGACTCGCAACTGTCAGTATGATGAGGACTGGACAGAGAGTCTAGGGAGGCCAGTGGTCTGGATACTTCTCCTGACACTGGCATGCTGTCTCCTCCCGTGGCTACGGAGGAGGGGCCAATTTTGAGTACGGTGTTGCGTAGGGCTGCTGGGGCCTTACGTCTCCAGCTCCCTACTTTGACGGTCAAGCCTAACATCTTGACAGAGGTGCTTCAGCCGGCAGCCTCCTCTGCGGAGACTGTGCTGCCGTTTAACGACGCCCTCACAGACGTTCTTTTGGGCGCCTGGTCCAAGCCCAACACAGGGGCTCCTGTGGATCGGAACGTGTCACGACGCCATCGCCCCGCTCCGGGCGACCCCTGTTTCTTTCTGTCCACCCCACTCCTGAGAGCTTGGTTGTCCAAGCCTCCGCTTCCCAAACCGCCTTCCCTACCGCTCCTCCGGATAGGGAATCCAAACGCCTGGATCAGTTTGGGAAGAAAGGTTTTTCTTCCTCCAGTGCTGGCTTGCGGTCCGTTAACACCGCTTGTCTTTTGGGCCGATATACCCACTCTCTGTGGGATTCGGTGGCGGATGTTTTGCCCCAGTGCCCTGAGGAGGTCCAGGCACTGCTTTCCCGCGCCATTGCGGAAGGAAGGGATGCGGCCAAATACACTATCCGTTGTGGCCTTGACACCGCCGACTCGCTGGGCAGGTCGATTGCAACGACGGTGGCGCTCCGCCGCCACGCCTGGCTGAGAACCACTGGTTTTTCAGGGGATGTCCAGAATACTCTCATGGACATGCCCTTTGATGGAAGTCGGTCTTTTTGGGTCCAAAGCAGACCATGCGTTGGAGCGCTTTGAGGACTCACGGGCTACTGCCAAGTCCCTGGGCCTTTCTGCTACACGCCCTCCGCTGCCTTCTGCTTTTCGCCCCTATCGTGGCCACGGTAGGGGCGCCCCTTCACGTCAGCAGCCCAGCCACCGGCCCGCGCAGCAGGCGTCTTCGCGTGGCCGAGGACGTGGATTCCGCCGTGGCGGATCGGGCAACCAGCGTGCGGGTCAGGCCACCACCTCCAACCCGTCCGCGGCCTCCAAGCCCTCCTAGTCCCTCCTTTCAGGTGCACGGCACGCCAGTAGAGGGCAGGGTCCGCCATCACCTTCCCCACTGGCGCACCATCACCTCGGACAGGTGGGTCTTGGACATTGTCCGAAGGGGCTACTCCCTCCCCTTCGAGACCACCCCCCAGCCATGCCACCTCAATTCCACCGCATGTCAGGGGATCACTTGGTGCTTCTACAGAAGGAAGTCACGGCCCTCTTGACCAAGAGGGCCATCGAGCATGTTCCGACCCCAGAAGTAGGGCGTGGTTGCTACTCCCACTACTTTCTGGTGCCCAAAAGGACAAGGAGGACATGCGTCCTATCTTGGACCTCCGGAACGTCAATCGCTTCCTCCCGGAAGGAGAAGTTCAAGATGCTCACCCTAGCTCAGGTCTTGACTGCCCTCGACCCAGGAGACTGGTTGGTAGCGTTGGACTTGCAGGACGCGTATTTCCACATCCCCGTCCTGCCGGCCCACCGGCGTTACCTTCGGTTCCACGGTAGGCCCCGAGCATTTTCAGTTCACCGTGCTCCCCTTTGGCCTTACAAGTGCCCCTCGGGTGTTCACGAAAGTGATGGCGGTGGTCGCAGCTCATCTGCGCCGGGCAGGGGTTTCAGTCTTCCCCTACCTCGACGACTGGCTGCTGAAGGCGGGCTCGTCCCAGGCAGTCGTCTCCCACCTCCAGACTACGGCCGAACTCCTGCACTCGCTGGGGTTCTCCATCAATGTGCCGAAGTCGCATCTGATTCCTTCTCCACAGCTCCTTTTCATCGGAGCAGTTCTGGACACGGCGCAGTTTCGGGCCTATCCTCCCGAGCAGGCGAGTCCGGGATATTCAGGCTATGATTCCGATCTTTCGGCCTTTATCCTGGGTTTCGGTAAGGATGACCCTGAGGCTGCTGGGCCTCATGGCCTCCTGCATCCTGCTGGTCAATCATGCCAGATGGCATATGCGGGCTCTGCAGTGGGACCTGAAGTTCCAGTGGGCGCAGCACCAGGGCGACCTGTCCGATCACGTCCAGATCTCGGAGGGGACTGCAAAACAGTTGCAGTGGTGGCTCTCGAACCGGCAATGGGTCATGGGCAGATCCCTCTCCCTTCCCCAGCCAGAGCATACAGTTGTGACGGACGCGTCCCTTCTGGGATGGGGCGGTCACATGGGAGAGGCGGAGATCAGAGGCCTCTGGTCTCCGGCGGAGTCCCGGCTCCATATCAACCTTCTGGAGCTCCGGGCGATCCGGCTTGCACTCAAGGCATTCCTTCCCTCTGTCAAAGGGAAGGTAGTGCAGGTGTTCACAGACAACACCACCGCCATGTGGTACTGCAACAAACAGGGCGGGGTGGGGTCTTGGACCCTTTGTCAGGAGGCTCTGCGCCTCTGGACATGGCTGGAACATCAGGGCATGTTCCTGATGGTTCAACACCTGGCAGGTTCTCTGAACGCCAGGGCGGGCGAACTCAGCCGCAGGTGCATGATGGATCACGAATGGCGTCTTCACTCGGAAGTGGCGCAAGGACTCTTTCTACAGTGGGGAGAGCCTTGGTTAGATCTATTCGCCACCGAAGAGAACGCGCAATGTCATCAGTTCTGCGCGTTGGAATTTCCAAGGCGGCACTCGCTCGGCGACGCTTTTCGTCGCGAGTGGAGTTGCGGTCTGTTGTACGCCTTTCCGCCTATACCACTTCTACCCAGAGTGTTGAAGAAGATTCGGCACGACCGGGCCCAAGTCATTCTTGTGGCTCCGGACTGGGCTCGAAGAGTTTGGTATCCCGAGCTACTCAATATGAGCATAGATCCCCCGATCCGTCTGCCTCTTCGGGAGGATCTTCTGTCGCAGCAGCAGGGGACGGTCCTCCACCCAAACCTGTCCAGTCTACACCTGCTTGCGTGGAGATTGAGCGGCGGCAGTTGATTCCTTTCGACTTGCCTCCCGAAGTTTGTGATGTGATTCTGGCAGCCAGGCGTCCCTCCACTAAGGTGGTATACGCCTGCAGGTGGAACAAATTTGTGGCATGGTGCACAGCAAAGGCTGTGGATCCCCTTTCTGCCCCTCTTTCTGAGGTCCTTCTGTTCCTTCTCTCTCTGGCCCAACAGGGTTCTGCCCTGGGTACCATCAAGGGTTATCTTTGTGCTATCTCGGCCTTCCTCAGGCTCCCTGATCAGCCCTCCCTTTTCAAGTCCCCTGTTGTTAACAGGTTCTTAAAAGGCATTACTCACCCTCTTCCCTCCTGTTCCGTTTGTAATGCCTCAGTGGGACTTGAACTTGGTTCTTACCTTTTTAATGTGCGCTCCCTTTGAGCCTCTGCATAACTGTCCTCTTCGTCTTCTGACTCTAAAGGCAGCCTTTCTGGTGGCCATCACCTCCGCTCGGCGGGTGAGTGAGCTCCAGGCTCTTTCTTGCAAACCTCCCTTTCTGTCTGTTCATCCAGACAAGGTTGTTCTTCGGACGCGTCCGTCCTTCTTGCCAAAGGTGGTTACTGCTTTCCACATTGGGCAGACCATCACTTTGCCCACCTTCTTTCCGCCTCCGCATCCTTCCAGAGAGGAAGAGAGGCTCCACCGTCTGGACCCAAAGCGTGCGCTCTCCTTCTATATCGACCGCACTAAACACTTCCGGGTGGATGACCAGCTCTTTGTTGGCTACGTGGGCGCCAAAAAGGTCGGGCGGTGCACAAGAGGACCATCTCCCGCTGGGTTACCTTGTGCATCAAGACCTGCTATTCTTTGGCTAAGAAGGAGCCTCCTGTTGGGCTGCGTGCCCATTCCACCAGGGCAACGGCTGCTACCACGGCCTTGGGCCGCGGTGTTCCGCTGCCGGTTATCTGTCAGGCAGCTACGTGGGCCTCGCTGCACACGTTTACTAAGCATTACTGCCTTGACAGTCAGGTCCGGAGGGACGGCTTCTTTGGCCGTTCTGTCCTCCAGGACTTCCTTGTCTGATCTTTGTTCGCAGACCCACCACCGGGGTTGGTATTGCTGGGGTATCTATTCTAAGGTAAGGAATCTATCACTAACGTGTCTCTTTCAGATGCACAAGTTACTAACTTGTATAGCGATATATCTGTAAGAGACAGTAGTTAGTGATAGATTCCTGCCGCCCACCCATCCTCCCGTTCTGCGAACTGATTTCTAGGGTTAAGGACATCCCTTTCAGGGCCCTAGTATTTTTCAGACACCTGTGTCAGCTTCTTGCATGGCTCTGCGTTCCTGGCGCGGAAAGTCGTGTACAGAACTGACGTCAGCGCGCAGGGCGGCGCCTAAGTGCTGCCCGCGACGTCATCCCGGCGATCACGACGCCGACGACGGACGCGGAGCCGCACGACGCCGCCTACCGACGCGCAAGGGTACTGCTACGCAAAACTTTCCGGATCCAGCCTGACGCCTGGGGATATTCTAAGGTAAGGAATCTATCACTAACTACTGTCTCTTACAGATATATCGTTACACAAGTTAGTAACTTGTGCATCTACACTACACTTACTTTGACAGTATTTTGTTGGTCGATTTCATGGTCATAATAGGCCTGCAGCCTAATATTTCAACCGTGATATTGGGACATACAACAGTGCTGAGGAATCAATACAGCTTGTATGGTGCTACTGATACAGTGACTGAAGTTGTCTATTTTATCTTTTAAAAATATAATGCGGTGGCTTCTCATCTGCGAGTACAGTGAGAGCATTTTGTTTCCTTACATAATTGACTGCCTCCTGAAAGCTCTGTCCTGTAGATGGTTGTTTTCACCGTAGACAGTGGACATTTGTGCATAGTCCTGAACCTTCTAAAATAAAAAAAAAACTCATACTAGAACAGAGACTTCGTTGGTTGATGCATTGATGAAAAGTGCTCTGATACATCTCCCAATATCTAGTGAAGGAACTCAGTTTATTAGGTTGCAGTGTAATGGCATCCTGATGATGAGGCTGCTGCAGTGGTCACTGAGGACTCTATGGTGACCATATTGTGGCGGCTTACCGACAGTCTGAATGTTGTGGATATAGGACGACAACCAGTTAAAGGATGTGACCTTTTCTCTCCCAGAATGCCAGGTTCAAGAGGTGACTGTGTTTTTACCTGGCATTTGCAAGGACCCCTGGAGGAACTGAATGCAAATGGCCTTTTATCGGAAACAGTGATGCTTCATCATTGGGGACTATACTTGGGCATCAGTGCCCTAGCTATTTATGTAGAAGGGATTGCAACCTTAATTAAGTGCTGCCAGCAGGCTTCAGTGTTCTCCATACAAATGGTGTAGTCACAAACATTTTTGAGCTGAGGGGTTGGTCCCTTGGCAGTTCACTGAACATAAATTATGCTGTTGTGTATGTAGAATGTTTGTAGGAGACCAGTGTTATGGATTATCTGGCAAAACTGTCTTTTGGAGAAAACCTGATTATTTGTCCCTGTTTAAGATCCATGTGGTCTCTCACTGTCATGACATACATCGGTGTTAGCGACTCCACCCTCTTAACCACTGCAAGGGTGAGATGGAAGTATCCTTCTCTAAAACAGTTTAAGCTATGTGAGTTAGAGAGTCTCAGGCCTTATAAGCATATACCATATACAGTCTGCTTCAAGGAAAAAAGTGACCTTGAGAATGAAGCTATCCTTCCTTCCTGATATAGTGGCATTTCATGTAAACCAAGCTATTCAGTTGCCAACCTACTTTCTGCCACCACCTGCATCTAAGGTGGAAGAGAGACCAGAAAGACTGTAGCCAAAAAGAATGAAATCCAACTCCATTTTTGCTTGATTCTGAATCCTTTCTTTTTGGTACAGGATATTCTCTTCCAGGGGATCCTCATCAAAGTCATAAGCACATGAATATTCCCGCCCATGCGCGGGACCCCGGAAACACATTACATATATGTGAAAACCATATATGTAGCTCTATATATATATCCATATATATATAAAAAACACACAATGTAGCCTCCCATAAACATGCTGAGCAATGTTGCAAGGAATTCTCTTGCACATAAACATATTCCAATAACGCAGGGAGAAATAAACTTTTGAAAACTGCTTTAATACATAGCAGACAACACAATCCTGCGAGGAATAATGAAGAAAACATTGCCAGCACATAGGCTGCATTGTGGAAACATTAGTGTAGAAAGTTGAAAAGCTAACCCACATAAACACTCAGATAAACTGGCACCGTGCCTTTAAGGCAGCCATGACCCCCTAGCTTCCCATCATGCCTCCAGGGGTGACAGTTAGGTCAGTTGTTCTTTCCGGCTCCTTCTGTCAGGACCCTGGTTACTTCAGCTCTACCTCTTTTTTCTGATTTTCTGTCAGAAAACTCTACAATTTTTGATAAAAGCTCTTACTTCGACATCTTTTTGGTGTTAAAGTATTTTCTACTGTTTTTTTAGAGAGTTGAGCATTATTTTACAACAGAATGCCCTCTCTTTTGACTCTTGTCCTTCCTGTGGCAAGAAGAAGGCCAAATCAGACTTCCACCCTGTCTGTATTCTATGCCTTCCTTCTGAGCATAATCCTAAATCCTGCCAGCATTGCAAGCTGCTGTCCAACAGAACTTTAAAGGACAGAGAAAGGATTCGTCTCCATGGATTAGCTGAGAAGAGAAAATCACCTTCTAAAGACAAGACTCCGATGAAGAAGAGGAAAGAGAGCTTATCTACAAGTAAGATTCCAGTATGCTCTCCATCGGCGTCGGGCTCGGCGCCTCAATTCCCTTCATCGGCAGCAAAAGCGTCGACGAGAAGACCATCGACGGCGGGCTCGCCGTCGAGAGACTACCGGTCGTCGTCGAAGAAAGGTGCGTCGAATCCTCCGCCGTCGTCAACCGGGCGACGATCGGCGTCGAGGAGTCGCTCTCCGTTGGTGCGGGCTCGCCCAGCGTCGAGAGACAGGTCTCCGTCGTCGCCGTCGATGCGGCGTTCGACGTCGAGACAGGCTCCGCCGTCGCAGGGTCTCCAGCGGTCGGCGTCGAAGCAAGGATCTCAGTCGACGTCACCCAGACGGCAGTCGACGTCGAGACACGCCTCGTCACCTGAGGATGAGACACTCATCGCCTCCGCCGTCGCCTAGAAGGCGTTCGACGTCGAAGGCAAGATCCTCTCCGACGGCGAGGTATTCGGCGTCAAGACCAAAGGTAAAATATACCAGACGTCGTTCGACGTCGAGACGGCGGTCTCCGTCGACGGCGAGAAGGTCCGCGTCGAGAGAAAGATCGGCGTTGAGACGGCGGTCTCCGTCGGCGGCGAGAAGATCAACGTCGAGAGAAAGATCGGCGTCGAGAAGGTTTTCTCCGTCTACCCGTTCATCGTTGAGGTCTCCACGCTCAACGTCGAAGGCGAGGTCTAGGCACACTGAGAGGTCGACGTCGAAGAGAATTTCACCAGTGATGGTGACACAGAGCAGGTCGACGTCGAGACACACCCCATCGGCGTCACATCGCTCATCCAGACGCCGATCACGCTCCAGAAGCCGCAGAGGAGTCCTCTCACTCCATCCGGAGCTCACCCCAGACGGTTGCGTCATCACGCAGTGCTTCTGTTCACTCACAGGAGCCTACAAAAGCACCGCCAGGAGGTTCTCCAAGGAGACAGCACTCTCCTTCCATCCATCTCTCTCCCAGATGGCTTCAACCACTACATCATTGGCAGACGGGGTCCACAGGTCACGCTCAACGACCTACGACCTACTCCAGTCCGCGGCACAGATCACCATTACAGCGTCTTGTGCAGGAAGTGGACAAATCACCCACCACTCGGGCCAGGGAACACCGAGGCAGATCCCCTGAACGCAGGTCGTCTCAGGGACATCGCAAGAGGCGGCGTACACCATCTTGGTCTTCCTCTTCGACACATTCATCCAAAAGGGATTACTCACCTACCCTGACGGATAGTCCTCCCTCCAGAGTGTCGCCTATTGATGATGTGAACACTTTCCATGATGTTCTCAACAGAGGGGCTCAGAAGCTGGGCATCACTATGTCAGCTCCTCAGACAACCAAGTCCATCATTTTGAGACTCTCCACCAAAGGTCTGCGACTAGACCATTACTTCCTTTGGTCCCAGGCATCATCGAGCCGGTAATGGATCTCTTCCTTACACCAGCATCGACTAAAGCAGCTCCAGCTCGGATTATTAAAAAATACAAGCCAGCTGCATCGGATCCTCTTTTCCTTAGATCAGATCCATCTCCGGACTCTGTTATAATTGCAGCAGCGAAAAAGACGCATGCGGTTGCATCTTCCTCCTCCGCTCCTCCGGATAAAGAGAGTAGAGCACAAGACTCTTGGGGACGGAAGGCTTGTGGTTCTGCAGCGTCTTCTCTGCAAGTGTCCAACGCTGCGGCTCTGCTTGGTCGTTATGACAGATCATTATGGGACTCACTGGAGCGCTTCAAGGACAGGCTCCCAAAGGAGGATCAGCAGGACTTTTCTGAAATCCTTCACGAAGGTGCTCTGGTTGCTAATCAGGTAATCAGCACTGCAGCAGATGGTGCGTCCCTGGCGGCTCACTCGTATGCACATGGCATCTGTGCACGACGATCTTCCTGGCTGCGCCTCACAGCGTTAAAACCAGAAGCACAACAACGCATCCTGAATCTCCCTTTTTCTGGCACTTCACTGTTTGGTGCTCACACAGATGAAGAAATGGCGAGGATGAAGGCCGAGTTGGACACTTTAAAGGCGGTGGGCCTAGAAAAGAAAAAGGAGTTTAGGAAGAGGTACCGGACCTACAATCGGAAAAGTTACCAGCAGAGGGTTCAAACCCCTCAATGGTCACAAAACAAACAGGGCAAATCCCAGTATCAAGGCCGCCGTTCCTCGAGAGGAAGAGGAGGACATCAACAGCAGTCCTCCTCTACATCAAAAACTCCAGGGAAGCAATGAGTCTCTGCTTCCTCGAGCACCGTTGCACACTCCAGTGGGAGGAAGTATCTCAAGTTACATTCAAGAGTGGCGCAACATAACCAAAGATCAGTGGGTGCTAAATATACTAAAAAATGGGTACACACTACGTTTTGGAGCGTCCCCAAGAGACATTCCTCCTGTGAAATCTCGTCATCTACATATAGACCTCCTGCGTCGGGAAGTGTTGACCCTTCTCAAAAAACAAGCAATAGAAGAGGTCCCTCAAGCGCAGAGAGGAAAGGGAGTGTACTCACGATACTTCCTTGTTCAGAAAAGATCAACCGAACAAGTTCAGACCAATTCTGGACCTACGTTCTCTGAACAAGTCCATCAAAAAGGAAAAGTTTCGGATGTTGGCGCTCCACCAAATATTTCCACATCTAAGGAAAGGCGATTGGATGTGTTCGGTGGATCTACAAGATGCGTATTTTCACATCCCAATCACAGCACGACATCGCAAGTTCTTGCGATTCACGGTGGGAACAAGACATTACCAGTTCAAAGTCTTACCCTTCGGCCTAAAATCAGCTCCGAGGGTATTCACCAAGTGCATGGCAGTGGTAGCGGCAGCATTACATCGCCAATGCCTGTTCGTATATCCATACCTGGACGACTGGCTGCTGAAGGGATCCTCTCCTCAAATGGTGCAGGAACATCTTCGGGCCTGCCTAGATCTACTTCAGCACTTAGGCCTGCATGTCAACCTGGACAAGTCGATCCTTCGCCCAACTCAATCACTCCACTATCTGTGCGCAAACCTCAGCTCCGACCTCGGAAAAGTGTTTCCTTCGGAGGAGAGATTGTCATCAATGAAAGACAAGGGCAACATCATCCTTCAGGCTTATCAGCCATCAGTAAGACAGGTGGCTTCTCTACTGGGGTCGATGGCCTCGTGCATTTTTCTCATACCCAACGCCAGATTGAGGATGAGACCGTTACAACAAGATCTCGAGGACAAATGGAATCAATCCTCGGGTCAGTGGAACGACCGGATTGTCCTCTCTCCTGCAGCAAAGAAGTCCATTCTCTGGTGGCTGCAACCACAGAACCTACTGGTGGGAGTTGCTTTTCATCAACCTCTGCCAGAACAATCTCTGATCACGGATGCTTCACTTCCAGGGCTGGGGAGCGCATCTGGGTCATCTGCAAACTCAGGGCAGATGGACCAGCAGAGAACAGACATATCACATCAATATGCTGGAACTGCGGGCAGTTCATTTAGCCCTCAAAGCTTTTCAACCGTCAATTCAGATCGGATCAATCCTAGTGCAAACGGACAATACAACCACCATGTATTACTTGAACAAACAAGGTGGAACTCGCTCTCGCCCTCTGTCTCTCGAATCCCAGGCAATCTGGCACTGGCTGCTAGCCAGGAACCTATCGATCACGGCAATACATCTGCCGGGAGAGCAGAACGTGCGAGCAGACGCCCTCAGTCGTCACTTCCAAGAGCAACAAGACTGGGTGCTCAACGACGAAGTGGTGGTAGAAATCTTTCATCAATGGGGTCATCCTTCCATCGACCTTTTTGGCAGACGATCAAAACAGAAAATGCCACGCCTTCGCATCCAGGTTTTACTGACCAGGAACGAGAGGGAATGCTCTTTTGATAGAGTGGTCAGGGACGTTTGCATACGCCTTTCCACCCCTCCCTCTAATTCCGAAGGTGGTGGCCAAACTTCTGCGATCCAGAATGAGGATGATACTCATAGCACCGGACTGGCCTCGCCAATGGTGGTATCCGGACCTTTTGCAACTCTCGGTTCGCCCTCATCGGAGACTTCCGTGCAGGCCGGACCTTCTCACCAAGATGGGAGGGAAACTTCTGCACCCCAGCCTTCCCTCGCTCAGCTTGACAGCAGTGAAGTCCTGCAGTACGGACATTTGAACCTCCCTCAGGACTGTATGGACATTTTAAGGGAGTCAAGGAGACCTTCCACAAGATCCTCATACTCTCTAAAGTGGAAGAGGTTTTACTTGTGGTGTATCAGTAATGATTGGAGTCCAATTAACGGGCAAGAGGAGGTAATCTTGCCGTATTTGCTACATTTGGCCAAATCTGGTTTGAAATATTCTTCCATTAAAGTGCATTTGGCGGCTATCACAGCATATCGTAAATCACCTAACCAGCCTTCTTTCTTTCAACTTCAGGTGGTCAAGGACTTCCTACAGGGGTTGAAAAAGGTTTATCCCCTGTTCGACCTCCTTCTCCTCCTTGGGAGTTGAATTTGGTATTGTCTAAATTGATGGGACCTCCATTTGAACCCATTCATAAGTCTACATTGCAACACCTTTCTTGGAAAGTAGCTTTTCTAGTAGCAATTACATCAGCACGCAGAGTGAGTGAGATACAAGCACTCTGTTCTAAAGAACCCTATACGGTCTTCCACCATAATAGGGTGGTTATGCGAACTCACCCTTCCTTCCTACCTAAGGTGGTGTCAGAGTTCCATGTTAATCAGACAATTTCTCTACCCTCTTTCTTTCCCAATCCATCCACACCAGCGGAAAGGTCTCTTCATTCGCTAGACCTCAAGAGGGTTCTCAAATTCTATTTGGATGCAACGAAATCCATTAGAAAAGCAGATCAATTGTTTATAAACTATGGTTCTGTTAGAAAAGGCTTCCCAACTTCTAAAAGATCCATTTCAAGATGGATAGTATCTTGTATAAAGTTGGCATACCAGATTGCAAATAAGCCTCTGTTTGTCTCCCCTAAAGCTCATTCTACTAGGGGTAAGGCTGCTACGATTGCATTCTTACATAATGTACCGATGGCCGAGATTTGCAAGGCGGTAACTTGGAAATCGGTCCATACATTTACCAGACATTACTGTCTGGATTCTGACTCCAGAGCAGATACACAAGTGGGCCAGGCCTCCTTGAGGAATCTGTTCCAATGCTAACCTATTGGAGTCTGTATAGGCCTTATGGCATCTATGTATCTTGATGGTACTCTGTTTACTTGCCCGCAGGATGAGGGGATGGGCTTGCTATTCTATTCATGTGCTTATGACTATTGATGAGGATCCCCTGGAAGAGAAGGATTAGTTACTTACCTGTAATCCTAGTTCTCTTCCAGGGGTATCCTCATCAAAGTCATAAGCAACCCACCCGCCTCCCGGGCAAGTGAACATGATTCATACATCTCTTTGAAAAAAGGTCTGCGGATATCCGCAAAGAACAACTGACCTAACTGTCACCCCTGAGGCATGATGGGAAGCTAGGGGTCATGGCTGCCTTAAAGGCACGGTGCCAGTTTATCTGAGTGTTTGTGGGTTAGCTTTTCAGCTTTCTACACTAATGTTTCCACAATGCAGCCTATGCGCTGGCAATGTTTTCTTCATTATTCCTCGCAGGATTGTGTTGTCTGCTATGTATTAAAGCAGTTTTCAAAAGTTTATTTCTCCCTGCGTTATTGGAATATGTTTATGTGCAAGAGAATTCCTTGCAACATTGCTCAGCATGTTTATGGGAGGCTACATTGTGTGTTTTTTATATATATATGAATATATATATAGAGCTACATATATGGTTTTCACATATATGTAATGTGTTTCCGGGGTCCGCGCATGGGCGGGAATATTCATGTGCTTATGACTTTGATGAGGATACCCCTGGAAGAGAACTAGGATTACAGGTAAGTAACTAATCCTTTTTGTGAATGTTACTTTTTTTTCTTATACAAGTTATATCCATCTAAATGTATTTGGTTGAATTGGAATGGGGGTTACAAAAAGTGTTTTTCCCATATTAGCTGAAGAAACTTTTGCTCTTGCCTGCAGTCCAAACCACTGATTTACACTAAACATGCAGCGAAAGTCATACTTTACTCAGATAGTGTACTTTCATTGGTTTGGTGTAAATCCATTAAGTAGTTTTTAAGATAAAAGCATTTTAAAACGTTTCTCAATGGTTTTCCCATTAAAAACAAATGGAAAAATATTTTCTGATTAAAATATATACAAAGCGCATCCTGCAGTGGGGATTACCAGACAACGAGAGATGAGACGCAGTGCTTTCTGGAGACCAGGCCCAGCAGCCAACCCCCCCAAACCCTCTTCCTTCTGGGCACAGTTGTGCGCAGCTAGGCTTGGGCCTCCATAGTGAGCAGGGCACAAGGACTGGACAAGCCCTTGTCCCAACCCCACTGCACATGGTAAAAGGCAATGTGCAACAGGATTGCAAGCAACACTCGCTATGCACAGCCAAATGCTATGCACAGCCGGCGGGGGATGGGAATTAAGTGCAACATAAACAAAAAAAGGAAATTAATTTGAAAGCAGTTAACATTGAATTGTAGTTCTGGCTCAATTGTGTAAAACAGCTGAAATTCACCAGTTACAGTTATGAACAGACTCCACATAAGCTATAACTTGCACCATCCGACATGCTCATAACACCAGTTTCAAAAGGCACAAACAAAAGCATTACAGCTACAAAGATAACAAAATGGTGGCCAGCACAAGTTGTGGTGTATGTTGAGTCTGTTGAAAATCATAACTGCCCAGTTTCTGTCGTTTTGAGCATTTAATCCAGAATGAGCCTGAGGAATCTTTCAGGATAATCATAAGCGGGTCTTAAAGAAGTACTACACGAAATCTACACTGCATGGGGGTATCCTCAGCGAGATCTCTTTGCAAATGTAGGTAATGCCCAGACTTTGCATCCAGGTGATACCAACAAGGAACTAAGGGGAATGATTTTTTGATTGACTAGTCAGAGAGGTTTCTGTGCATACTTTCTCTGATACTTCTGATGCCACATAATCCTAGTAACCTTGACAGTGTTAAAGCTCGGCGGAGTGGTTTGGCGCTGTCATTATGATGACAAAATCTGTATTTCACAGGCAACCCTGAAACACTTCCCACAAGTCAACGTTCCCTGTGAAATATGGGGTTTTATACTACTGCATTTTGTCCAGTAAAAGCACTAAAACATTACTCTGGTGGTGATCGCACCAGAAAGAGTTACGTCAGACTTTTCATAACTTTGGTATTGTTCAAAGACTCTACATGAAACTTTCCTTAAAAAAATGTATTGATTTTGGCTGCTTCATGGAAAGTTTTGCGCTGATCCATCAAGCGGGGGCTAACAAAAGGGGTGGGGATGTCCCAAATGATTTCCCATTTTAAATTTCGTAGGAAATTCTTTTCTCAAATACAGAAAAAGCAGCTGGGGCGATTTACACCAATTTTGGCAGACAATAAGAACTTTACTCAGAAAGTGTGTTTTTCTTTAGTTTGTGTAAATCCAGTCAGTAGTTTAATTTAGAAATCTGCATTTAAAAAGGTGCTTGTAGTGGTTAACCTCCACAACAAATTAGCAATATCTGGACTGTTGGTATCCAGATATCCTCTGATTGGCCAATTTAAAAGGGATTGGTCAATTCTGACTGGCTGGGCATGACATGGCCATGGACAGTATGTTGTGGCAGCCATTACAGGACCCAGGGACATAGTCCCTGCATTCTGAAAATTAATTAAAAAAACATTTAAGGGCTGGGGGAACATGCCCTGATCCCCCTAGGGATATGTAGATGGGCCTCAAAGGGACCGTCTTTTGATTAGCTGGCCACAAAGTGGACAGCATGTTGTGGCAGTCATTACAGAACGCAGGGACATGATCCCTGCGTCGTGAAAATGAATTAAAGAAATATGTAAGGGGCAAGAGGAGCATGCCCTTATCACCCCAGGGACATGTAGCTAGGCCTCAAAGGGACCGCCCCTTGATTGGCTGGCCACAACATGGACAGCATGTTGTGGCAATCATTACAGGACTTGAGGACATGGTGTCTCTATTGAAATGCACAGTAGTGCATACCTGTTTGGATCACAAAAGGGAACACATGTGATGGGCCATAACAGATTTTAGTCACATAATAAACCGTTTGTTGGTGATACCATATTAATTTTAGGAATTGTGGAGTGTTCTAAAGTGATTTCACACAATGAAAAATGCTGATTCTCTGCTAGGGTCTCATGAAGCATTTTTCAAAGAAAACTGTTTTCTCTCATTCTTTTCTCATAGAGGGTAATGGAAGGTGCTCCAGAAGCTAAAATGACAACACATTTTCTATAATTTCATACTATCTTCCTCAGCCATGTACGAACAAAATCTGATATTCTGAGAAAAATGTACTTGCAGCAGCTTGTCAGTTGATTCATTAGAGTTCAACTGCAGCTGCAGCTTCACCACCGCATTCTAATGAACAACTAGAGCGATAACATTCTGTATTTTATCACAAAAGTGCAGCACACCTGAACAACATTGTGTTGGAAAGCTGTAAACCTGAAACCATTTCCTAGAAAAGATACTGTAGTAAATAAACAAAATGAGGGTTTCTTTTTATTGTAGAAATCATAGTTAGAGCTCTAGAAAGCTAAAATGAGGACACAGTTTAAATAAATTCTCAAATACCTTCTTCATCAATGTCAGAAAAAAGTACTGATATGCTAAGTGAAACACATACTTTCAACACCAGCAGCAAGCAGCCTGTCGGCTGATTACCCATTGTTCTACAGTAGCTTTACCACAGTGTTCTAATGAACAACTAGAGCACAAACATTCTGCATTTATGACAAAAATATGGCACACCTGAATGCCACCTTAATTGAATCAAAGCTGTAAAACTGACAGCATTTCCTCTAAAAATGAGAGGGTTCATTCTGTCATGGAAATTATGGTTAGTGCTCTAAAATGGCAGTTCCTAACCTTTTGACTTCCGTCAACCCCCACTGAATCACTACTAGAAGCCGGTGACCCCCGCCTATGCAATTTATGTGATGAGAACCTAAAAAAAAAATACACAAACCTACAGAAGCAAGCATACATCAAACAAATACACAGTTTATGAAATATTTTCTATAATTAACAAACAAAAATCAAAATTTTAATTTTAATGGGAAGGTTGGAGTTTTTCAGAACAGGGTTTTCTTTCTAAAAGACATAGAAATATATACGGGCTCCACCATATCACTTTGTCTTTTTTTCCTCCTAATGCCCCCTCTTTTATGTGAGAGTATGCTAGTGCTTCAATTGAGGCCACTAATTATCCATACTACTGTTTGCTGTACTTGCACTGTTCCCACAAATCAAGCTAAGGATACCAATTTATTTTTTAGCCTCAACTTTAATATTTGTTCACCTTTACAGTGTGTTTTAAAGCTTTCAATTTTGTTTTGTTGTTATTTTATCAATCTACTAATATTATTTAATTTTCTAGACAGTCGTAGACCCCCTATGTAGGCATTGCAGGGCCCAGGTTAAGAATGACTGCCTTAGAAAGCTAAATGAGGACACATTTTCTTTAAGTTCTCAAATACCTTCCTCATTCGTGTCGGAAAAAAAGTCTGGTATGCGGAGACAAACAACTACTTCCAACACCAGTAGCAACCAGTCAGTTGATTTCCCAGTTTTCTACCGCAGCTTCACCAGTGTTCTAATGAACAAATAGGGCTCTAAAATTCTGCATTCATCACAAAAGTGGGACACATCTTGATGGAATAAAATCTGTAAAACTGACAGCATTTCCTACAGCAAGTAAGTGGACAAATGAAAGGTTTCTTTACGTCATATAATTTATGTTCATACTCTAGAAACCTAAACTGAGGACACATTTTTATGAGTTTTCAAATATCTTCCTTATTTATGTCGGTAAAACATTCTGCCAAGCAGAGTGAAATTTACTTCCAACACCAGCAGCAGTCTTTCATTTAACGCCCTAGTGATCAACTGTAGCTTCACCACAGAGTTCTAATAAACAACTAGAGAACTAACCTTTTGTTTTCAAGACAAAATTGAGGCACTGCTGATCGCCATTTTGTTGGAATAGAATATGTTGAATTTAGAGCCTATGCTTAGAAGGAGGCTTAAGTAAATGATAATTGAGATGTTAATGCAGGTATGAAACCAGTGGGTTAGAAATGTGAGGGGGCATGGGTTTTTAGTACTTTAAGGCATAATGTATCTTTAAAGAGGGTAAAAATAGTTTCAGCAGGGTACATCATCTCCTTACTCACCCTACCCATCTTCTCAGTTGCTTGACAGTTCCCTAATTTTGAAATAGTAAATATGTTGGTAGTCCAAATTTGTGCACAGTGAGGGTTGGGAACCAGTGCAGAGTTGATCGCAGTGCCTAGCCATGCGGCCAAGCCCGCCCAGCAACCTTTGCTACGTATGTTGTGCGCAGTGGTGGTTGGGACGCCCACTAAGGGTCGGGCACAGACCCAAACCCCACTGCACGCGGAGAATGGCCTTGTGCAGCAAGGTTGGGCACTGGAAAATTTAGAATATCTAAAATATTAAAGAAAAACTGAAATTCGCTGAAAAAAACAAAGGTTAAAGGGATGTATAGTTAAGCCTTGATATGAAATTAGAACGAACATTAAAAAACGCAGAAATATGCCAGATATAGTTTAGTCAATTAACTATAACTTGCGGCCCCATCATACATTGCTAATGACCTAACATGACATCACTTGTGACAAGTTAAATGAAATGATTGACTCAGTCATTAGATTTAAACAATAATGTTGTTTAAATTATTAAGTATCACAGTCCCCAAGATAATAGGGGGAATAAAGGGAAGGGGACATCCCAAAAGTGTTATTTCCCATTTTAAATCCCACTGGATTCTTCGTTATTTCCCATTTTAAATTCTTCGCTCTTCAATACAGAAAAAACGGCTGATCTGAATGACACCAAATTTGGCAAGAAAATAGAAATTTACTCAATGAGTGTGCTTTTGTTGGCGAATCCATAACTCGTACAACTGCCACGCAAACCATAAATTGCACACAGTATGCAATGCTTATGACCCCACTACATTTACATCAATAAACAACACCAAAAAGCCAGCACATGCTCAAACCAATAAATTATACTACATCTATAGTTGTCTCAAAGTAAAAAGGATAATGTGATGTTTAATCTCATCCGTAAGATGATTCGCAACATTTGTAATTGCATCTGTTTCATTGAGGGTGAGTTCATGAGCACCGCATTTTTGGAGTGCAAGTTATGGTTTCATGACTGTTATGCAAGTTATACATTTTTCTCATAAGCATACTTTGTGATTTCCTGTGGTTTTTAGGTTTTACTTTCTAATGATGGCTGCACTTGAAGTTTTTTTGGTGAATATTATATCTATATAGATATATAGATTTTGTTTTTCTCCCCATTATCTTATGCGGATTTATAAAGCGCATAGCTACCCGAAGGCTTCCCAGCGCTGTGTAAGTCAAAGCATGCACCTTCAAGTCTGACCCTTCATGCCAAGGAATTATTCAGAATAAAACCAAGTTTTGAGAAGATTTCTGAATTTAATTTCATTAGGCTTGGTTCTCAAACCTATTGCCATTGAATTCCATAGTTTGGAGGACAGATAGGAGAAGGAACTTCCACCCCATCTGGCCTTCTGAATACGTGGGACCCTCAAAAGACCTGTATTAGAGGATCTTAGAGTTCTGTGTGGGGTGCAGCCAGTTTGGTATTTACATAATATTATTGTCTCCACTTTCTCTCCAACTTTTTACATCCTTTTTTTAGGGTGACTAAATGCTGCTTAAACCATGGTGCAGATTTTTCTTTACATCCTTTTGTTAGAGTAGAGATGGGAATCATATAATTGAGGGAGTTATGAATCCACTTATTTACTATGGCATTTGCTGCCCAAGGTCATTTCCTAGCACAGGTCTATTATTAGCGAGTACAGCTAGCCAGGTATCTTTATTATCATTATTAATTTTAGACCATCTTTGGCCTTTGTTTGGAGGCTCTTTAGCGTCTGTCCATGAAGAAGGACCCTCCAAACTAATTAAGATGAGAGCATGGTCCGTCCAGACCATTGGACAGAGACTCTTCATTTTGAGGTTAAGCGCATTGCTGAATACTTGGTCTATAAGGTGGCCTTTGACATGAGTAGGCCCTTCTACCCTTTGTGTAAAAAGCATACTGGCTAAGTCTTGTGGTATACCTGAAATCAATGGGTTGTTAGTTTCTTTCAAACTAATATTAAGATCCCCTCACAAAGTAAAATTGGTTTTTTGGATAGCATGACCAGCCACTATCTCTGATAGGGCTTCCACGAGCCCCATACATGGGCTGGGAGGACGATATACAAGAATCCCTGAGAACGAGAAGGAAGGAGAAAGATTTATAGTGAAACCCCAATATTCACAATCTGGTATACGAAGGGGGCTATACAGACATTTATAGTTTTTTTTTAAAATAATGGCTATACCTCCACCCTGTTTTTGAGGTCAATCTCTCCTACAGATATAGTATCCAGGCGCGAGCCAATATCCGGTATAGAGCATTCGTGAAGCCAAGTCTCTATTAGAAACAAGGCATCAAACTGTTCGTCCTCTATTAGTGTAGAAATCTCATGCTTGTGACATGGAAGAGATCTACAATTAATGAGACCTATATTCCATTTTGTGATTTTCTGATCATTAATCCTAACATCCTCCGTTCTCACCAATCCGAGTTTACAGAGGGAGCAATGAAGTTTCCCTTTTCCAAGACTTAACAGAGGGCAGGCTGTGGAGGGCAACTTAGGCATGAGGGAAAGTAGGAATTCGGAAGAATATCTCACCTTTTTTGTAGCGATTGGGCCAGGTGCCCTGGCCCCTGGTCACCTTGCCTTTGGCGCGCCGGCTTCTCTGCTGCTATTTATGGGTGGCAAACAACAACTAAAGCGCAACCCTCGTTAGCGACTCTAGGATCCTTTCTGGTTACTAAACTCTATGGTTATTCCAAATTCCCAGTTTCCCTTAAAAAACCATTCCATGTTTCCCCTTAGACTCGCTCTACCGAAACAAAGTTTTTTAAAAAATGATGAGGTAACGAAGTTTTTAAAAAAAAATTAGGCAAAAAGAACCGTTGTTAAAAATAATGTAATTAAAATAAGATTTAAAACACATAAATTAAAATCTTTCGTAGCGCGATGCAGCGTTTTACTATATATATATATATATATATATATATATATATATATATATATATATATATATATATATATATATATATATATATATATATAACTTAATTTATTAAGGAATGAAAGAGTGTCGGTGCCCAAAGCTCTGTTCCAGCTGTGCTATTGAAAATCGGCGTGCCAAATACCAAGGCACTAGTGTTGAATTCACCTCATGCCTCTGTAATCCCCTACCAGATGCCTCTGTAATCGTTTACCAGACATTGCTGCCTGTTGTTCTGTCTTACTCCTCTTCCTTCTTTCCTGTTTGTGTTTTTCTCTCTCTTGCTAACGGTCAATATTTGATGAGGAAAAATACATGCATGATATATATATATCTATATATCTATATCTCTCTCTATATATATATATATATATATATATATATATATATATATATATATATATATGGTTCCACTGGGTTGCTAGGTACACTGAGCTAAGACTTATTGGGGGGGAAGGGTGTTAAAGAGACAGAATTTTTTTTAAAAAGTTGAGGAGTGATGACACAATTTAAGTAATGGCTAGTTTTAATTTCTAACTCAGGACTATTTAATAAACTGTTGTGTAGTATTTAAATTTCCGAAAAATGAAGCTAGATATAGGTTTGAACTCCCAGGTTACAGGAACGTTATAGTTAGGAATTAGCATTTAAAAAACCTTAAAAATTCACTGGAAAAAAAAAAGGTTACAGGGGTATTATAGTTATGAAATAGAATTAAAAAAATCTTAGAAATTCACCGAAAAAACCAAAGGTTGCAGGGACGTTATAGTTAGGCTGACATTTCACTCATACAGAACCAGAGAAATTCAGCAGTTAAAGTTAGCTGAGCTAACCATAACTCACACCCCCGCAGTGCACTGCCTCATTAGGACCTCACATATTACATCACTCATGACATGATCAGTGACATCTCAAATTACATCACTCATGACATCATCCACAGACTCTCTGATGCACCCACTCACATCCCAATATAACCTTTCATACACCCACTCCAACTTCCACACTAACATTCTCAAAACCATTGACACGCCCATACCAGTACTTACACACCCACTCACTGATTCTTAGGTCTACACACACATCCACTCAGTTACCCATACAGCCACTCATACACCAACTCACTCACTATTACAGCCACTGATATATCCACTCATACACCCATAAAGCCACTCACACACTATCAGACACTCATAGAGCTACTCGCACACCTACTCACTCACCTAAAGAGTCAATCACAGCCATTTACTCACCTATTCAGTTATACACACACCCATTTACTTATTCATGTAGATACTAACATATACTCAATCACCCATACAGCCTCTATCACAATCCCTCACTCACACATACAGTCACTCATATACTCCAACACTCAGCTATACTGCCTTTCACAAATCCAGTTACTCACCCATATACCACTGACACATCCATTCACAGTCACTTATACAGCCCTTCACTTACACACTCACTAACCCATACTTCAACTGATTCACCCACTCACTCATCCATGCAGGCAGTCACAAACCCCCTCACCCACCCACACAGACACTCATACACCCATACAGGTACTCAGACAACCAATCAATCAATCACCCATACAGCCACTCAAGTACCCACTCACCAACCCATACAGCCACTTAGACACCAACTGACAGACTGATACAGACATTCACAGAACCTAATCACACACCCAGACATTCACTGAGACACCTAATCACTCCTTATACAGTCAGTCATGCACCCACTGAATCATCCATACAGGCACTAGTACACCCACTGATTCATCAATACACCTTCCTACATATATTTAACACTCATAAACATTTTAAGAACACTCACAGGCACTGCATGATGTCATGAGTGATGTTGTTTGAGATGTCATGAGTGATGTCACTGAACATGTCATGAGTGATGTAATATGTCAGATCATAAGCAGTGCATTGCGGCGGTGCAAGTTATAGTTAGCTCAGCTAACTATAACTGCTGAATTTCTCTGGTTTTGTACGAGTGAATTGTCAGCCTAACTATAATGTACCTGTAACCTTTCTAAGGTTTTTTTTATCCTGCTTCCTAACTACATTAAGTGAATATATATATATATATATATATATATATATATATATATATATATATATCCAAATCAAGGTTGCCCTCAGTGAAGATGCCGCACACATCGGGGTATATGCACAAATCACCACAGGCAGCAGTATAGTCAGTAGGCCGCGAACATTCCATTAGCCATACGCGTTTCGAGCTACATCCAGCTCTTGATCACTGGCGGCAATGAGGCACGAAGCGGGCTCATAAGAACAGCTGATTTATTTGAATTAGAGTCCCGCCCACATGGGCGTCACAAACAGTGGCATGCTGGTCATGATAGTTCATAATACTGCCAAAGAAAACTCTCAGTTCTTTAACCAAGTGGGCTCCACTCCTGCATCAATATGAAATAATATTCCCTGTGGGTGAAAAGTATTGACAGCACCGCTTTCCTCTGCCAATATATTCCTGCGGCTGAGGCCCCCTCTGCCCACGAAGCGCTCGTAATTTTCAAGCACTCGGGATCCGCCTTTCAGGCGTCTGGGCATCTTCGCGGCCGGACTAGCCGCTTGTATATCCAAATCAAGGTTGCCCTCAGTGACGATGCCGCACACATCGGGGTATATGCACAAATCACCACAGGCAGCAGTATAGTCAGCAGGCCGCGAACATTCCATTAGCCATACGCGTTTCGAGCTACATCCAGCTCTTGATCACTGGCGGCAATGAGGCACGAAGCGGGCTCATAAGAACAGCTGATTTATTTGAATTAGAGTCCCGCCCACATGGGCGTCACAAACAGTGGCATGCTGGTCATGATAGTTCATAATACTGCCAAAGAAGACTCTCAGTTCTTTAACCAAGTGGGCTCCACTCCTGCATCAATATGAAATAATATTCCCTGTAGGGTGAAAAGTATTGACAGCACCGCTTTCCTCTGCCAATATATTCTTGCGGCTGAGGCCCCCTCTGCCCACGAAGCGCTCGTAATTTTCAAGCACTCAGGATCCGCCTTTCAGGCGTCGGGGCATCTTCGCGGCCGGACTAGCCGCTTGTATATCCAAATCAAGGTTGCCCTCAGTGACGATGCCGCACACATCGGGGTATATGCACAAATCACCACAGGCAGCAGTATAGTCAGCAGGCCGCGAACATTCCATTAGCCATACGCGTTTCGAGCTACATCCAGCTCTTGATCACTGGCGGCAATGAGGCACGAAGCGGGCTCATAAGAGCAGCTGATTTATTTGAATTAGAGTCCCGCCCACATGGGCGTCACAAACAGTGGCATGCTGGTCATGATAGTTCATAATACTGCCAAAGAAGACTCTCAGTTCTTTAACCAAGTGAGCTCCACTCCTGCATCAATATGAAATAATATTCCCTGTGTGTGTGTGTATATATATATATATATATATATATATATATATATATATATATATATATATATATATGTTTTGGTTAGCCTCACTTTCTTTTGAAATTTTTTTCTTGGTTTCTCATAATTTAGGTGTCATTTGACAAATTTGCACCAAATTTGGCAAAACCTTCGAAAAACTGGTATTATTTTTGGCATCTCAAGTTGCAAGCATCCCTGCAGGGGAAAAAGAAATGGCGGGGGTTAAATTTGCAAGTTTCCTTGATTTTACAATTTCTTTTAAAAAAGTGGGGGGGTTAAGTCGTCGGGCCTGTGTAGCAGGGTGTAGTTCCTGGTATGATGGGTGGGGTAATGGATGTAGGCCTTAGAGACAGGCCAGGCCCTGCATACACCACTGTGACCAATGTGCAAGTGAGTACATTACCTGGTCATCTGCAGGCACCCTGTGCAAGTGCTAGGATGCATGGTCAAAAAGCATTGTACATTCTCTTGAGAATGGCAAGTGGGAGAAATGCTCCTTGGTTACCTCCTTTACATTGAGGTTTGCAAAGGATTTCAGTGCTTGTATTGCAATTAATAATGCACGACAGGTTGATTCAGACATTGCATTGGCTTTCAAAAGTCTGTATAGGGCCCCCAAAATAATATCTCTCTTTTAGTCTTCATATTTAGGCAAATAAGTTTATACAATTTGATATCTGTATCCCAGGGTGGGCGAGTGACCTAGCCATCTCCTATGAACAATCAAAGGGGCTTATTAGAATGTCCATTCTAAGATTTAAATCTTTCATTAATTCTTCCATTGATTTAAATCTGAAGCTGTAGCACCAATCTGTTTTCTAACAAAACAATCTTAACTACACATTTTGTGATGTGTAACATTTGAGGTGGTATTCCTCAGTTGATTTGTTTGGTTGTTCTAAATAATAGTGCATTAATTTGATTGAAATTGTTATCAATAATTAAACTAATTTCATTGAAGACTTGTAGTCGGTATGTAGTTGCTGGAGTTCTTCTGCTTCATTTAGATTTGACACTGCATGTAATTTATAACGTATTGCCAGTTATTTATAACGTATTGCCAGTTATTGTATTTTCTACTTACTTCCAATAATTCCTTGTATCGCTGTATTGATGCTAAGACAGCTGCATCAATTTAATGTTCTACGTTTTACAGCATCAGGAACATGCCTCTTAATTTACTTTCAAACTATTCCATGTGTTTTTGTTTTATGTACAGTACTTACCATGGTATTCTACAGTGTTGGAGGTTTACTTCTTCTTAGTTCCTCAGTTATGTGTGTACATGTTACAAAGTATTGCTATTTAATCATCAATTTCAAACAATTAGCAAACAGAGATATACACATATACATATGTATGTGTGTGTGTATGTGTATATATATATATATATATATATATATATATATATATATACGGAAGCACACTGAGGCAGACAAGGCGGGGACACTACTAGCCCGCATAGTACAGGATAGACCAGAACCACCGCTCATTACACACATTAATGTACCTAACCAAGGACCAGTACACACACAAATCGAGATAAACGAAGCCTTTTGCAGGTATCTTAGTGACCTCTATGCGGCCCCAACACACAACAATGACACGCAGATAGCGGACTTCTTCCAGGGCTTAGATATCCCCTCTTTGTCGGCGGACACGCAGAGAGAACTCACAGGCCCTATAACACAACAAGAAATCCGAGCTGCGATCAAAGGCCTTAATCATAACAAGGCGCCGGGCCTAGATGGCCTACCCATAGAATTTTATGAAACTTACTCGGAGGCCCTGATCCCCAGGCTGGAGGAGGTATATAGGACGGCCCTGGAGGTTGGCCACTTGCCACAATCCACCATGCAGGCACTAGTCGTCTCACTTCTTAAGCCGGGACGCGATAGCACCGATATCTCCAATTATAGGCCTCTCTCCTTGTTAGCAACTGAATATAAAATCCTGAGCAAAACATTAGCTAACCGCATACAACCATACCTAACCACGCTCATACATAGGGACCAATGCGGGTTCTTACCGAACCGCAGTACGTCCCTTAATACTAGACGCTTACATTATATAATGGCGGCCGTCCCGGCCGAGTGTCCGGAGGCTGGCTGTCTGGCATTGGACTTACGCCAGGCCTTTGATTCTATAGCGTGGGATTATATGTTCGCTGCATTACAGCGATTTGGCCTCCCTAGCGACTATCTTAAATGGGTACGGCTGCTATATACCTCTCCTACTGCTAGAGCACGCACCGGTCATCATATCTCGGGCGAATACAGGGTACACAGGGGCACACGGCAGGGATGTCCCCTATCCCCCTACTATTTGTACTAGCACTGGAGCCCTTAGCGATAGCCCTGAGACAGTCAGCAGAACAGCTGGGGATAATCATCAATGGAACTGCACATTTAATCTCAATATATGCTGACGATATTCTGCTTTACTTACGAGATTTGGGGGCTGACACTACACCTCTCCCCACGATCTTTTCCACATTTGAAAATATTTCGGGCCTTGCCATTAATCCACGGAAATCAAACGCATTTTATTTTCATGATGGAACTCATCTAGAAATGACGCAATTTGGTAACTATACCTTACCCGTGGCACCCGCTACATTCAAGTACTTAGGAATACATGTGTACAGGGCGCAGACGGATCAGCTAGAAGGCAACCTGTTAAGGGCCATCAACGCTTTACGCTCAAGTGTGGCCTTCTGGATATCCCTGCCACTATCGGTGATGGGGCGGATTGCCATATCGAAGATGGTGGTACTCCCCGTTTATTATATTTTTTCGTGAATTTACCGCTGGCGGTACCTCACTCGGTCTTCTGTGCCTTGGACACTATCCTCATAGAACTCATATGGGGTAAGGGCCGCCGAAGAGTAAGTCTTCGGAAATTACAATTAGAGTCCCATAGGGGAGGTCTGGGTGCCCCTGATTTCAGAGCCTATTACTATGCCTGTCAACTACAGTGGCTGTCATACTGGACAGCGGGTAGGAACCTACAAGAAATAGGGTATACAACCCGGGAAATAGATCGGGGCAAACTACATTCCTTACTCTTACCAAAAGCTAAAATCCCCTTGGACGGGCCTCCATTACTTAAGATCGCATTGCAATGTTGGAGAAAAGCACTGCGGTATACCTCAGGAACAACTCCCTATGCGACTAATATCCCATTACTGGGCATCCCCATCCTTGGGGGTGTGCTAACTAAGGCCAGACTTCATGCCTGGACGGAGACCGGAGTGAAGGAAGTCGGGCAGTTCTTTGGTGACGGCAATCTCCTTGATCACAACACATTCATACAAACCACTGGAGCGCCAGACCGCTTATATATGACACACGCGGCTGTTTCCCACTATATTAAGAAGACATGGGCACCAGAACGTAGGGAACCCCCGCAACACGGAATGGTCCATTTGCTGTATTATATGGGGGAAGGGGGCCACCTAGTCAAATGGCTGTACACAGGTGTTAGAGCGCAGGTATCCATCGACCTCACCGACCTTAGAACAAAATGGGAAACGGATGCAAACACAGAACTCACTGACAAAGCCTGGGCGAGCATGTTGGAACATCCCAAACGAGTGTCCCGTAACGCTAAACTTAAATTTATCCAAACAATGCTATTACATAGATCTTACTTAACCCCAAAGAGAATACACCGTATGTTTCCGGAGGCCCAACACTGCTGCCCCCGATGTAAGGGAGATGAAGCAGACTTTGCCCACATGCTATGGGCCTGTCCACGTCTCCATGCTTATTGGGACGGAATACGACAGTCACTACAAGAGGTCACGCACCTAATTGTACAGGAAAATATCCTGGAGTGCCTCTTGGGTCTCCGCAAACGCACTACAGCACAGAAGGTACAATTGAGGTTCCTGGACCTGGCCCTTATACTGGCCGCAAGAACAATCACCATGAGATGGAAATCACCTAGAAGTCCACTATTGACTATATGGCAGGCAGATATGATGCAATGGGGTAGTGCCGAAGGTATGGCACTTAGACGAGAAGAGGCAAGGGGTCTGCGGAAACACCCTATCTCAATGGATTGGGAGAGCATGATGGAGGATTTTGAACAGCTAGACTTTATACCAACACATAACAACCCCACACAAGAGCAGACCTAACTATTCTAGGACCAAACACCAGAGATCGTCATAGGCCCCAGTCAGTAAGGAGCAACCAAGGATATACAGATAACTATAATAGGCTACTAAATATATATAAGTAACGGCAGACCAGGAGGGAGGGTAGAGGGAGGGGGACGTTATATAAGTTTGAAATGTTATGTTAAGAATGTTGAAGCATACTATGTAAAAATACTCTAGGAGGAATATTGCATTTCCGGAATACTTTAAGTCACCTTGGAGATGCTGTGATGGATATGTAACTGAGAACAACTGTAAGAGAATTACAGGTGCAGCACACCACTCTATAATGTGAATGATGGGGAGAACATCAAAAAGGGAAAATGCCTTTAACACTCCATGTTTTACACTGCAATGATGTATTGGCAAGCAATAAAGTATGTTTAAAAAATATATATATATATATATATATATATATATATATATATATATATATATATATAAATGTGTATATCTCCATTTGCTAATTACCTTTATTTTTCTTAGAATAACTGTATATTCTATATGTCATGAAAATATTTTAGCAGGGCTCTGTAAGGACAGTGTGGAACGCAAACCGTTTGTTGAAAATTGCCAACAGTGGTCACGTTTGGTAACTTTTGTCTCTTTTGAACATATTCTAGGCCAATGAATACACTGACTCTCACTGGACAGTTCAGCTTTGCTGAGATACACTCCTGGGTTGTGTTTTGCCTACCGGAAGTACCAGAAAAAACTCCAGTAGGGGAATCTATCACATTTTACTTCAATAACACCTTCCTGGACACACAGCTTGAATGCTCATACAGGTACATCCCAGGGTTATTGCTAAGATGTTCCCAAAAATGAAATACTCTTTACGGTTTTGCTGCTACAACATACATGGGCCTTACTTGCAAAGTCCGTTTAAAATACCAAAACGTTCATTTGGAATAGCAGCCCCATGGGAATTATGAGATCTGCAGAAACACTGCAGAGCTCTTTACTTTCACCCAGAGATTTCGGCTGCTAAAAACAGCTGACTTTTCTGTGAGAAAGTACATGAAAATGAGGAATTACTGAGAGATTTAACCTTGGAATTGCTGATTCCCTGATAATTGCTCAATTCTTAGTGGGCCTTCAGGGTCCCATTTGTAATCGGCCGGATTTTTCCCACCCCAAATTACCGGTTTACCACCTGTATTTGTAACTCCGGTGGCAAAAATATGGTCCGTTTACCAGGCTACTCATTTGTTTTTGTTTTTTTAAACCTTTTTATTGGGTTTTTACCACATTTTAGGATTATTACAGATCGTTGTTGACTATGGTTACATGCAAAATAATAAAAGACATATTACAGATACTGAGTCACGGTTACAGGCAGTAGATCTGGAGACTGACAGTGTGACGGGGGCAAGTCGTGCTGTGAAGAAATTAGTTCTACCCCCTGAGGGGACTGTCCTCCCACATAGGTATCCGCTAGTGAAAAAAAAAATGGGAGGGGATGGCAAACTGTGAACTCCGGGACAAACCAGGGAGGGGTGACAAGGGGTGGAGGTGTGGATAGGCAGGTGGGTGCGTGTCGTATGATCTATATTCATGGGGTTTCTGGCCTAGGCGAGGCATGGCCCCGGCGGATCCTGTTTGAGGTCCCGGGAGGGGATGTGTGGCAAGGCACCTCGGGTGGGATCGGTGGCGCAGAGGGGGGACTGAGCATTTTCAGTTGTTTGTCGGAAGCTCTGAAGGAGTGTGGCCCATTCAGTGGAGATGCGTTGTCGGCATATTCCCTGTACCTCTTCGTGTCTGATCGCATCTTCCTCCCAGTGCCCCACTTATGGACTGCTCCTATCCAAGCTGCCAGAGGAGGCCCTGCGGGGGCATGCCAATGCATTGCGATTCCCCGTTTCCCCAAAAGAAGGGCCAGGGATGTGAACCGCGTCTGGACTTTTCAATGTTTCCAGCGCTGAGATATGCCTAGTGAGCAGGCTTCCCAGGTGGTGATGTCAAGGAGCCCCGTGACCTCCGGCAATGTATTGTGAATGGCGTCCCAATACAGTTTTAGGGTTGGCAGCTCCAGAACATGTGTAGAAATGTTGCGCTAGGGGACTGGCAGTGGGGACAGGAAAACTGTGATTCTGGGTAGTGGCTCTGAAGTCGTGCTGGTGTCTGGTATGCGTGGTGTAGGATGAAGAATTGTATATTTTTAAACAAGAGTTTCGGGATACTTTATTCGGGAACTCCAGGGCATGCTCCCATTCCTTATCGTGTAGTGGCCTCTCAACTCTTTCTCCCACTTGTATCTCAGTTGGGTAAGGGGTACGGCCGTAAGCTCACGAGTGGCCTTGTATGTCCATGTGATTAAGTGACGTCCGGGGCCCATATGCAGTACTGTGTGGAGTACTGGGTGTGTCGCAGACTCACCCTCAGACAGGTCCCATAGCTGGCGGCAGTCCGCAATCATTTGCCAGTGGAGAAGGAACTGCCCTCGGGAGAGTCCGGTCTCATCCGCCAATTGGTCAAATGCGAGAAGCTGACTTTGAGCGAAGAGGGACTCTACCTCGAGAATCGAGTGGTCCGTCCAGGTCTGTAAGACCTAGGCAGTGTAATGGCTTCTGCCCCGAGGTAGGCCCGCCAGCGGGATCAGGGGTTGTATGGCGGGGTTTCTCAGGATATGCGGTCGACCCGTAGCATGTAGGACCGTGCCACAGCCACCTGAATCGAGCGGGTCGAAACAGGTCGAGTTCCCGGCAGGAGCAGACGTCGGATTACCGGGATCGATAAAGACCCAGAGTCTGAGCTGGCCTCCCCCAAATAGTGCCCTGCCGTCCAAAGCGACAGCCACTCGAGCTGCGCCTCCACAAAATATGCTTCAAATGACGGGGCTCCTAGTCCACCCTGGTCGATCGGTAGCTACATCTTGGCCAGAGCGACTCGCTTTGCTCCCTTATTTGGGGCAGAGGTCGCTGGCAAAGTATCTAGTTCCCGAAAAAAGAGGCGGGGAGGAATGACTGGGAAATTTGTGAAGTGATCGAGAAGGCGAGGTAATAGGACCATTCTCGCCAAGGCAATTTTCCCTATGGGAGCCAATGGAAGGATTTTCCAGAAGCCAACTAGGGCTTGTGTGCCTGCCAGCACCTTACGGTGATTGGCCTCGTAAAGATCTTGGGGAGCGTGGTAAAGCTGAACCGCTAGTTAGCGGGGAGCCCAAGCATTCCATATGAGACTGACTTCTCCTATGTGTACCTCTCGTGGGGGAAGGTCGGGGCTGAGAAGGTAAATAGAGGATTTCGTCCAGTTGACTCTCAGCCCGGCTGTGGTAGCAAAATCTGCGAGTGTGGCCCAGATGGGCTCGAGGTTCATCGTGATGTCTCACACATAGAGTAGCAGGTAATCCGCGTAGAGGGACACACTACAGGTAATGCCCGCTAGTGGAATATCCCAGTCCCTGCCCTCCCCCTGGAAACGAACTGCCAGGGGCTCCATCGCCAAAGCGAAGAGCAGGGGGGAGAGCGGACCAGGCTACTTACAATGCAGGCCTTTTTAGGGTGGTTATCCATTAGGTGGACAATCATTCTGACTCCCTATGGTGTAAATACACATTTGCACAGTTAGATACTTTCTCTCTCCACATGTAAAATATTTTCTTTCTTAATTGGGAGGGGATTCATTTTTATGCAGTGTGGTGTGTCTCCCAACAGATGAGATAGTGCCTTATCTCCTATTCCCGTTGCATCCAGGTTAGAAGTATTAGGTTCTGGAGGATTCACTTTCCATCAGTGGTTGTCTGGATCACAATAATTCTATTAACAAGTGATGAATGTACATCTGTTTTCCAGCTACAATTATTTTTACTGGGAAGTTAACTTTCAGAGGTCTCCCCCCACAAAAGTCAAAACTTTGTCTCGTACAAGCAGTGGATATGTAAACACATTTTCTTCCCAGGCCTCTTTACTCGGCGATTTGGTTTTCACTGGATAGGCCTTTGTTTGGTTGGGTGACATGACAGCCCTGAGATGCCGTCTAGCACCAACACCAAGCGTGGCCATAGCTTAACAGATTGATCACACCCAAGGTGTAGCCTTTCATTTGAGTTAGTCGCCAAGTGTCAAAGAAGCCTTATGTAGACTTTCTCCCACAACAGCTGAATCCTGTTCGTGTTACGCACTGAGGTATGTAGCAGTTTAACATAGATTCACCCTTTTTTCCCAGGGCATACAACCTATAGTCCACCATTGCCTCCAAGTGAAACAGCTCTTACATAACTACTCTCGATGGTCTATTGGAATTGAGCATAGTGGAAAGCACATTTCAAAGCTGTATAGCAGTTCTTGCATCAGCATCGACAGACTACAGACCGTGCTCCTGCCAGCATGAAGATGACCTATATCTCGGCCGCCTTTTAAGGCTGCTCTGTCTGTTGATAGGGACCGGTCTGACTTGGGCTTTTGAGTTACTGATATAAATCAACGGTAATAATTTGTTGTTCTCTTGGGATGGAAAGTGTACTTGTCTTTTGAACTCATTTTGAGAATGAGTTAAGCTGTAACTTTGAGTGCTGTGGCCTAGGTGGTGTGTGCCCTCTCAACCCAGCCTTTCCTCCCATGGACTGATTATGTAAATTCACAGCCATGGTCAAAAGTCTCCCCTGAACACAACAGCAGTAAGAAAACTAACTAAGGTTAAGGATACCACTGGATTCCTTGTGGATGCCAGCTCCATTATTGATCCCAGCTGTATTTCAGATTTATTAATCTTTTTTGTCTCTGAGTGGCCAACAGCAACCTCAGATATAGCCCACTTTGGTGCCATATTAGCTTAACCCTTTGCTGTGCATCATTCGGGGCATGCATAGATTGCACTAAAGCAAGACTTTGCAACAGTGATGCTATGCCTTTTACACTAACTCATGAGACCTCTAGCTCTTTTGGTCCGACCTTTGAGGACTCCGGCTCTTTTGGGCCAGACTCTTCCAAAGATATTATGGATATGGGATGGAAAATGTGATAAAAAGAGGCTCTTTTTGGATGGGGGTGTGTGTGTGTGTGTGTGTGTGTGTGTGTGTGTGTGTGTGTGTGTGTGTGTGTGTGTGTGTGTGTGTGTGTGTGTGTGTGTGTGTGTGTGTGTGTGTGTGTGTGTGTGTGTGTGTGTGTGTGTGTGTGTGTGTGTGTGTGTGTGTGTGTGTGTGTGTGTGTGTGTGTGTGTGTGTGTGTGTGTGTGTGTGTGTGTGTGTGTGTGTGTGTGTGTGTGTGTGTGTGTGTGTGTGTGTGTGTGTGTGTGTGTGTGTCTTTCCGTGTCTTTCCATTTTTGTGTGCATCTGGCTTTTCATCCAGGTGTGTGCTTTGGCTACTCTAGGCCCAGGCAATTATTAAATTGTTCCCATAATACCCCCATGGATGAAGAATTCTAATACTGTGATTCATTAAGGAAAAATGTGCACAAATGTAAGATTTCCAGAATTATTTGCTTATTTATAATGAAAACATGTGACCATGGTATCCTATGGTCATCTGGTTTGACTGCAGGTTCTGACTGCCATTTTTGACCATTCTGACACCGCCACGTTAAATTTCTGTAAGTGGACAAGAATTTCTGAATTCTTCTTTTTTCCTAATGCCCTCTGACGTTCATTGCTTCTTCATCTTTTGTCTGTATGCTTTTTGCCCTACACACTGATGAGGTTGTCAAAAGCCAACAGCAGATAGGATAAAACCGAGTCAGGCAAGCACCCTGCAAACTGATAGCAGTTTTGGCTAACTCGTCCAGCTAGAACAGATTAATATAGTAATTTGATGGATTTTGTATCTTTCACTGCTGGTAAGACTTCATAGAAGGAGGGACTACTGGGAAGCAAGTGAAACACCCCAGTTTCTGTGACATGGACTTTATCTACTTCCTGCGACACACAAGTCCAAAAAGTATAACTGACTCTTGCCCTGCTGCCTGTGCGAAGAAAAAAAATCTCATTTTGACCATGCTGTAAGAGATAAGGCCTCCTTGTACTTTCAAAAATGGGGATTTATCACCACAGAGCCAAGAATACAGTTTCTCTTCCCTACCTACATTTAGTTTGTCGGGCTTTGAGAAATTCTTGGCCTTGGGCGAGAGAGGTGCTCCCAGAGGATGTAACGGAGGGCTTCTTTTTTATTTTCTTTGCTGTAGAAAAGATGACTGGAGGATTGTGCAAACTTTTTCCTCATTCTCCATCTGCCCAAGCAGAGGTTCACCATGGTGATCGTAATGCAAAGCCCAGCCTCCCCTAAGATTGGGTACTGACTCACTATATCAGAACTGCAATAGGTATATTCTTCTATGGCAACCACATTTTAAGTGCCAGCGACCCATTTTCTTGGGCTCCTCAGACATTCGGTGGTTACTGGTCAATGTCTTGATGAGTGTTGTACTTTCTCACTGGTGTCCAATTACATACATACTATTGCACTGCAGCTGAATATCGAAGTTACTCCAGTCGTGCACTTGACTCTCTCAGGGTAACAAGGGGCGAGTATTTAAAGCTTTCTCTACGAGGTGAAGGGAGTCAGAAACTCAAATACAGTGTGACGCAGTAAACCAACCAATAAATTCAGTATAGACTCAGTACTTTATCTCAAGAAGAAAAAGTACTTTATTTAACAGGTAGTTAAATAGAATAGTTACAATTAGAATAAACAAATAAAGCCAGAAAATGCTAGCACCTTTTTGGGGCTGAGATAGAATCCAAAAATGTTGTTGTCACTCCTTTGCAATAGGTGATAGATTTTCTCTAATATGAACTTATGGCCACTGTTGCTGGTGCTGATGCAACCTAGGGCACCACACAGAACAACTTAGTAGGGTGACACCTAAGCTGCTGAGTTTCCCGTTGCCCATGCAAAATGAAAGGTCTCACACAAACATTCTGGAACCCATAAAACTCCTCACCCGAACAGACAGCCTACCCAAATGAAGTCACATGTGCTCCCAAAGATCCGGTGATGAAGTGGTGACTGGGGTTCCAGTCACCAGTTTTCATTTAGGGATGCAATCCAAACATTACTGGTATTCTACAATCCTCATGGGACCCCACTGGTTGTATATTTCCTTGTGGTCTAGGTGTAATAGAGGAGCAACACACACTGGGTTCCAAGGGTCCCTAAAGCTTCAGAGGCCAGTTTTTCTACAGTTGTTCAGATTTTCCTGTAGAGTGGCATCCATTGCAGTCACATGTTTCACAAGTTCTATCGGATTACTGGAATTTAGAGTATGGGCATGACAGCAACTTTAAATCACCAGAGTTGTACTGACAATGAAGATGTTTCAAATGATTCAGAAAATGGGTTGACCTACTCCAGTCAACAGAACCAGACCTTGCCCCAGAGGTTTGAACATGTGCTGCTCTTGGTCATTTTGGTACTAAGGCAGCAATTTAGTTGCAAGTGAAGGGTGCAGTACAGTGCAGGCTCACACGTCTCGCAATTAAAGGTGATGATGCAGCTCCAAGACCCATATGATTCAATTGCTACTGCTCATCTGCAGGGTATTGTGTGGCTCCTGAGCAACATCAGTCAGTTGAGACATCCTCCACCCAGATCTTTCCAGTTGGGCCTCCTGCGGTTCTTCCTGGGATCAGGTTGGCTCCTCATGGCAGGGGTTGTCCAATTCTTCATGCAGACAATCTTTTCATCTCTCCAAAGATCATAGCAGCAAGAATTTTTCATAAGCTACTCAGGCTCGGGCCTACTCTGGAGGGAGTGTAGCAAATCCAGAAGAGGTGCCACTCCTGGTCAGATATCTCACTCTTACACTGGTATGCACCCAGAAGAGGTGCCACGCCTGGTCAGATATCTTACTTTTACACTGGTATGCCGGCCTTCTGGGTGTCCAGAAAACCTCTAACTATAAGTACTGAGTTTGGGAAGCCAGTACTTACACTTCTCTAGTGTTCCAGAAAGGAAGGCAGAGCCTACCAGAGAGTCTGGTTTATGTAAAATTGTTTACACTGCTTTAGTCCTAGATAAGTGTGTTTCTCAGTTTTGTCCAGTTTTCGCAGGCTTGGAAGCAGAGAGTCACCAGTTAGACCAATTTCAACTGGTCTCAAGTATTCCTTTGGGAATGCTTGCTGTATCCATGTTTGACCTTGCATTCAACATGTGTGAAGTGTGTGTGTGCGAGCATACATGCTTCTGTGTCTTTGTTCCTGTTGTCATTCAAGGATTTAGTTTACCCTACTCTGTATATTTAAACCTGTTCTTGATGAAAACGAAGAAGTTCCTGTCACTAAGGAAATATCCTCCAAACATGATTATTGCATAATTTTGAATCTTGGCTTTCAAAGATCATGGTGTATGGACTCCAGAAAATCTCTAGTTGAGCAGCAGGAGTTGGAAGCCATTATTGAGCTCCCATATTTGCAATATTACATCATCATCAAACCATATTTTTTTGAAGTTGCCCTCTTGATCAACATATTGTTACACTCTCTCTTCCCCATTTATCTGGTTAAGAGGCTCTGTTTTAGCATTAATTCCGCAAAAAAACAATTCCGATTGGTTCCCTTGTTCAAAACAATCTATGACCGAAGTATGGCTGTTCAGAGTTCAGCTTGCCAAAAGCTGAAATCCTCTCCAACATGGCATCATTTCATAGTTTTTCCATCCACTGATTCCTAGTTCATTTTTGACACATTTATTTATGTAAAGTCGAATACTTAATTGTCCTGATTTATGATCCATCCAACCTCTCACTCTCAGGTGCTTCGATACTCTGCTAATTTTTAGCATAATATATACCCAAACATAGCTAAACATTTGAAAATGCATAGTCCCATCTTCAGTAAAGGGGGTGTGTAACGTGGGTTATGAGGGATACTGATGGGTATGAATTCTAAGTATTCTGTTATTACACAAGCTACTTATTTTTTTAACTTATTTTTTTTAGGAAAGGAGAGGGCTTTTTCAAATCAGAAAACATCTCAACAATATCAATTCTTAAAGATGTACTCTCTAAAGAAGCCACAAAAAGAAAAGTGAATCTTAATATTACCTATGGTATGGATGGCTTTGTTATTGCCTTTCGATTTCACTTTTTCTACAGTATGTGAAATGTATTACAGTTTTTGGATTAAAAAGTGTTTTTTTTCCTTTCTATTTTGTCCAGATATAAACGAGGACTCTGTAAGTCACACTTTAAAGATGATCCATCCAAAACTGGAATACCAGCTTTTGTTAGCCAAAAAAGTGCAGTTAATTGATGGTTTAAAAGTAGGTATATATTTCTTTCTTCACTGGTCCCTACACTGTATTCTGACTACACTGAATGTTGACGAATCAGAAGATTATCCATGATTCTGAAGAAAACCTAGGAAGAAAACTTCGGAACCATACAACATACGCTGTTGTTAAATACTACTCTTCTGCCAGAGGCATGGTCAGCTGGTCTATAGAAAAGATGGAGTGCATTGCAGTTTGTTTCTATGCCCTTATTCTGGATAAAATTGGCTCCTTTTGATAAAAAAGAATCTCCTTGTGGGAAAGGAGATGCAATGTAGAGCTTGGCAGTTTTGTGAGGATTAGTAGCCAAGTAATCTTTTGTGGGCACTACAGTTCTGTTTGTGTGCATAAATGTAATATGGCAAGGTGACTTGAAACCCTCAAAATTATGAATTGGGCTATGCACCAGGAGTTAAATTCAAGCACATTCAAGGAGAAGACCTTGTGACTCAAAACAGAAGCGCTAACCAGCCTGAGAAATTAAGGAAGACAGATTGAGGTCTAGTAAGCAGAGCACTTTGCTGCATGAACCCTGTCCACAATTTACCAGAGTGTAGAGGCATCCATGGGTTGATCAGTCATGGAGGATCCTCAGCGCAGGAGTCTCTGTATCTGGAAGTCGGGACATGCATAGTGATGCCAAGTCCTTAGACATATTGAACTTCCCATGACATGTACATGAAAGCAGCAGTCAGCCTTCACAAAGATGGGCTGCGTGAATAGAGCCAAATAGGAGGACCCACATAACCTGTTATACTACAAACGCATGCTGTTTGGGGGCTAATCAATGACTGAACTAAACTAAAATATGGCTTAAAATCACTGTCTGCAGAAACAGAGGCGCTCAGCTGGTCAGAGAGGGTAAAGAATAGTGATCTGTCCTCCCAATTTCATGCAGCTATTGGGGAAGGAACCCCTGTCTGGGGAGTTGATTGGACTCAATGTAAAGCCTTTTCTTGGGGGCCTGCAACAGTCAGTGGTTACTTGACAGTCTCTGTGGTAGACCACTGGTGTCCACTGGATTCCAATTGGATAATCAGGTTACATCCTTAGAGCTCTTGGCTTTCCAGGGGTAAGCGGGCAAGATTAACTGTAGGAGGTGGAAGGAGACAGAAACTCAACAACTAGATAACAAAGTAAATAAGACTTAAGAAATTCAATGTACAGTTGATGCTGCATCTTCAAAGAAAAGCGATTGTCCATACCTGATTTTAGATGACTCTTACTGCTGGGGCCCATGTTTTTCTGAAAGTTATTAATATGGTTATTGAGTCCAGCAATGCAACTGATGCTTGGATGACTGCTTTAATAGTTGCTGTCAATAGAGCGGACACATCAATCCCTAGTAAGTGTTGACCAATTTCCCTAATTGATGCGCTATTAAAATTAATGGCAAAAGTTATCTACAGCTGTATCTTACTATTAGAGGGTAAGAGCTAATCTATAGAGCCCAAGTGAAATTATTTTATAGGTCAGAATGACTTTGACCAATATTAACAACTTCTTTTAATTATAAGCAAATATGTAACCTGAAGAAATCTAAGATGCATCTTCATGTTTGAAAATGTTTGTTAATATTATAATGATAATTATTAATATATGTTGTTATTATCAGTATCATTATCATATGCAGCATATACTGTAATGAATAACTAGTTCTAAAATATTAACAATATGAACTACATATACATATTGTAAAAAGAAGAAATGGAAACAGTAAAGAACAAAAAGAAGGAGAAAGAACAATGTCACTTAATAAATACTTTCCTTTAAATCTACAGCAAAATCTGTCAATAAAAGTACCAATGCTTTGCACCTGGTTGAAAAGGGTCACATATCGCATCACCAGGCTTTATCAATCTCAAATGGAAAATGGAATTTATCATTGGGGTCCAACCTATGGTTTCAGACCATAAAAACTACAGTACCATAGCTGCTAGAAAGACGGTTTAGCATTTCCAGAATCCTCATGACCATTTGCCAACAGCAGGAATCCAAAAAACCATGGTTCTGGGACAGGCAGGTAGGGAGGATGCAGGCTGACCAAAATTCAAGCATGAAAACGTTGCAGCTCCACAGTCTAGCAATATTCAGTCTCTGTCAATGATCTTTATACAGGCTAAATAGGCAGCAGGGATATCATGGCTCTCTGGGCAACTCAATCTGTGTAGGTATCCTCCACCGAGATTTGTCATTTTTGCCTTTCAAATCCTTGAGAAGCTAATGGTGATTGTGGTCCCTGTAGAATGTAAATTTTACTTGAAACAATTAAGGTCTTAAATGCCTTGAGCCACAACAGTGCAGAGCACTCTTTCTTAATTCTAGCCCCTTACTGTTACCTGGATAAAAGCTTGTAACTGATGAAGGCCACTGGATGCATCTTATCCTCTTTGAGTTGAGCTGGGACAGTTTCAAGCATTGGTTTGTGCAATGTGCGGCTGACTTTAACAGTTTTCAGTACGGGGGCTGAAACTAGCCTTGGGTCTTCAAATGCATTCTGTCTACATAACCAGTTCTTTGAGTTCGGAGGCTTTAAATCTGGAAATTATGGCCCATAGTAAGCCACAAAGTTGGAAAAATACAGAGTGAGACCTTTTCTAGGTCTTACTTGGATTTCAGTTGTGGTACCTCACAGTCCAGCACAACATGGACTTCGGGCTTCAGGGGTCTGAGCAAGAATGACCATAGAATCCTAACCAGTCTGGCACTTTGTTGCCGTTTTTAGCCTTTTGTGACTCAGTAAACATTTTTGGGATGCCTCACATGCTTTTTCCATCTATTACTGAAGACAGGTAAATCACCTAAATAGCCAATACAGAATTCTCTCGTAGGTGATTTCCATGTATAGTCATAAGCGTTGAATAGTCCTGCCCATCTGCGGGAACCCCGGAGCACTTTATCCAATATAACTTCTTAAGTGCTGGAGTTCGCCTTTCTTCGGGAAGGCCTTGAAAAGTCACTTAGGGAAGTCATAATTCAGCCTAAGGACCAGGCTACAATGGCCAGACTTCTTCATCTTGGAGACTGTAAAGAAATATGCGCCGAGTACATGAAAACATTCTTTTTAAGGGCACAGAAAAAGCAACTTCACAAACCCTTTTCCTAGGAGAGAAAACAGAGATGAAGTGCAGGGCAATGTAGCCTAAAGGCTGGCATTATAAGTGAAGAAAAAAGAGACTGTGCCTTTAAGAGCAGAGAGACCTCCAATATTTCATGATGCTCAGCCAGAGGCAGTTACCTCAGTTCTTTATTCCGGCTCCTGCTGACAGGACCCTTGGAGCATTGAACTCGATCTTTTTAGGTTTTTTCTTCAATATAGTACTTCAAAGTTCAGTGTTTTTTGCTTCACTCGACGTCTTTTGTCTTTCTCTGTGGAGTGAAGTGTTTTCCTGACAGGAAAGAGGCTTTTTTCCTATTTAAAATGCCATCTATTTTTGACAAATTTCCTCGCTGTGGCAGGAAAAAGGCCAAAACAGACCCCCACGAGGTCTGTATTATTTGTCTATCATCTTCTCATCTTCCTGTGAAATCTGCAAGACCTCCTCCAGATGAACTCTGCATGACAGGGAGGAGATTCGCCTGCAGGGAAGGGAAGAAAGAAGAAAACAGCAAGAAGCCAGTGGGACATCTGAGCGAGTGGGAGGGAACTCTTCCACCAGAGCTCTTCCCTCAACCTCCAGTGGACGTGGGAGGTCGAGAGGTGTTTTTCAGACAGAAAACACGATCTGTCCCGGTCGACCTCGAAGTGGTCGACGTCGAGAGGAGGTATGGCGCCGACATGCTTGCTGTCATTGACTGGCTCGATGTCGTACAAACGTCGACACTTAACGTCAAGAACCATTCGAGCGACGTCGAGAACTGCTTCGCACCGACAGCCAACGTCAAGACTTGCGCGGCGTCAAGGGATTCCAACGAGAGTGGTTGACGTAGAGAAGCTGCTTGACATCGAGTATCCTATGTCGACAGGGGTCAACGTCGAGAAGCAGATAGTCATTGAAAACCAGTGGACGACGACGGAGGTCGACGTCGAGAAGATCATCGACGTTGAGACAGCGAAAACCCTCCAAAAGAAGGAGAATCTACTCCTCATCTGATTCTCATTCCAGATCTCCATCTCTGGTAGAGGTACCTTCTTCTTCCATTCCAGTGTCTCTTCAACTGGACTAATTGGCTCTAACAGCGCCCCCACCTCCGGCGCTACCAGCTCTGTCTTCCCTGCCGGCACCTCAGCTTTCAATATTACCACCACTAGCTCTACCTGCACCTGTCCTTCCTCCTCCTGTGGTCCCTCAGGTTCCTATCACACCGGTGCCTAGGAAATCACACTCAAGGACACGCCTTCGCTCTCGCCATGGACACTCACGTTCCTCTACTACATCACGCCACTCACAGTCGCATCGCCGATCTCATCACAGGTCAAGATCGCGTTCTCTCCACCATCACCATAGGGATACCTCCTCTTCTACCAGGGGATACTCTTCTACTTGTCGGACTCACCTCAATCTCGGTCATCACCAATTGATGATAACAACATCTTTAAAGAGGTCCTGGTTCAAGACGCATCTAAATTTAATATACCAATGGCGGTTCCCACTCCATCAACTTCTGTGATCTTTGGGGGGCGGAGCTAGCCATGCTAGGAAATGGCCACGCCGTAGGCGAGCTCTCCCAATCGAGCCACGATCCTTCATGTATCCTGTGTGACTAACCTGCAAATTGTACATAAAAATCGAGCGCCTGCACGGCGGAGGACATCAGCTACAGAATCAGGTGTCTCTCTGTGGTACGTACTTGCCTGGAATACCACAAAACAGCGCAGCTAGTTTCACCGAGTGGCGGCCAGAAGCTCATGGACGCGCACGCCCGACGTAACCAACACGCAAGTCCAGGACGCAACCTGTATGGTGTAGGCCTGAAGGTGGAATCGGCGCCATAATACCCAGCGAGTGGTGTGTGCTGTAGGCAATTGGGGGTGTTCAGACTGTCCCCCTGCCTGCTGCTGCACTGCACGGGAATACCGACGACCAGAAACTAGCAGGGAGGCTGGGTTCGGAGTAGTACGCGGCGGGCAAACTCAGGCCGCGGCCGTCCTGGGGGCACGGGCTTCTGCCATCGCTGTGGCTGCGTCGCACCCGGACGGTGAGAGTGCCTGTGGCAGTGCCGGCGCCGCTTGACACCCCGATACCACCTTAACCTTCCTCAGGTGCGGAGCCGGGGTGCGGTGGAGCGGCGAGGGGGCGCGGAAGGTCCACAGTTGCAAGATCCCGCAGGCACAAGAAACCCAAAGGCGATCCTGCGATGTCGCACCTCTATTAAATATGCAAGGCGATCCGTACATGTGCTGAGACCCGTAATAAGGTGCCTCACTACTATCTGGAAGCAAGGGGACAGTGATTGGCTACTACATATACGTATCTCAATCTGTTCTCTACCTCTGCCACATACAGCCTCACGAACAGTCCACCCTGAAGAGCTATGCTCGTGTGGTGGGTAGCCACGAGGCCCTGATGCCGGCTTCCCTCACTATACGTGAGCTTACAACAGAACTGCACTGTTCTTGGGCCCGGGCGCCAGCTTTTTCACTGCAGCGTTACTCTGCCAGACCCTGCCATCCAGATTACCAGCCTAACCCGGAGGCGGACTGCAGTGCCCTGTGCCCACTCAGAGAGGTGTCCGGTAACACATCGTTCTATCTATATAGGCGAACCTATACCCCAGGAATCACACTTTATATCAAAGCCCTCCTCGGAGCACCAGTAGGACAGCCATAATCGTGCACTGCGCTCTGGGTCACTTTGAGGACTCTCCTGAATCGCACAACTGTAGCTTTAGCAGGCAATCATCCAAGGCACCGTCGGGCAGCACTTGCAGGGCACTTCTGGAATCTATCACGATACCCATAAATTGTATGCAAGATGGGGAAACCTGATAAAAATCAACCTAAACTGCATTTTGAACAGCAGCGAAAGGCGGTGGAGACGGGCGCCGAGGCCCCTGAGCAAAGCCAAGTGTACACAACCGCACCAGGATCTGACACGACAGTAGATTTCCATTCAATGTTTGCAACATACAATCGACACTGTCCAACATCGACGGAAAAATAGACTCTTTAACATACCGCATTGATCGCATGTCAGAGAGATTGGATAAACATACAGAGCGTATAGACATGGCAGAACGCCGAATATCGGAGGCAGAGGACACTCAACTTCAACTTGAACTGACACAAACAAAAGCGGATAAGGCCCTGCAGTCCCTGATGGCTAAAACTGAAGATTTAGAAGCCAGGTCGCGTCGCTGTAACCTACGCATTATGGGGGTGGCGGAGTCGACGCGGACAGGAAACATGGAACGATACATCGAGACATTATTAATCGCTCTCCTTGGCAGAGAAACATTTTCCGATATATTCATTGTTGAAAGGGCGCACAGATCTCTCGCACCGCCACCAGCACCTGGAGCACGGCCACGCCCCATAATAGCCAAAATACTGAACTATAGAGATGCGACGCTTCGCAAAGCCCGGGAACTAGGAACATTAAACCATGAAGGAATGACTATATCCATCTACCCAGATGTCACATCGCAAGTGCAGGAGGCACGAAAGAAGTTCCTTGATGTGAAAAAGAAATTGAGAGAGAACAATATTTCTTATGCAATGATATACCCAGCTCGCTTGAAAATTACAGATGACGGAAAGAGTACAATCTGCAACGATCCTAAGGAAGTTATTAAATTCCTACAACTAAAGCACCCGCAAGCTCTTCGACGTAAATCTCCGAGGGGGACGCACGCTGAACAGGATCACACCTCAGATGTCGACTAACAGCTGAACTTCTTTGGACTCTGCGCACAGCTGCGTGGACTTATCTGGTGCGCTCTTGCGAGACTCCTATGCATTTTATGCGCTACCTTGAGACACTAAGAGACACACCAGCTATGTAAGTAAGGTTGTACGGATAACTGCTGTAGATGACTGTATCAAAATGCTGCAATGTTTGAGACCCCCATTGTGCAGGTAACTGACTTTCGATTCTAGGTTACGACACATTTATCATATGCATTTATAGCTCCATGTGATAGTGGCTTGATCCCCCAATTGCTTTATTGTTGGGGTTGTTGGCTGGCTGCTGCCGCCCTCCTGTGTATACCACAGCTTTTTTTTTTTTTTTTTTCCTCTCGTTTATTCACCAAAGGACTGGGTTGGGGTGGGTTAGTTTTGTCTGTAGTTAAGGGGAATTGTCTCTGCCATAATTGGGATGGCAAAGTGGGCGGGGGGAGGGACAGGGCGAGATTTTGATACATTGGTGGTCACATGCCAGCTGGAATCCTATGTCCATGTACACACACATGCATCACCTTCAAATACAGCACACACGATCAAAGGTAAACAGATGCAAAAAAATGCAGCATCAGTCCTATTTGGTATAATTGGAGATACAAAAATCACGCACTATGGCTAAAGCTACACCTTTGCAATTTATAACCTGGAATGTCAGAGGCCAAAATAACCCCAGGAAGATTAGACAAGTTTTCGCCTATCTCGATAGACAACACGTTGATGTAGCATTACTCCAGGAAACGCATCTACTTAAACACAAAGCAGATAAATTAGGCAACAGATGGGCCGAAATTGTAACATCAGCGACCTACTCATCATATTCACGGGGAGTGACAACCATTATACGCAAGGGCACTCACTTTCTTTTAGATCAGACGCTCATTGATCCGCAAGGAAGATACGTCATTATCACAGGCGTACTAAGAGGCACCAAAGTTGGTATTATTAACGTGTACGGTCCGAATACGGACGACCCTGACTTTTTCATGAATCTCTGGGCAAAAATTCGTGACCTGCCAGCTCTGGAGCTGATCTGGGGTGGAGACTTGAATGTCGCACTGGGTAATGCGCAAGACATCACAAAACACCACAGAACAATACACTCAGCAATAGAAGATTACTTTGCGGACAATAAACACTCAGTTGAAAGTGCAGGTACGCTGTGGGAGGCCTTTAAAGCGACTCTAAGAGGCATCTGTATAAGCACGAATGCCGGCATTTTAAGAGATATCCGAACACAATTGAAGAAGTGCGAAGGCCGCATAAAACTTCTAGAAGCGGAATATGACAACACTCATAGTGCACTTTCCCTTAGCAATCTGCGGGACGAGATGAATCAATATAATACATTGGCAGATGATGAAATAAAATATACCTCCCGACGCCACGCGGCACGCAAGATAGGTGAAGGAGGTAGGCCAGGCCGAATACTAGCACAAAAAGTGCGCACAGAGCATAAACAACACACTGTTATACAAATAGAAGACGATAACGGGCAACTACATTATGACACCCAAGGCATACTGAACACATTCGTGGAAAAATACAGCAACTTCTATAGGACACAACATACAGTGCTAGGGCCTGAAATTATGCACTATATTGAAGACATAGCGCTGGTATGGCTATCCGATACACACCTCAAATACTTAGCCCAACCCATAACGGAGGAAGAAGTACAGCTAGCTATAAAATCATTGCCCAATGGTAAGTCACCTGGTCCTGACGGGTACACTGGTGAATTTTATAAAACGTATTCTGAATTATTGATTCCGCATCTGCTTGAGATGTATGACGAAGCCTATAATAATAAAATCCTCCCCCCAACGCTCCGTGAAGCGCTTATAGTGACACTGCTAAAGCCAGATAAAAATCCTGAAAAAGCGGAGTCTTACAGACCCCCATCATTAATAAATACAGACGTTAAGATATTGGCAAAGATCATTGCCACGAGGCTACAACCACTCATGTCCACTATAGTCCTACCCGACCAGTCGGGATTTATTCCATCTCGTTCAACTACACATAATCTGCGCACCATAGTTGCCCTTTTACATCAACTAAATCCGGAGTTGCAAGCTGTAGCGGTGCTACTCGATGCGGCTAAAGCCTTTGACTCTGTCGAATGGACTTACATGTTCACGATATTACAAAAAATCGGATTACCGCCCATATTCACCAACTGGATTGCCCTCCAATACAATAAACCCAATGCCCGCATCAAAGTTAATAGATATATATCAGAAGTAATACCAATACAACGTGGAACTAGACAAGGTTGCCCATTATCCCCTTTGCTCTTTTCTATTGCATTAGAACCGCTGGCTTGCAAAATACGTCAGAAGTACGCACACACGGCACTGCGGTTTAACTTGAGACCCATTAGCATATCATTATACGCAGATGACATGGTGCTATACCTACGAGACCCTGAAGAAAACCGCTCACCACTACTAAGAGAATATATACAATTTGGGCGCTATTCGGGTCTGCAAATTAACTGGAGCAAATCAGCGGTGGTACCGTTAACAGCGAATACAAAAGCACCACTAATGGAGTTCCCTCTTGTGTGGCAGGACGATCCAATCAAATATCTTGGAATCTGGATACACCGAGACTCTGAATTAGTACTTAGATACAACTATGGCACCACAATAGATCGCAAAGAAACACAAATAACTAGATGGATAACTCTCCCCCTCTCTCTAGCCGACAGAATATCACTAATAAAGATGGTATTGTTACCTAAGCTGCTATACCTCTTTATCAATATACCAATACCGCCACCTACTTCAATTTTTAATAGGATACGCACAAACCTCATTAGACTGATATGGGCCGGTAAACAGGCCCGCATAAGTCTCAACACCATGTCACTTCCATATGCCTCAGGCGGATTTACAGTCCCTGATATCTATCTATACTACCTATGTGCTCAGGCACAATATGCATACTATTGGTATCACCCAGTACAATACCTGCCGCACCTTGCGGTAGAAGACGGCGACGCTGACCCAGTACCACTATCCAGCATACTCACACATAAACGACATCATTTATCAATGCGAGAAATAAATACAATACGGACAACCTCACAAGCCTGGCAACGCATCAGTCAATTAGCGAACAAAACCCCCATATACGCCCCAAACCTGCCGCTGACTCACCACCCTGCTTTATCAGTCACACAAGAAAAAAACAGCATGATGATCTTAGAACAAGTAGGTATAGCGCAGATGGGCGATCTATATCCGAACGGAACCTTCATCCCCCCCGACGACCTGTCCTATATCAGCAACCAATCACTGTTATTCCGATTTATTTATCATAGACTAAGGGCCGCTATCAGGGAACTGTATCCTACCTATCCCGCTGAACCTCCTGCATTACAGTCATTACAGACTTTAATAGCCACCTCCACTCACTCTAATATAATTTCACGGCTATATAAGCTGGTACAGGCGGAAATTGGCGCACATACCCTCTAGGCCCGTGACAACTGGAATAAACTATTAGACAGCTCCCTGACGGACGAAGACTGGGCTTCCTGCTGCACACTTACTTGACCAAGCAGATTTTGCACATCTTGCATGGAATTGCGGTAAGATAAAAAAATACTGGGAGGCTGTGATCTGCCATTTGGGTACACTCATATCATGTAAACTATCGTGCACACCACAGTTATGCTTATTGGGCCTTAATATACCTGTGAAGTCTGCAAAGAAGAAATTGGTTGCAATAATGCTGCTCTTGGCAAAACGTAGAGTAGCGATGCACTGGGATAGTAAGCAAATCCCTACCCTAACATGTTGGATACTAGATGCTGTCTATTGTAGAGACAATTTTTTAATATACGCAGAAGAACTACCAACTGCTTCCAAGCCATCGGATATTTGGGAACCACTTACTGCATATCTACGACAACATCCTGATCTAATCAAGACTAGTCATTAATTTAAACGCGTGAACTTTCACTGAGACACTGCTATGCTGTACAATTGCTCAACTGTGTATTATCAGAAAATGTGATGTACAGGATTCCTTATTGTGACATGCCCAATGGGATTGTTATGGCTGTGACTACTGCTATGTACGACTACCAAAACCTTTAATAAACAAAATTTTAAAAAAACTTCTGTGATCTTTGAAACTCTTCATTAACGCACGGCCTCAAGACCTTTGCTCCCACTAGTGCCGGATCTTCTTGAGCCAGCCATGGAATTGTTCCTCATTCCAGCTGCGGCAAAATCAGCCCCATCCAGGCTCCAGAACAAATATCGGCCACCGGAACAAGATCCGCTGTTCTTGCTGCCGACCCTCCACCGGACTCAGTGGATATATTAGCTGCATGAAAATCCCACGCTTCATCGCCAACTGCTACTTTTCCTCCTCATAAGGAGAGTAAAAAGATGGACTTGTCGGGACACAAAGTTTGTAACATGGCGGCTACATCCATGAAAACAGCCAGCGCCACAGCCCTCCTAGGAAGGTACGACCATGTCTTGTGGGATTCTATTCTCCACTTCACGGATCACCTAAAATTGTCCAACCAAGTCATCAGTGCGGCAGCGGATTCATTGATTTTGGCCGCCCACAGTTACTGTCACAGGGTCTCCTTACGTAGACATGCATGGCTTCGATTGACATCTCTGAAGCTGGACACTCAGCTACGTCTTCAAGATTTGCTTTTTTCGGGCTCCACACTTTTCGGGCCGCACGCCGAAAACGAAAGGGCGAGAATGAAGACGGAAATGGATACTTTAAAAGCGGTGGGATTAGAGAAATCTAAAGAACAGCGACGTTCATTCTGCCCCTACCACCGTCGTTTCCCTTCACAGAGGGTTCAAACTCCTCAATGGCAGTCCGGCAGGTCACAACATTATCAACTGCTCTACCAGTCCCACAACAAAGGGGATGTACCTCTCAACAACCTAACCAGGGAGGCCGACAACCTGCGTCATCAAAACCCTGAATCCTTACTTCCCCCTCTTCTGTTACCCACTCCGGTAGGAGGAAGTATTGCAAATTACCTCGCAGAGTGGCAACGCATAACAACAGACGCCTGGGTCTTGAATATTGTTAAACATGGTTATCGTCTCCGATTCACTGCCCCACCACCATCCATTCTACCGAGGTCTTCCACGTCTCGCCTCGAGCTTTTAAAGGCATGCCACAAGAAGCTATGCCACAAGAAAGCTGTGGAATCAGTCCCTCGAAACCAACAAGGTCACGGTATTTACTCCAGATACTTCCTTGTGCCAAAGAAGGGCAGACAAGAGTTCATGCCTATTCTCAACCTCCGAATACCAAACAAGTGGATCCGAAAAGAAAAATTCAGGATGCTGGCTTTGCATCAAATTTACCCTCAACTTCAACAGGGAGACTGGCTCTGTTCAATAGATCTACACAACGCTTATTTTCATATTCCCATCGCAAAATCACATCGGAAATTCCTCAGATTCATCATGGGGAAGAACCACTGCCAATACGCGGTTCTACCATTCGGCCTCAAGTCAGCTCCCAGGACTTTTTCCAAATGCATGGCGGTGGTGACAGCGCACTTACGGAAACACAGATTCTTTGTCTATCCTTATCTGGATGACTGGCTGATCAAGGCCTCCACCTTTGCAGAAGCCCAGGAACATTTCCAATGGGCTTGCGGTCTGCTTCAGGGCTTGGGTCTTCACATGAATGTTCAAAAGTCCATGTCAGCACCAGTCCAGACATTGCATTACTTAGGAACTACCATCGACACTTTACAAGAAAAGGTGTTTCCTTCGGAGGAACGACGGTTAACCATTCTACAGAAATGCATCAACCTCCAGTGGATGGCCCGTCCATCAGTCTACATAGTCTCCTCGCTCCTCCGCTCGATGGCCTCCTGCATATTTCTGACTCCCAATGCTCGCCTCCACATGCTCCTCCTCCAGGAGTGCTTGGAGGACCAGTGGAACCAGTTGTCAGGGAACTGGGAAGACAAGATCATCCTATCCACTCATGCTGTGGAATCACTCCAGTGGTGGTGTTCCCTGAAAAATCTCCTGAGGGGAATGTCTTTTCACCAGCAGGAATCAACCCAGACCATTGTGACGGATGCCTCGCTGCTGGGGTGGGGAGCCCACATGGATCACCTGCAGATAAAAGGAATATGGTCCTTGAGAGAACAGACATACCATATCAACCTTGTGGAACTCCGTGCAGTTCACCTGACACTCAAGGCCTTTCATCCTTCGTTCACGACCAACACCCTGCTTGTTCAGAGAGACCATACAACCACCATGTACTACCTGAACAAGCAGGGGGGAACATGGTCCAAAGCCCTGTCACAAGAAGCTCAATCAATCTGGCACTGGCTCCTTTCCATGAACTTGAGGCTGATAGCCTCTCACCTGCTAGGTGTGCAGAACATCCAGGTAGACGCGCTCAGCAGGGTTCTCGACGAAAACGTCGGGCCTGATTCACAGAACTAACTTACGTCAAAAACGTAAAGTTAGTACTTTTAGGTATTCACAGAATACACTTACTCATTGTGGTATTCAAAGAATGAACTTACTCATTTCGGTATTCACAGAAGTTAGTAGTCCTAACTTTAGGACTCCTAAATGCCTTCTGTGAATACCGAAAGTCTTAAAGTTAGGATTTTTCTCAGTTTAGGAGTAGTAAAGTTAGCAAAACTTGCGCTCAAAGAAAACTTTTTCGAATTTGAAGGCCAGCTCTACCTTCAGAAATACGGTACATCTATGGGGAGCGTTTTCGCCCCCAGGGTAGCAGGCCTTTATGTACACGACTTTGAGACCAAGTAAATTTTTTCTAACAACGTGTCGCGAATCCCAGAAATAAAGTTCTATAAAAGATATATAGACGACATCCTACTCATCTGGGAGGGTGATACAGAGTCACTCAACACATTTTGCCGTTGGATCAATACCTGTGACCAGAATCTTAAATTTACACACAGCTTTGATCATCTAAAAACCACCTTTTTAGACCTGGACATCGAAGCTGACGACGGTCATCTCAGAAGCAAAACGCACTTCAAACCAACGGCCCGAAACTCACTTCTACACTTCTCCAGCTTCCATCCTTGGTCCCTGCGGGAGAATCTCCCCTACGGTCAGTACCTACGGCTGCGAAGAAACTGCAGCAGTGTGGCAGACTTCAAAGACCAAGCTAAGGACTTGAGCAACAAACTCCGGGACCGTGGGTACCCCAAGCACATCACTGAAAAAGCCAGAAAAAGAGCCCGAAATCAAAACCGCGAAGCACTTATTGAGAAACACCCAGCGTGAAGCCACACCAGTACCGCTGACATGTGTCACAACCTTCAACACGGTCTCCTACAAAGTCTCCAACATCGTAAAAAAACATTGGAAAATCCTCATGACAGGAAACCTCAATTGGGACCCTCCCTTACTGTCTCACAAAAAAGCAAAATCCATAAAAGATGCACTTGTATCTACCAGACCGGTCCAACAGCACAAGCCAGGGAACACTGTCCTAAATGCATGGGGGCTCCCCAAAATCACTGGACATTTTGCGTGTGGTAATTGCAGTGTATGCCACCTGACTGAAACCACCAAGAATCTCCACCTAGAACCAGGTAAGACGTGGGAATTGCGACAACACACCAACTGCAACACTGCACATGCCATATACCGCATCGTGTGCCCTTGCAATCTCACCTATATTGGGATGACAAACAGAAAGGTGAAGACCAGAATTTGCGAACATCGGAGCACCATAAGATGCAAGAGAAACACCACAAAAATGACAAATCATTTCCTTGAGGTAGGACATACGACAAACGACATGCGCTGGGTCATCATAGAGGCTCTAGATCCTAACATGCCTAACATCCAGTACCAATTACTACAGAAGGAACAGAGGTGGATCTATCGTCTATCCAGCCACAAGACAGGCCTCAATGATAATATTCCTTGGAACAGCCTCAATAGACAGTAACCAGTAGCTCCTCTGGACACCACTGTTGATCTGCATACACATGTTCACCAACCAGAGGCTGTGAGAACAAGCTCACCAACGCAAAGACCAGGATAATGAACCCAAGTACCATCTATAGTAGCTATAGATCCAAACATGCGGTGCCTACAGACTACCTTTAGGTGACATCCCCCCATCACAATACCCGTGAGTGAACTACCATGGCATATTGACATTTGACTCAACTCATCCTAGTAAAAAACTACCATGGCATATTGACATTTGACTCGACTCATCCAAGTAAGAATCCCATGAAAAAACAGAAAGTTTGCCAACATCGCTTTTGACTCATCAACAAACGTTTTTCAAATAGACAATCATGCAAAAAGAATCATTACCCAAACTCTTGATTTACCATATCACGTTGAGAGTATCCATTAATACCCCTGAATACACCTCACTTCAAGATGGCCGCCAAACTAGACGCCCTTAGTCGGACATCCTTTGCAACGACCGCGCATGCTCACGCATGCGCGCCTCACAGATTGCCGAGTCATTGCCGAACCCAGACATGCACTCTTGCATGTACCGGGTCTTGTCCTCGCCCTATTTAAGCTGCTTCCCCCGCGGTACCCAGCACCAGCCGGGACTACGGGGGACCGATTCAGGTTTGCACCGGATGACTCTCCAAGACCAAGTAAGACTTTGCGTGCTCCAATGGCGCTACCCTCGAGAGCCTGCATAGACTATGGTGCTCACTATGGCGCTCTTTGATTTTTGATTTACAGATTGGCACTTTGGATGAGTACCCTACCCTCCCGAGCCTCGATAATCTGCCTAATTTCCCTAAATATAGTAACTATGACCTCAACAACACTTGTGCATGTTTTTAATCTTTTAACTCCTTTAATGTAATTCACACTTGAAATCGATCTTAAGTGCACAATGCCACATGATCGCATGAATAGATTCGTAATCGCCTCGCACAGTGCGATAAGGACCACTTGGCAATGCCTCTAGTGGCCGACACCGTGCAACATTAAGCACAGCATACGGACTCCACTGGGTGTCGGCGCTTTCCCCCACGGGTCCCGCGGGCCAAACACCCTTGCTGTTGCAGCCACTTACCAGCGCTTTGCAGCTTTAATTAACGCGCGCTCCCTATTCAACCGCCCATGCACATTGTTCTACAAGCGCGGCATGCACTGATTCTCCTGCATGTCGCCACAAGCATAGGCAACACGCCAATCACTGTAGTGTTCATGTAGACAATGACAACAGCACATCCATATTGCCACTAAGATTGCATTTTATGTTGCGATATCTTATATTTCTTGTCATGTCTTCTTCCTTCCCCGTACAGGTATTTTTTCAAGTGTCAGTGAGTACGCCGACACTTACACCACACACCTTAGCGCGTGTGTAGGTACCACACAGGTTTCACGTGGCATCTTTCACCTTTGCCACTCACTATTCACTCACCTGGTCCTGAAGAAAGCCCTCTCACTTGTTTTACGGGCTGAAACATGTAGACCGCCACACATAGTCAACTTACGGTAATAAGTCATAGTTGCACTACACATCTTGTTTTTAACCATATCCTGAGCCGCCAAGATTAAAACTAGGGGCAAGGATTCTCAGAGATATTTTTAACTGTAGTAAATCACCTCACATCACATATTTGCACAACACCAGCTCCGCTGTAATCAGGCGTCGTAGCACAACCGGGCAGCACTCGGCCACCCGGTTGGGACCCCAATGATGAAGCATGACACCAACTAGGTTGGTGTGTGAGGGGTCTTTTAAGTACACCTAATGGGTCCATGTTGATACCACATACAGTGATTAAATTACATACACATAGTATTTCCATGATAGTCATAAGCAACCCTCCCTCCTCCCCGGTGGAGTTGACAGATACTTTCATGCTCCGCTATTAATCAGCTAGTACAGTCTTCAAAAAGAACTGAGGTAACTGTCTCTGGCTGCGCATGATGGGATATTGGAGGTATCTCTGCTCTTAAAGGCACAGTCTCTTTTTTCTTCACTTATAATGCCAGCCTTTGGGCTACATTGCCCTGCACTTCTTCATCTCTGTTTTCTCTCCTAGGAAAAGGGTTTGTGCAGGTTCTTTTTCTGTGACCTTACAAAGACTTATTTCATGTACTGGGTGCATATTTCTTTACAGTCTCCAAGGTGAAGAATTCTGGCCATTGTAGCCTGGCCCTTAGGCTGCATTATGAATTTATTAAGTGACTTTTCAAGGCCTTTCCGAAGAAAGGCGAAATCCAGCACTTAAGAAGTTATATTGGATAAAGTGTCCCGAGGTCCCCACAGATGGGCGGGACTATTCAACGCTTATGACTATCATGGAAATACCCCTAGGAGAGAACTGGAGTTACAGGTAAGAAACTATACCTTCGTCAACATTAGCTAGCATATGCTACACAAGCACCAAGAATGTGGCTGGGATGGTCTTCAAGCTGAAAGGCACTGTGGTGAACTATTAAAGACCTTCACTAATTAAGAACACCAATTTCTTTGCTGCATCAAGGGACAGGGTGATTTGCCATTAACCACTGGTCAAATCAGAGCCAGTGAAATAATTTACTACAGACAGCTTATCCACAAACTTGTCAGAAAGAGCATCAGCTTGGAGACTGAATAGCATACTCCATTGACCTGTGGATGTCTACCAGTAGCAACTTTTTCCTCCTGTACTTTTGCTTAGCCATTTTACAAGCTCTACATTGTATGCAGGACTCCAAGGGTTTGCTTTATGCAGTGTAGTACTGCTAGATGTAGTAATTGACCTGTCAGAATCTGCCTCTTAAGCTCCTATGTGCGGGATCACACCCAGTAGCACAGGAGCCTGCAACGCTTAGTGTTTCGTGCGGAAACAGGATCCGAGTGTCTCTGTAGCCACCTGCACTGATTGCGCAAAGCAGATGACTCCAGGCACACTAAATCTGAAAGAGACACGTTAGTGATAGATTCCTTACCTTAGAATATCCCCAGGCTTCAGACTGGATCCGGAAAGTTTTTCGTCAGCAGTACCCCTGCGCGTCGGTAGGTGGCGTCGTGCGGCTCCGTATTCGTCGCTGGCGTCGTAAGCGCCGAGATGACGTCACGGAGACTACTTAGGCGCCACCCATGCGCGCTGACGTCAGTTCTTTCTTTTTCCGCACCAGCAAGCGCAGATCCGGTTAGAGCACGTACCTTAGTCACTTTTTGACTAGTTGTTTTTTGCGACTTTTGTCTCTACTTTTCTATATCTTGACTCCTGGTGCCACGTAGGGATGCCTGGGTTTAAATCCTGCGGGGCCTGCCGCCGTACGATGTCAGTGGCCGACCCCCATGGCCTCTGTCTCTACTGTCTAGAGCGCGACCATGACTCCCGGTCATGTTCCGACTGTCTGGCCATGGCTCCGAAGGCTTTGCGGGAGCGGTCCCGAAAGCTGCTGGAGGCCCGACAGTTGTCTCCGCGCCGTTCCAGGTCCAGGGGTCGCTCGGGGACCAACCGCGGAGTCGTCATCATCGCTCCTCGGGGTCCAAGTCTTCACCCTCGGATTCGGGTAAGCGACGTCACAAAAAGAAGTCGAAGAAGCGCGTACGCTCTCCGACCTCCCCCCGTCGGTCTTCGGACGTGGACGATGGGGCCCGGGGTCTTTCCCCCGCGGCTCCGTTGGAGCCTGTCAGTCCTGCGGCCTACCCGCCATACCCGGGTCCGTCGGCAACTCCAGCCCAGGTGCAAGAATTTCTTGCTGCCGTGGACCGCCTTTTCAGGCCTAGGGCTCCCGCAGGTGCACCTTCGGGCCCCGCGGTCCCGGCCCCGGCGCCGCAAGGTCCTCCGCCAGCGGCTCCGGCGCCCCCTGCGGCTCCCTTCCCGGTGCCGCCCTGGGTGCTGTTCGTCCCACCTCCGCCCTTGCCCGCGTTTCCAGCTTGGGACCCCAATTGGGCCTTGGAGCCGGAGCGGCGTCGACCGGCGCCGTTCCCGGCGCCGGTGGAGCATTTGTTTTCCCCTGTGCCTCTGGCTGTTGTGGAAGGGGAGGACTGGGAGGGGTCGGAGGACCCTCTTACACGGCAGTGTGAGTCCGAACAGGAGTGGACAGAAGACTCAGAGGATGCAAGTGGCCTTGACCTCTCCTCTGGGCCTGGGTTTGTGTCTCCTCCCACTCTCATGGAGGAAAGCGCAACATACACTGTGGTACTCCGTAGAGCAGCTGAGGCTCTTGGCCTTGAATTGCCTACTGTTACCCTCCAAACTAACCTCCTTACTGAGGTGCTTCAGCCGACGGCAAGTTCTGTGGAACCTCTGCTTCCGTTTAATGAGGCCTTGACGGATGTTTGCTGGGTACCTGGTCTAGGCCAGCCACAGGGGTCCCTGTGGATAAAAATGTGGCCAGACGTCACCGCCCGTCACCGGGTGACCCTGCCTTTTTGACGACTCATCCGACACCGGAGAGCCTGGTCATTCAGGCTTCCACTTCCCAAACAGCATTCCCTACCGCTCCGCCGGATAAGGAATCAAAAAAGCTGGAGCAGCTTGGCAAAAGGTTGTTTTCCTCTGCCAGCCTGGGGCTGCGGTCGGTCAACACCGCATGCCTCTTGGGCCGCTATTCTGACGCTGTGTGGGACACAGTGGCGCAAACTCTGCCCCAGTGCCCCGAAGAGGTTCGGGCTGTGCTTTCCCAAGCTGTTGCAGAGGGGAAGTATGCCGCGAAGTTCGCCATTCGGTGTGGGTTGGACACCACGGACTCTTTGGGAAGAGCCATCTCCACGACAGTGGCCTTGCGGCGCCATGCCTGGCTGCGTTCCACGGGGTTTTCGGGGGATGTCCAGAGTTCCCTCATGGACATGCCTTTTGATGGTACTCGCCTTTTTGGCGATAAGGCAGACAGTGCGCTGGAGCGTTTTAAGGACTCTCGGGCTACAGCCAAGTCCTTGGGTCTCTCCACCACCCGCCCGGCCACGTCTACTTTTCGTTCCTTTCTTGGCCGCGGCAGGGGCGCCTCTACACGTCCGTTCAGCCAAAGGCCTTTCGCAGAACAAGCCTCAGCGCGGGCGTGGTGGCCGCCGTGGCGGCACAGGGGGCCAGCTTGCGGGTCAGCCCACCTCCACTCCCGCAGCATCCGCCTCAAAGCCTTCCTAGTCCGCGCTTTGGGGTGCACCCCACGCCGGTGGGCGGCAGGATTCAACATCACCTCCCCCACTGGCGCTCTGTCACTTCGGACAGCTGGGTGCTACAAATCGTCCGAAGGGGCTATTCCCTCCCCTTCGAATCTGCCCCCCCGTCCATGCCACCTCAGTTCCACCGCATGTCGGGGGATCACTTAGCGCTTCTCCGACAGGAAGTCACGGCCCTCTTGGACAAGGGGGCCATCGAGCGCGTTCCTGGGCCAGAAGTAGGATATGGTTGTTATTCCCACTACTTTCTGGTCCCCAAAAGGACAAGGGGGCTTGCGCCCCATCTTGGACCTCCGGAACGTCAATCGCTTCCTCCGGAAGGAGAAGTTCAAGATGTTGACTCTGGCTCAGGTCTTGGCTGCCCTCGACCCTGGAGACTGGATGGTAGCGTTGGACTTGCAGGACGCATATTTTCACATTCCCGTCCTGCCGGCCCACCGGCGTTACCTGCGGTTCACGGTAGGCCAGGAGCATTTTCAGTTTACTGTGCTCCCCTTCGGCCTTACAAGCGCCCCTCGGGTGTTCACGAAAGTGATGGCGGTGGTCGCAGCTCATCTGCGCAGGTCAGGGGTGTCAGTCTTCCCTACCTCGACGACTGGTTGTTGAAGGCGGGCTCGCCCCAGGCAGTCGTCACCCACCTTCAAACTACGGCCGACCTCCTGCAGTTGCTGGGGTTCTCCATCAACGTGCCAAAGTCGCACCTGAGTCCTTCTCAGAAGCTCCCCTTCATCGGAGCGGTTCTGGATTCGACGCAGTTTCGGGTTTATCCTCCCGAGCAGCGAGTCCGGGATATTCAGGCTATGATTCCGATCTTTCAGCCTCTATCCCGGGTTTCAGTCAGGATGACCCTCCGGCTCCTGGGCCTGATGGCCTCCCTCATTCTGCTAGTGCAACATGCCAGGTGGCATATGCGGGCTCTGCAGTGGGACCTGAAGTTCCAGTGGGCACAGCATCAGGGCAACCTGTCCGATCTTGTCCAGATCTCGGAGGGCACTGCACAACAATTGCAGTGGTGGCTCACGAATCGCGATTGGGTCAACGGCAGATCCCTCTCCCTTCCCCAACCGGAGCACACAGTGGTGACGGATGCGTCCCTCCTGGGATGGGGCGGCCACATGGGAGAGGCGGAGATCAGAGGCCTCTGGTCTCCGGCGGAGTCCCGGCTCCATATCAATCTTTTGGAGCTTCGGGCGATCCGACTTGCACTGAAGGCATTCCTTCCCTCTGTCCGGGGAAGTGTAGTGCAGGTGTTCACGGACAACACCACCGCCATGTGGTATTGCAACAAACAGGGCGGGGTGGGGTCGTGGACCCTATGTCAGGAGGCTCTGCGCCTCTGGACATGGCTGGAACATCAAGGCATTACCTTGGTGGTTCAACACCTGGCAGGTTCTCTGAACGCCAGGGCCGACGAACTCAGCCACCGGTGCTTGATGGATCACGAATGGCATCTGAACTTGGACGTGGCGCAAGGTCTCTTTCTGCAGTGGGGAGAGCCTTGGTTAGATCTATTCGCCACCGAAGAGAACGCGCAATGTCATCAGTTCTGCGCGTTGGAATTTCCAAGGCGGCACTCGCTCGGCGACGCTTTTCGTCGCAAGTGGAGCTGCTGTCTGTTGTACGCCTTTCCGCCTATACCACTTCTGCCCAGAGAGCTGAAGAAGATTCGGCGCGACCGGGCCCAAGTCATCCTTGTGGCTCCGGATTGGGCACGAAGATACTGGTATCCCGAGCTACTCAACATGGCGATCGATCCCCCGATCCGACTGCCTCTTCGGGAGGATCTTCTGTCGCAGCAGCAGGAGACGGTCCTCCACCCGAACCTGTCCAGCCTCCACCTCCATGCGTGGAGATTGAGCGGCGACAGCTTTCGATCTTCCTCCCGAAGTCTGTGATGTCATTTTGGCAGCCAGGCGTCCCTCCACTAAGACGGTATACGCCTGCAGGTGGAACAAGTTTGTGGCATGGTGCACAGCGAAGTCTGTGGATCCCCTTTCTGCCCCTCTTTCTGAGGTCCTTCTGTTCCTACTATCCTTGGCCCAGCAGGGCTCTGCTCTGGGCACTGTCAAAGGTTATCTTTCGGCCATCTCCGCCTTTCTCCGGCTTCCAGATCAGCCTTCTCTCTTTAAGTCCCCGGTTGTTAACCGTTTCCTGAAAGGCATTACACACACGTTTCCTCCCGTGCCTTTCATAATGCCTCAATGGGACTTAAATCTTGTCTTGACCTATCTGATGTGCGCTCCCTTCGAGCCCCTTCATAACTGTCCTTTACGTCTTCTTACTCTAAAGACGGCTTTCCTGGTAGCTATCACCTCTGCCAGAAGAGTGAGTGAGCTCCAGGCTCTTTCTTCTAAACCTCCTTTCCTTTCTGTTCATCCAGACAAGGTGGTTTTAAGGACCCGTCCTTCTTTCTTGCCAAAGGTTGTCACGCCCTTCCACATCGGGCAGACCATCACTTTGCCCACCTTCTTTCCGCCTCCGCATCCTTCAAAAGAGGAAGAGAGGCTCCATCGTCTGGACCCAAAACGTGCGCTCTCGTTCTATCTAAAGCGCACACAACAGTTCCGGGTGGATGACCAGCTCTTTGTTGGCTACGTGGGCGCCAAAAAAGGTCGGGCCGTGCACAAACGCACCATCTCTCGGTGGGTCGTTTTGTGCATCAAAGCATGTTACTCGTTGGCTAAAAAGGAGCCTCCTGTGGGGCTGCGTGCCCATTCTACCAGGGCAACAGCAGCCACTACTGCCTTGGGATGCGGCGTTCCCTTGCAGGATATTTGTCAGGCAGCCACGTGGGCCTCGCTGCACACATTTACCAAGCATTACTGCCTTGACAGTCAAGTCCGGAGAGACAGCTTCTTTGGCCGTTCTGTTCTCCGTGACTTTCTGGTGTAATCTATTCGCAGACCCACCACCGGGGTTGGTATTGCTGGGGTATCTATTCTAAGGTAAGGAATCTATCACTAACGTGTCTCTTTCAGATGCACAAGTTACTACTTGTGTAACGATATATCTGTAAGAGACATTAGTTAGTGATAGATTCCCTACCGCCCACCCATCCTCCCCGTTCTGCGAACTGATTCTAGGGTTAAGGTCATCCTTTGAGGGCCCTAGTATCAGGGCACCAGTGGTCAGTTTCTTGCATGGCTCTGCGTTCCTGGCGCGGAAAGTCGTGTACAGAACTGACGTCAGCGCGCATGGGTGGCGCCTAAGTAGTCTCCGTGACGTCATCTCGGCGCTTACGACGCCAGCGACGAACGCAGAGCCGCACGACGCCACCTACCGACGCGCAGGTGTACTGCTGACGAAAAACTTTCCGGATCCGGTCTGACGCCTGGGAATATTCTAAGGTAAGGAATCTATCACCAACTAATGTCTCTTACAGATATATCTTTACACAAGTAGTAACTTGTGCATTGTGTCTCAAGGATTGTTTTGGCGAAATAGTACATTCACTCTGACCTTACCTTCAGTCTGACGTATACCTCTGTCTAAGTATGGACCCTGTCCTTTTTTGAACTTTTTTGTCCATAAAATAAAATTGCCTGTCATTCTACCAGAGTGACTTATAAAAGGGGAGCACACAGGCACTGTGTTAACCTCATATGGAGATGCACCCCCCCATCCCATCTGTCTGACCTACCCTTTGGTCTTTTTGACCTTCCTGCCTCCACACATTAAATACAGTCTTGTTTCTTCTGCTTTTAGCTACACTCGCTGAGTGTATGCCATAGAGGTCACTGGTCATCTGCTACAGGGGATGCGCAGCGCGTTGTTGTGTAGGTACTAGTTTGTCTGTAATGCGCATCAGTTGGCGTGAACTCCTGCTAACCTTCTGCTCTTGTAATTGATTGGTGGGCTTCTTGCTTCCACATGTTTCCAGCCTGTATCCCACATCATCCACCATCATGGACATCTCATGTATGTTTTGTTTACCAAATGCAGTTTTGATACAGTAAATCGGATCATAAATCATAGAATATTGGACATCAAATTATATTGGGTGCATTCACTATTAGTCAGAGTTTGTAAATAAAATATTTAGAATATACTGGCTGGTTTTCACACTACTTTTTGTTATTGTTTTGTGGTTTATCCCTTTAGAAGTTGTGTTCTGAAATGAATATGGTATTACCGCATGTTGTAGATAGAGGTTTATATTGAGCATTGGCTTGGCGCATACTTTTATTTCGATTCCTTGATTATATCAAATGTTTTTTAATTAGCTCTAGAAACTCTTAAAAACATTTCAACTTGCTTGCTAGGTACATTGATGTACTTAAACTGTATTTTATTTATTGTGTTTCATCCAAAAGGAGCTGCAAGTCCATGAAGGTAACTCAAACTTCCTAATTCCAGAGTACCGCTCTATTCTAGAAGAGGCTGACCAGCTGTTAGAGGAGTACAAGAAGCAGCCTGCACATCTGGAGAGACTCTATGGTTAGCCCTGTTTTTATAATTTTGGATCTATTAAGCATTTTATTTTCATCTTTGTCATCCTTTTTGGCACTTGAAACAATATAAAGAGAAATAAATAACTTTGTACAGAATTTCTCAGATCTTTGATATCAAGAAGTCGGTCACTTGTTCGCAGTAAATTAGGCCTGTCATTTGTTGGGCAGTCTAGCTCCTTGATTTTGAGACATTTAGTGAATCATTCCATAGGCTGTTTTGCAGACGGTGTGCATCAAATTTATAGAATTGTTATTTATAAATTATTCAAACATGCTCAATCATTCATATATTTTTGTAATGTACCTTGTTTTAAAATGTTCCTCCTGTGGCATCCAGTACATTAGAAATTTAACAAAGAATCTGCCCTCCCAAACGGTGGCACTATTTGACTGAGTCTCTTGGAAGAGTTGAGACCCAAGGAAGAAGATTTATTGTATGCTCATATATAGCAATGAAATTGATAGCACAGAGAATGTGTCTGGGTTGCAAACATGATAAACACACTCAGCAGCAACACAAAACTTAGTTTAAGGAATAACCTCAAGTCAAAATCAGATAATGGAGACAATAAGGGCACCTAAGAAACAAGCACACTGCAGGGAGTTAAGGACGAATCTTGCACTCAGGTGGGAAAGAAATTATCATAAGGATCTTAAAGTTTAGACGTAAAGGTGGGAAAAAACAAAAAGGAATTCAGAAAGATTGGGAAGCCTGAGAAGGACATCATTGAGTGAGACCCAAAGTCCGGGAAATGTTCTGACGGAAGAGAAAATTGGAGAAAAAAAATGGCCTCACAGAGATGGGTTGAAGTAAGAATCTGAAATGCAAAGTATAGGAACATAATGAAGTCAATAGAGTTTTGTAGAAGTATTGTAGATGCTAAGAGAGTTAGAATAGAAATAATGGCATAGTCCCACATTTGTGTAAATCAGACAGGGTGCTAGATGAGATGCCACAATGGATCATCACAAGGACCAGACACCTAGGGACACTCTGAAAAATGAAACACAGAAGGGTTTGAGTCCATATAGATCCAAAAAGAAGCCTGCTCACTAGCATGGAATAGGAGGTAGTATGTGAGTAAATGAAACAAGAGAACATATATTTATATATATATATATATATATGTTCTCCCATAACTAACTTGTGTGTGTATATATATATATATATATATATATATATATATATGTATATTACCTACTGGCAGTCGCCAGTAGGTAGTTATAGTTAGGACCTTGTTTCTATTTAAAAAGCGTTTTTTCTTTTGCTAATATCTTTGGTGCCGTTTGACGAATCTTCGCGAAATGTTCAAAACTAATGGCTCACTTCAGCTGCTGTGTTGAACGTTTCGGGGTGATTCGTCAAGCGGGGGCCGAGAAAAAGGGGGGGTCCCAGAACGCTTTTTCTCCATGTTAATTTCCATAGGAAACTTTAGACACGGCTACAGCCCGAACTGCTGAACGGAATTACACCAAATTTGGCAAAAAGGTAGCTCTTGGTCCAGAAAGCAAATACAAATATGGCCGTGGAGGATCTGTGAACCCTCCCGATCTCGCAGCCATCTTGTGACTCGGTTCAAGAAAAAAGGTTAAAAAGCGATAAAAGACAAGAAAAGGGGACAGGGTAGAAACACCCTGACCCCCTAGGCCTGCTCAGGGGGTGCCAAAGGGACCCCCAGGGTCAAAAAAAGCATTTTTTTAAAATACATTTTGGCGGGATTTGCGCCCCCAGCACAAATCCAGGCAATTTTTTTAATTTATTTTTTTAAATGAAGCGCGGTCTCCCGCGCTTCGTTTCTTTTAAGCCCCCCGGTGGGCCTGGTCCCAGGGGCAATGGCAAATTATGATGCGGGGGCCCCCACAGCCCCGGGGACTGTCACCTCCCTGGGGGTATGAAAATGAAATGCGGGGGGCATGCGGGCCCCCGCAGCCCCGGGGCCCTGCACCTCCCCGGGGCTATGTTCTTTAAATGTGGGGGGCGACGCAGGGACCGCCACCTCCTTCCCGGGGCTCTTTAAAAAAAAAAAATGTGTGGGGGGCTCCTGCCCCCTACGCAGCCCCGGGGACCACCACCTCCCAGGAGCTATGTTCTTTAAATGCGGGGGGCCACGCGGACCACCCCAGGGACTGCCACCTCCCCGGAGCTTTTTACAAAAAAAAAAGCATGGAGGGCTCCTGCTCTCCCCCACGCAGTCCCCGTGGACCGCCACCTCCCCGGGGCTATCTTCAAAAAGTAAAGTGTGGGTGGGCTCGAACACCCCTACACAGCCCCGAGGACCACCACCTCCCCGGGGCACCAATTAATTAAATGCGGGGGTCCGTTGCGGACCCCCAGCCCCGGGGACCACCACCTCCTCAGGGCTACACAGATGATGGGAGGGGGGGGCCGTGCGCCCCCCCTCAGGAGCCCTCCATGGCCCTGGGAACCGCCACCCAACAGGGCCGGTTGCAGGTCAGGCCCCGGGGGATGGGGTCCCTGGGGCCCAAAAGCCAAGGGAAGGGGGGCTACACAGCCCCCTTTCCTAAATTTAAAAAAAATAGATGAACCTGCAACTTGCCTGAAGCCCTGCCCCCTTTTACCACTACTCTGCAAACGCTCCTCCTGGCGCGCTGTTGTTTGGGGGATGAAGTCCTTGTCGCTACTGAGGGTACTTAGGGGCCAACTAGCCCACCAGATACCTCCAGTAAGCCCCACACAGTGGGATTGCTGAGAGGTGGTCAGAGGCCATGCCCCCTTTTTACAACACTTTGCAAACGCGCCTCTTGGAACACTGCTGGTGGGGCGATGAGGTCCCCTTGTGTCCTGAGGACTTCAGGACTAAAGTGGACTTCATCCACCAAGCAGCAGTGCGCCAGGAGGCGCGTTTGCAGAGTGGTGTAAAAAGGGGGCGTGGCCTCTGACCACCTCTCAGCAATTCAACTGTGTAGGGCTTACTGGAGGTAACAGAAGGGCTAGTTGGCCCCCAGGGGCCCTCAAGAGGCAAGGGGACTTCATCCCCCAACCAAGAGCGTGCCAGGAGGCGCGTTTGCAGAGTTGTGGAGAAAGGGGGCGTGGCCTGCAACCACCTCTCAGCAATCCCACTGTGTGGCGCTTGCTGGAGGTAACAGGAAGGCTAGTTGGCCCCTAAGGACCCCCAGGACAAAGAGGACTTCATCCCCCAACCAAGAGCGTGCCAGGATGCGCGTTTGCAGAATGGTGGACAAAGGGGGTGTGGGTTGGTATCAGAACTCAGCAGTCCTGCTGTGTGGGACTTACTGGAAGTAATGGGAGGGGTAGTTGGCCCCCAAGGACGTCCTTGGGGGCCAACTACCCCGCCTGTTACCTCCAGTAAGCCCCACACAGTGGGATTGCTAAAAGGCTTTCAGAGGCCAAGCCCCTCTTTCTCCACCACTCTGCAAGCACGCCTCCTGGTGCACTACTGGTTGGGGGATGAAGTCCACTTTACTCCTGAGGGCCCTTGGGGCCAAGCAGCCCTCCTGGTACCTCCTGTAAGTCCTACGCAGTGGAATTCCTGAGCGGTGGTTGGAAGCCCAGCCCCCTTTCTCCACCACTCTGCAAACGCGACTGCTAGTTAAAAAAAACATTGAAATTCACTGGAAAAAACACAGGTTTCAGGGACGTTATAGTTAAGAATTAGCATTTAAAAAAACCTTAGAAATTCATGGGGAAAAAAAAGGTTACAGGGACATTGTTGTTAGGCTGACATTTCACTCGTACAAAACCAGAGAAATTCAGCCGTTATAGTTAGCTGAGCTAACTATAATTCGCGCCCCTGCAATGCACTGCTTACGCCCTCACTTATTACATCACTCATGACATGGTCAGTGACATTACGGATGACATCTCAAATGACATCACTGATCACATCAATGATGACATCATCCAGTGACTGTGAGTGTTTTTTAAAGGTTTATGAGTGTTAAATATATATAGCAAGGTGTATTGTTGAATCAGTGGATGTATGAGTGACTGTATGGATGGCTCAGTGGGTGCATGATTGACTGTATAAGTGATTGATTAGGTGTCTCGGTGAATGTATGGTTGAGTGACTGGTTGTGTGAATGTGTGTATCTGTCTGTCAGTTAATGTCTAAGTGGGTGTATGAGTACGTTAGTGGGTACATGAATGGCTATATGGGTGATTGATTGGTTGTCCTACTACGTCTATGGTTGTCTGGATGTCTGTGTTTGTGGGTGAGGAGGTGTGTGACTGCCTGTATGGATCAGTGAGTGGGTGAGTCAGTGGCTGTATGGGGTACTGTTGCGTGTGTGAGAAGATGTAATGGTGAGTGAGTGTCTGTATGACTGTCAGTGATTAAGTGCATGTATCAGTATGGGTAAGTAACTGCGAGTATGTGAAAGGCAGTATACGTGAGTGACTGGGTATATGAGTGACTGTACGCACGAGTGAGTGAATGTGAGAGTGGCTACATGGATGAGTGCATGCTTAAGATGTATGGGTGAGTGAGTGTCTGTATGACTGTCAGTGATTGAGTGCATGTATCAGTATGGGTGAGTAACTGACTATGTGAAAGGCAGTATACGTGAGTGACGGGGTATATGAGTGACTGTACGCGTGAGTGAGTGAATGTGAGAGTGGCTACATGGATGAGTGCATGCTTCTGTCAGTGACTGTATAGCTGAGTGAGTATGTATTACTATTTGTATTAGTAAGTAAGTGGGTGAGTGTGTAACTGTTTGGGTGAGTAAGTGGCTGTATGATTGACTGTATGGGTGAGTGTCTAGGTGTGTGAGTAGTTCTATGGGTGACTCACTCTGTGTGAGCGCCTGTATGGATGTATGAGTGGGTATGTCAATGGCTGTATTAGTGAGTGAGTGGGTCTATGAGTGGCAGTATGGGTGAGCGAGTGGATGTGTGTGCAGATCTATGAATCAGTGAGTGGGAGTGTAAGTACTGGTATGGCTCTGTGAATGGGTTTGTGAATGGTTGTGGCAATGGGTGTATAAAAGATTCTATAGGGGTGCGAGTTGGTGAGTCAGATGCTGTGGATGATGTCATCAGTGATGTCATTTGAGATGTCATGAGTGATGTCACTGACCATGTCATGAGTGATGTAATATGTGAGGTCATAAGCAGTGCATTGCAGGGGCGCGAGTTATTGTTAGCTCAGCTAACTATAACGGCTGAATTTCTCTGGTTTTGTACGAGTGAAATGTCAGCCTAACTATAACGCCCCTGTAATCTTTGTTTTTTTTCCGTAGATGAAAAAAATCGACCTTCCTGCCTGTCACGTGCTAGTATTGCAACACAATGCCACCAGAAGCCCCTTTTGTTACAAAGTGACAGGTAGCTATTGTTGTTTACCATTGGTGTCCCAGGCCCTAAACAAATGTTTTATTTCAAATAAATAACTAATATCACCATTTACTTTTAAACCTACCTAGTCAACTTGTTTGTTTTGTTTATGGTCCTGGATAAAGGTGCTATAGAAACTACTGTTAAATAAAACATCCTGTTGAATTTGATTTGTGTGGTCCAAGTAGACCCCATTTATGAGTTTGTCAAATGCAGGATGCTATTTCACTTGTATTAATTACATAGACCATTCCTCATGTAAAGGCTTCTCAAGCCACACCTGTTTTAGAGCCCCATCACCTTTTTTTTTAAATTCCACTTAAAGTACTGCCTGGCCGTCTACAGTCCTCAACTGTCCAGTCCTTTCAACAGTCGTCATTCTGCTTGGCTTTCAGCAAATATCCCACTGCTCCATTCCAGTGCTTGTTGGAGTTGTTTGCATCTGGTACTTCAGGCGACTGGCTATGAGATGTAGGAGGGTAGGCGGGAAGGGTGGTAGATCTCAGCCCCCCCACAGCCGATGTTCCAGCTGGCGATCACAGGAGATCTCCTCGTCTCACAAGCTCAGCTTACAGAGGGGAGTGCGGCACCTCCAGGGACTCTATTGCTCATCATGTTTCCCTCTTAATGCTCACCTGGCCTGACTGCCATTATGACTCGTGTGGTCCGGGCCACTCCAGGATGAAGAGGACTCCACATCCCGGGATCATCAAAGGCCCGTCCATTGGGCCCAACAGTCAGTCAGTATGTCAGTCACATAAGCACAAATGTTTACAAATTACAGAGAGCAGAATCCACCATAGTAAGTTTGCCTCGTGAATACGTGTTTTGTCGAACATTCTTCCACACGGCTGTACAAACCTTTTGAGATAGGTTAAATATTCCGTCAATAACTGTGCAGTCAGGGGCGGGTCCTCTGCTAAGGCGAAGGAGCATCGCCCCACTGCTCTGCGAGCATTAGTTAAAGGAAAACTAAAATGATAATAACCAGCGTTATTATCATTTTAGTTTTCAGTTTCCTGGTGTGGGCGGGGCTGGACTGCCAGGGCAGGGGCCAGGAGGAGGAGTGGTTGCTCCACTCTAAAGTGCGCATAACTGTTTGGCCGTCCCTCTTGGGCTGACCATCACACTCATGCGCACTTTGCATGTTCTGCACCCAGGCTGCATTTCAGCGTGGGTGCAGAACATGCCCAGGCCCACATTCCCTGTCTGAGCGCCGAACCATGGTGCTCAGACCAATCACAACGCTGCTTTGTAGCGTTGTAATTGGCTAGGGTAGTCAGGAGCCGGGGTGCTTCCTGGTTCCTGCTTCCCAAGAGCGAGAGGCGGCGAGCAGACTGAGAGGCGGCCTGAAGGTAAGTGTTTTATGTTTTTTTAAATTATTTTAATTTACACCCCCTCCCCCGGTAAATAGCGGCCACTACTGTGTGCATCTTTATGTGCCCAAGGTAACCACCTAGGATTTTCATGAAAATGTTGAAGGAAGCATGGAGCCACTCTTATTTTTATATCCTTAAAGATCAATGAGCTAGTGAAGGAGGCATTTAGCAAGACTTCCAAGCATAATTTCACTGAAACATAAGTACTCAAGATACTTTACTTTATGACCATCACACTCTCAGGAGAAGAAATCTTTAGTTGCCTTTCCTGATCCCAAGCCCATACCATTATTCGTCACCCTTCGGCAGTGCACTACAGGAACAAGATAATACTCTTAACTTAATGTGAGCCAACGTTGCCGCCATATAGCCCATTTGCCACCTGAAAATAAATGCCTTCTGGTAATTGGTGAGGATATAGGCAGGGCCACTGGAATTATGTGGCTGGCGTGTTTTTCACGTGATTATGGATTTACCACACTTTCCACATATTTTATTATCTACAGTTTATCTTGCAGGTTCCAGCAAAATTATGCTTTTAGCTCACACATAATAAAAATTACTGAAAGAAATGCGCCATTCGTGGCCCAGCGCAGTGGCAGAGTTATCGCAAAGGTTAACTAGTCAACTTTCTGTTGTTGGTTGGTGTATTTAGGCAGGGTGCGAATAATTACACCACCTTTGTCATGCAAATGTTGTACTTCATTATTCATTCAAGTTCTAACATGACAAACTCTTATCAGTGCAAATAAAATAGTGTTCCTTGTCTTCTAATATATAGAGGAAAATTTATTTGTTAGTGAATAACATTTTCAGTGGATTCTGGTGAATGTGTATACTTTGCTTTCCTAAGAAAGCTTTGTATTTTGCCTAGTGTAGGAAACCCTTTTTCAGCGTGTATTTATATTTCATGTCACGTGTATAGTACGAACCTATACCACTTCAGGGACAACCAAGTGAACAGTGGGCCCTAGCCCCAAGAAAACTGACCCGTTGGGAGGAGGTAGGACTAACGTCTGAGGGAGACCTCTTCGCAGGCGACAAAATCCAGTCATTGCAGACACTCATGGATGAATATGGCTTACGTGGAAGACAATTCTTATTACGGATACGACATAGAAGATGCTGAACCAGTAACGAACGCCGCAAAACAAACACTACACACAATAGGGCATGACCCTAGATTAAAAACATGGATATATAGATCCATATGAAAACATACCAGGGTGTCCCTCCAACTGCTTAGAACTGAATGGGAAGCAGACTCAGGCAAGTTTATAACGACAAACATTGGCGGGCTGTGCCGGAATATCTACGGAAGGCTTCCCGAAATGCCGGCTTTCGGTTTATACAGCTCCGCATACTACACAGAGCATATGTCACTCCAAATATACTCAATAGCATTTACCCTACAGCTTTGACAGCTTGCCCCAGATACCACTCTGACACAGCTGATGTACTCCTCATGATGTGGAACTGTGTAAAGCTCAAACACTACTGGGAAGAGCTCCTACAAATAATTTCCCAAATGACAGAGTCCAACCCTGGAAAGTATGTAGTCCTGCATGCTGGGCATGTACCCTAGACCCAGAAAGGCCAAGGTGAAAACGTGGTTTACTGACCTTAATTTGGTACTGTCCAAGTGAGCGTACACTATGCGTTGGAAATCCCCACTGCAGCAACATGGCGTAGAGAAGTGGAATACTGGGCGGAAGCAGAAAGCAAGGCACTCCGAACAGTGGAAAGGAGAGGCCTGCATTACAGGCCCATAGTGACATACTAGGATGAACTTACTGAGGCTTATAAGCACCCGGAGGGACGACACCACATCTCCTAAACTACTCTCGCCCCTTAGACACATGACTCAGGCTTGCTGGATATGTTATACCACCACACTGTGTAGTATTATTCCCCTCCCTTATCAGAAACAATTCCCACGTTAAGAATAAACTAATAGCTGCTGGCTCTTTAATCCCCCCAAGCTATACGTTATTCCAGGTCCAATCATTGCCATAATGCAAGACCGTGACACCACCATAGGCACTTCAAAATAAAGGGGCTACTTGGTCCCTTAGGCATAGTGCGAAGGAAGGTGATTGTCCTCCTGGGCATAGGGGAGGTGTGTGGCATGGAAACAGTTCTCTTTGGTTGCTATTATTTCTGTTTGAATTCACACTAAAGGATACAAGATGCAAAATATATGTAATTGCAACTAAAGTGTTAAAACAATCTTTTAATATCATTACTTGACCAGAACCAATCCTAAAGGTAAACCAAAAATGATCCGGATGTAATGGATAAAAATGTGAGCGACAAAATTCAGTATTGAAGTCACTGTATCGAAATGTCTGTATATAGGAAAATGTTAATGAAAATTATTTGAAAAAATGTGTATAGAGCGAACCAAGCCAAAAGGCAGCAGAACTCTACTAGTTCTAAGATAAACATTCAGTCGCGATTTATAGGAGAGGTAGCTGGGTTCTGGGGTTAGAAGTGTACTGTTACTGCATTGTGATGTAGACTTCTTTAAAGAGGTGGGCCTTCAGCTCTTTTCTAAATTGTAGAAATGTCAGGTGTTTCTCTTGGTTGCGGGGATGTTGTTCTAGACCCAGCAATGTGTATACCTATTACAAAATGGCGAGATAATACTATTACAGAATGTGCTGAACATACTTTTGCGCATAATTTAGCCTAGCCTGTTGCATAATGTAGTCTTCCACTGCTTCTTGATCCCAGTGGTCCTATGTAGAGGTGACCTGTTCTACAGGTAGTTTTTTCTAGGCCTGGGCGGTGAACTTCGCTCCGTTTGCGGAGTTTTCTGCACTCCGCGGAGCTTGCGAAGTGCAGAAAACTCCGCTTCGCGATGTGCAGCAGAGTTTTTTCCCCGATCGCGAACGGTAAGTTCGCGAGCGCGAGCTGCCGCTCGGGTAGAAATTCTACCCGAGCGGCAGGAATACCAGCACAAACTGCAGTTCGCAATGCACTCCGCCACTCGCGGAACTTCGCGGAGAACCGCGTAGCAAAACCCTGCGAACTACGCCCAGGCCTAGTTTTTTCCAAGGTAGTACTTTGTCAGTCTACGCTTCTTCAGTGCTGCGGTAGTTGGTTGTTGATAAGCCACTGTGAATGCAAAAGCAATTTTCGATTTACATGGATCATGCCATTCATAGTGTGATCATAAACCAGTCCCAGACACACTAGGATTTGATAGCTCAGAATTCTTTTGATGTCACTCGGTACCCCTTCCCAGAGTTTTATTTTTGGGTAACTTCAATGTATATGAATGGTGTCTTCCTGAAATTCATTTCACCTCCGCTGTTTCCCCTTCATGGTATAATACTGATCATACACGAGTTCACAGTGAACCGCTTTGCTTTGAACACAAAATGTATTCTTCAGCACCTTTACCCACTACTTTTCTCAGGTTCCTCAGTAACTGGGCTGAATAAATTAGCCTTCCAGTTCTTCACAAAGGGCTACTTGAACAGCTTCTGCTAGTTAATCAGTGTTGTGTAAAGCTGAAATCAGTCATTGTTCCTCCTCCACTGATCAATCAAAATCTAGTGTGTAAACAGCTAAAGGGCTTTTTGAATTTGGATAGCCGCGAGGGGTATTTGAAAGTCATCAGGTCTTTCCTGGTTATAGTGTTATCCCAAGCATCTGACAGGTTTCAATGTGGGTGTACTGATATTTGAGTTACATAGCTTGAACCAAAGTTTATTCTACTCTATCTCTGCATCAACACAGACTTCCTGGATACTATCCCAGCCTCTATAATGTTTTTGTTCCATTTTCCTTCTTTCAAATTACACTGCTTGCTTTTGCTTATCCGTTTTAAATCTGCAGTCTTATTGTTGTATACTAGATGTAATGCATAGTTGTTCAAAACCAGAAATAGTTATTTTCAAGCGAAACAAGACATGTAGGGTGTTAAGTTTTAAGTGTACGATTTTAAGCCTTTACTGTTAAGGTAAGTAAACTTGTCATTAGTCTGATATAATTGTGTGTGTTTTCTTAAAATGTTCCTTACTGTGGTACAATGCAAAATTTACACTGTGTACAGTACAGGCAATGTAAGTAAAATGCAAGCTAAAATCTTAAATGTACCTGGTTAAAGGAGACTATATCTAAACGTAATCCTTATTTTTTGCAGGTATGATCACAGATCTTTTTATAGACAAATTTAAATTTAAAGGTGCCAATGTGAAGACCAAAGTTCCTCTTTTGCTCGAGATTTTGGACAGCTATGACCAAAGTTCCCTGATTGCTTTCTTTGATGCTACTTAAGGAGTACAGCTGAGATGTCCCACCTACAAAAGAACATTATTTTATGATGATAATATTGCTACATACCATGACAATCATATGCACAATATTTGATATTGTGAACAATTTCACAATTTATATAAATATTTTGAATGCTTTATGTATTTATTGTTTACCGCTGTCTTGGCAGTTTTATAGTTTGGTAATATACATATATTTCCTATGTTAGGATAACGTAATTTCGCCCGTCCACTTGAGAATGGAAGCTTGGCTCTATTCTTCAGCACACTCACGCACAGCTTGCTAGACAAAGTCGTTTTAGAATCAGGCTAAAGTAATCAGTACTTAAAACGCAAGAATTGTTCATCAGCGTTTTTGCTATAGCTGAGCAGAACACAAACCAGAAAATATTGCAGAGCATAACAGTTTGAAAAAGGAAATAATCCGTTTCTACGTGAGACTTTTTTTTATTTTTCATAAAATGCAATAGTAAAATTGTGGATCACAGATTTTCTAATTTCGCTATATGCACCTATTTAAAATCATTGCAATGTACAGAAATAAACACTTTACTGCAGATTATGAACTGCTTGGTGGAATATTATTTTTTTTCTTTAACAATTTCGGTGACCTCACTATTCTAGGTTGCTTCATGTAAACACCACAGAATCTGATAAGCTCCAGGAGTGGCTGAGTTGCTTGCTGTCTCGAGCGAGTGTCTGTCCGCCCCAATATTTGGATTTGGCCAATGCGGGGTTGGGTGTGGTCCTCCGCTATGCAATTACGTTATTTTAGTTACCAACTTAGCTTGGGTAGGGGACAGCCTGGGAGTTTATGTTCAAAGTTGTTGAAGGGCAGATGGTTATGATTACTGGGGTGCTGCCAAGAGTTGGGGGTTCAGACGGTAACTATGTTCTGTAAATGTTATTGATTCAAAATGTTAAGCTATGGTGAACGTGCATCTGCTGAATAGGCTCACTTTGCAAACCCATAAAAGCAAGACTGCGCCTACAAACAGTGGGCCTCATTTACAGCAAAATGACGCAGCGCCGAGCTGCGTCGTTTTAAAAGCACAGGGATGCGTCATATTTACAACAATATGACACATCCCTGTACTTTCCCCTGCGCTGGTGCACACTTGGCTGCCATGCGCCAACGCAGGCAGCCTTGCACCATGGTGCAAGGGTGGCTACGTTGCGGGGATGATTGTTGTTGAGCAGGAAGGGATACCTACCTGCATAAACACAATAATTAATGGTGTTTTCCTCTTTCTATGCATGCTGCAGAATGCAGCACGCATAGAAAGAGGAAAAAACAAGGAGAAATAAAAATATTTCTCCTTGTTGTGCCTCCTTACATCTCCCTGGGGAGGCGTAGAATTCTGACGCATTCCCAGGTTTACGAAACAATTTTAATCTGGAAATGCGGCAGAATCCATGGGTGTTGCATGGGAACACCCACAGCAACACCCATGGCATGTCCCTTTCACACAAAGTGTTGCGTGGAAAGGGGCCTTATTTACAAGGCCATGAAAAGCCACGCAGGGTGGCTTTGCTTGGCCTTGTAAATATGGACAAGCACACTGTGCCGAAGGTGCGTCATAAAAACGTGATACACCGGCAGTGCAAGGGGATTGTAAATAAGTCCCAATATGCTGTACCAAGGGGTCTATAGAAAAATGATGGAAAACACGTTCAGCAATGTGCGAACACTGTAATATAGTAACCTGGAATATCAGGGACTTGAATAATTACACTAAGGAATATGCTCCTATTTAAAAAGATATGGCATGGAGATTGCAATGCTGCACGAAAACCACATTTTCCACAAAAACACAGCTAAAATGTGTAAAAAATGGAGACGTCGGTTATACGCATAAGTATATTCTTACAATTACTATCTCACAAAATATATGGGGTAGGTAACAGAATAAAAAACGACAAAGCGTAAACAAGTGTGGACAATAGTGGGCTAGGAAGCACTGCTGTTTAAAGACGAGAACCCTCACTCATCCTACGGTGACATGCTTCATCATTGGGTCCCCTCTTCACACTGGGACCGCAGGGTACCCAGTGCGGGCTACAACTCCCCCGTAGGAGAGGAGCGGGGAGGTTTTTTATGTCATCCCTACTACCAAGTTTGTAGGGGAGGGAGGGGCAGAGTGCAAACAAAAAAATGTGTGTGAGTAAAACTATCTCTTGGTGGGTAAATTCAACTTTTATTCCGGTACCCACAGTGGATAGGATTAAAAACAAGCAATGTGAAATAGGGATAAAGATATTCCCCTATTTCATATTATGGTCAACATGTTTCTGCCTAAATTGACCGACAGGTTCATGGCATTTATCAGGACCAAGATTATGAGTCACTCTGCTTGTAATAGAAAGTGGAAAAATGATACTTTCAACCATCTTGTGGCTATCCTATGGTACCGTCATCTAGTAGGGTCCACAAGGTGCTGGAAAAGTATAAAAACACGGATTAAAATATTGCAAACTGATTTTTTGGTTGCCTCCATTGTGTCGCCCAATAGTGTCCATCACCAACACTGCAACCCAAGTGTAATGTGATATTAGGATCGACTGTAATCTCCTTACCATTTATAACTTATACACTAAGCCCACCTTCAACAGTCCCTTCATGGCGGGTCACAGCTAAAAAGAGTATATAAACATGGTATCAGGATTAATTCAACTGTATTTAGATTCAGTTTGTATCAAATACAATCTCAGGTGTCCTGTTATCTTCAAACACACTATGATCACAGAAGGTCTCCAGTTTTATGAACATAGAGAGGCTCTTGGTCATACAATCTTCTTATATGTAATATGTATATCTGAATGTCTCACAGATCCATTTTATAGAGACATCAAGTATGTTATGTGTCTGGGATGGAAAGATAAGTGTTATCTCTCGCCTCCTCAAAAACAAACCTCGTTAAATAAGAAGAAAAGAGAGAGGAAAAAGTAATTCATGTACACCCTAACATCAGACAAAATGATCAAATGTGACAATTATTTTGCAAGTCATGGGATTCATGCTCCTGTGGCCATCACCTATACTATATGCTCGCAAGCTACATATTCGATCTAAATTACTACAGTGCATTCAAAAATACATGTATATGTCTTAGCAGACTCATGTAGCTCAAAAGTATGGAGTAGAGAATTCGTGAAAACAAAAGATTGTACATCTCGTGACTGCCATTATGTCAAGATCCCAAAAATTCAAAATTGACAAATTATAAATCCACAAGTCCTGATAGATGTAACATTTAACATTATAGGCCCGATAGTTGGATCTAATAACTATAGACGCCCGCGGCTAAAGTCTTACCTGATTCGTCTCGACCGCCGCATACAGAAGGGCTGGCAGGGACGAGATTCAGGAAGACGCTGCCCTTTCAGCGTCAATGGACTGAAATGACGTTCAAGGGTCAAGGTCATATCCCGGGAATCATGGAAGTTGTAGTTACAACTCAAAGACGACCCCGTAAAGCCACCACTTTCTAAAGAGCCCAAAAAGAAGAGACTCTAGATACGATCGAGATAGAATTGGGAAAATGCTATTCATACTGTCTTAATTCAATCACAGGAATGAAAGTCTAGATCTATATAGGGTGCGTGACATGCATTCAGTTTTATCTAGACCAAACAGCCAGCTTCTAACGTCTCTAGACTGTATAATGTAGTGTCCAGAGATGGTGTGTAGAACGTGTCTCAGGGGCTAAAATAGTTTACTGTAGACAAAGTTATAAATATAACCATGATTTCAAAGGACTACTACTTCATTATTTAGTCTACAGTTAGAATGTGAAATATCAAAAGATATCTCCTGTTATCACGTCACAACTAGTGAATAGTGCTCTAGCCTACAGGGAACAGCAAGGGATATCATCATTGAGTCCCTTCTTATGGCTACCTATCCTGAAACCCCAACGTTGTTCTCTCTTAAAGAGAATCTTGTCTAGGGGGCCCATTTGTGTGTCATAGTTGGGTTTATCTAGAACCACCCAAATCAGTTCATTCTCTGTGTGACCTAGCTCTAAAAAGTGTCTCGTCAATTTAGTGTTGTTTTTCTTGCACCTAATAGAGCTGCGATGTTCAACAATCCTGTTCCTCACTTTGCGAGTGGTCATGCCCACATACATAAGGGCACTTAATCAAGTACATAACACGCCATGAATTGCAATTAGTATGCTTCGTCAAGGGCCAAGGTGTCTTCAGCCCTACATTTGCCTGTTTGATTTGTTGTGTGAACGCACATACAAAGCAAGATCCGCAGGGAAAATGTCCCGTTATAGGGAGGCAACTCCAAAGTGCCTGTTGGGCCACTTGTCCATGTCAAACTCGTGGCCTTGTGTGGACCAAGACGTCTCTCAGATTTTTGCTCCGCTTCAAGGCAATTAAGGGTTTGTCTAAAGTCTTATCTCCTTTATTGAGGATATGCCAGTTTTTGTTTATAACCTTCTTAACTGTATTTGTCAAGTGACTGTATGTGCTCACACAAACTATCCTCTCAGTTTTGATTTTCAGATATGTCTCCAAAAGGGCATTCATGTTGTTATTACGTGCCCTTTTGGAGGATCTACGATTCAAATCCTTTGGATACTGGCGTGTCTGTAGTTCATTACTCAGAATAACAGCATGTTTTTTATATTTGTCCATTTCTGTACAATTCCTCCTCAACCTAAGGAATTGGCCCACAGGAAGATTGTTTAGTAGTGCCCGTGGATGGAAACTTGAAAAACCCTAGGGTGAGTGAGGGTTCTCGTCTTTAAACAGCAGTGCTTCCTAGCCCACTATTGTCCTCACTTGTTTACGCTTTGTCGTTTTTTATTCTGTTACCTACCCCATATATTTTGTGAGATAGTTCTTTAGGAGTAGTATGGTGGGTGGTGTTAAATACTCCAACTAGACCTCTTTTGTGAGATACTATATTCTTACAATGCCAGAGGTGTAATGACCTGGGTGGAAGCAGGTATCCCAGTCAAAGTATAAGAAAATAAGACAGACCCCGAGGGCAGATCTCTTATGCTCTTTGGTGCGATCAATGGTGAGGATATCCATTTTGTTAACATTTATGCCCCAGTACTGATAACTGAGCATTCTTCAAAAATGTCTAGAAATTACGATCCGTGCAATAAATTCAGAAATCTGAGTGGATGATCTAAATCATACAATTGATGGCCAACTAGACAAGCACCCTCCAAGGAAGCCACCTAACCCTCCAAAGCCAAATCCATAATAGCAGAGTTTGGATTGGTCGATTTATGGCGGGCAAAACACCCGACAGAAAGGGGATGCATAGCAAACTAGATTACATGCTCTTACAAGAAACAGTGCTACAAACTCTATATTGGAGTAGCACACCAATCATCTCTTATTGGCTCACTCCACATTAATAGCCTCTTTTGGTAGTAGGAATAGAACCAGGATCCCCTATGGCGCTTAAAGTGAAAGCATTGTCTGATACAATATTTACATACTGGCTAAGAGAAACAATCATGCAGTGCTTCGAGAATAACGAGGGCAGTGTTAGTAGCAGAGCCAAAGAATGGGAAACATTGAAAGTCTTGATGAGAGGGGAATGCATGGCACAAATTTATGACACTGAATTAGAACTAGAAATAATATTTAAACAGAAGGAGGATGGCTTGATAGCAATAGAGAAAGGTGTGCCATTCCTCCCAGAACACTCAGGACAAACCTGAAAATGAAAATCGCTGACACTTGGGAAACACTTCTCAACTACACCATTATTGTCCATAGACAGAAGTTTTATGGAGAGGGTGATAAGACAAGCAGACTATTGGCATGTCCCCTAAAATAGAACAACTGCATAGCTCAACTGCACTGTTTAACGATAACCAGGGAAAAGACATCTTGAACCAAGGATGCTTTCTTTATGTATCTAAAAGGGCTATATATGAATAACCTCAGGAAACATACCCGTATCAAGCAAGAGTATTTTTACTGGATTGTTTATACATGCTTCGTGGTACTATTTACAGAGTCCTGCAGAATGAAAAGAACTGGGCCAGTTGTTGATATGCTTGGTATGGCCTGTTAAAAGAAGCAGGGACACACTTGAACTTAAAACAGGAAGGGAGGCCTGGAACTTCGAGATATGAAACTGTACTACATGGCGGCTCAGCTGCAACACACAGTGCAGAGGCTAGATGAAGGGAATAACTGGGAGAAATACCTACTCAGGCACACACAGTGATACCCAATTGCAGGCCTTTTTTATGATGGAAAGTACTATGCTGGACCAAATACCTTATGATATCGGACATGTGGTCAGTTAAGATTGTTATGAAATGTCCATCATATACAGCTGGCAGACAGCTGAAGAGCATATGCCCCTTTGGGTACAACAGGAGATTTGGGGGTGAAGAACTGGAAGGAATGCGAATATGAGACTGAGTGATTTAAATCTGGAGAACAGGTTCATCACCTTCAAGGAAGCAAGAGAGACCTGTCCTACATTGCCTTATGTGAGGGACCCACTGAAGCAGGGCGGATAGACTAAACAGCCAGACCCCTTACTAAAACTTGTTCCCACTTTCCAAGAATCAGTCTAAGACACACCTTATTGGTTGTGAAAAACATTTCTCTGGTCATATTTATTTGCAACAAAATTAAAACAATCATTGTATAAGAAAACACAACATTATTTACATCAGCCATTGATGACCTCTACTGAAAACTTGACATTTAGACAATCTTACTATCGTTTCTTTTCCCTGAGTCATGGTTGACCACTTAGCAGGCTCTTTCAGCATCAGCTAATTGAATTGGGGTATCTTCGACTACCTCCTGGGTCCCTGCTCCATTGATCTCAGGGCAAAGCCACCTGCTTCCCAATACCAAGGGAGCCTGGGGCCAACTAGCAAGCTGAGCTTAAAAAAAAAACATCATGCCAGAGTCGTAATGATGGATGCTCCCGGCATCCTTGGGAGATGGGCCCGGGCAATTGGTCTATAATTTGGTCCCCTGGTGCAAGCACCATCTTTCCAACTCCCCAGGGCAGTGCTACAGAGTACCCATGAAGGGCTACGATAGTTGCTGGAGCACCCACCCCTGTCCCCTTTGACCATCGCAGTACCACTGCTCACGCTTGACGTAAGATTTGAGCAGAATATAGAATTAGCTTGACTTTCTGTATGTCCTATGCCAAGGTGTCTACCTTCCTCGCGGAAGACCATTAAGAAAACAAAGCCACAAAACAATAGACATCAGTGATGGGAGGCTGGGTAAAAAAAGATGATTTTGGGGCCACATGTCCATTAGGCAGCTCAGGGCACCCAGGCAGGAAAAGAGAGGTCAATGTGTCAGCCTCTCCAGCTTAAATGTTGACCGTCCTTGTACCTTTGAGCTGCCCCTTCAGTCCCCAACCACCAATCACGGTGGGAGCTGCGTTTTGCTCAATCTCATATGCTCCCCACGGCTCCAGATGAAATTCAAACAAAAGGTTCAACTTTATTGCAGGATCTACTAGCAAGGACCGTGTCCCCTTTCCAGCAGTACCTCTAGTGCTTAGGTCAGTGCTCGTAACTTCCTAGTGGCACAACTTTAGTGGGTAGCATATTGGTTGGCTGTCCACCATCCCTGGGAAACGGGACTTGCGCATTCATAGTTGCTAGAGGGATACCTACATGGTATTCTATTCCCTGGCACAGGCAACCGCCATCCCTATCACTCCTGATGCGCACAGCCCTCAATTGCCTGAGGCTGGCATTCCAATGCACCATGAAACCGCGCCTTTATTCCCCATTATTACCCCTCATAGCACTTCCATTTAGAGAAAGCATTCTCAAGAGGAGTGCACTAGCGGTCTGGGAGGTAGTGGGGATTACTACACTTGTGGATCTGTTCTCAGATGGAGCGTACCTGAGCTTCCCAGAGCTCCAGAAAGAGTATATTTTGCATGGGGGAACATTCTTGACCTGTGGCACTATCAAGCGAGCATTGACCACACACTAATATTAGAGGGTCGGAACCAGTCACCAACTCCCTACTCCACACAATAGACAGCATAGAGCATTGTGGACGCTTCATTACCTGGCTGTGCAGGGCATTTCCATGGGACTCCCCAGTGGCTTTTGTACACTTCAGAAATGAATAGGAGGACTCATTGGGGCATATATTTAACGACTTGGATTGGCTGAAGACCCTGGTATACCAACACAAGGTTTCCAGGAATGCCTGCTTCAAATGTATTCACTTTCATATCTTGCACAGGGCATATTTAACCCCTCATGATTATGCCTCCTATATCTGACTGCCACAGATGTGTGCCCCGCTGTCATGCTCTGAACACTTAGGGAAATACATACATTTTGGGAAGTATTACTAACTGACATTACCCAAGCCACGGAATGATCCGAGATCTCCACTGCTCAACACTGCCTCCTGGGCCTATACCCCCAACCTAAGAACAAAACAGTCATGACAAGATTTATAGATTTATCATTGCTCTTAGCTGAACGAGTGGTGGCGATTAAATGGAAATCCCCAATGCCCCCCCTCAATCATGTAATGGAGAGCTGAGGTTGCTGAGTTAGCACAGGCGGAGAGCACGGCACTCCAAAGGCAGGAAAACAGGACCTGCGAAAACAAACCCTGGCAATACATTGGGATGTGATCCTTCAGAACATACTAAAGAGGATGCCCGTCCGCCCTAAACTCCTGATCCGATTACTTAATACATGTGGTACAGGTGCGCAACGCCCATAGGGCTCAAAGGGCTTTAGCCCCCCCATAGTGTGTGTCAGTCCGGGCTGAGACAGTTTCCCAGACACACACACAGAGACCGTTCTTGAGCTTCTGTGGGCTGGCTGGTCTTGCATCTTAGCCCAGAGTATTTCACAGGTCTTTAAAAGACCATTTACATGATAACGAGGCTTTGTTGTTTTTTCACCCGTTCCTCGAGCCCCTGCATCTCCAATCTGCCTATTCCTTAAAGTAGCAAATTACTTTTGCTGCCTCAGTCATCCAGCAGCTCGCAAAACCCACCTGCGAAGCCATGGACGTCACACCTTCCCAGGAACTCTGCGACTAGCTCAGCTCCTACTTCCATCTGAAGATAAAGGCCCTCTACGACAACTTCAGCGAACCAACGACGAACACCACCCCACTACCGACCACCGCCGATAAGCCGACCATCACGTCCTGGGAACCCGCGACCGTCGAATGCATCACAGCTACCATGAAGAAAACCCACTCTGGAGCCCCTACGGACCCCTGTCCACCACATATCTTCCACAGGGCCACCACCATCATCGCACCTGAACTAGGACGCACCATCAACGCCTCCCTCAGATCCGGCATCTGCCCAGACAACTGGAAACGGGCGGAAGTAAAACCCCTCCTCAAGAAACCATCAGCCGACCTTACGGACCTGAAAAACTACCGGCCCATCTCTCTCCTCCCCTTTGCGGCCAAAGTCACCGAGAGACTCGTAAACACCCAACTGACCACCTTCATAGAAGAAAACTTCATCCTGGAGGCCTCCCAGTCGGGATTCCGCAGCAACCACAGCACCGAGACCGCTCTCCTCGCCGCCACCGATGATATCCGCATGCTACTCGACCAGGGGCACACCGCGGCCCTCATCCTTCTAGACCTCTCCGCAACCTTCGACACCGTTTCACATCGCACCCTTGCAGCCAGACTACACGACGCAGGAATTCAAGGAGCCGCCCTGGACTGGATCCAATCCTTCCTCTCTGGCAGAACCCAGAGGATCTGACTCCCTTCCTCTCCGAACCCACGGAAATCAACTGCGGAGTACCCCAGGGATCTTCGCTCAGCCCCACGCTCTTCAACATCTACATGGCCCCCCTCGCCGCCATCATCCGACAGCATGGGCTCAGCATTGTATCCTATGCCGACGACACCCAGCTCATCCTCTCGCTCACGAGGAATCCCAAAGACACCAGACTCTGTTTCCAGGAAGGCATGAAGAACGTGGCAGCCTGGATGAAGGACAGCTGCCTGAAACTAAACTCAGAAAAGACTGAGGTCCTCATCCTCTGTCCCTGCACCTCCGCCTGGGACAACACCTGGTGGCCCTCCGCCCTCGGGAGCCCACCCACCCCTACAGACCACGCTCGGAACCTTGGCATCATCCTTGACTCCTCCCTCTCCATGAACCGCCAGATCAACGCCGTCGCCTCCACCAGTTTCAACTGCCTTCGACTCCTCCGTAAGACCTTCAAGTGGATCCCCTCCGACTGCAGAAAGACCGTCACCCATGCACTCATCACCAGCAGACTAGACTACGGCAACGCCCTCTACGCTGGAATAAACAAAACCCTCCTGCGTAGACTCCAGACCATCCAGAACGCCGCAGCCAGACTCGTCCTCGGGACACCGCGCCATGAGCACATGACCCAACACCTACGAGGCCTCCACTGGCTCCCCGTCGAGAAGAGGGTCACCTTCAAACTCCTCACCCACGCCTACAAATCCCTACACAACATCGGACCCAAATACCTCAACGAAAGAATATCCTTCCACGTACCCAAGAGGAACCTCCGCTCCGCCGACCTCGCCCTGGCAGAGGTCCCCCGCATCCGCAGACACAGAACTGGAGGGAGAGCTTTCTCCTACATCGCAGCCAAGACCTGGAACGAGCTCCCTGTGAACATCAGACGCTCCCCGACCCTGCATACGTTCAGGAAGGACCTCAAGACCTGGCTCTTCGACTGATCCCGGAGCCGGAGCCGTCTCCCCCCCCCCCCCGCGCCTTGAGACCCTCACGGGTGAGTAGCGCGCTATATAAACCCGATTGATTGATTGATTGACAGTGTGAGAATGCATTTCCTGAAAAGTAACCTTAGGCTTTGTTTTTTTTGCAGTTTTATATAGCTCGAACTCCACCCGAAGGTATTGAGGCACTGTGCATGAGCACCAGTTACATTATACGAGGACCCATTCATTTTTGAAGACACAGGGAGATAAAGTGATTTGCCCAGGGTCACAAGATGTTGAGCTGGTGCTGGTACTTGAAACTTGTTCACCAACTCAAAGCCAGCAGCTCTGACAGTTATGCCACATCCTTTCCACTTTCAAGTCATAGCAATATATCACATATCAAGGCATATCAATAGTCTGAAGGTTTGTTGCAGGAACCACAGTTTATTTGTTTCCTCCACCCTTGATGGATGCCATAATACAAATTATATCTGAGACCCCACTCGCTACCATGGATAACAAATATGCTGAGTTTCTCAAATTGCCCCTGCATTCAGACAACTAACCCATCATTCGCCACGCTCACCGTGCACTCACTGCAATCGCACTGTATTTCCAACGATCACCATGCACTTACGCCATTCACTCGTATCTTACCCAGCTCCCACAGGAGCACACCTCTCAGCCTGCACTCACATGACACTCCACTTAGCTGTCACTCTCACACTGCAGTCTCACCACTCACCCTGCAATCACAGCGATCACACTGTACTTATACCGCTCACCATGCACTCATGCCGTTCACCCTGCACACATGTTGTTTACCCTGCACTCACATGATACTCCACTCACCTGTCACTCTTACTGCTCACCCTGCAGTCTCACCACTTACCTCTGCACTTTCACCCAAACTCAAATGGGCACATCCCTCACCCTGCACTAACATCACCCACCCTGCACTCACATCACCCACCCTGCACTCACATCACTCAGCCTGCACTCACCCTACTTTCACACGGGCACATCACTCATCCTGCACTTACATAGGCACTCTGGTCACTCGCACAGTTCACCCTTCACTCACATGGGCTCACCCTGCACTCTACAGGCTCAACATTTACCCTGCACTCACACTACTCACCCTGCACTCCCTTCTTTCACCCTGCACTCACACAGGCACACTGCTCAGCCTGAATTCACACAGGCACTGAATTCACCCATCACTCACGCAGCTCACTCTTCTTGCACACAGGCACAATAGTCTGCCAGAACTCACAGTGACACACCACTCACCCTGCACCAACTTCTCTCATCATGCGCTCACTATCACAGCTCACCCTTCACTCTTGCCGCTCACCCTGCACTCACACAGGCACACTGGTCCCCCAGTACGCACACAGGCACATAACTCACTCTGCGTTTACACCGCTGACACTACCCACCCTGCACTAATTCCTCTCACTCTGTATGCACTCCTCTCCCCCGGCACTCACACGTGCCCTTCTCCCACCTTGCACTCTTGTAGTTTGCCCGGCACACCTTTCACCCTACACTCTCAAAACACACGCTGCATCAACTCTCACTGTTCACAATCAACCAACATTTATATGAGCTCACCTCTTATACTGCACACAAGCATTGGCAAAGCCCCTTGCTGCATAACATATGTCTAGCAAGCTAGAGTGCATGCACAAGCAGCACATACTCTTTCACAGGCAAGACCTAAAAATGACCCAACTTTCATAAATATACACATTTCTACAAGGCACCTGCAAAATATATGTTCTTTCTGCAAAATTAGGGGCCTCATTTACAAAAGAATGGTGCTGCGCCGCAAGCCATTTTGCGCGCTGAGCTGCATCATGTAAAAGCACAGGGATACGTCGTATTAACAACAATACGATGCATCTGCGTGCTTTCCCCTGCGCTGGCGCACAATTGGCTGCCATGTGCCAGTGCAGACACCCTTGCGTCTTGTTGAAATGGTGCCTGCGTTGTGGGGATGATTTTTTTTGTGCAGGAAGGGACACCTTCCTGCACAAAAACAATAATTGATGGCATTTACGTCTTTCTACGCATGCTGCAGAATGCAACACGCATAGAAAGAGGAAAAACAATGAGAAATAAAAGTATTTCTCTTCGTTGCGCCACTCCTACACCTCCCGGGGAGGTGTAGGATTCTGGCACATTTCCAGCTTTTCAAAACTTTGTAAATCTGGGAATGTGTCAGGTTCCAAGGAAGTTGCGTGGGGAACTCCACAGCAACACCCATGGAATGGCCCTTTCATGCAGAGTAATGTGTGAAAGGGGCCTATATTTACAATGCCATGAAAAGTCACGCAGGGTGACTTTGCGTGGCCTTGTAAATAGGAGCAGGCACACTGCGCCACCAGTGCATCACAAAAAAATTAAGCACTGGTGGCACAATGCCCTGGTAAATGAGGCCATAGATACCTAGTCAGTCCCATCTGTAACTATGTGGCCATGCAAGAGGAGAGAATGATGGTGAAAGGAGGGAGGTGAGGGACTGAGGATCAGTCTGAGGCTGTGGGGATAAGCTGGGAGCAAGGGTTTATTTGGTACAGGAGGAGAAAGTCGGCAAATGCTGCAAAAGGGGGAAGCAGGCACAAGAGGTCAAGGATAAAGCAATACGAGAGAGGCTGTGAGCTGGTGATGGAATAGAGTGGTGACTTAAGTCAGCGGTGCATTGCAGGTGGTGAAGTAGCACTGGCTTCAGAGTTAATTTTTAATCCTTCACCTGAGCCTGCAGAGAGAGCTGGTGTTTTCGCTGTTGCTGAAGCCACGGCATAGATCAGTGTTTGAATCAGATGACCTGCATGATGGCAGTGCTCTGTGGTGGAATGTACCACAGTGGAGAACTGTCTGAGGCTGACCGCACCAGCTTCTTTAGGACACTTGGGCTCTCATTTCAACAATATTTCAGCTGAGTGGCTGGGGCTGTGAAAGCACTTCAAAGCTTCAGCTTTGTATGGGAACACAGGCACCAGCATGGAGGTTTTCTGTTCATCTTCTCAGTTCAGACGCGTTCAGTTACTGTTACTACACAGCGTGACCAAAGGGTTGCAAGTGATGCTATAGCATTAGTCCAATAGCCCCTTGGACCTGTTACTGTGGTGGGCAGTCCATTTTTAGCAAGCTTCAGTATTTTAGAGGAGTTTGAATGTTTGACATTTATCACTTGAATTCTAACATCTGCACATGACATGGAATCTATGCGCATTCACCATTTCACTGCATAGCTTTTGATTCGTTCAAAAAAAATTAGGCCAAAAATCACAAAGTGAAACTTGTTTATAAACTTTTTGCATAGAGTCCCATTGCACTGTGTGACACCTACAGCAATTCCTGGCTTTCCATTCACCACAATGCTTCATTATGGAGCGTGTGTTTTTTTTTTTCTTTTACATTATATGTTTGGTCTGAAAATCCCAAGATGCAAAGTGTTACTGGATGAAAAACCATGTTTGCCAAAGCAGTCCAGCATTTCATAAGATCAATTGGATGCTGTGATATTAATTTTTCTCGACTACTGCATGGAGTTAAGACATGGGTTGCCATGACATAACTCATTATCCAGAAGCAGTGCAGTTGTTTTTTTGTTTTTTTTACCCTCTCAGTTTTATTCAAAATCGTAGTTTCCATTTCGTTCCTCTCATGCATTTATTGCCAATAATCTTACACAGTTTCTACATGCACCCACTGTGCCTTGGACTCTCATTGAAATCTTAGTAAGTGAATGATAGTTACTCCATGGAGCTAGGTAGTGCACCGTTGTAGTGGAATAGACCGTGGTCAAGAGACCTAAACATGAGACAGGCGATCTGAAATGGGGGAGGTGACGATGGGCCTCTAGATGACAAACCCACTTGAAGAGTTCACAGGTAAAAGGATCCTCTAACCACAGTAACTGAAGTGGCAGTACCTTGGGAAATCCTGATGCCTTGGCAACACAGTCAAAGGCCTCTGGACTTTCCCTTGCTCACCTGCATTACTTCAAACCTCCAAATGATTTTAGACCCCCTCCATCCCTCTCCAATTTTCAGTCACAATTCCAACAGTACTGCACAGTTCACTAGAAAACAAATTATGAAAACAACCACCAGTTACTCACCTTTAACCTCCTGATCACACAGGACTTCAATAAAGCTGCAAAAGCTTGTAGACCAGCACCATCACTGGTAGAAATATGTCCTGCTCATATATGCAAGAATATCTTCATGAATAGCTCTGCAACTGATCTAGCCAGAAGTATCAACAACTCCTTGGATTAATGTCGCTTCTCAAAAGAACTCCCTAAAACAAAGAAAGCTTTCAAACAAGTCCTCCTTCTACCTTCCAGACAATAACAAACTGTTTATAGGCAAATAGATTGAAAGCTCAGCGTCAAGACAAATAACTACATTCATTGAAGAACGTAACCTTCTCTTAGATTACCAAAACAGATTCTGGTATGGCTGTGGCACGAAAGCAACATTGACTTCCACACGGGTTGATTTAAACACAGGAATGGATTCAAATAGAGTACCGGCACGCCTATTACTTGACCTCTCCCTTGCCTTTGATTCTGTACATTTCTACAGGGGCTTGGAATTGGACAAATCTTCTTTAAAAATAACTTTGTATCTGTAGTTAGCTAGGCCTCTGCCATTGAGAATGACACTCTGCCCATAATACTCCCTACAAATCAACTTTTCTGCCAGCTCGTCGACAACCGCCTAGTACATTCCTACTGAATGTGGCTCAATATGTTTACATATATGGGAACTGTTCAATATGGCATGCTAACAATAACCATTGTTTTTTTTTTATTTATTGTAGCACAGGTGTGTGGCAGTGCAATCACATGCAGTAATATTACCAACTCATTGACACACAACTGTGGAAGAAGAATGGTATTTGGGGAATTAAACCTATGATTTACCAGCTACCTACCCCAACTTCACGTGTGGTAACACACAAAGCAGTCCTTAATTCATAAAATCATAAAGGCCAGGGCCCAAAGTTTTGCTCAGTATCCTGTGCCTGGCAATTTCAAATGTCAGGACAGCTGAATACCAACACTGCCAAGGCTTGATTCTACTGTGTGCCACTTTCATCTACCACCAGGTACTCCCTGCCCCCTTATCTCACTCTTGCAGGATCTTTTTAATTTTTGCTTTCTCGTTTTGTCATAATCTTTCTCTTTCGCCTTTCCCCCTTTTGTGTTGTTCTCTCTCTTGTTCTGGAGCAAAGTCTGATGAGGAAAATTAGTGCAGGACCCCAAAAATTAGAGCAAGTGGGCTCCACTTGCAACCACAGGCTCAAATTAGGCACTGCCACTAAGCCTAATATTTTGAGACTTGTTCGTAAGGGCAGCTTCACCCATGAATATTTTGCAACATCCAATTGGGTAAACTAAATTGTGCCTTCAGTCGTTTATGGGGCAGGAGCATATTTCTGGACTTTCAATTAAAAATATTTCACAAGTACATTGTCCTGCACAGAAGGAATCAGGGAATTGGCAAAAATGGTGTTGTCTTGAAGTACCTTTGTGAAAACATGTCTTATGTGCTTTGGATTCAACTTTATAGAAGCTGTTTTTAATTGTCAGTGCACTCAATCTGTTTTTCAAAGATCACTGTGAGTAGCCTAGGAACAGTGTCAAATCTACAAAACAATCTTGTTACAATATCAAGTTTGTCCAATATGTTTGAATTGCACAGTTAGTCACTTGTTGTACTCATATTGGCTATGAGAATAGCTCATATTCCACTTCTGGAATTTCTTGTCCTGCCCCATTGCTGGAAGTATTAGCCCCCCCCCACCCCTCCCCCGAAAGTTGGCTCTAGTTGCACCCCTGATGTGGTATGTCCTCCTGGCAGATTTAGGATCCCTAAGGGTGAATCCCAGCCAATTAAGCCCAGTCCACAGTGTTTTAATTCAGTCATGCATGCCTCCCAGCTGCCCTCAACATTTCCGAAATAACAATATCTTCTTGCTTTCTGATATCAAGGTAGTCTTCTCATCGGAATGACAAATGACTGTGCCAGCTATGTGGTGAGCTATTGGGGGTGGACTTTTAGTCATTTTCCCTTTTATGCACGTTATGTCTTTTGGTAACGCCTTTGTTAGCCAGTTCCTCCGTGCTGAAGGACTCAAACATAAATCATTTTTGAAGCGGGACACAACATTCACCAATATGTACCTAATACTATATTACGTTGTCTGTTTAAATGAATTGATCGGATTCCATGTATTCACCTGTAACTGTAGTGACCTCTAGCACAAGGTATTCAGTTGTTACTTAAAAAACGTAAAAAAATGTATTAAAAAAACAATAGATCGTTCTCGTGGGTCTTTCTGGTACTTGAAGCAGAAGGATTTCTTTACCTTACGGAAATAGTGCTTGACGTCAACAGTTCGTTGAAGCATTTAAAACGGTAACTGTAACCGCAACAAGGCCAACCCGCATACGTGGCTGCCCCAAGCCTGAGGAAGTGGGAACTGAAGCCGGAGTCATCTAACCGTGCTGCTTGTAATGCCATGGCCAGAACCCTGCTGAACTGAAACCTGGTTGGGGGGACTCCACTACCATGTGCCAGCAAGAAGACTGCCCGACAATTAAGATGAAAATGCATATGTCCCCCATTTGGAATCATCAGCATATGGCAAATAAGACTGGAAAACCCCCTCAAAGGTCTTCTTTCTCTCAGGTGCTAAACTGGCTGATACATGGTCGGAAGGACTGAGCAGGAAGACTGCGAAATTGTTCTCGAAACGGGGTGGCTTCTTCCACTGCCCCGAGATGAAAACGCCTGAATTCCTTTGACTTTAAACAAGATAAGGCATGGGCAGCGTCATTTAAGACACCAGGCACATGTTTAGCTCAACACAAGATGTTGTTCTGTAAATAAATCAGCACAATCTCTATGTACAGTCTCAACTTATCAAGTCTTATCCTTGGCATAGTGTAGTTTGATGGACTTGACCACTGACATGCTATCGGACTCGTATATAACAGGCTGATTGCAGAAGCAGCCAGCTCCAGACATGGAGGACAACCAGAATGGGGAACAGTTCTAAGTAGGTGACATTCCTGACCAGTAGCATTTAAACCACGGTTGAGGCCACGGTTGTGAATACCATTCCTGCCCTAAAATGGCTCTGAAGCCCACACTGCCTGCCTCATCAGTAAAAGGGCCCAAAATGTTATTTTGTACAATGGGGACAGGCCATACCACTGAACCATTTAATTTTTCCAGGTATGATACCCAGATCCTATGATCTTGCTTTAGCTCCGCTAATGAGAAATATAAAAAATGATTGATGCAATGCTTGCATTAATGATGGATGCAATGCTTGCATTAATCTCAGTTACTGATAATTTCCTGCGGCCACATCCCAGTCCATCGTTTTTATTTTTGCCTCCCATGTCACCCCATATTAGACCCAGCCACATGCACATCAGGCTTGGTGTTGCTTCAGTAGAAACAGTCCATCCCGAACTGCCAAGCCAGGTCCTCTCTGAACCAGAACACAAGTAACCCAAGACTGGTGTCAGCCTAGTTTAGTCTCTTCAGTTGGGTGCTGCTAAGTTCCAGTGGCACAGTGAGCATGGGACCCATGTCTGGACATACCCGTCGCACTAAGGAACCCAAAAAAGTGATGAACGGGATACTTTAATTAATCTCAGTCACTGGTAATTACTCTGGGCTGCATCCTAGTCCATAGTTTTTTTGCCCATCATGCCACCTCAGATTACACCCAGCCATAGCATATCAGCCTTGGTCCTGCTCCAAAAGGAACAGCCCAGCTCAAACTGCCAGGCCAAGTCCTCTCTGAACTGGAACTCAAGCAACTCAAGACCATTTTCAGCCTGTTCTCTGTGACCAAGCTCAGCCGATAGGCAGGTCCTAGGGTGCTTCCCCCCTTAGCCTTACAGCCTGGGAGATGCCCCTCGAGGAGGGGCGCCCCACTGGAATGATATGCATGGCTACTTTGAACTGTCACACCAAAACCTGGAGTTGATGAAGAGTGACTTTGTGTGACCCCAGAAAGGATCTTACAGAGTCCTTAAACACTTGAACCATCTTTTGTGACAAAATGCACTCTTTCTTCAGTGAATCTGTCTCTATCCCCACAAAGACCACAGACATAGAAGGACCTGAAGTATTTTCCCCCCACAAGAGACACTCCAAACCTTCCATAAGCTTGGAACAATAGGCCATAGAATCTGCACAACTGTTGACGCCCCCACATCCCCAAGAATAGCAAGTCAATCAGTAGTGAATGACCATGTCCATTCCTACCGTCTCCCTGAATGCCCACTCGTGGTAAGAGCTGAACTGTTCAAAACAAAATGAGAACACACTTGCAAAAAAAAAAAAAAAAGCTACCCTCGAATTGGAAACCCAGAAGATGAAATCTTCCAGGTGGACAAGGAACAAGTGTAAAATAAACTCAATGTCAGCCTTTAGTATGAGGGCCCTCCACCCCAAGGTCCTCCGCTTGGTCTAATGAAGCATTCCTCACTGAGCACAGAGCATAACTAATGGCATCATTCATGGATCTTCTCCCCCACCCCTCCCCTTCTTTGGAGCAAAGAGAATTTTTATAAGCCCGAACTCACCAGGTTCCTTTTTGAGGGCCACCCCCTGGGTGAGCAAATAAAATTATCAAAAGGAGGCTCTCTTAATCAGCCTTCCACCTTCCTGAACTGTTTCTCTTTCTCAATATTCTTCCTAGCCACTTAGCTGTTAAGCAATAAGGATTGTTAATCCTTGAAAAACCTGGGAGCCAGTAGTCCTAAAGCCGTGGCAGAAGCAGGAGTAGAGTTGCTGTGCCACATCAGAATTTGGGTAACAGTTCAGTCAAGGGATCAATGCCTGTGTGCCTCTAAGGGTGGAGAGGAGAGCTTTGCAGGTCAGATCCCCTTCCAATTCATTGCTGATCCCCTTTGGCTTTGGTCCTATTGAAGCACTTAAACTCAGAGTACCCCACAGTCCCACAGAAGGAGCCATTGCACTTATATTTACAGATGCCAGCTAGTCATGTGAAGGCTTTTGTTTTTCAATAAAGGCCCAACATGCCCCCTTCTGGTTTCCCCCAAAAAGTGAGGCCCCCTTTCTTCAATACCATGCACTACAACAATGAGTTAGAGTTCTCTTGGTCCCAAGACGTGTTTGGTTAGACACCTTTTTTTAACCTGAAGGCGATGTCATGATCCTTCCAGCAAGATCTCCCAAATTCATTGTATGCGCAGAGTGACATTTGGGGGCCCCAGTATGATAGACTGATAAGCAGTGAAGCCCCTAATCCAATTATTCAACATCTCCTCCACCTTCTTTTGCCAATTTGAGAAGTGTTTAGAAACTTTTGATTCATCTACAAATGTTTTTTTCAAATATAATTTCAAAATGATCAACATATGTTCCCCTCTTTATCTTATCCTTCACTTCCTCTGTCAAGTGCAAGCCCAGCAGAACCCTCATGGATATAATCTGAATATGCAGCAGGTAATTAACCAGCCATTCCTCACCAAGTTTATCACTGCCTCCTGCAGTGGGCGATACAGCTGTGGTAGCAAGGGATACTGGGCTATGTGCCCGAGTAGTTGCAATAGCTTGAGACAAGTCCGGGCTTTGTACTTGAGTAGTCGTAATAGTCTGACGATGAGAGGGTCCCTGGTCAGTACTAGCCACAGAGCTGCTGCTGGTCTGGTTCTGCCATCACCCTTTTCATCATAGCCAGTGCATCCCCCTTGCCGGTATAGAAGCCACCCTTACTAGTCCCTACCTTAGATAACCATGGTAAAACTCAGGCAAGACTTGCTACAAGGTCCCCATTGCCAGACCCATTCTCACCCACATCACACCAGCCTATGTTCCTTCTCCTGCTCGCTGACTGTAACTAATTGGTCATGGTCACCTTGTACACCCCAATGCCTAAAGGCAGAGTAGTGGTTGAGTTCCTTCCCAAAAGCTGCACCCTGTCTGAGGCATGTCCCAGGGGAAAAGCTGCTTCAGGTAGTACTCCAGTCCGAGATGCACGCTCTTCACAATACGTAGGAGTCAATGTGGGTTTTGAATCTGGCCTTACATGCCACTGGACCCTGGGGCCGGCATGTACTGTGTCAACACGCAGAGGAGGCATTAATAAGGCAAGCTGCACCTCCATCGAATCGAGGCGCCCCATAACTAAGGCCATATCTACGTATCTTACAGTTGGGGCCCAGAGCGTACAATTCGGCAAAACTGCCCATTGGGAGAGAGGGTGCAGCCATGACACGGACCACTTAATATGTGTGGAAAAGGCCGCTGTATTGAAACAGATGCGCATTACAATCCAAAATAACCTGGCAACTGCCTTACAAAACTAAAACCTCACTATATATCCGTTAGACTTCTACCTGACCCCAACCCCACCCCTACGATCCCCCCCAGCCTGCCCCACCCTGCAATTAACACATTACAAACATTACAATGTATTGCATTTAAAATTACCAAATTCTATTAACCCTACATCCTATGCCTGCAAGTATTGAAACTGTAAATAACCAAACGTCCTAAACTAAACCTTGAACTACCTGCCTATCCTTTCCCTGCACATGGTTCACTAACTGTTAACGCCAACCAAACTTCTACCAACCCCAGGCAAGCACCTGTTCCAAGCGACAACTTAAAACGTACCCCTGCGCACCTGTCCCAACCAAAACGGCCCCAATACACCCCCCCCCCCTTTAACCAAAATGTTCTAGGGAAGGGAGGGAGGGAAAATATTTTGCACTATTACTCCCTGCCACCAGGTCACCAGAACCTAAAATGGTGGCAGGGAGCCCAAAACTCATTCCCTATATAGCCTTTGGGCTACCTTATGTAGCTCAACAAAAACTCAAAATGGCAGTCCCCTGGACTGCACCACACTCCCAATCTGCCCGGGGGGCAGACCTCCCTCCTGTCTCCTGCCCCCCAACCCCCTATTGCCAGCCACCTCTGCCAAATAGGAGTAATGTGGAGCAGTTAAATTGACTAAATCACAACATTAAGTAGCCCCCTATACTGTCTCGACCTCCTCATCTTGAATTAGCAAAGGTGGCTCAGATAACCCGTTCTCCTAGGGTCAGCGGAGCCCGGCTCTGCGTGGAGTAAAAAGCTCACTGGAAGGACCGCGGCTCCTGCTGCCACCGGGAGGACAGCAGGCTGCCAAGGGTCAAAGAGGCGCCGCCGGCAAGGGCAAGAGACCTCTGGGGAGGCAAGAACTGCAGCTGCACCACAGTGCTGCAGTCACCATGCAAAAAAAAGTGGCAGAGGCAGGCAACAAAGAAGGACCCCTCCAAGGAAAATGTTGATGAAGAAAACCGTTAACTGCAGTCAGATGCAGGGAGTCAGACAGACAAAGAGAGGCCTACGCATAGAAGATCATATGATAGAAGAAATCCAACAGCATTGCCATTGGAAGTGTCTCCCACACCCTTGTTTGGCCACCTCTATACATCGCATATTTCAGAGCCCCCTTCGTTTCAGAGGCAACTGTGACCAAGGAAAGAAAAACAACACTAATAGCATTTGTGAAAAGCAAAAAAATAAGAGCTTAGATCAGATAAGCCAGTGGTAGCTGTGAAAGTTTAATTGAAATGGCAGGCAGCATGGACACACTCTTTACTGAACAGCAGTAGTGAAAAGTCTACCACGGGATCAAACGTACATCGAGCAATGTCTGATTTACGCTAGAGCAATATAATTATCTCCACTTGACCTACCTGACACGCTTAAACTACAAAATTTACCCAGGATGAGCATCCATTCAACTGTCCACGATGTTGGGAAAAGAAGGCCGGTATTCTGCATATTACTCGGTGGTGACAGAGTGAAGAAGTTTTAAAGCAATGTCTAATGCCAATGATTCCTAAAAAGAAAAGGGAAATGCCAGGAGGTTTGTGGCACTGAGAACTGCATTGGCTAAGGGAAGAAAAGCCACACAATGGCTGACCTGAAAACAACCAAAAGTTAGTAGCTGGGTCAGAGACATGGTAGAAAGGTCAACAGCGGACGACATAGAAATGAAAAGAGAATCAAAAGACAATAGACTTCATGAAGTCTTGGCAGAGTGGGCACCAATATTCCAATTACTCAGTGACCCACGAGACATTAGGCTGCTGTTGCATTGCTCCTGCAGTCAGGTATGATGTTGTGTTCAGGGCCGGACTGGCCGTTGCAGGTACCTGTTGTTTTCCCGGTGGGCCAGAAGGGTGTGGGCCTATTTATGACCGGTGGGGGCCGTTTTTGTGACCGGGGGCCGGCTTTGCAGCAGTGCTGCAATATCAGCCCCCTGTAACAAAAACGCAGGAGTGTTTCCCACCAGCAGCCCCCTGCCCCTCCCACCCCCCAGCCGGTCCGATGTAATTGCCAGGGCTGGTTTGCGTTCCCAGTACATCCCTGGTTGGATTGATGGCTGTATGGTTGTAATTGTTATATGATATTAGGTGGATGCAGATATGAAGGATGATGGGTTAATTGTGGGAAGAAATATATGGTGGTGGAGTGTTGGCATATGATGTACTTAACGTTTTATATTATGATGTTGGCTGTGTGTATCATTTGGGTGTGTTGGTTTATGATGCCCCTTCCAGCTCTTGTGTATATTGTGTATATTCCACAGCGATTACTACTCCTATCTGGGACACTGAAGTGATGGCCTACATGAATAGCACCCTACACCATGTAGGGTGTGTGGCTGGAAGGATGGTGGCTTTGTTTTGATCCTATGTGGGAAGTGTTTCCATGTCGTGAGTGATGACCACCAAGGTGCAGTTATTGTGTTATGAGACTCAGTGTGTAGCAGTGTGGTGCATGATGAAGTGTGAAAGACGCACAATTTTATGGGTTTCAGTATGCTGGTAGTTTTGAACACCTCTGCACGTCCCTTTATGATATTTCTTATGATATACTCTGCTTAGCTGGTTACTGCACTGGGTTGTCCAATGTGAGGTTGTGTATATAGTTGTCAACATGAGCTGGCATGGTTACAGGAAGAGAAAAGTGGTGGGATATGTTGAGATGGGCATTTTATCATCATCCCATATCAAAGTGTCTTTGTGAGATGTAAAGAAGCAGTCGGATTGTATACATATTTGGAACCTGCAGAGGTGAACTGTATTAAAGTCATCTGAAATGCCCAGTAATGTGTGACAGATCTCTTCAGTATTCCATGCCTGTTCATTTGGAGATTATTGTTTTTTTGGCTGTACAGTGCTGGTGATGGACAACTCTCATAGCAAATATGTATTATGTGAACTTAAGAGGTATAATTTACAATTTGCTGCTGACCGCTGAGCATTATGGTCTTTGTATTATTGTGGGCCAGAACTGTTATATATGCAAATACATAAACTATGCAGGCCACAGCGAACAATAGATCAGCCCTTCTTAGCTTACTTGCATATCGAAGGCAGTTTGCTGGTTAAGTTGTTTCCAATTTGTGGGTTGTGGGCTGAGGAACACGCTTGAGGATGCAACTGTTTTCTGGGTTCTGTTGCCAGAGTATGGGCGGTGCAGTTATCTAGGAAACATACACTTTAAAAGACAGTTGAAAACATGGCTATGTTCCTGGGTGCTTCTAATGGTGGCTGGTACTGGATCCCAGAACTTGGCGGTTTGCACTGAGAAAGCAGTGCCTCCTATGGATTTCTTATGGTAAGGATGGCATGATGATAAGTGGAACAAGCCTAGCACGCAGTGTTCTGATTGGTTTATATTGCTTGAATTAAAATTGTAGGTATAGCGGTCCTTTTCTTTGACAGGCTCTGTGGACAATGCAGGGTGTCTTGAACATTGCCTTCTAGCTATAGGTAGCCAGTGGAGCAATTGCAAGTTTGGAGTCATGCATTCTCCTGGGTAAAGGCGGAGAAGAAGCCTGGTGGCAGCATGCTGGATGAGGTGTACTTTCAGTATGATGAATGCAGGTGCACCAAGATATAGGCTGTTGACATAGTCAAGCTTGGAAATAATGAGTGTGAGGATGGCTTGCAGTTTATGTTAGTATGCAAGGTGTGGGAAGATACAATACAATATTTTCATTGTGTAGAAGGCACTCTTTATGATGATGTTAACATGCAGTATGAAGGATAGGTCTGAATCCATGTTTACTCCTAGGTTTCTAACTTCTCTTGCTGTTGCTGGCTGGGCGTCACATTCCTTTGGCCAAAAGGCAGTAGGCTGATACTTTTGCCATTATCCGCAAGTCACATAGGCTCTCTTTGCAGTATTGAGCTTTAGATGGTTATTCATCATCCACATATTTATGGCATGGAGGCAGTAATAAAGTTTTAAATTGTAGAGGTCTTCGGGGATTTCCATTTTTGAAATGATATGGGTGTCATCTGCATAGTTGTAACAGGTGAGGTTGTATGATTTATTCAGATTTGATAAGAAGTTTAGGTAGATGTTGAAAAATAGAGGGAATACGATTGACACTTGAGGGATTCCACAGTGTTGTGTGTGAGGAGGTGAAGTGAAAGGTGGTAGGTAGACTACACCTTGTCTATGAAAGAAGACGCAATCCATTTTAGAGCATTTTCATGGATTCAGAGATCGTGGAGTCTTTGTAGTAGCATGCTGTAGTGGACAGTGTCAAATGCAGCTGATATATCCAAGAGCAACAGGGTGTCCTTGTCCACTGTTTTAGATCATGCCAGCTGGATATGATAGCTTACTATGTGCCTTTACCTGGTCTGAAGCCAGAATGGTGGTCTGCCATTAAGCCATAAAGTTCTGTTAAAGTTGAGTAAACACTGCTCTTTCAAAATCTTTGCCTAATAATGATCCATTTGATATGGGCCTGTAGTTTTCTGGGTCAGATGGTTTGAGGTTTTTCTTTCTGAGGAGAGATCTAATGTAGGAGGTTTTCAGCTCAGGTGGGAATGAACCTAGTTCCAGGGATTTGTTGAGCAGGTATCAGGTTACCTCCCCTGAACAGGTTGAGCGAAGGATATCTTTTTAAAAAATTGGTGCTGCTGGGTATGAAATTGATCCTGATGGTTTGACTGCAACGATAATATCAAGTACAACGTTTTGTGACAGGGATTGAAAGTATGCATTGATGGATGATTATTTGTCCTTCAGCCCATGTGCTGGCCTTTTCCAGCTAGCCCTGTTTGTGCCTCGCAGACCTTTTGTGTGTCCCCTGTATGTCTTTCAGCCAATCAAGTGTGCTCCTTGTCCCACATGCGGACTCTGTGTTCCCCTGCCTTGTCCCCATGTGTCCTTGTCTCATTCTGCTGCCCATCTGTGTGTGCTCTGTATATCCTCTATGTACTGATGGCCCTGTATCTCCGCTGTATGTCTTTCACCTGCTCTGCATCCCCTCTTTTTGTCCCTACTTTCCTGCAGCCCCTATTTGTGCTCTCATCTCCATTGCAGCTTCTTTTTGCTGCCTAAATGCATCCTTGCTGACGCTTTGTTTGCCTCTCTATCCCACTGCAGGCTGTGTGCTGCACTTCCTTGCATCTGCAGCCCTTGTATATAACTCGTCTGGTTAACCTCTTCATCAGCCAAGGCTCCCTTCCTGTTGACCTTAAAACAGGTCAGGTTACCCCACTTCTTAAAAAACCCTCCGCTGATGCGAATGACCTAAACAACTTCCGCCCCATCACCAACCTCCCTTTTCTTGCAAAAATCACAGAAAGATGTGTAGCGAAACAACTTTCCCTACATATCAAGGATAACAATCTTCTCGACGAATTCCAATCTGGCTTCATGCAAGACTGCAGCACTGAAACAGCCCTGCTGCAAGTGATCGACGCCCTGCGTGTTCTTGACTCGGGGGAGTCTTGTCTTCTGATTCTTCTAGACCTTTCTGCAGCTTTTCACACTGTTAATCACAACACTCTTCTGAACACTTTAATACAGAGAATGGGCTTGGAAGGCACAGTGCTTAAATGGTTTGCTTCATTCCTCTCGGATAGATCTCAAGTGATTAAAATATCTAACAGCCTTTCGTCTTCAATGGCGGTAGCTCAAGGCGTCCCTCAAGGATCTATCCTCGCACCCTCTTTGTTCAATCTTTATTTGGAACCTTTGGGAAATCCCCTAAGTAAATCTGGGATCCTTTACCACCTCTATGCTGATGACACCCAGATCTACCTTAAGGTGTCTTCCGCACACAACATCTCTATCCTCAACACCACTCTCAACTCCATACAAAATTGGATGTCAGCTCATCAACTCATTCTGAATCCTTCCAAAACTGAATTCCTCCTTCTCTCTACCTCACTTTCTCCTCCTCCTGTTCAATCTTGGATGGATAAGCTGAATTTACTTAACAACAAACCTATCGTTGTCGACAGCGCTAAATCCCTTGGTGTCATACTTGACAAAAGGCTCAATCTACACTCCCACATCAATTCCATTGCAAAGAATGCACATTACAAACTGCGCCTTCTCTGAGGGATTCGACTTTTCTTTCCGGAGCAAGACCTAAAAACCTTGGTCCAATCTCTGGTTCTCTCTAGATTGGACTATTGTAATTCTCTCCTTGTTGGCCTCCCCAAATCCCACCTTTTCCCTCTTAAATCCGTACTCCATTCAGTGGCTCATTTTGTTTATGGGACCAAAAGAAATGATCACATCACACCCATACTGTTTTCTCTTCGATGGCTTCCCATCGAAGCAAGGTCAATCGACAAGACTGCCTGTATCACCCACAAAGCCTTGCACACTTCCTCCCCTCTATACCTGGTGAATAAACTTAAAATCTCTGAAGGCTCTATACCTTCACGTAATGCTGAAAACTTACTGCTTGAGCCCCCTACCTTCTAAAGAGAAAGATCGATGGCTCAATCCTTCTCAGGCAATGCAGTTAGAATCTGGAACTCGCTTCCTTCATTTCTCCGTACCACCACCTCTACCCGGACTTTCAAAGCAGACCTTAAATCTCTTCTCTTCCAAAGACACTTCCAGAATTAATACATCCCTTTTCATGTCCTTCAAGGCCGCTTGGCATTCTACTGATGTTGTAAGTTCTTACAATGCTGTAAATATGTATTCTATGCCTGTACTAACCTAATCCTAATGTTGTTTTTTTTGTTGTTGATGTTGTTAGTGCCACCTCTTATTTTATTTTACTTCTTCAACTATCCTGTTTGTATCTGTAACGTGTAAGTTTGTAAATCTCCTCATGTAGCATACTTGGTTCTATTGTAAAGCGCTCTGACACCTTTGGGGTAAAGTCAGCGCTATATAAAATTGCATAAATAAATAAATAACTACACAGTCCCTCTGTGTCCTCCACTTTCCTTTCATGTGCCCTGCCCTACCTGCACCCACTCTGTCTGCCCCCACCCCTGCTTGTGTGCCAACTTGCATTGCAGTCCCTCACTGTACCCCTTTGCCTCTCATGGCCTATATGTGCCAGCCTCCATTGACCCTGCAGACAATGTATGGCTCTCACGTCCGATATGTGTGTCCTCTGCTTTTCTTCTATGGCCCCACAGGCCCCTTCAGCTTCTCTGTGTGGCCCTCCCCCGCAGCCCCTTTGTGTGATTCTCCGCTGCTCCTTTATTTGCCTTCTTTCCATGACCATGAGGTTCCTGTGTTCCCCCTAGCCTGCAACATTGGCAAAGCCAATAGGTCTGGCTCGTATTTTTATTTTTATTTTAGAAGAGATTTATAAAAAATCAAATAAGTCTACAGATTGGTGAGGTGTTTGTTTTGCACCCCAATCCCTGGGCTTATTTGAAAACCAAAATATCTTCTTAAATACCACACTTTGGGAGGGTTTTTTTCTTTAAAAATTGGCACACGGTCTTACTGTGGCAGGGGCTTACTATGAAACCCTCTGTGACGGGGCATTAGAGAGCTATACAATTCGCCTTCCCCAAGGCTGGGGGTTTCTCAAACAAATCCTACCCTTGCCCAAGAGTGGGGGTAGTGAACCTTGCCTGAGGAAGTGGGAGAGTTACTAATACCCCTCGCCTTGCTCAAGGATGAGTGGTACATTTCCCCCTCTTCCCCCATCGCTGCATAAGGGCTGAGGGGGCATATTAAAAAGAAAGGAATAGGTGAGCTGCAGCCCGCTCCTGAATACTGTTCTCCAATTGAGAACAAGCATTTACAATGCAATAGGTCTCGCAATTGCGAGATTTTGAGCTACTGGCATTGTAAATGGCAATGCCTTTTATAATATTAAAAGGCATTTTCATTTACAATACCAATAGGTCAAACTTCGCCAAAAGCGAGACCTATTGTATTGCAGAGCACGTTGTCCCTGAAGCGGGCGCCGCGCTCACCAGTAAAGTTTAAAAAAAAAAGAGAAAAAGCGCGGTGTCCCTGAAGCGGGCGCCGCACACACTAGTAAAGTTTTATAAATGAAACTGTGCGCGGTGTCCCTAAAGCGGGCGCCACGCTCAGCATGCAAGTTTATTAAAAATAAATAAATACATAAAGGTAAAAGAGAGTGCGGTGTCCCTGAAGAGGACGCCGCGCTGTTCTTAAAAGTTTTTTTTTTTTTAAGTGTCGCCATTGTACTGTTGAGGTAGGGGGCAGGCACTTTTAAAGTTAGAGCGGCATGGCGCTCAATACGAAAGCGGCCGCCATTGTCCTGTGTGGGCGCGCTGCAAATATAACAAAAAGCAGCTGCTATTGTCCCCGTTAGTCAGCAATAAACTAAATAGTGCTCTCCTACTTATAACGTACACCGTGTAGCAAGCCAAGTAAAAGAGCCAGTCTCCATGGCAGGTTACAAATGAAGACAAGGCGGTACTAAGGAGGGACTAACAAGCCTATTTACGAATCAGAAGCCAGCATTTACGAAGGGCAATGACACAAGCCAATGGAAAATATGAGCGGAGTAGGCAGGGCTTCAAATGCATACTCCAATACAAAATGCCTCGCAGAGCAGCACATGCGCGCTGACTCTAGGCTCTCCCTAAAAAAGGTGCCACCTAGGGCCTGGTGTTTGCTAAGGAGACCTACTTCAAGTTGTACACACCCTTCTAGTGGAGTGCTCAGCTCACCACCTCATCCTTTTCCAAATCTGTACCCCAACATGCTAAACAAGAAACTAGAGTAGTAAACTCTACAGTCCTCAAAAACATAGAAACAAATAGCCCTACACTCTCTGACCCACCTGTTCAAACTACCAGCAGAGCTCAAGACAAACTAATAGAGCGAGTTCACAAGGGGGTTTTGGTTATCATGCACAACTTAGACCCTGCTAAGAGGACACGAAAGGAATGAACACATTTCTACATCCTCAAAACCAAGTTGGACAGATTTTTTTAAAAAGATCCTATACCGTGCAAACTCCTCCTTCCGAAGAGCAAAACTAACACATGTTTCGAAAAGCCCTCAATAACTTTTCAAGATTATTCAGCAACAAACTACAGAAGACGAACCACTCCCATTGCAGAATCCAAACAAATGACCTACCCTCATACTTCTCAAACAAAGTCATGAAGACTAGAGATGATATAGCTAAACAATCTTCACCTGACACAGAAAACCCAAGTCCCAGCAAGAAAAACCTTGTAACCACCTGGAATGCTTTCAGTCGTGTTATTCTGGATATGCTAAATTCAACCTTCACAAACACAAAGCCGCTGAACTTTGTTTCAGATCTCACACAATCTCCTCTAGCCAAACCTCACTCTGATACCTTCTTCACTCCTTAGGTTCAAATTATAAAGTCCTCCCTAAAACGGGGCTCTCTGATGGATTCTCTGAAAATAAGGGATATTTATCCCCTGCTGAAAGATTTCAACACAGATTCAGGTGTGCTTGCAAACTACAGACTGATCCCAGGCCTCCCTTTCCTCTCAAAGATCACTGAAAGATGTTTGTCCAGCAGCTAAAAAAAACACCTTTAGCAATCATGTCCTAGGTGATCTCCAACTTGGGCACAGAACTGAAACCTCCTACTTATAAAATGTGAATATCGCTCTAAGTCTCTCTCTTATGAGGAAAATTGGTGCCTTCTAGTTCTCCTTGATCTGCCACCAGCCTTTGATACTAAATAATAAAAACACTACTTGGAAATAAAAACATATAAACTCTTTTCTGCAGCATACTCCTCTTTACTGTCTAACTGAAAGCACCAACAGCCACAAGACTCATCTCTTCCCTACAGAACTGGGCGTGGAACATGAAACTAAATTTAAACTCTCAAAAGACTTAATTTCTCCTTCTCCCCCCAAACAAAGAATGGGAACTTCTATCCAAAAGGTCAAAGCAATTCTAGGACAGGGGCCTCAAACAAAAGACGATCACTGAGTTAAGTCACGTAGAGTGAAACTCAACAGACTACTCATCTTGATCTACACATCAAAGAGTCGGTCATGAATACCAGAATCCAACCAAAGTCTCTTTTTCAGACTCAAGCGTTTCCTCCACAACAAGGCTGGCGGTCCAAGTCCATGGTATCGGACACTTATACTATGGGCATGTGCTTCTGACCGGGCTGCCTAAACGTCGCCTTGCTCCCCTCAAAGCAGTCCTCCATTCAGCACCCTAAACGGTCTCAAATATAAAAAGATCTCGGCCCATCACACGGATTCTTTCTTCCCGAGGTTGGCTACCCATAGACAGTCATTCCATGTATAAGAGGGAAATTCATTTACAACAAAACTGAATGCTTAGTTAAAAAATTAGAACCAGAACTTTAAGAAGTCAGTCTTTGCTCAAACTAGACACCCCCAAAGTCAAAGTGTCTTCCACCCTGAAAGAATAATACTGTGGAAATGGTCCAAGGATCTGAAATGTCATATCCAGCCAGACACATCAGTCTCTGCGTTTGAAAGGGATCTCTAAGAGCTAAAAGGCCTTTCATTATCTGTTCAGTGCATTTGGCCTTCAGGAATCCTGCACTACAAACATAACACTGTCTTTTGGGACCTACATTTGCTATTTTTAGTAAATATTCTGTGCTTGTCTCCCTATTATTCCAGACCTTTTCTCTGTAAAGCGCTCTGCCACCCTGCGTCTTGGGTCCTGGCGCCGTATATCAAGAACCACATTTTAAAAAGTACCCCAAGATTGAGTGAGTATTCTGTGCTATATGAAGGACTGTAATTAGAGCACGTTCACGGAGAGGCATACTCAGCAATCATACATTTCATATACAGAACAAGACTCAGAGTTTGAGAAAGTCAAAAACACTTTATAATCTTCATTTACCACTCAACAATTGTGGATGACACTAAGGATTGTACTGTATCCTTGGCCGACTGGTGCATGTAGCTGCCAGTTTTGAGGTTCCAACTGTGGTGTGCCAGATCTGAAACTGATCCCAGCCAGGGCACCGCGTGAACTGAAGAGGGCTTCTATCGTCAGCGAAGGGAGACATTTTGTAGCGCTCACTGGAGTTTCCCAGGTGTGCAGGTGCTGCCCCCTGTGGTGGCACACTGGGACACAGGTGGGGTCATTGGATTGAGGTGGACCTAGAACTCGGGTCAGCTCCAGAGTCGCTGCCAGAAGTGAAACCTGGTGCTGCCCCCCTCTATTCCAGGGATGTGGTGACACTGCGCGTGCACAATGCACAGTCTGCCATTCCTAGGACCTTGTAGGGCTCTAGGTCACGCGCGCCGCCATCCACCCGATTCCCAGATGTCCACACTGGCCAGAGTCGGAGTAACCCGCGATGATATGTTTGGGTGCTGCCTTCTCCCCCGTCAAATGCAATGAACCAAAGGAGTCTGTCTTTGGGGGTCAGAGAAACGTGGATCGGGGCTTAACTCACACCCATCTCAAGGTGCTACGCTAACCGCTGTTGGGAAACAGGAAACGGAAGTACCCTGCCCTCTGAAGACAACGCATTACCTAAGGGGCACCAGTATTACCTCCAACTCAGCCTTTCAACCTCTGGGTGTTGATAAAATGAGTACTACGGCAATGCTATTTGAGCGTCCTGTCTGAGAGCGCTGTAGTTACAAGCACACTTGTTTCTGGGAGCTATTTGTAATGTTCTTGTCTGAGCTCCACCGGAGCACCTTGTTCGACTAGAGGGACTGTTCTGGGGGTACATCTGCTCCAGCAGTCCAGGCACCTCATTACTCACTGCACCGCTCTACTTCACCCCCGCCCGGAACAGGCCATTTCCACTAAATGTCGTCGGTTAAACGATTTACTCTTTAACAAAGATAAATAATAGCGCGCTCGGCTCCGGACTGAACATCTAGCCGCTGCCAGCTCTACAATGCGGCCGGGGCTGGAGCCGCTGCGTCACCTGGAGAAGCTCATTCAGAGGGAACAAGAGACAGTTTTGTGCAAGTATTTACCCGCTGACAGCAAGTCAAGTACTGGTGCCCGCGAGAGTAAACAGTAACACAAACCCCAGCAGTGCCTACGCTGCACAACCGAGGTCTATTCTTGAAACTTTTGATGCAGTGATTCTCGAGGCCGGCGCTCTCCACCATGGTGCTGCCTGCAGCTGAGGTTCGGGACTCCGAGGAGCTGCTACTGTGCCCGCTGCCTGCCAGGAGGTGGCCGAGCCCTACCCTGCCCCCACCCTTAGCTTCCACAGTAGGAACGGGTTGGACGTGGGCGCCTGCTAATATATTAAGGGCGGCGCTCATGTTAAAGTTAAAGTGCGGTGTCCGGGTGCGGGATGGGGGTTGACATATACTACGGCCCCTCGCATCGCATGCCGCCTCTTCAGAGTAGTGAAACATCAGGCGTGCGGGGCTGGTTTAAAAAAAAGCGCTTTGCCGAAGAGCGTGTCAGGCAGGACAAAAGCAATTAAAGAAAACAGTGCTCCTAGGCTGTTATGGAAATGTACCAAAAAGTTAAAGTGCGGGCGGGATGGGTATGAGGGTCTTTAAGCTGCGGGCGCCATTGTTGAATGTGTGGGCCCGTGTACGATAACAGAAAGGCGCGAGTTAAAGATAAAGTGCGGTGTAGCGCCTTATGAAAAACAAACGGCTCAATAAAGAAAAAGCACACATACCGTGTAACAACGAAGTAAAGGGGCCAGTAGCCATGGGAGGTTACAAGTGACATCAGGGCCGTAGTAAGGAGGGACTAACAAGCCCATTAAGGTATCAAATGCCAGCAGTTAGGAAGGACAAAGCCACAAGCCAATGAAAAATATGGGCGGGGCTTCACCTCCGTATAGTACCTACCCCAGATCGCCAGAGCAGCGCTTGCGCGCTAGCTCACGCTCGACCTTAAAAATGCAAGAGTGAGGGTTAGTTTATCCGCTCCTCTGTGGCCCGCAGCATTACTCGTGCCAGGGAGAAGTGGGTCAAATGTCACCCACTCCTGCGCCCTCTTCACTATTACCAACAGGCCCAGGAGTTAGTGACAACTGGCCCACTTCTCTGTGACCTGTATCATTGAGCACATCATGGAGGGGAAGTGTTTGCCATCTTACTTGCTCCTCTGGGACCCGAAATGGGGGCCACCGAGCAGTTGGCTCAGATGCTACCTGTTCCTGTGCCCTGGTCTGCTTACATTGTGCCGAATTTGGTGCGGATCGGCCAAACAGTTCAAAAGTTAGAAGAGGAGGACAGTGGGCACACAATAGTTTTCCAATCACCTATAAAATGGGATTTCCTAAAGGACATTTTTGTGCTTTGGTAATGTCACAATTGCTGAACGGATGGTTACCAAATGTTTTTGGCACTGCAGTCTTTTGATGCCTCTTCTTGGCTAAACCGTTTTGGAGATCTATGGCAAAATGTCAGTGTCCAGTGAGCATTTGAGAGTATGTCTATATTTCAAAAAGTATTTGAACCTAGAGTATGCCTGTGCAGTGCAAACCTACTGGACCACTGTGCGCATGCAAAACACTTGTGTATATTTACTAAACACTCACAAGTGTTTTCTTCCTGATGTTCATAAACATTGAGAGGAAGGGGGCGTGGTGAACCGCCAAGCATGGCGGACGTAGCTTGAAGACGCTCCGGAGCCCGGCCAAAATAATCCTGCGCCATCGCTGCTGAATACGTCCTGAAGAGCCTGGCGGAGCAGATCTGAGTGGCGGAATATCTATAGCTGCCCCATGATCAATTTGGGGAGCTCACCGGCGTTGTGGTGGACAATAATCGGCGTCCTGCGACTGTGAGCCGGACGCTGGTGCCCGACGAGACGGAGACAGCGCCGACGCAGTACGGAAGGCGGATTACGGCGAGACCGATGTTGACCCGCGGTGTGCAGCACCTTGTGTGGATACTCTCCGGCTGTCCTCCTTGCTTAATAACGGAGGAGGAGGGCACCGGACACTGGCGACAACGAATGCGGACCGCCCCAGTGTTGTAAATTATGACTGACGCGCACCCGAGGTGCATCGGAGGGAGGCCCACGTTGATACACGCCCAGACGGAGGTGCGGTACTCTACCCTCTTCGCCTCCCCTCTCTCTCTTCCCCCCCCGATGCATGGGATATACATCTGTACATGCCCCGATGCCATAGACTGCAACATGAATTCTGGTGTGTCTGCTGTGTGAAAACAGTCCGCCCAGCTGGGCCTGCGGCTACGCCATCCGCTGCGCTGGTGGGCGCCATCTTCCCTCACACGGAGTACACCACGGCGGCGCCACTGAATTGCGAGGCTGCCGCCTGTCTCCTCGCTGTGCCTGCAGCTATCGGGCACTCTCTTCTCCCCTCTGCGTGCTCCGCGGTGACCGTGTGGGGTTCGAGCGGGACAGGCGAGGCTCTGTCCCAAGGCCCTGACATGTGCAGCAGGAACATTTACGAAGCCACCGCACTGTGTAGATGTGTAACAGGACACCAGGTGTGACGGGTTGTGAACTGTTGTGGAAGCTGTCCTACTGTTATAGCCGTCCAGGCACTCTTCAATGCATGGTGCCTAATATACTATGTGCAAGGCCAATGGAGGGATAAGATACAATGCGCATTTGTCTCCTAGAGCCTGGAATGGGTGATGGATTCCGACTGCCTCTAATGATAGACCTCTGTGCGGAACTGTAACCTGGGATGTGAATTGCATGCCTTTAACCCAAACTCAAGACAATCCGGGTACCAGCACGGTGCGTGACGAACCGGACACGCCTGGCAGAGTTCAGGCCTGACGTCAAAGCAGCAGTATCACTTCTTTGGTGTTGGTGGATCAGGCAAGATCGACATAGAGAAATGGGGCGTCCAAAAGGGAAATTACAGGAGGCTCCTGCCCCTAGCTCACAGTCCGTTGAAGAACAAAAACAATCTACCTGTCCCCCCTCACTATCCTGTATACCGCCTACTGTAGAAACGTCGGCAACGGACAAGCTGGACTTAATACTACTGGAAGTCAAAGAGTCTAGAAGGGCGATAGAGCAGCAGATTGGCTCGCTCACTGCAGGTTTCACGCTGCTCAAGGCGGACCATGCTAAACTGGCGCGAAGGTGAAGACCAACAGTGAAACCTTGGGAGAAATTGTACCACCGCATAAAGAACAGGCGTCACAAATACAGACGTTGCAGTGACAAGTAACAGGCCTTCTGGATCGAGTGGAGGATGCCAAAGGAAGGGCAAGGCGGAATAACATACGCGTCACAGGCCTTCCCGAACGCACAGAGGGATCGGACGCTATCACATTCATGGAACGATGGTTCCAAGAGCATGTAGCTCCTGAAGGGCTGTCGACCTTCTTTTGTGTAGAACGTGCCCATAGAATACCTACTGGGAGACCTAAAGTTGCCGCCCCAACGAGGCCGCTAATAGTCAAAATCCTGAATTTCAGAGATCGGGATGTACTGCTCCAAAAGGCAAGAGAGCGGTCTCAAATCCGATATGAGAACTGTCAGGTGTCATTATACCCGGACTATACTTTAATGGTCCAACGAAGACGTGCTTCATTTCAGCCAGTCAAACAGAAACTACGGGATATGAACCTCAAGTACGCTTTGTTATTCCCGGCTAGATTAAAAGTCATGTATGATCAGAAAACTTACTTTTTTGAAAGTCCGGAGGATGTAGAGGAGTGGATAGAAGTAACGGATCCAGCGTCACTATCAGAAACCACCCGTCGAACTCAACCAGGCAGCTCCACACAGGAGTCCCACCTAACATTATCAGAGGCGACAAAAATGCGGAAGAAATGGAAAGGGCAACTATATTCCACCGATCACTCCGCCTTTGCCAGGGGTGTCGCAATTTGGATCAGATACGGAGTCCCATTTGTAGAAATAGAACGGCGGAGTGATGCGCAGGGCAGATATATTTTCCTTCATGGGACACTAGACGGAAGGCATATTGTGTTGGGGTATATATACGCTCCAAATGTTGATCAGAACAAATACTTTATGGGTTTAAACACGATTTTAACAGGGTGGGAGGCATTCCCATGGGTCATAGGCGGTGACTGTAATGCGGTGATGAATATTGAGTTAGATCGCTCACATCCCCCCCTCCATAGCGCAGGAACTGTTAAACAAGCTGAGGCTCTTTGCAATTGGGTAAACGGCTGGGAATTGTGTGACGTATGGCGTTTGAAAAATGTAACACATAAGGAATACTCCTTCTATTCCCCAGTCCACGATTTACATACAAGAATTGATAGAATTCTATGCTCTCTCTCTATAGCCGCACAGGTATCCCATGCTACATATTTAGCGAAAACCTTTTCAGATCATAACCCACTAGAAATTAGTATTACCTGGGGTAGGGTCCCCACCCCAGTCCCTACATGGAGACTATGGCCCCAACTGTTAGAGGACACTGTGTTTCGCTCTACACTATCTACTGCAGTTGTGAACTATTTTGCTGAAAACGGCAATACCGCGTCCTCAATTTTAATGGAATGGGATGCGCTAAAGGCAGTAATTAGGGGAACCGCGATTAGTGCCACAGTGGGTGCGTGACAGGAGGTGCATAAAAATCTGAAATCTGTGGAGGATGACATGGGAAAGTTGGAACAGGATGCGGCGAGAGACCCCGAGAAACATGCTGCAATGCAAGAGGCACGCATAAGACATGCTGAGCTGCTGGAAACTCTCAGAGTAATTGACTACAGAGCATATACACAATTACAACACACAGAGGCAGATAAGTCAGGGACACTTCTGGAAAAAATATTGAGAACGGATCCCCCGCCTACTGTGATCAGCCAAATTGCCATGCCTGGGGGAAATATGGTTTATACCCAGCAAGGTATAAATGATTCCTTCTGTACATACTATACTGCCCTGTACAGCAAACCGGCCCCAGTGGATAATGTATTAATAGATGCGTTCCTGGTGGACCTGCCATATCCCCAGATCCCTGAAGGAGCACGAGACAGTTTAGAAGGCCCCATCACGAGCACTGAAATAAAGACCGCTATTAATGGACTCCCGCGCAATAAGACACCGGGACTAGACGGTCTACTGATAGAGTTTTGTAACACTTACTCTGAAATTTTAATCCCACAACTAGAAGCCCTATATAAAACCTCACTGGAACTAGGCAGCCTCCCCAATTCTACCAAGCAAGCCCTTGTAGTCACACTTCCCAAACCAGGAAAAGACGCCACAGACATCACAGGATATCGCCCGCTCTTACTGTTAGTAACTGAATATAAAATATTAAGTAAAATATTAGCCAACAGGCTCCTTCCCTATTTACATAAATTGATACACATAGACCAATGCGGATTCATACCTGCACGCAACACGTCCTTGAACATTAGGAGACTCCACCACATAATGGCCACTAATTCAGACCAGTTAGTTATTGCTGGTTGCGTAGCACTCGACCTTCGACAAGCTTTTGATACATTATCATGGGATTATATGTTCCGGGCTATCGAGAGGTTTGGGTTGCCCCCAGGGTACCTTCGTGGGTTACGTCTCTTATATGAAACCCCATCTGCCAGAGTGAGGACTGGTGGACACATATCGAACGAATACCCCATATACAAAGGCACACGCCAGGGATGTCCCCTATCCCCACTATTGTTTGTATTAGCTTTGGAACCACTAGCACTCAGGATGTGTCAAGAAGCTATTCAGGTAGGGATACCATCCGGAAATTCAACCCATTTAATATCTGCATATGCAGATGATATAATAGTCTATGTGGGGGACCTCCTGGGCACCATAGACCCTATACCTAGAATATTTGCATCATTTGAACATATATCTGGCCTTGCCATAAACGAGTCGAAATCCAATGCCTTTTTCTTTCAAAACCATGCATACCCTGAAAGTATTGACTTTGGTTTATACTGGCTGCCAGTGGTGCAAACCACCTTTAAATACTTTGGCATCCATATATACAGATCATCTGCGGATATGCTGGAGGGCAATCTAAACAGAGCAATATGAGGGCTGCGCTCAAACATTGCCTTCTGGACCTCGCTCCCACTCTCAACGATGGGTCGCGTAGCAGTGTCAAAGATGGTGGTCCTCCCTCGACTCCTATATTATTTCACTAATTTACCAATCATAATACCTCCGGCCCTTTTTAAGACGTTGGATACTGCACTCTTGGAATTAATCTGGGGAACTGGTAGAAGGCGGATAAGCCTTAAAAAACTGCAGTTGGGAACATGCAGAGGGGGACTTGGCGTGCCGGACTTTCGAGCATATTATTACGCATGCCAGTTGCAATGGCTTTCATACTGGACTGCGAGCCGCAACTTGCAAGAGATAGGATATACAGCACTTAACATTGACCAAGGTGCCCTGCACACTCTGCTCCTACCAAAGGCCAGGATTCCTTCAGATGCACCACCCCTATTGCAAACGGCATTGCACTGCTGGAAGAAAACATTACAATACACGTCCAACTCCCCTCACTATGCAGACAATATACCACTGTTGGGAATACCATTACACACTGGAAGGCTTACGAAACACAGGTTAAGGGCGTGGTCGGATGAGGGTGTGGACACAGTAGGGGCTTTTTTCAATGCCGGAATATTGATGGACCATGACAAATTTGTACTGGAGAACGGGGTGCCAAACCATCTATACATGCTTCATGCATCGATCTTGCATTACGTGAAAAAACACTGGGCCCCCCAAAGGGAGGAGCCCCAAACACACACTAGTCAAAGCATTGTACTACATGGGACTGGGCAGTCACCTCATCAAATGGTTGTATGTGGGGATACGTACACACGCTGCGGTGCCCCTGGATGCCCTGCGAGTTAAATGGGTAGAAGATGCAGGACGAGAAATAACGGACAGGGAGTGGGCGTCTATACTGGAACACCCCAAGAAAGTGACCAGGAATGCAATGTTTAAATTCATACAATGCATGATATTGCATAGGGCTTATCTTACACCACACCGCCTACAGCAAATGTACCCCCACATACAGCACCACTGCCCTAGATGTCAACTGGAGGAATTAGATCTAATCTATATGTTATGGGCATGTCCGCGGTTGAGGGAGTTTAGGGGAGAGGTCCACCAGCATATACAAACAGTTACGGGTTTGAGTATTGAAGACTCGTTACTGGAGTGCTTACTGGGTCTCCGTACACGGTCGGCCTCCCATAAAGTCCAACTCAGTTTCCTTGATCTTGCGGTTATACTAGCGAAAAGATGCATCACTATGAGATGGAAATCGAAGAGGCCACCCACAATATATGCATGGCACAGTGAAATGCTACGTTGGGGCGGGGGGCTGAAAGTGCAGCTATCCGCCGCGGTTTACGCAAAAAACAAATATCCATGGATTGGGACATAATGCTAGAGACGCTCAAAGGTGCGACCCCAGACCACACATCTAGTACCCCGAGCACACAATAAGCTATATTGCAGTTATGACATGTAAAGACACGTAGTGTGGTTGCCCGGGCAAGAGGACAGTACTATAATAATTAGTACACTCATACTAATAACACAGGACGATGACACACTTCACTTCGCAATAGAACACTAGAACACCGGGGGAGGGCGTGGGGGGTTTGGAGTAAGTTTATGATGGTTTAAAAGTTTATTAGTACCATGAACAGTAGGAAAATTGGATAACTGACTGTTGATATTTAATTAATGAAAATTCTATAGATTGTATAATGTATACCTTACACTGCAGTGAAATATTGTCAAAACTAAAGGCTGAATACATGATAATGTAATAATGTAAATGTGTAAATGTCCTGCACCGAATGTTTATGAAAATCAATAAGCTATGTTTAAAAAAAAAAAAAAAAACTTCCCTGTAACCTTTATTTTTTTAAGTGAATATATATTTATTCGCCACTGGGTAATTATTAGTTAGGTCAGCTGCTCCATAGGAAAAGCGCTTTTGTGTTGCTAATAACTTTGGCACCATTTGACGATGCTCCACAAAATATTCCAAAAAGGTGCTACTGTTCGACAAGTTTGTGCATGGAAATTTTCAGGGTGATCTGTCAAGCAGGGGCAGAGAAAAAAGGGGGCCCCATAACGCAAAATACCCATGCATTTTCCAAAGACTTCTTTAGACAGGGCTACAGCAAAAATAGCTGAACGGCATTACAACAAATGTGCCAGGAGGCTAGATCTTGGTACACAGATTGTGCTTTTTGTGATTTGGTGTAAATCCGTTCAGTAGTTTTTGAGGAATTAAGATTTAAAATAGTTATATATCTGGACGGTTGGGTTTGAGGGACTTTCACAATGGACTCAGCATTATTTGCGTGTCCTGCGGGATCGCACGCAGGATCGCAGCAAAGAAAAAAAAATGGCAGAAAGGACCACATTGCCCAATTATAGTCCTTGAGGAGCCCTACCCGTGCCACTTTTTATAAGGGGAAGAGGGGCACGCGACCCTCTCGTGGAGGCGTTATAGACTCTAGGGAGCCCACCCTTGAGGCCACATTCTATAAGGAGAGGAGGGTGCGTGGTCCTCATCCCTGAGCCATTATAGACCCCAGGGGAAATATGTTCAGATAAGAGGAGGGGGGTACACGTGCCCCCCCCCAAGAGCGTTCAAAGGCCCTGGGGCCTATTACTTTAATTAAGGGAAGAGAGGCCACATGGCCCCCCTCCCTGAGCCTTCTATGGCCCCGGGGACTCCACCCCTAGGACCGGCTTATTTGTTATGTCCCAGGGAGCCCACCCCGGGACACAGCAGTTTCCCTGCTCGCAGCTGCATGGCCATGGAAACTGGTGTTTGCTCCCGCCTGGCAGGAGCATTTTTGAAACTCCCGCCAAATGGCAGCAAACAAAGTCTGCTCCCAGTGGGCGGGTGCTTTAAAAATGCTCCAGCCGGCTGGATGAAGACTTTTGGTCTGTTTCCTGGCCTGCACTGATGCAAATTCAATTAAAAAAGGGGAGTGGGCACAGAGCCCCCCTCCTTGAGTCTCATTAGGCTATAGGAACCCATACCTTGGAGCCAAATACAATTAAGCAGGGGAGGGGGCATGGGGCCCCCCTCCCCAAGCATTCCTGGGACCCCATCCGCCGGAGCAACATTTTAAGGGGAGGGGGGCACACAGCCCCCCTCCCAACCCATAATAGGCCCTGGGGACCTCATCCCCTGGGACCAATTATAATAAAAAAAGGGAAAGGGGCTGAGTGGTCTCCCTGCCTGAGCCTTTATAGGCCCAGGGGACCCCATCCCCAAAGACATACCCAATTGTAAAAGGGGAGGGTGCTGCATGCCCACCCAAGCATCTTTTGGCCACTGGGACCCCACCCCGCAGTGCTAAACATAATAAAAAAAAGGGGAGGGGTCTGTGTGGCCCCCCCCCCTCCCCAAACCTTATTAGGCCTCGGGGTCTCTATCCCCCATGCCACATGTTATTATAAAGGGGAGTGGACCATGCAGCCCTCATCCCTGAGCCTTTTTAAGGCTCCGGGGGATCCCCATCCCCGGGGTTGAGCATTTTTTTTTTAAAGGGGAGGGTGGCAGCGCAGCCCCCTCCCTGAGACTATTTTGGCCCCAGGGCCCCACTCTCCCGGGGCCTCCATTAATAATTGGTGGGTGCCCTGGTGCCCACCCGGGGCATCCACCAAATAGCGCATTGAGGGCTAGGGGGAGCCCGACGACCCCAGTCGGATCCCCCAATGGTGCAGGACCCAGCATTGCTCCCGCCCGGAGGGAGCAGATGCTTTTTGCAAGCTGACTCTGGGAGGGAGCAATATGTTTTCTTTCCCTGTCTGCATCAGTGAAGGCATGCAAACAGAACACAAGATTGCTCCCAGCCGGCGGGAGCATTTTTAAAGCTCTTACTAGCTGGGAGCAGACTTGTATGTTTGCTGCTGTTTGGCAGGAGATTTGTTCCCGCCAGTCTGGAGCAAACATATGTTTTCATGCCTACAACGGTGCGGGCAGGGAAACAACTATTGTGTCCTGGGGTTGAGATCCCCGGGACTCAGTCACTGAGCCAGGATCCCCCGGTGGCGTTAAAGGCCTTCAACAGGGCCTAGAACTACCAGAAGGTTCCTAGCAGACCCCATTGTAAGGATACTAGCGCCCAACAGCAAGTATTCATATATCATGACAGTGTGTCAACAATAAAGTAATCATAACAATAATAAAAACATTTACTGAGAACAGATCAGGTATAGGGAGGAAGACCACAACATTCATGAATCACTCCCTCTCCCAGTCGTCAGAGCAGCAGCGCCTAGAGTAGCATTCGAAGTGTCATGAGGATACAGCAGGGCCTTCCTCTCAGGACCGGAAAAGGTCCGGTGTGTTCGAAGGTGGGGCAAGTACTGCCAGTGTCACCATCTCTTCGGTCCGGGTTCGACGAGTCTTGCCTCCGTGGAAAGGAGGGAGCCTTCCGGGAGCAAGCACGCTTCCTCCTGAAGGATTTGGGGGGGAAGGAGATGGAGCCCCCAAACCACCAAGGTGCAACCTGCTCCGTCGCCCACTCTCAGGCTTTCTCCGCAGTGTCAAAGAAGTAGGTCGAGGAGTTAAATGTCACTTTTAATCCAGCTGGGAAGAGGAGCATGTTTTGCAAGTTAAGAGCCCGGAGCTACTGCCTTGTGTCTTCAAACGAATGTCTGCCCTGTTGGACTCCGTGAGTATAGTCCGGGAAGGCCATAATCTTAGCATTCAGGAAGTTCAAGTTTTGGTGAAACCTGACTTCACAGAGGATAGTGTCACGGTCTCGATGATAAAGGATACGTGCTATTAGCGGTCTGGAGGTCAGTTAAAATTATGGGTAGCAGAAAAACTGATACTCATTCCAGTCAGAGGGCATCGCTACCCTATTTCTACCCAAGGACCTAATCCACTGCCAAGGACAATGGGAACAGTCCAGTGGGAGAAGCAGTACAGATTCATGGACATGTTCCATACAGCCTTACTTCCCCTTCTCTAAGGTAACTCCAAGTGAACTAACATAGCATTTCTATTTGTATATGTTTATTATAGCGCCTTTACCCAAAGTGCTGTACAAACTAAAAGATAGCGGTCCACAGCAAAACATATAATAACTATGAAAACAGCGTGCAATCATTAACCTAAAGGTTGGCTGGATAGCTCAAGAAGATGGACTTTCAGTAATATTTTAAACCTGTTGGTTCAATGCACTCCTGACTCTTGTGTGGTACCACTTCCTTTCCATAAGAGTTCTCCTGGGACTGAACAGCTGTTGTGCAAAACGTATTGTCTTAGCAGCATTTGTCTGCAGTTTTGTTTCTAAATAATTATAGGTAAGCTTTTCATCAATTGCCAGTGCAAAAAAGGCAATACCAATGTAATTAACTGCAAGAAGTTCATATGCAAAGTACATTGTGGGAACCTGCATACGATAAATAACGTATAACACATGGTGCTTTGCTGAGGTGATTGTGGAGAAAGGGTAGTCATTGCAGGAAACTGTCTTTCCCATCGTAGGATAAGAGAGCGTTCATTAAGTCATTGTTAAACATAGCTGACGCCGCAATGATGATCAAAAGGCATTGGCAAAACCAATACTTTGTCATGTAACTAGAAGTGCTATGATGCTTCCATCCATGCACTCACTCATCCAACTATGCACTCAATCACTCACTTATCCATGCAGTCAGTCAATCATCTTTCTCCAGCATATAAGTAAGAGTGCCTGGATGCTTCCATCCAAGCACTCACTCACCCATGTGTGCACTGACTCATTCATCATCCATGCAGTCGATCAATCATCTTTCACATAAGCAACTATTCATCGCCCTATTGTCTCATATTTGCATTTACCTACTCGTCCATTCACAATACCACAAACACAACTTTGATTAAAAAGCACTTTTAGCCAGACCTATTGGCTTTGCAGCTAGTCTGTGAAGGGTTGAGAGTACAGTCCGTATTGTTAGAGTGCTAGTTTGTGAGATGTGTGACAGCACTGTTGGTAGCATAGGACTGCTTTTCTCAGGGGCATGACAGTGTTGCATAATAGAAGATAATACATGTTTCCACAGTATGATAGTTATTAACTCGCCTATGTAGACCCCAAGAGGATAAGAACCTGACAGCCAAAGCATAAAAACACACACATCAGTAATGGGCAGCGGTACAAGTCACAGAGAGTCCGCTCAGGACCCCCACACCCTGTCATACTTGGACATGCACCCTCACGTTCAAGGGTACAAGAGTAGCCCATGCCAGTGCGCCATTCCCTCAGAGTGGGGGTTGCGGGGACCACCAACGCTTCGCTATGTCCCGTTTGGCCACCAAGTATCCTAGGCCAATATAAGTGCTTTGGGCCTGCGTTCCTCGCTTATCTTCCATAGTACCCAAGATGGCAGTTTTAGGTGACAAGTCAGTGGGAAAGCAGGGTGCAGAAGGGAGAGAAGGATGGTTTAATTTTATGTAGGGGTTCTGGAGTATAATATATTCTATAGAGGTAGTGAAGTTGAACCAGTCGGAATCAAGCCGATATAGCAAGTGTGCAAGGACCATTTTGGCTTTCTTCTAGTCATCGTCATCTAGGGGACCTATGTCAGAGTTCCATGCCTCTTGCACGGGTAGTAGAGGGTCAGCAGTATGGGCAAGTGACATACGGTAAACCTGTGTGGAGTGTTTATTCTCCAGGGGTTCCAGCACCAACCTGACCTCTAGTGGGCTCTATTCTGGGAGCTGAAGTAATCGATCTCACAGGGGGTGCAGTATGTATCTAAGTTGAAGGTACCGATAAACTTGAAATTTGTGCATCTCAAAGCCCACTTGTAAGTCCTCGAAGGACCTCATGTGATTTCCTTTCCAGATGTCTCTCAGTTTGGAGATCCCAATATTATCCCACTTCCTACTGCTGGGCGCTCTACCACTACAGGAGAACCAGTCCCCCCAGTAAAATGGGTTTCCTGTGTCATGTGAGCTGCTTCAAGGCAGTGTGCCAAATGGTCAATGTCGTAATTGTGACGGTGGGGAAGTGCAGGGGGTTCCTGGCGTGGTAGAGGTGATGTAGTATGGCTGTATTATGGAAAATGCTCAGCTCCAATCTGTATACTGGATCTTCCCTATCTCCAAATATCCATTCATTGATGATGGCCAGTTGAGCCGCCCAATGATAGAGTTGCATATTGGCCATGCCCAGTCCACCCTTGTATGTCAGTTGTCTGCATTTGGCCATAGATATCCTTGGATGTCTACCCCCCGCACCACAAAAAGGCACGGAAATTTGAGCTGATAGTACCAAAAAGAACTAGGGAATGTTTGTGGAACGTTTTGAAAAGTACATAGGAGCTTAAGGAGTACAATTTTCCCCATGATTGACAACGGGAGGTTCTTCCATTTTTTAAGGTAATCAGTGGTTTGGACTATGAGTGGGGGATATTAAGTGTCCATATTGACTGTGGATTCAGCACCATAAATATCCCCACGTACCCAAAACCTGTTCTCACAATACACAGATGTGGTTGCCATGGCAGCTCACTAACCTCACCTGCTAAGGGTATCAGAGCGGATTTACTCCAGTTGACTTTAAAACCATAGGTTTCTTCATACAGAGACATTATCTTGGAGACACAGGCTCCCACTAAGTGAGGTGCTCGGATGAACAGGAGCACTCCATCCGCATAAAGAGATACTCAATCTTCAAATGCATTGTTCTACTCCAACTCCCAGAACAAGGCGTCTTTGCGTATTCATGTGGCCAGGGACTCAATAGCCAGAGCTAAGAGGAGGGGGGACAGAGGGCATCACTGTCTAGTTCCCCTTTCTATGGGAAATGGGTCTGAAAGAAATCCATTCACTCAAAACCTCGCCCACGAATGGGATTACGGAGTTTCCATGTATGATAGGAAGCTCGCCCCATATTCATGCAGAACCGAACTGGAAAGAGAAATTACCACTCTATGGATTTGAGTGCCTTTTTAAAACCAGCATTAACAGGGCATGGGGGACCGCTCAGTTCTCAATACCATTTGTACCTGCTCGAATGTCATGGGGCAAACATCAGCGATGGGCGGCTCCCATATAAAAGGCATGTAGATGGGGCTCAGAACACAAGAGAATTTTTGGAAGAATTCTGCCGGAAAGCCATTCAGACCTGGCGCTTTCTCTGACTGAAGATCTGCAATGGTTTCCGTAACCTCCTGTGGGGTTATTGCCAGCTCCGGGGCTCGTGTTCTGTGGACTATAAGCCCCTCAGTGGAAGGTCTGCTAGGAGTGGTTTACTACGTTCTCTTTCTGATGGTGCACAGGCAGCATAAAGTGTTTTATAATAAGCAGTAAAGGCATTCAGCAGTTGTTTGGGATCAGTGAAGGTGGCACCTGTGTCATTTTTAATGGGAGGGACAATACGCGGCATTGGTGGCTAGCCAATAGAGCAAGTTTACCTGAGTTGCTGCCATGCCTGTTTACCCTGCTCTGTGAAGCCAACCATGTGCGTCGAGTCAAGCATGGCATCTTGCAATAAATGCATTTTATAGCCTATGCAGGAGTGAAAGACCACTGGAGCTAAGAGCTTAACGTTCAAGCTGCAGAGTGCCACTCTCTAGTGCTGTTATTGCTGTGTCTCTTTGGCGGCATTGTTGCCTGACATATGTGATTTCCCTTTTCCTAATATTAGCCTTAAAAGCTTCCCATAATGTTAAGGTAGAAGCTACGTAGCCTATGCTGAATTTGAAAATTCATCAATGTAAGTCTCAAGCGAGGGGACTAATTCCATATTCTGCAACTACCAATGGCTAAATCGCCAACATCCCACAGGCCTAGGCACCGCCATCCCATTTACAACAGAAGTAGTGAATTTTATTTATTTATTTATGCATTTTTATATAGCGCGGACTTTACCCAAAGGTGTCAGAGCGCTTCACAATAGGACCAGTTACGTTACATGAGGAGAATGTTACAAATGTACATGTTACAGAAGCAAATGAGATACAAGAAGAGGTATAATACAGCAATAGATGGCAGTCAGAATGGTCAGACACCCCCCGGGGAGTACCCTTATGTTGGAGAGGAGCCTGAGCTCTGTGCTTGCCATGAAGAAATAATAAAGTCTGAAGAAAGTGTTACGTGCCATTGCATGATAAGTAAAGCCAGCTTCGCCTCCTCCCTGCGCAAGTGTCACACATCAAAAAATCTCATAGCTTCAATGCCAGGTGGACAGAAGACGTGCGATTGTCTATTGGAAATCGGAGCAGATGCTAACTGGGCACAAAGACAGAAAAAGTCTCATCACACATTGTTACAACATTACTGCTGCATGGTATTAAATATAAAACTTAACTAAAAGGTCTTAAATCTGGGTAGTCATCTAAAATCTTCAAGTTGTCATAACATTTTATTCAACAGCAAGTGCCATACATGTCTCGAGGCCACTGACAACTACTACAAATGTGGGTTAGACATGCAATGCATGTGTAAATGACAGAACCACTCCTCTGCCCTGCCAATGAAGCAGCTTTTTCATTTTCCCATCACCCCCGAATTCCTGAAGGCAGCAGAACTCCTGTCCAGAAGTAAGTTGATGTAGCTGGACAAATCCAGGGACTAAGGTTTGCTTCTAAAGGCTTGTACCCCTTAGACACCTGCTAATGCTTTAGAAATAGAGTAATTAAATGGAACGCCTGTCATTTGCTGCTGGTAGCACAACAATGCATGTCATGTATAAAGAAATGTGTAGCTGTGGAGTCTGTGCAGAATTAGGAGTAGGCATAAATATAGATAAAATATGTCCTGATCTATATGAAAGGGGGAATCAACCATTAAAACAAATATGGACGGGGCAGAGCACTACCCTGTCAGGGAACACTTTAAGATAAGGTTCCATTTGAGACAACGACAATGGGAAAAGAGGCTCTGTCGCGCAACAAGCAGTTTTGGGAGAGAGATCAGATGATTGCCGACGTCTTTGGGAGTTCACAATCCCTCCACTTCTCTGTTATGCCTGTTTGGGCACCCTGTTTTATTGATGGGCCTATTTGCAGCTAATGATGGTTGGACGACTCTCCTAAGTCTCCTGAGTCCCCTAGATCTCCACACCTATGGGCCTTGAGATTGTTTGTGACCCTACTGAGGGCTTAGCTGAGACTGTGGGACTCGTTTCCTTCGGCTGGGTTGGCTGTACTAAGTGGGACGGATCGAATAGGGGGTCTTTTTCCAGAGGCCACACTGGGTCAATGGCTTTTTCTGAGGTTGTGGCCTTGTTTGTTCTGGCTATGACCTCCGAGGCTTCCTTAATGGCTTTCTTTCGCTTCAGGTCAGCGCCCCCCGAGTCACCGTTGTTAGCCTCTTGTACAGGTTTGACTCCCTTTATCTTTTGGAATGGGTAGTTCAGCTTTCCCCTGTTCCTTATCCGGTTCTGACCGCAGCCATTGGAATAGGGTCAATCTTCTATTGTTACTTTTGTGTAAGTTTTTCAATCTTTTCTTATTTTTCCTAGACAAGGGCAGTCTTGGGTCATCCAGTGGTTTTTGGGTCATTAATTGTGAATTCATTTTTGGATTGTGAGGTTCTATGGCCTAGGCAGTGCTGATTCTGGGCTTTGCTTGTCGAGGACAGGTTGTTTTTTTCAGGCGCGGGGTGGACATCTGAGGGGGAATCCGTGTGTGTTTTTAGTGCTTCCCATATTTTCTGGGGCGCATCCTCATCCACCTAGGTTAACTTGACTACTAGCGTGTAGGCATCCTTGGTAAGGTTTTGTACTCCTAAGCTTTAATGGCTGTGCTGTCGAGTTGACCCATTACTGATCTTCTGGGAGGTGGCTGACTTTTTCAAGTCATTAATCAAGGTAGTCATCACTACCGGCAAGGTTGATAATTTTTCAATTATTGGCCCAATAGCACACAGGTTTTGTTTTTGTTCCGCATGGACTGAGTTTGGGCTCTGATGATTAAATTGTTTAGGAGAGCCAATTTACCATCACTCCTTGTAATTAAAGTGGCTATTGTTTGCAGAATGGAGATTTGCACTTCCAACTTGTCTGCATGCAGTAGTGCGGCATTGGCCATAGCATCAAGTGTTTTATTGATATTTACGATTGCCGCCATCTGCGGCATAGTTGCTCTCTGCTGTTCTGCCATGCCCGATGTTTGCTTGAGCTCCTGCTGATGAATGAAGCATGAGCTGGAGAAGTCAGAACACCAGCTGGACAGGAAGCACCTTTCTGGGCCACCTTCTTCTGGTGATGCCTCATGGGCTTGTGGTCCGTACGGCGCTTCTGGTGAAACCTGTGCTACTGCCGAGGCGCCAACTTGAGGAACAAGATTTGATCTTTCGCTGGTGTTTTCTAGCCCATTGCTTATAGTTTGCTTTTTTTCGTGCAATCGGGCATTTACCCTGCACTCTTCTCTTTTACATTCATGGCTTTTCCTGTGCCTGCTGTCCCTTTTTGTTGGGCTAAGTGCATGGAGGGGGGTCCTGTCTGAGAGAGCTTGGACGGCCAGCTCGAGACTCCGTGGGCATAAGGGTGACCTAAATCTTCCATGGAGCTCCCTTTTTCTTTCTCAATGTTGAAACTGCTTTTTATCACTTGTATCTAGGGGCTTAGTAGTATCACGCTGCCAAGTGACTGGCCTGAGATATCCCTGATTCATTCCTTCTCAATAGGGTCTGGGTCCCTCCTCCTCGAGGTTGTAGTTACAGATGGAGGGGACCCTCAGCGCTGTGCCCTCCTTATCACCGAGATTGGATTTGGGTTATGGGGTGTTCGAGTTACAATTATGTTTGAGTTTGGGTGTGTGGTCGAGACGAGTGTAGCGCTTTCGTCCCTGGTGTATCTGATGGGCCCAACGTCTGGCCCGAAATAGCCTGTTTCATGCTCCAGGATTGGATTTATCTGTGTTATGGTTGATAATTCCGGCTTAGTGTCCTGCACATTATTTTAGCCTTGTATGCTGCCTTTCTTGTCTTCTTAACAAGGCTTCAAAGGGGGGCCTCAGGACGAGCAGGTGGAGAGAAGAAGGAAGCAAAGGCGAGCGGGGCAAACCAAAAAGGGGGGCCAATGGGGGCACTGGGCCGCAAGCCGCACAGAGTCCTGGCTCGGCTGCCTACGCTGCACGCGTGCTCGCCCCCTGACCCCAAACCCCAGACAGGGCCCCTCTCTATCGGGGGCTTATGCTGTGTGCCAAGGAGAGAGCGCTCCCCCTCGCCACTCTCACATTTGCTGGCTCCTCCCTTTGCTCTCTTTACTGCCACAGGATCGGTCTGGCCGGCCTGACTTGGACTGAGACCGGGGGAGGTGAGCGGAGGATAAGGCAGGGGTGAGTCCAGGCAAGTCTGGGAGCTGGAGCCGACTGCAGAAGTGGGCTGGCGCTGAATGCAGGGTGAGCCAGGAGGCTGGCCCGCGCGGGCTGGTGGCGATCAGGACTGGAGGACCGTGGGACAGAGAACCGACAGAGAATCAGGAGCGGTAGACGCACGATCCGGCCAGCCCGCTGCCTTCTGCACACTCTCTGCACTCACTTCTCAAAAGGCCCAGAGGCCGGGAAACCAAACTCCAATGCAGCCAGGCTCCAAACCCGCTGCCTACGTTCCACTTCACCACTCAGGACATGCCCTCACCGCCGGAAAACCTTTAATAACCCAAATCTAGTCAATGCACTGCGGGAAGCAAGAGGCAGTTTGAGCAGTGGGATATAAAACGTGTTGATCCCTTGGTAAGCAAATACCCTGCATGCTTCCTGGAGTTCCATGCATGTATAAATACAGGGACAGGCCAGGAGATCGAACTAAAAATTAGGAACATGTCCGCCACTTGTAGAGTTCTAAGGGGCAGCACAAGGGGAAGCCGACCCACGGAAATCACGAAAGAGACATTAACAATTACGGCAAGTAGTTCTAGTGAAGGGCGTCATTGTATAGCCCGATTTACAGCACTAAAAGGTTGGGCTTTCACCTCATGAAATATAAGAGGTCTAACCAACTCACCAGTTAAAAACGAAACTATCAATGTGTCGCGGAAACACAACATTATTGTACTTCAAGAAACATGGGCATTAAACTCTTCCCCCTGGCCGGGTTTTACAGTATATACATCCCCTGCAATAGCCTCACAGGCCGGGGGTCATGCCTCCGGCAGGGTGTCAACCTACGTGAGGAACAATTTAATGGCAACAACTATGGTGTTAAATGTATGAAAGGGGGAGTATATCATATTGAAAATGGCGTTGACCAGCAGTGGGCGAACACTGTCAATGCTATCCCTCATCGTAGGTTGCATCTATCTACACCCCATCCGGCCAAGAAGAGAATCAAACTTGACGTCATTGCTCCCAACTTTGCGGGATCTCATTGCATAAAATCTGGATGCTATGTGGATAACTATGGGCAATTTTAACACCAACTTAATGCAGGATGACTTGAACAACAGCTCAACAGGTCTTAACAATGAGATTTAGGATATACAGCCAAATAATGCGCAAAATCAAAGGAGAGAGAAGCAAGGCAAAGTGCTTGTGGTGCAATTAAATCAACTGGGTCTCTGCATCATAAATGGTAGAGTAGCGCTGGACATTCCAGCAGCCAATACACACACATCTTGCTTTAGGATGGCTACTCTAGACTATATGTGGGTGTTTTTGGCACACTTCCAACTTATAGGCAAATTTGAAGTTACCACTACCCTAGCCAGCCACCATGCCATTCTTAGCTGAAAAGTCACATTACTGTGCCCCTGTCGCCCTAAAGCGGGCCTCATTGGAAAGCAAGATGACCTTAAACCCATTAATAGGGCAAGGTGGAACTTGGAAAACCACGAAGGGCATGGAACGTCAGTTGATCCTGAATGCTGCCAATGAATATCCTAACTCAAATCTTTGAGTGCGTCTCGCCGCATATTCAAAGGAGGCAGACTGTATTCAAACAAGAAAGGCCAGCAGAATGGAATCAGGCCAGCCCACACCTACAAGTAGCAAAAATCAAATCAGCGCCTTAAAACGACAATTAAACAAAGCCCTGAAGATTCTCACTAGCAACAAGGGGAGAACAAATGGCTGCAACTCCAGATTTCCACGATAAGGCAAAAATATAGAAAAGCCCTTTACACCCAGAGAAGAGAGGAGGAAACCAGAAAATGGGTCGAATTGCATATGATCATACAATCAAAGGACCAAAGAATATTCTGGAGGTGGATCAATAAAAGCCTCTCTCCAGAGTCCCAGCCGACAGGTGGCAATGTCGCTCCCACCTACTGGAAATTGTATATTACAAGTCTATACAGGGACCAAGCGGAGGATAAAAATAAAAGCAAGGCACTTGGCCAAAACATCAGCCAGCTACCAAGACCATCTAGCCCAGTGACTGGTGATCTGACAACAATAAGCCCAGTTCAAATAACGACAGCCATTAAGGCAATGCACCCAAGCGGCACCCCAGGCCCAAGTGGTATCCTGGCAGCAGTATACAAATGGGCTCCAACCAGATGGGCCTCGGTTATGGCCCCATTATTCCAGCAATATCGATTGGGCTCCGCTATTCCCAAGTCATGGAGGGGCTCATTACTGGTACCGCTACACAAAAATCTCGGTCATGCCATGGGTACTGCCGACTAATTGAGCTCCTTGATACAGAAGGGAAGTGCTTTGCCAGTATTCTGAACAGGGAGCTCCACGCCTCAGCAGAGGGCAACAATCTAATTCCGATTAGCCAAACAGGTTTCCAAAGGGGCTTTCATATTGAGAACCTTATCTGCCTGTCCCTCATGGGCGAAGTAATCTTGTCCACAAAGGGCAAGGCCCTCTACGCTGGGTTTATAAACCTTCAAACAGCCTTCAATAGCATTTCAAGATCAAGGCTTTGGTCAAATTTGATTGCATGGGGAATTCCAACCAACTTACTAAAAGCCATCACTGCGTTCTATTCTGATACAAGGGTTAAAATAAAAGTCAACGCCGGAAGGGCCAACACGGCAAAAATAAAGACAGACCAGGGCCTAAAACAAGGATGTATATTTGCACCTCTACTGTTAAACCTGAATTTGGCTGACCTGACAACCCACCTGGAAAGGGTGAGGGCTTTCCCACCAAAAATGGCAGGCACCAGAGTACAATTGTTACAATGTGCAGATGACACCGTGCTCCTCGACTTAACGCCTATTAGGGTTGCAGCATCTTCTCAATGCACTCGCAGCTTACTGCAAAAGCAACAGCTTGAGGATAAATGTAACAAAAACAAAAGTCCTGATAATTTCATCTAAATTAAAAAAGGGGGGTCCTGGTCCACCGAGGGGAGCCCTGTTGAAGTCGTGGAAGCATATAAATACCTGGGAGTATGGCTGGACCACAGGGGTCGCATTTTACCCCACATCCACGCTCAACAGGCAGCCACAAATTCACTGGAATGGGCCTTTCGCAAATTACGAAAGTCACTGATAAATCCTGATTTAAGGCCATCGCTGAAGCTGATGGGTTGCAAATTACTTCCAAGAATAATGCATGGCACAATCACCTTTAGAGAAAGAATGGCAAACTGGCTAGACAGGGTGCAATCCATCTGTACTGAAGTGTTTTTACCCTTCCCAACTGCACGACATAAGCCCAAATTTGACAGAAGTTCTGCGTAGTTTCGTAACACTGGGCAGTTAAAGCCAAGATTTTAACATATTGCACGAGGGCCAAACAAGCGAAAGAAAGCACGCTGAAAAGAATAATTTTGGAAATAATATAAAAACGCCAGGCCAATTGGCACAAGTATTTCAACTTTTCATTGGACACACCAGAGGCCCGAGAGATCTGGTCCAGTGGTTTCCCAGTGCCAATAGTCTCCTGACTGATAACCAAGCAAGCAAAAGCAATCTCAAGGGAACAGGACGCTCTGACCATTAAGAAATTGTCTCATGGCAGCTGGGCATCTACACTATATGAGCCAGGGGCCCTGCTTAACTATCTCTCTCTGCCCTTCAGCCTGGTCTTAAAGCAGCAGCTAATGAGGCTGCGATTAGGGTTAATCTCATTGAAATTGTACTGGTACGGCCGGAGAAACTTCGATGAGCATGACAGACGCTGCCGAATTTGCACAAGGCAGGAGGAATCACTAATCCACATACTTTGCATTTGTGAAAGGCTGCTCCACCGAAGAATATTCTAGCTGTGCCGAAAATGGCGTGCCTTAAATATCAGAATATATCATGCTGTCGTTGAAGCATGCCTGAAAAGCGAGTCCTCACAGCTGGCAGCCCGATTCCTAAACTTCCTGAGAGCAGTCTAGGTATCACCATATGTGCACCAGATGATGTCCCCCAATAGACTGTCAATGGTATCATAATCTTTAAATGCTCTTCTCCTTTAGTGGGTCTAGGATGTTTTTGCCCCACAGAAGTCCTACCTGAGATAAAAATCATCTCCCCCATGCTTTGAGAAACCATTTAGTAATTACACTTCAATTTGAGCTTTCTTAAGATGTACTGTGTATTGATAAGAACCTTCTTGACCAGACTACGGGGCATATTTACAAGCCCCCAGCGCAACAGGAACATCACTTTTAGGGACGTTCCTTTGGAGATATGGGTTTCGCCTTATTTACAAGGCAGTGTTAAGCCACTTAACATGGCTTAATGCTGCCTTGTAAATAAGTCACCCTTTCACACTGTACTTAGCATGAAGGGGGTGGGCAATGGGTGTTGAAGTGGGAGTTCCACCGCAACACCTATTGATTTTGACACTGCTCCATATTTAGAAAGGGGGGCGTAAATATGGGATAGCGCCAAAATTAAGACCAGTGACAACCTGATCTTACCCTGGCGAAACGAGGAGAAATGCTTTATTTCTCCTTGTTTTTGCTGTTTCTAAGTGTGCTGCGTTGTGCAGCACACATAGAAACAGCAAAATGCCATTGATTGTTGTTTATGTGTAGGAAGGTGTCCCTTCCTACACATAAATAATCATTTTAATAAAATGACATTTTGAAACTTCTATGTGTGCTGCATTAAGCAGCACACATAGAAGTTTCAAAACGCCATTTCAGATTGTTTATGTGCAGGAAGGGACACCTTCCTGCACATAAACAATCCTTCCCCTCAACGCAGGCACCCTTGCACTATTGTGCAAAGGTGCTTGCATTGGCGCTAGGCTGCTAAATTTTGCACCAGCAGAGGGAGAAAAGCAGGACTGAGCCATATTGTTGTACATAGGGCGCAGCCCTGGGTTTCAGAAGTGGTTGAGTGCAGCGTTAAGCCAACAAAGCTAACACCGCACCCCGTCACTTCTTTTGTAAATATGCCCCTACATGTCCAGTTTTAGGGCTAGTCTAGATACATGGAGCACAGATATGTGCCGCAGACCGGATTACATGTACGGTTATGGGGCCAGTCTTGTAGCTCATTTTAGTGCTAAGATCGTGTCATATGCAGATAACACACAGATTCTCTTCTCCTTTAAGGAGGGGGAGGATCTGGCGTTTGACTCCATTAAATCTTGCCTTACAGCAGTCTTTGCCTAGCTACAGCAGGAACAGTTGATCTGCAATACTGATAAAACCGAAATTATCTTTTTTGGCACTTCAGCGCCCTCTGGCTGGTTTGCTTGCTGGCCAGATGGTTCTGTTCCACCTGTATCTTACACAGAAACAGCCAGGAACCTGGGAGTTAAGTCTGACAAGTGCCTGTCCTTGTTACCCCAGATTAGCGCAGTGACTGGTATGTGCTTTGGTATATTAAGGGCGCTGAAAAAGTTTCTGTTTTTTCTATCCTTCTCTGCCAGGAAAACATTTATCGAGGCTCTGATAACATCTCGCCTGGATTATTCTAATGCCTTGTATCTTGGCCTTCCAGAATATGCCATCCATAGACTTCAAAACGCTGTGGCGAAACCTCTTACTGAATCTACCGAGAAGAGCGAGGATCTCTAGTGATCTTTCCTCTTTGCACTGGCTCCCAGTAAGGAAGAGAATTCGGTTCATAACCTTGGTGCTGATTTTTCAGGCTCTTCACAACATTGGTCCAGGCTATCTAGCTATCCGCATTCTTTTCTACAATCCTGCGAGGAGCCTCTGGTCTTCACATCTGGCTCTGGCCAGAGTGCCGAGAGTGAGATTGTCAAGAATTGGCAGGCGTTCCTTTTCCTTATTAGGGCCGTCTGCATTGAACTCTCTTCTGCTGGACCTGAGGCAGGAAACTTTGGAACCTGCTTTCAGGAAGGGATTAAAAGCTTGGCTCTTCACTTTGTAATTTGGCTTGCTCCTGGATTAGCGCCGGGGCACTCCTAGGAGCATCTGTGCGCTTTACAAATTTGCTTCATGATCAACTCAGGGGCAATAATTGCACTTTACATTTTTTATAATGTTTTAATATCTGCACTTTATATTTATGCTTCATCAAAAAGGCATAGGGATTTCTAATCATTTTTTAAAATTTTAGCTATTGCCAATTTGTGCGGGATTTAGGCCATATTTTTGGTCCCCGTAAGTACTTGCTATGCAGCGTATATGTAAATATGCATTTGTGGCTTTCATTGTAATGATTTTAAATAATCGCACAATAAAGAATTTATCTATCTATTTTTGAGCAGGGATTTGCTACAGGATGTCTAAGAGTTATTTGGGGAAACACAAGCAAAACCTTTACAATAGTGTTTACCCGAGCATAGGGAACCAAAAGCTGAGGGTGGGTTTGGGAGGTTATGTAACACTGACATTGATACTCACAGCTGGAATGATGGCTGCGCTAAGACACTGGGTACACTGTATACCATTGACCGCCTTCCTGTTGTAGATGGCTGAAAATATTGGGGTCCCCACCTCTAGATACATTGAGATTAAAGTGACATGAGTATGGTAAATAAAATGGTAACCTGGAATGTTAGAGGCCTGGGACATTATATGGAATGATACAGGATACCGAAATAAAGTACTCTGGTTGTCTGGAAAATGGGTACAGTGCTTTACTGGCTGAAAAGAAATACATAAGAGCGCCATCTGCGCCTCACCCTCAACCGTTTTTTCCCTTCAACTGAGCATGGAACCTCCATGGTAACATGGAACGTGCAACGAGAATCTAGGCTCAACATATTTCACCCCTTTAACATTAGCAAAGAAAATTTGAAAAGAGAAAATAAAACTATAATGAACAATGCAGAAGTCATACTTAAATGAACAGCATAGCATTGAAATTCAATCAATAATATAATCCCTCAAATGATCAGGCAAATGCATGGAAAATGACAAATGTGCAGGTCGTGAAATCTCAACAAATTCTCCACCATCATCACTTACCATGCAACTTTGCACCAAATCAGCATTATCATCTGCAATCACTGCCACTCTGTCCTTGTTCCAGACACTACAATCACTTGTGCACACCACATGGGACATTACACTGAAAACATGCTCCGGACAGGAGTATTTAGACTCCCCTTTCACTACATGCCTTGGCTTCTTTAGTCCCACCTAACATACTTCTTTAACATTCACACCTCCACTGCAACAAATTGTGTTCTGATAGCTGGCTAGGAACTCTCTTCCTGACATCCATTACTTTACCCCTGCGAGAAGCATCAATGGTGTTATGTCACATCCAATCCCTATTTAATTTAGATCCTGCATAGCCCATCGCATTTTGTCAACAGCACTTTTCTAATTTAACTTATTGATTAATACCAACTGCAACTTGTCTTTCAACGTACGGTTGAACCATTCAACTAAACCATTACTCCTGGGATGGTAGTACAAGGTGCTTGGGTGATTTATGCCATACTTGCTTAAAAATCTCTTCATCTCCTCAGAGATTATTTGGGTACAATTGTCAATCACAGTCTCATTGGGATAGCCTTCTCTACTTAGTACTTTCTGCAAAAACTCTATCACAGTATGAGTTTCAATATAATGTACAAACGCCACTTGAGGCTACCTAGACATATAATCGATCAATAATAACGCATAATTAGAAAGAAATTTCACATGTAATCTTAAATGAGCCAAAAATATCTAAAACCATTTTGGATCATGGTGCCATATCAGTCTCTACTGGAATTACCGGAAATGGTTTCAGAGTTTGGCTCTTGGCACTCATAATACAACTCTCACAATGGCGGTCAAAACACTCAACAGTCCTGTCAACGCCCGGCCACCAAAAGTCTTCTCTGGCTATGTTTCATTGCCTGAATTTTGAAATGCCCTCGATGGGCCACCTCAAGAACGCTCTTCCTCAAGCTTATAGGTATGAGCAACTGGTCAATCCTACGCACCAGACCTTCAACACACGTCAATTCAGATGCTATATGCACATGAGGAACAAACTCCGAACTCATGGTTTTCACATTCGGCCATTGACTCTCCACCCAACGTTTAACCTAAGACAGAATAGTGTCTTGTTCAAGGGCATCTCTATATTCTTATTCCAAAATAAAACCACTGGGCAACACCAGTACTTGGCTCGCAACACACACCATCAGTGACACAATTACCATCATCAACAGGCATCCCGGACAAATAATCTGCCACAATGTTTTTTTTACCAGGTACATATGTTCCCTTTAGGCTGCAATGGTGCGCGCATCCTTGCCTCTTCCTATGCCAAGACTGTCTCTGAGAGCGCCCTGGCCACGTCCAGGAGCAAAAGGGGCAATAAAAGGACATTTTGCTGTCGCACCGCAGTAGGTGTTTTCACACCTGCTGCATGGCATTGACAAAATGTCCTTTTATTGTCCCTTTCAGCAGGTGTGAAAGCTCTTTCTTGTGTGGCAGGCTGCACTGCAGGAGGCCCAGGACATGCACCAAAGACAAAGGGGCTGCTGCTTCATTTAATTTAAGAATGGAGCATTTCAGGAGTCCAATCCAGGGCAGTGTGAAATAAACGCATTGAACTGTTTGTTTAAAAGACTTGGCAAATACTTTTTTACTCAAGCCTCTTTTTCGTTCGCATACTGAGCTCCTTCAAATACGTGATTTCAGGACGCCTATGGAGCAAGTCTGGTTTTAGGGTTGTCCTGTGACTTCAGCAGTTTTCAGGCAACAATAAAATGTCGAGATAACTCTGGTGATTAATGTTCCTGCTGGAGAGAGGTGGGGCATATTATCAAAAGGTCGCGATAAGATTATCGCCGCTTTAGCGTCCGTTTTTGGGCGAAAATCGGCGATAATGTTATCGCTTTATTGACAAGGACACGCTAGCGCGTGTTTCCTTGCCTTAGCGCCCGTTGTCAGCACGCCTCGCATCGCTAATGAGATGCAAGGGGGACGTGCCTGACAAAACCCCATGTGAAAATATCACTAACCCAGCTTCGCGATATTATCAACGAGGGGTAGCGATATTTGAAATCGCGTTAACTATGCCTTAACGCTGGAATTTAACGTCTGTTAAATTCCAGACTAAGGCGTACCTAACATGGGGGGTGGATTGTGTGGCTAAGACCACAGGCCCTATCATCAAGGATATCGCCGTTTTCCATTGAACATCGCTGGAAAACCAGCGATGTTCCATGGAAAACACCGCTATCGCTGGAATAATTATCGCCACGGCGCTAAGCATTGATGATACAGCGCTAGCTTGGCGATATATTCCAGCGATAGCCGGCGATAATTTAAAGTGCGCTCAGCGATAATTATCGCTGGGGCTTGATAATATGCCCCCAAGATCTTTGTCTAGTGGTAGTTCTGACTTATCATAAAGTAGTGTAGAGGGTTAATATGCCTGCTGCGAAGAACGTTAACCATGCAAATCATTGAACTGTACTTATGTGGATAGCTCAAGTGGATACTGATTTTGGCACAGAGATCCCTTTGTTACTTGTAGTTCATAAGTTACAATCCTAATATAGAACAGAGACCTATGAATTGTTATCAATGAGCTTCTTGCAAACTGCATGGTATTGGTTAGAACTTTATGTTCGTTTTTTAAGGGCTTTCATTATCCTAATGTTGCTAAAAAGTGTTTGTTTGGGTGGAAATAGAGTCTTATTAATAATGCTAACCCCAACCACTGGGGCCAATCCCAATCACTGGGGTACGTTTTAAATCTTGAGTTTATGCTTCTCCAGACCAAACACTCTTAAAATATTCTGCCTACTAGTATGGATGACGTGATTCCTACACCTTATAATCCTCATTGTCTTATGTAACATTTTCTATAGACTAATTTACACACATATGAATCATTGTCTCTGTATAATGTATGTGTGTGATGTAAAGTGCTTTGACACCCTACACTGGTATGAGTAGTACTATACAACAAATTAATGGTGTGTGAGAGAGGGGCACTTGAGAGATGAAGTACACTGTTAAGGATGGTAGTGAGGGAATCCACGGGGAAGGAGGTCATTGGGGGGTCGCTAAATAAGATTGTCGCACGTGCGCCACCACAGGCGCTATGGAAGAAGTATGTTGATCATCGAGGAGACATACCATATATATATATAATGGTATTAACTGAATTGAAGTTTTTACTGTCGGTAATAGCTTAGAATGCTTAAAATTTGCACTAATATAACTTGGCACTGTAGTATAAGCACTTTTTTGCACATTTTTGCACATTTAGGTTTGCTGCTAGGCACAAAGGCACTTTAATATAATGAATTAAGGAAAGCAAAAACAAAATACATTTTATAAGACTCAATTGGAAAAAGAAATAATGATCCTTTAACTGTCCAAATATAAAAACGACATCACCTAGAGTCTATCTTTCAATATTCAAAGAATAGATTGGCATTTAGGCCGACAATAACTGCTGTTATGCTACCGACTATGTGGTAAAGATCAACCACAGCATTTACGCAGAGAGATGATAAAAACAGCAGGTAGTTAATTCTAATGAATTAATATGGCATACATATAAAAAAAAATAAAAAAAGAGTGAGAATAGAACATGTGAATATTGCTGCACACTAATGAACTCATTTATAAATGAACTGCGTTTTTTATACATGTCAATGCCTCTTATATTTATTAATCTATTTATATTTTTAAATATTTGTCTATTTATTGAAATATGACAGAATGAAGTTTTATATATTTGTGATGTCTTAGAATGTTTTAACAAAACGTCCATGATATTAACAAAGGATTTAAGATGATTCTATATTGAGCCTATGTCGAAAGTATTTTCTCTATGTTCATTAACACGTGACACGGAGTAACAGGGGGGTGTGTACAATGTATTTAAAAACAGTATGGCGGACTGCGCTCCGTATGTGAACAAGGGCACTTGTTGCCCGAAACGCATCATCAAAGTGAGGAGTGAGAAGCAATAAAACATCTTGCCAAAACATCCCTGGGTGTCCGGTACTCTCTCTTCGCCGAGAGGAGGTTGTGAGAGTATGGAGGATTTTGATATATATATATATATATATTCACTGAAAAAACCATAGGTTTTAGGGACAGTTATAGTTAGTTGGACATTGCACTCGTACAAAACCCGTGAAATTCCCCCGTTATAGTTAGTTCAGGTAACTATAACTCGCGCCTCCGCAATGCACTGCTGATGACATCACATATTACATCACTCATGACATGGTCAGTGACATCACTGATGACATCACTGATGACATCTCAAATGACATCACTGATGACATCATCCAGTGACTGTGTGTTTCTGTAAAGTTTAAATATGTTTAATATATATAGGGAAAGGCGTATTGAAGAATGAGTGGGTGTATAAGTGTCTGAAAGGATGATTTAGTAGGTGCGTGACTAACTCTATAAGTGAGTGATTAAACGTATCTTACTGAATGCATGGGTTAGTGACTAAACTGGGTGAATGTCTGTATCCGTCTGTCTGTTGCTGTGTAAGTGGCTGCATGGGTTTGTGAATAGCTACATGAGTGTCTATATGAGTTATTGATTGGTTGTCTGAGTATCTGTATGTGTGCCTGAGTGTTTGTGTGGGTGGGGTGTGTGCGACTCTGTGCATAGATGTGTGAGTGGGTGATTCACTGGGTGGATGGTTTCAAGAGTGCATCTGTGATAGACTGTATGGGTGGGTAAGAGTGTGTAAGAGTGTGTTAGTGAGTGAATGTTGTCCCAGTGGTACATGTGTGAGTAACTACATATGTGAAAGGCAGTATATATGTGTGTTGGAGTATATAAATAGCTATAAGCGAGAGTGTGTGATTGTGAGAGTGACTGTATGGATGAGTGTGTGCTTGTATCAGAGATTGTATAAGAGCGTAAGAATGTGCTAGTATTTGTATGAGTAAGTGAGCTGGTGTGTGTATAACTGTATAGGTGAGTAAATGGGTGTGTGCTTAATTTTTTGCATGACTGACTAGGTGTGTGAATACCTCTATGGATGAGTGGCGGTGTGTGAGTGTTTATATAGGTGTATGAGTGCATATAATAGTCCTGTACTGAGTGACTATAAGTATGAGTGATTGTACGGGTGACTGAGTAGATGTGTGTGTGTAGACCTAAGAATCAGTGAGTGTGTATATAGTAATTGGGGTTGGAGTGTCTATGGTTTTGACAATGGCAGTCTGTAATTTACAGTGGGTATATCAAAAGTTATATTAGGGTGTGAGAAGATGCATCAAATTATCTTATGGATGATGTCATCAGTGATGTCATTTGAGATGTCATCAGTGATGTCATCAGTGATGTCACTGACCATGTCATGAGTTATGAATTATGTGACGTCATCAGCAGTGCATTGCGAGTTATAGTTACCTGAACTAACTATAACGGGGGAATTTCACGGGTTTTGTACGAGTGCAATGTCCAACTAACTATAACTGTCCCTAAAACCTATGGTTTTTTTCAGTGAATTTCAAAGGTTTTTTAAATGCTAATTCCTAACTATAACGTGTCTGAAACCTATGGTTTTTTCAGTGAATTTCAAAGGTTTTGTAAATGACAATTTTTAAATGTATTAATTGTTATATTTATTTTTTTGATACTGATTTACAACATTTTTTTAAACTATTTATTTTTAGATATTTTATTTTTTAAATTACATTGTAATTACATTATACATTACATTACAAAATATACTTTCTCAGAATGAATTACTTTAGTTTAAATACTTTGCAAATAGGCAATAGACTTTTAAGTACAGTAGTTACAGTTGTTGCAATGGGCAACACAATTTAAAAAACAATGCAACATTGAGCTCAATGTGAATTTCTAGTTAAATGCAATTAGTTACTTTATGGATTACTTTTCTAACCACAGGACTGGATCCTAGATTCAGTCCTGGGACATCTCCTGTAAACAGTTGAGTAAAAGCGTTTTGGTTACAGTAGTGATTTTTAAGGAATATTATTGTATTTTAAAAGTTGACACTTAGAAACTTTTTCACATAGAATCACCAATGTTATCCTATGGGAGGAAATTCACTTAGCAGGTAAGTAGTGTTATCGTTACTTTTTCTTACTCAGTGGTGGATCCTGGATCCAGCACTGGTGCATCTCCTGTAAAAAGTTGAAAGAATGCGTTTAAGTCACACAGGCGATTTTTAAGGAATATTTGTAGTTTGTGAAAATCGACACTTTGAAACTTTTCTGCTGAAAACCAGACAATGGATTCCTATGGAAGGAAATTCAAGTTACTGGTAAGTACGGTTAGAATTACTTTTCAGGGTCAGTGCTGGGCTAAAGATGCAGCACTGGGTTCTCTCCTGATAACAGGTGAGTAAATCGGAATTCGTAGTTCGGCTGATTTTAGAGGAATATTATAAAGTTCCAAAACTCCACACTTAGAAGAATTTCCAAGTGAAACCAGTCAATGTTAGCCTATGGAAGGAAATTCAAGTTACTGGTAAGTACGGTTAGAATTACTTTTCAGGATCGGTACTGGGCGCAAAGATGCAGCACTGAGGTCTCTCCTGATAACAGGTGAGTAAATCGGAATTCGTAGTTCTGCTGATTTTAGAGGAATATTTTCACAATGGTGAATAAAGGGGGTGGGGCCTGAGGATACATGTCTGCAAACACGCCCTGTGGCGCGTTTTAAGTTGGAGAATTAATTCCTCCTCAATCCCGAGGGTCCCTAGGGGCCAACTAGCCCACCAGGTACCTCCAGTATGCGCCAGAGAGCTGCATTGCAGAGAGGTGTTCAGAGGCCACGCCCTTTTACAACACTCTGCAACGCAGCTCCGTGGCGCTTACTGGAGGTACCTGGTGGGCTAGTTGGCCCCCAGGGACCCTCAGGATTGAAGAGGATTTAATTCCCCATCTTAAAACACGCCACGGGGCCTGTTTGCACACATGTCACCTGAAGCCCCGCCCCTCCCTTCACCACTGTGCAAACGCGCCCCGTGGCGCGTTTTAAGTTGGGGGATTAAGTCCCCTTGAATCCTGAGGGTCCCTGGAGTCCAAGTAGCCCACCATGTACCTCCAAAAGCGCCACAGAGCTGCGTTGCAGAGAGGTGTAAAAGGGCGTGGCCTCTGTACACCTCTCTGCAACGCAGCCCCTGGCGCATACTGGAGGTTCCTGGTGGGCTAGTTGGCCCCCAGGGACCCCCAGTATTTAAGGGGATTCGTTCTCCATCTGCAAACGCGCCAGGGGTGCGTTTGCAGAGTGGTAAAGGAAGGGGCGGGGCCTGCGGCCCGATCGTTTTTTGTTTTTTTTCCCGAAGGGAGGCTGTGTGGCCCCCTTCCTTTTTCCTATTGTTGGGCCCTGGGGACCCCATCCCCCAGGGCCTTACCCCTTTTCTTTTTTTTAAATTAAACGGGAAGGGGGCCGCGTGGCCCCCTCCCGTGGCCGAATCTGGCCCCGGGGACCCCATCCCCGGGGCATGGCCATACTTTTAAATACATTTTTATGGAGGGGGGCTGCGTGGCCCCCCTCCTCAGGCCTCCTTTTGCCCCGGGGACCCCATCCCCTAGGGCAGGCCATTATTTTTTTAAAATTATTTTTGGGGAGGGGGGCTTCGTGGCCCCCTCCCGGGCCACTACTTGCCCCGGGGACCCCATCCCCCGGGGCTGGCCCTATCCTTTGGGGTCCGTGGGGGGACCCCAACTCCCCCACGCACCCTGCCGGCTCCCCGCCTCCTGCGGGAGCCGGCATTGCTTTCCACATGGGGAGCTGCTAACATGCAGCTCCCCATGTGGAAAGCAATTGCTTTGGATATTGGAAGCGAGAGCAGGTTTCCTGCTCTCGCTTGTACTCAAGCAGTTTGCTATGACAGGACGGGAGCCGCGAGGCTCCCGTCCTGTCATAGCAAACTACAGTGTCCCGGGGGTAGGCACCCCGGGACATTGCAGAGGAGCCGGCCCTGGGGGTGGCGGTCCCCAGGGCCATTACAGGCTCCAGGAGGGGGCCGCCCGGCCCCCTCCCTCCATCGACAAAGCCCCGGGGAGGTGGTGGTCCCCGGGGCTCCGGGGGTCCGTAATGGACCCCCATATTGAAATTTTTAGTGCCCCGGGAAGGTGGCAGTCCCCGTGGCGTGTGGGGGGGCTCGAGCCCCCCCACACAGGTAATTTAAAAAAAAAAAAAAAAAGAAGCCCCGGGGGGTGGTGGTCCCCGGGGCTGCGGGAGGGCCAAGAGCCCTCCCGCACCATTATTTTTTAAAGCCCCGGGGGGTGGCGGTCCCCGGGGCTTGGGGGGCCTTCGAGGCCCCCCAAAATTCAATATAAACCCACCCCCCGCATGCCCCCGGGACTTCGATTTTTTTTTTTTCGGCGGGATTCGCGCACCCTAAGCGCATCCCGCAGATTTTTTTTTCTTAAAAAATGCTTTTTTCTGCCCAGGGGGTCCTTGTGGGACCCCCTGAGCAGACCTAGGGGGTCAGGGTGTTTCTACCCTGCCCCCTTTGTGCGTTTTGCGCACTTGTTTCTTTTTTCTCGGCGGGATCCGCACACCCTAAGCGCATCCCGCCGATTTTTTTTCTTAAAAATGCTTTTTTCTGCCCAGGGGGTCCTTGTGGGACCCCTGAGCAGACCTAGAGGGTCAGGGTGTTTCTACCCTGCCCACTTTTGCGCACTTGTTTCTGTCCCTCGGTTCTACCGAGGGACAAAATGGCTGCCAACACTTCCTGATTTGGAGTGTTGACAGCCAATTAGCATGCAGCTCGTGATCGGGAGGGTAGGCGGACCCTACTCGGCCATAGATATATATGTGATTTTATTTGTGATTTTCTCAGAAACTACTGAACGGATTTACACCATTTAAGCAAAAGGCACGACACTGAACCAAGGGCTACCTCTTTGCCAAATTTGGTGTAATTCCGTTCAGCAGTTCGAGCTGTAGCTGCGACTAAAGGTTCCTATGGAAAAATGAATGGGGAAAACGCGTTTTGGGACCCCCTTTTTCTCGGCCCCCGCTTGACGAATCGCCCCGAGACTTTCAGGATAGGAGCGGACCGGAGCGCCCCAACAAGTTGGAAACTTTCGCAAAGATTCGTCAACCGGCGCCAACGTTATTTCAAATAGAATGTTGCGGATTTCCTATGGAAAATAGGTCATAACTATAACTATCTACTGGCGACCGCCAGTAGATTTTATATATATATATATATATATATATATATATATATATCCAACAAGAAGGTTGTCCCCTCAAAGAAGCCACACACAGGTAGGTACATCTTCACGCTTTATTGGCGAAAGCTGCAACTTAGGACAACAGAACACTTCACCTCAGATCAGGAGCCCGACGCGTTTCGTGCTCACTTGCACTTAATCATGGGCTGGGTCATCAGGCAAGCCGTTCCACAGTTCAAGCACCTATGTATACTCGAAGCCCGCCCCAGTGGGCGTCAACAGTCCTGCCGTAAAGAAGCCCCGCCGCGTTGCAGCGGACCCCTGCTGGCGCCTGTCGCCGTGCAGCAGAAGAGGGACAGGAGGACGCGGTGAAAGTTATACGGTGTAATTTTCAACAAGCAGGACATTCTACCTACCCACTGGGGTTTTTACTCATTTTACTTGGCAGCGTTCCTACAACTCACTGAAGGACTATTTAACTCATTGGAGGATGATTTCAAGCACTACTGAGACCAGCAAGCAGTGCGACTGTTGACGCCCACTGGGGCGGGCTTCGAGTATACATAGGTGCTTGAACTGTGGAACGGCTTGCCTGATGACCCAGCCCATGATTAAGTGCAAGTGAGCACGAAACGCGTCGGGCTCCTGATCTGAGGTGAAGTGTTCTGTTGTCCTAAGTTGCAGCTTTCGCCAATAAAGCGTGAAGATGTACCTACCTGTGTGTGGCTTCTTTGAGGGGACAACCGTCTTGTTGGATATGAAAACGGCCAGTCCTGCCATAAAGAAGCCCCGCCGCGTTGCAGCGGACTCCTGCTGGCGCCTGTCGGCGTGCAGCAGAAGAGGGACAGGAGGACGCGGTGAAAGTTATACGGTGTAATTTTCAACAAGCAGGACATTCTACCTACCCACTGGAGTTTTTACTCATTTTACTTGGCAGCGTTCCTACAACTCACTGAAGGACTATTTAACTCATTGGAGGATGATTTCAAGCACTACTGAGACCAGCAAGCAGTGCGACTGTTAACGCCCACTGGGGCGGGCTTCGAGTATACATAGGTGCTTGAACTGTGGAATGGCTTGCCTGATGACCCAGCCCATGATTAAGTGCAAGTGAGCACGAAACGCGTCGGGCTCCTGATCTGAGGTGAAGTGTTCTGTTGTCCTAAGTTGCAGCTTTCGCCAATAAAGCGTGAAGATGTACCTACCTGTGTGTGGCTTCTTTGAGGGGACAACCTTCTTGTTGGATATGAAAACGGCCAGTCCTGCCGTAAAGAAGCCCCGCCGCGTTGCAGCGGACCCCTGCTGGCGCCTGTCGGCGTGCAGCAGAAGAGGGACAGGAGGACGCGGTGAAAGTTATACGGTGTAATTTTCAACAAGCAGGACATTCTACCTACCCACTGGGGTTTTTACTCATTTTACTTGGCAGCATTCCTACAACTCACTGAAGGACTATTTAACTCATTGGAGGATGATTTCAAGCACTACTGAGACCAGCAAGCAGTGCGACTGTTGACGCCCACTGGGGCGGGCTTCGAGTATACATAGGTGCTTGAACTGTGGAACGGCTTGCCTGATGACCCAGCCCATGATTAAGTGCAAGTGAGCACGAAACGCGTCGGGCTCCTGATCTGAGGTGAAGTGTTCTGTTGTCCTAAGTTGCAGCTTTCGCCAATAAAGCGTGAAGATGTACCTACCTGTGTGTGGCTTCTTTGAGGGGACAACCTTCTTGTTGGATATGAAAACGGCCAGTCCTGCCGTAAAGAAGCCCCGCCGCGTTGCAGCGGACTCCTGCTGGCGCCTGTCGGCGTGCAGCAGAAGAGGGACAGGAGGACGCGGTGAAAGTTATACGGTGTAATTTTCAACAAGCAGGACATTCTACCTACCCACTGGGGTTTTTACTCATTTTACTTGGCAGCATTCCTACAACTCACTGAAGGACTATTTAACTCATTGGAGGATGATTTCAAGCACTACTGAGACCAGCAAGCAGTGCGACTGTTGACGCCCACTGGGGCGGGCTTCGAGTATACATAGGTGCTTGAACTGTGGAACGGCTTGCCTGATGACCCAGCCCATGATTAAGTGCAAGTGAGCACGAAACGCGTCGGGCTCCTGATCTGAGGTGAAGTGTTCTGTTGTCCTAAGTTGCAGCTTTCGCCAATAAAGCGTGAAGATGTACCTACCTGTGTGTGGCTTCTTTGAGGGGACAACCTTCTTGTTGGATATGAAAACGGCCAGTCCTGCCGTAAAGAAGCCCCGTCGCGTTGCAGCGGACCCCTGCTGGCGCCTGTCAGCGTGCAGCAGAAGAGGGACAGGAGGACGCGGTGAAAGTTATACGGTGTAATTTTCAACAAGCAGGACATTCTACCTACCCACTGGGGCTTTTACTCATTTTACTTGGCAGCGTTCCTACAACTCACTGAAGGACTATTTAACTCATTGGAGGATGATTTCAAGCACTACTGAGACCAGCAAGCAGTGCGACTGTTGACGCCCACTGGGGCGGGCTTCGAGTATACATAGGTGCTTGAACTGTGGAACGGCTTGCCTGATGACCCAGCCCATGATTAAGTGCAAGTGAGCACGAAACGCGTCGGGCTCCTGATCTGAGGTGAAGTGTTCTGTTGTCCTAAGATGCAGCTTTCGCCAATAAAGCGTGAAGATGTACCTACCTGTGTGTGGCTTCTTTGAGGGGACAACCTTCTTGTTGGATATGAAAACGGCCAGTCCTGCCGCAAAGAAGCCCCGCCGCGTTGCAGCGGACCCCTGCTGGCGACTGTCGGCGTGCAGCAGAAGAGGGACAGGAGGACGCGGTGAAAGTTATACGGTGTAATTTTCAACAAGCAGGACATTCTACCTACCCACTGGGGTTTTTACTCATTTTACTTAGCAGCGTTCCTACAACTCACTGAAGGACTATTTAACTCATTGGAGGATGATTTCAAGCACTACTGAGACCAGCAAGCAGTGCAACTGTTGACGCCCACTGGGGCGGGCTTCGAGTATACATAGGTGCTTGAACTGTGGAACGGCTTGCCTGATGACCCAGCCCATGATTAAGTGCAAGTGAGCACGAAACGCGTCGGGCTCCTGATCTGAGGTGAAGTGTTCTGTTGTCCTAAGTTGCAGCTTTCGCCAATAAAGCGTGAAGATGTACCTACCTGTGTGTGGCTTCTTTGAGGGGACAACCTTCTTGTTGGATATATATATATATATATATATATATATATATATATATATATATATATATATATATATATATATATACACACCATGAGCTCAATGTTTGATAGTGCTGGTTTTTAAAGATTGGTACTTGTCTCATTCCCATTAATCAGGGAATGATTCAGTTGGCGTTTTTTTTAACAAAATATACTTTAACACTTTATAAAGGGTTTAATAGTGACCCCTTCATTGATTTGTGAATTCTTTGAATACATGATTTTTTAAAACAAAATATATACATTTATCCATTTAAAATTGAATAACTGTTTTTATCTTAATGAAAAATTATCACTATACTTGGCGTTGATCCAGGCCAATCCCTGCACTTCTGTCAGCAGCCGCAGCTCGGGCTGGAAAAGCACAGCTCCAAGATCTGTCTGTGCTGTGTGCCTTTGTTTGGAAGGGGCCGAGAGGTATGATCAGTCAATGTTGAAAAATTAGTGTTTTGCCTGGAAACTGAATCATGTTTCCCAAAACAGTCGCCCAGAAGAACAGGAGTCTAGTCCATGTCAGTCAAGAACTCCAGATTCCTTCCCTACTCCTATTTTTAGCTGATATCACTCAAGAGCAAATAAAGACAGCTGTGCAGTATTTAAGGCCACAAGGCAGTAGTTGAGTAGGTCTGATAAGGCAGGCCCAGCTTAGAGCTCTCCTGTTATGTCTAATCCACTGCTGAGGCTCCGGTCCCAGCCACTCTCCTGAGGGTGCCCTCGGGTCAGCCCCCCACCCGCCTCACCCCATTACCCCTTTCTCCCACTGCCAGCAGCATCTCGCTGATGCACTACCTTCCCACCACTCCTCAGAGTCTCTCATACTCAAGGGCATCATAGAGGGGGTAGGCAGAGGTTCAGGTGTGTGGTCTTGGGAAGAGTTTCAGTGTCTTGTGGCAGCACCAGACCTGCAGAGGGCAGGTTGGAGAGAGCTCTATTCCTTGAATAGTGAGCTGGATTAAGTAGAATTTTGGGCTTGGGATGTAAGGTAAGCCTTTCATTCATCTGAGGTCAATAGACTGAGCACCAGTGAGTAGGGTAACAGTTCCTCAAGGTGTAACTTTTAGCTGTACGCTTTTATTAGTGTCATGAGAATGAGTAGCTAGGCATTCCCATGCGAAATAAAGTTCAGAGAATCAGTCTGCGCTCACTAGCTGGCGGGTGTCAGCACTGGAGGTAGAGTTTGGAAGGCTGAGGCTCAGTGAGGGGCATGTCAGCCCAGGGGCAGGGGTATGAAGGACTTGTAGATTGGCTTGCAGGGATCACAGAGAAGAAGCACATCAGTAGTGTGGAGAACTCAGTGTGAATGGGGACATAAGCACTGGGCTCTGCAGAGCTCAGTGAAGGAACATTAACACAGTTGGATGGAGTTACAGCTCTGTTAAGAGGGGGAACTCAGTACATGGGTTTTGAAGGCTGATTTGCACTCCTGCACACTGCCTTTCATGTATTACATCTCATTAAATGCATGGCATACATATGACCGCAGTAACAGCTTACTAGGGTAGAGATACCTTCCGAGGCCTGGCACATGCTGAGGGTACGCGCAGATAGATTGTGGCCTAGGGAAGCCGGCTTGCAACCTAGGCCCCATATACCTACAATGGTTGGAAGCTGGCAAGCTGGGGTCAGGAGGTACAAGAGTCCGGGCCACGTTGTGTAAGAGCGGCAACTCAGACTGGGGGAGGTCATCAGAAATGTTCATTCATTGGGTTTGTGCAGGAGCTTGTCATGAGGTAGAAAAGAAAAGAGGACAAGGAGACAGGGTGGAAGTTGATAGATGAGGGGAAAAGGCAACAGAAATCAAGAAAAACAGAAGTCTGGAAGGCAATAGAGCAGGATAGAGAGAGGTTGGGAGGATGAGTGGGCAACTATGGAGGAGTGATATAGAGGAGGAAAATAAAGGAGAGACATAGAAGGGCAGGTGAAAATGGGATATGAATTAGAGAGAATAAAGGCAGGCGAGTCACAGCATTAGAAAACGGACAAAGGATGTATCTAGGAAAGATAGAATGAAAGAAAAGATGGGAGAGTAGAGAAAAGATAAGAACAGGGACTGGAAAGAAAGAAAAGGTGCAGGATAAAAAAGAGGAATAATAGGAAGGACAGAAATAATAGAAAGATGGAGAGAGAAGATGATTTGTAGGAGAGGGCGTGGGAAAGGGTAAGAGCTGTCATCTGAGTAGAAGGTTGTTTTGTAGTTGTGTTCTTCAAATGCAACAAACTAAAAACTTGAATAAAACAGATTTTGAAAACAAAAAGGGGGGATAGGTAGGCAAAGGTGACAACCAAGGAGGTCAGAGATAATGAATAAGATGAGTAAGAGAGAAGCATAGTCAATATATAGATTTGATAGAGAAAGGGTAGAATGAGAGAGATTGGACAGGGAGATTAGAGAGAGTTTGGGGAAGAGAGGATGGTAGGATGTAAATTGAAGATATGAGGCAGGATGAGGGTGAAGTAGAGGAGAGTGGAAAGGGAGAAAGAAAAGTGGGAATGATAAAGAGGCGCAAGGAGACCAGACAAAAACATTAAAAAAAGGGAGGAACGAGGTAAGGACAAGTGAGAGAGATAGAGTGGAAGTGGCTAGAGATAAGAAAAGGTGCGAGGAGGAGATGAAAGATTTATGACGATAGCCAAGAGAGAGGAATGATACATAGAATGATTAGGGAATAAGATTCAGTGTCACCAGGGTTCAGAGATGCAAGGAGCCCACTGCACCCCTGTAATGGGTGTCTTTTAATACCAACCCAAAGGTGAGGGGAGGTCAATTTTGTTCTGGTTTAGATTAGGGCCGATGATACACTTGCTATGCCACTGATTTTGGTAGCTAGCATCCGGCACCTACTTACATATTAAGTTGCTACTTGTCTTCAGTGCATGCAGCCTTGACTGTAGTGCACGAAGCACCTTTATTGCTGAACATAAACGGAAAGAATTTAAGGGAACATTGCCCGGTACATATTGCACTTGATAGTAGTACACTTTCAAGAGACACAGCCATTTGGCTCCCCTTGGCGTAGCTCTTCCGCCCCATTGAGTAAATTTATTAGAGGTGCTGTTTTATCAGCAAAATGTGGAACAAATTTTGAATAATATTCAAACAGACCCAAATAAGATTTCAACCGCTCCTTATCTTCTTGAGATGGAACTTCTTCAATAGCTTTCAGAATCTTCATCTTGGGTTCCACACCCTTAGCACATATGTGGTGTCCTAAATAATCCAAACCACTTGCCTCAGATTTGCATTTATTGGAGTGCAATGTAAGACCCCTCTTTCAGCACAATCAAAACTTTGGTCAGTTTTTCATCATGCTCAACTGCATTTCTGCAAAACACCAAGATGGCATCCTGAAAATATAAACCCCCACTCAGACCCTGAAACATTATCCTCATGAGTTTTTGGAACACAGAGGATGCTGATGGAAGCCAGAAGGCAGTAGTTAGTACAGAAATGCATCTACAATAGTAACGAATGAAGCTAGATGTTTGGATTCCTCAATTAAAAATATCTGGTGGGAATAAGAGCCACATCGGAGATTCAAGGCATTTCCTTCAGCTCATGTGACCATAAAATATCACTTTTTGCAGACTATGTGCTGCTTTCTCTTATCTCCCCCACCACATCACTGAGGGCTCTCGAATACAAGTTGACACATTACGAGGGTGTAGCATGTTATTGTACAAACCTACATAAGTCCTTCCTCCTTAATCTTACCCTGCCCTCCCCAGAAATTAAGACTCTGGCACACATGACCCCCTTCCAGTGGGTGAAAAAAGACGTCACTTACCTGAGGATCAAAATCACCCCTAAGATCTCTGATCTATATTGCGTCAACTTTCCTCCTTTGCTCCGCAAGCTCAAAGCAGACCTTAAACGATGGACGCCAATGTATCTCTTTTGGCTGGGGCGTATTAACGCATTCAAAATGACGGTCTTACCGCGACTATTGATCTTTTTCTAGGCCTACTGATTTAGTTACCCCGGGAATTTTTCTTGGTACTCTGCTCTTTGTTGATCCGCTTTATATGGCAAGGACGCAGAGCCCACCTCTCTTATAAGCAACTGAGTCTACCAAAGGAAGTGGGAGGCCTGGCTCTACCAGACTTCCAGTTATATTATAAGGCGGCACAATTGCGAGTAATCGCTGAATGGGTGCTGAGAGCATCAGATAAATATTGGCGCCATATGGATAGAGCCATAGTTGGCCGCTATGTGTGGGATGTCCTATGGAACCGAAATCTGACAGATCCCCCATGCATACCTAAGCACACCTACTTGCACCACCATTAGGGTAAGGGATACAGTAACGAGGTTGCAGGGTTGGACCACTTTACCTTCCCCCTATACTCCAATCCCTTTTAATCTTGCCTTCTTCCCTGCCTTAACGCTGGACTCATTTGATAAATGAAGAGAGGGAGGCTGTCTCACAATCTCCGACCCCTTGCATGGCTGGGACATGTTCACCATAGAACACTGCTAACATGATTTTGATTTACCAGAAGCCGAAAGATATCACTATACCCTACTGAAACATTGGGCCCTGCACCCCGATTGGGTTTAGCTGCCATAAGAGATCTCTTCCCCATCGGGAAATGTATGCGGCAAGCGAGAGGCACCAAAGGATCCATTTCTTTCCTTTATGCCTATCTCCTCAAGATCCTCCCCTTGACCACACCACGCCATGTACACTTCTGGAACAATATTCTTGATACCCCAATTTCTGAATCACGTTGGCAGAAACTGTGGAAAGATATTCCCAGATTTAACCACTACCTAGGGCTTAGAGAAGCTCATTATAAGCTTCTGTTCGACTGGTAACTCTATCCCACAAAACTAAAAAGGATCTTTCCTGGTACATATGATCTGTGATGGAGGGGATGTGGTTTACTCTGAGACTTCTGACACACTTGGTGGGCTTGTCCGGCCATTCGACCCTTCTGGACAGAAATCCTGGCACAAATTAAAACAACACTGGGCTATCCTCCATCCCTTTTACACTAAACTTTTCTCTTTTAGTCGTAAGAGATGACACTTTGCGACACCAAACCTCGAGCGACCACTCCTTCATGTGGCTGTGTCTCAGGGAAGCTAAGATGGCCTTGGCAGCAAATTGGAAGAAAGCTACAGTACCCTCAATAGTACAATAGAATGCTAGTTTCTGGCAAGGGTTAACGATGGAAAGAATGACAGACATCCTCCAGGATAAGAACAAGAATTTTGAATATCAATGGGGTGCCCTTAGTCAACTTTCTATCAGAAGGACTTCCAAATACCACCTGCCCTACCGGCACGAGAGCACTCCACCTCTTTCAATTTCAGACCCCCATAGTGGTCCGACATCCCTACCCCCACTGATGGGGACTCCACAGCACTGTTCCCACCACCCGAATAGTTGTATGAGCACACATTTCTCACTCATGGCCTATTGTTTAAAGTTTATTCTTCAGTTTTGGTTTACTCTGTTCTCTTTACGTATTGGGGGGAGGGGGAAGGGGAGATTAAAAGGCACTGATATAGCCTCCAAATTTGCAGGAGTTTTGTCTATGTGGAATCTTCACTTGCCTATTGTTCTGGGGAAGTCATGATTATATAACGAATGTGTAACTCATTAGCCTTTCCATGGAAAGCCTACTGACTTCTGACAAATGCACTATGTTTGTATGATACTGTGCCTTAAGGAAATTAATCAAGAAAGTTTGATGAAAAAAACAATCTGGTTGGAGGCTGCTGACACGTCTCGAGTGGTAAATGACACCCCCCTGCAGAGTGCACAGAATCTCATTAATATTGGGTAGAGGCGTTGCGGTCCTGGATCCTCAGGATCAGTTTGATGCTCAAAAGGTCCACCTACAGGCAACACCACGTCTGATTGCTCTTACAACGCAGATTACTGGTGTGGCCGGGCGAGGGAAAGGTATTGGGGAAGGGGACGGCAGGGGAGCTTGACCTGTGAAGAAGAAAAGAATGTTACAGGTTGGATTTCTAAGCTACGTTACTTAGCACCCCCCAGGCACAGTCCTCCCAAATTAATGATCACCTTCCTTCTCAGTAGTGCTATTCTTTTGAATTAACAAGGTCTCTTTGGCTCTTAGTTATTGTTTTTTTCTTGCTTTCATATAAGGGATTCAGGCTTTCAGAATCAGACCTCTGGTTTCAATTGTCTTTTGGATTCATACTGGTTACTGTTCGTATTTTCCTTGATAAAACTTCCAAAAACCTTAGCTCACATAAGGAAGTCTTTGTAGATTCTGAATAGGGTTTATCTGTGGGGAAAAGTTCCCCAGGTTCAGAAGGCTCGTTTCACACCCAAGCTCAGAAGGTTTGTTTACACAAATAAGGTCCACATGACAGAATGACGTAGGGAAATGCACAGGTGCACTCCTATCTTGAGACCAGTCCGGTCTCAGAGCCTGAAAATCTTCTCTGGGCACCACAGCCTGAGCAAAGTCCACCGGTCACCAGGAATGTCCTGAATAACTTGCGGTGAGGCCAGGGAGATGCAGCCTTTTATAGTAAGACCCCGCCCAAGATGGCCACCACGCAGGCACACTGGGACATGAAGTCCCTAGATTTAAAGTTCAGGTCGTGAGCTGGTGCTCTGATTGTTTTCTAGGGCCAAGGCCCTTACATAAACAGTGCGTCTTTCGGTGTGGGCATAGGGGGCATAACTCCAGACTTTCCTTCAGATAGAAGGTGTGTGGCCCATCTCGTGGTTTGCAGTGAGTCCTGACCTCCATATGGGGACTGAAAGCAAATTGGTTGCAGATTCTAGAAGTTGCTCTGCATCAGCCCCAAGACATCTGACAAGAGGTTCACGATCCACACAAATTTTGTGATTGAGATCTCAAAGTCTGATCACTTTTGCGTTCAAGAACTATCCGGGCCAACCACTCAGAATCTTCGATAGGTTCTATAACCTACATTTCACACTAACAGTCTAGTTTGTTTTGTAACTTTCCTCTCAAACAAAGGGGTACCTTGAGAACTTTGTGGACTACATGTTTAGCACAGACATTAAGCACAATTTTGTGCTGGAATCCACACAATTTTCCAAATTTAGTAGCAAATACCTCAGGCAATTTGAATCCAGAGATCAATGGTGGACATATTCATTCAACAATCACACTTAATGATGGATAAAGAGGATTTAGATATTACACGACCTTGATGATTTGGATTAAAATGATATCCAATTCACCCCCACCCCACCAAATTAGATTGTTATGTGCCTACATAAATTACAGACTTTACAGTCTTGTTCTCAAACTCAAACTGTGCATCGAATTCTCCCTCACGCTCAAATTTTGCCCCTTCATATGCGACAATAGTTACTTGAGAAGGCCTTAATTTAGGAGGCTGAAATTTTTAAACATCTCAGCACATTATTGTGAAAGGCGACCCAGAATCCACCATCACTGGGATCTCTGTACCATTCAAACGTTTATTAAATTAGGAGGTTTCCTCCTTATGTGGCCTAAGGAATTCACTTGATCCTCACAGCTATTCTTGTTAACATCTCCATACTGTGCCCCAATGCTAGTAACTGTCAACATCTTCACTACCACACTAGTGCCTTATGTGACATGCAGCATAATCTCGCAACGTGCCCTTTTTTGTTACATTTTTAAAAAACGAGATTAGCCATGTAAATTTTTTGCCAATGCAATGTAGTTTTGCTATCACACTTAAACATGTTATGACATTCTTATTACATATGTTATCATGCTATCCATCACATTTAGATTCAGAATTAGGGCCCGATTTAGTGATTGGCGGTCAGGCTGTTGCTCCAACAGGGCGACGGAGTAAATTTCTCTGTAGCCCTGGCGAAGGTCCTGACCACCAGATTTATAAATGAAGGCCAAGCTGGCTCTCATTTCTAAAGCATTGGCAGGAACCACCTTCACAACGATTCCTGACAATGCAGTTTGTTGCTCCGTCAACATGACGAAGCCTTGCACCAAACAGTTTTCTTTTTTTATTTTCAAAATAGAATAATATTTTCATATAGATAATTCTATGATGGCCTTTACTCAGTCAGAGAAGTTTGGCAACAGTGGTGACAGAGTAGCCAAACTTAAGGTCCGCCCGAATCTAAATCGTGAGGGGGACCACTATGTTGGCAGGGAGGGCACTCCTTTGCAAGTTCCCTCTCTGCCAAATTATAAAACAGGCCCTTAGTCTCAGTAGCATTCTTGGAATCTTTTATTGGACCCTTTCATTGGTGATTCGTTATTTCTTTACACCGTACAGGATTGCTAGGAGAAGATAACTTGTTGAAATGTGCATCCGAATTCTCTATGGCTTCGGCCATAGAAACAGCTGTCTCTAAATCCGGATTGTCAGTAGAAAGGAATTGTTCCTGAAATTTCCAGTACCACATTCCTACTTGGAGATAAACATTTACCCAGCGCCTGAAGTACTGTGGCATACTCATCAATGATATATGTAGTACAAGTTCTCCCGATTTCCTCTTGAGACTGTACTGTTACCTCAACTATGGGTAGCATTTTTAAACCAGACCTGCCTTCTTGGCCCAAATTATGCACTAATAATACGCTTTTCTTTTTGTTGGTAAATGTTTCACAACATATGGCATTGAGTTAGGCCTCAAACGCCTCTTTACAGCATGTCCATTCCAATGGGGATTTGCCAGGTACAGTCAAAAATGGATGCAGAGGTGATACACCCTCGATCAGGTTACAATATAATGAAGATTAACAGTAAATAGCATATCCTATTATAAAAAATTATGGCAGATATAAACAATAGGTGTTAAGTGACTCACCATCCGTCAAATCAGCACTACTGCATAACACTATACACAGTGCTGAAAGAGTAGACACAGAGAAGCAGAAACTGCCTGACTTAAAAATCGCATTGAAATGGGAAACATTGAAGACCTCACCAGAGTCACCTGACTCTAATATGGCGGCAGAACGTGACACATCACGTCCAGACGTCACCGCACCGTTTGTCAAATGCCGAAACTGAGAGAAAGAGAACAAACATGCTGGGCGGTACCACGGGCACTCCACTATTGCAGCCCAACGTTGTGTAGAGGAAGAATGATGAATAGTGCTACACAGAGACTGTACTACACCAATGTTGTTGGGTCGTTGCTCCAGTACTGCAGGGTACGGTGGTAGGATAGCGGTCATGGCTGAAACACCGTGGCTGTCCGTTCTCCTCACTCATCTCGACTGAAATGAAGTTCTCTGGTCATCTGGAAGATGGGTACGGTGCTTTATTAGTATCAATAAAAATGGGGGGAGGTAGATGCGGAAAAAGGGTTCACTCAGCTTTCAATTACAATGCTGTATAAATCAAAAGGGAGTTATTGGCAGCAAAGAAGTTACAAATAGACGCCACCGCCAGCCTCAGCCTCAACTGTCTTTCCCCTCAACTCAGCATGGAACCTCCAGACAATCCATGGCAACATGAAAAGTGCAACGGGAATCCAGGCTCAACAGATACATATGTATGTTAGAAGATAAAATAATTGTGCATTTCTACAGAAAACTCATTTGATGGATGAAATAGAGGGGACAGTCCATAAAAAGTGGTGGGGACAATTGTACTCCTCTTTGTACTCATACGGTTGTGGGGTGCTGATTTAGATGGCCCCTGTGGTCCCATTCTTGCACTGAGTAACCAGTGCAGATGTACAGGGTAGATACTTATTGGTGTATGGCCTAGATGGAGTAGAAACATATTTCCTGAATGTATAGGCACCTAATGTGGACGACAGGGCCTTCTACTGGCAATGTTGGAAATTTCCATCCCATATATGAATATCCCACTTATATGGGCAGGTGATTATAATTGTGTGGTGGATGGAGAGATGAACCGGCGCCCACCCACAGCGCACCTAAAAACAGCAATGGTAGCGGCACTGCTAGAAGTCATGCATAGACTAGTATGTGTGGATTTTTTGAGGGAATTATACTTGTAGGCTAAGAAGTATATGTGTAACTCGGCCACTCACAACACATATAGCAGATTGGACAGAGTATTGGCCACTGGGAATGCAGCGGTAAAAATGCAGTCAGCTTAGTATTTGGGCAGAGTTTTGTCTGATCACTCAACTTTAGCGTTTGACTATGATGAATATGGAGCCTGTCTACATATACCAAAGTGGAGGTTAAATCCCAAGGCTCTCCAAGATGCTACTTTTAAACTGGATCTTCAGGGGGTGATTAGTACATATTTAGAAAACAACTGGACCGTGACTGGATCAGGGCAAATGAGTAGGAAGCGATGAAGGTGGTGGTCTGGGGGAAGGTGGGATGTATGGGGATGATGTTTATGGGGCGGGTCAGCAGCTTCGTCTGGAGCTGACTCAGCCTGAGTCTCGAATGGTTCAATAGCAGAAACAAGAGGGGTTGGACCATGGAATAAAAGAGGAATATGTAGAAACAAAAAGTAAAGTGGTTGAGAAATGGGATGCCTTTGATAAATACACCCTTAAGACACACAAGCATAGACTCCACAGGAAGGGCGATAAATCGAGAAGACTTTTGGCCTGGCTCTTGAAACGGGAAAGACACCCCCCCCCATACCCGCCTACCCACCCACTCGCCCCGCTGTTGAATCGAAAATGCCTGAGAGTAACTTTGTGATGTAGACAGACTAGTATTATTGACATTCTACAACATTACCTGACGCAGGTATATCGACAGCAACCATAAGGGATGGAGGGTGGTATCCTGGGGGATGCGGAACTCTCCCAAATGACGGTGGAGCAAGGGACAGATCTTAACACAGAGCTGATAGCAGAAGAACTCTTACAGGTAATTAAGGCCCTGCCTCACAGGAAATCCCCGGTCCAGACGGACTGCCGCCAGAATAATATCAAACTAATGCGGCCTTAATTGCCGGGAGGCTGTTACAGATGTATAATGAAGCAAAGAAAGTTGGTAGGCTCCTAAATTATAGAGGTTATAGTGGTGATCCCCAAACACGATTTCCATCCCAGAAATAAGGCTACAGACCCCTTTCCGTGATGAATACTGATATAAAAATCTTAGTAAATGCCTTGGCCAATAGACTCAAAGGTGTCATGACAGACCTAATACATGAATACCAATGCAGCTTTATTCCAAGCCGCAGTACATCCCTCAATTTGAGGATACCTAATCATGTTATACATGAAACATCACAGGTTGGTGTAGATGGGGTCTTGGTGGTGGTTGATATTAAAAAAATGTTTGATAAGCTAAACTGGGAATACATTTCGCTGTGCTTTGACGTGTGGGGGTGGGTCTGGTGTTTTTAAGATGGACCAAAATGTTAAACGCTGATCCTGTGGCTAGGGTGAGATCTGGAGGTATTGTATCGTTGTTGTGAATGTGGAACAGGGAGCCAGACAGGGATGTCCTCTTTCGTCCTTATTATTCGCCCTGGCGACTGAACCCTTGGCAATCAGGTTAAGAGAAGTACTATATGATAGGGGCATAGTAACAGGGGACCTAGTAGAAGTTGTGTCACTCACTATATGCAGATGACGTACTAGTGTACCTGTGGAAGATGAGCAGGTCACTGCCTAATTTGATGAGAGGAATGGAGGGGTGTACAAGTAGGTCTGAACTGGATTTTATAAAGAGAAAATGATGCTTTTCGCTCTCGGCTCCTTGCGGGAGGTGACAAAGGAGAACCTGTCACAATTGGGAATTAGGTGGTAGACGGACGTTTCCAAGACTTGGGAATGCAAACTGAGCATACTCAAGATAAACAATAAGAACCTAATATGGGGGTTTGGCAGGTACAGTCAAGAGGACTTGCTAAGATGGTAAAGCTCCCTATGTGCTGTAATACATCTTTAAATAATTAGATAGCATCCTAATTTTGCTGGAGTGGGCAGCAAAAAGAAGCAGAGTGAAATTAGATGTGCTTAAAAGAGACGGGCAGGAGGGTGGGTTGGGATTGCCTGATTTGGAATTATACTATACTGCAGTGCCATTTCAGCATGCCACTACATTGTGGAAAGAAATATGCAATTAGGAGAAAAGATTATTACGTGGCACTGTTGTGGGGGACCATTTGCCGACCCTGTTCATGAGGGGCAGAAGAGCACTGGGGCAGACGCCACATGTGGTGGTACACACAGCCACTGTATGGGAAGACATGGTAAAAAGAGTTCTGGGTTGATTTCCTTTTGCTAGATATCTGGAGATATGGTGGCTTCAACCATTCCGCAATATATAAGGGGATATGTCTGTGGACAATTGGAGAAAAGGAGGTTGTCGTAAGTTTGGAGATTTGTATCCTCTGGAAGAATTTATAACCTTTGATGAAGCCCAAGTGGCATTTTGGATTGGTGTGGGGCAGTTCGTCAATTTGTCAAACTTGCTATGGGGATCTGGCTGAGGTTCCCCAAAACCCCAGAAACCTCTGCTACTGTGGTGGGAATGTTGGAGCTGGAACAGTATCAATGGGTAATCTCATAGTTATACATGACTCTAAAACAAGATAGAAAAAAAAGAACAATTGATGGACAGAATGCTGAACAACGTCATCCACTCACCCCCAGTACAGAGATCTGGGGCTAAATCCATCGTTTTTTTTGCTCACCATGCCTTTCCAGTTTGGAACCAGCCATATGCATATCAGTCTTGATCCTGCTCCCCAAGGGAACAGTCTAGCCCGAACTGCCAAGCCAGTGAATGCAATTACTACATAGATACCTAGACGTTAGTTTGTGTAATAGGATACTGGTGCACTACTCTAATATTCTTATTCTGTTCTTTACATGCAGGGAACACATTGGACCATCCGGAAACTTATCTTCTTTACTGAATTACGTAGTGGGACATTTGTCTTTCTCTTCCCTTGTTTACCCTCTTCCCCCATTTTTACCATCCTTGTTTTGACCTTGTTGGGCAGGGTTGGTGGGTGAGGGAAATTGGGACCTATTCTTCAGATCGTGCATATCACACCTGCGGAAACTACTGGTGAGATCTAATACAAGCATCCTGGGACAGGTTTTGGGTTATCAGCCAGGCTAGCTTAACTCCAGTGGCATGGCGAGCAAGTGACCCACGTCTTGACATACCCTTCCCACTTAGGGCAACAAATACAAAAATAACAATTGATGGGTGGAATGCCCTCTTTCGTCCTTATTATTCGCCTTGGCGACTGAACTCTTGGAAATCAGGTTAAGAGAAGTAGTACATGATAATGGCATAGTAACAGGGGACCTAGTACACATAGTGTCACTCACTATATGCGGTTGACATACTGGTGTACCTGTCGAAGCAGAGCAGGTCACTGCCGGTTTTAATGAGAGAAATGGAGGGGTTTAGAGGTAGGTCTGGACTGGGGGTTAATAAAGAGAAAATGCTGCTTTTCCCTCTCGGCTCCTTGCGGGAGGTAACAAAGGAGAACCTGCCACAATTGGGAATTAGGTGGTAGAAAGATGTTTCCATGACTTCGGCATGCAAATTGAGCATACTTTGAAACAATAAGAACATAATATGTGGGTTTGCCAGGTACAGTCAATAGGACTTAGAGAATAGGTTCACTTCTGGAATTCCCTGCCCCTGTCAATGATGGGCAGAATAGTACTTGCTAAGATGGTAATGGTCCCTATGCGCCTCTATAATTTACTAAATACATTTTTTCTTCTGCCGTGATACATCTTTAAATAATTAGATAGCATCCTAATTTCACTGAACTGGGCAGAAGAAAGAAGCAGAGTGAAATTAGAAGTGCTTAAAAGAGACAGGCAGGAGGGTGGGTTGGGATTGCCTGATCTGGAGTTCTACTATACGGCAGCACCATTTCAGTATGCCACTATATGGTAGGAAGTAATAGACAATTAGGAGAAAAGATTATTATGCAGCAGACTTGTGGGGGACCATTTGCTGACACTGTTCATGAGGGCCAGGCGAGCACTGGGGCAGATGCCACATGTGATGGCGCACACAGTCACTGTATGTGAAGACATGGTAAAAAGAGTTCTGGGTCGATTTCCTTTTGCCGGATATCTGGAGATATGGTGGTTGCAACCATTCCGCAATATATCACAGGACATATCTGTGGACCATTGGAGGAAAGGGGGTTTTCGTACTCTTGGAGATTTGTATCCTCTAGAAGATTTTTAACCTTTGATGAAGCCTGAGAGGCGTTTCGGATTGGTGCGGAGCAGTTCGTTCAATTTGTCAAACTAGCTAGGAGATCTAGCTGGAGTTCCCCAAAACCCCAGAAACCTCTGCTACTGTGGTGGGAATGTTGGGGCTGGGACAGTTCGCCCTAAGTTGGCAGGGTATGCCCAGATGTGGGTCCCTTGCTCACTTTGCCACTGGATTCAAGCTAGCCTGGCTGATGAGGGCTGTTAGCCCGAAACCGGTCCCAGGATACTTTTTTCCGGGCCAGGCAAGACATGGCTTGGCAGTTCGGGCTGAACTGTTCCCATGAGGTACAGGGTCAAGACCGATTTGCATATAGCTGTGTCTGAACTGGGGTGGCGAAGTGAGCTAAAGAACAATGATGGATTCAACCCAGATCTGTGACTGAGGGTGAGTGTCTGAAAAGTTTCAGTGCTCCGTCCATCATCTCGTGTTTGCTTTGTTCGCCCTAAGTTGGCAGGGTATGCCCAGACGTGGGTCCCTTGCTCACTTTGCCACTGGATTCAAGCTAGCCTGGCTGATGAGGGCTGTTAGCCTGAAACCGGTCCCAGGATGCTTTTTTCCGGTCCAGGGAAGACATGGCTTGGCAGTTCGGGCTGGACTGTTCCCATGAGGTACAGGGTCAAGACTGATTTGCATATAGCTGTGTCTGAACTGGGGTGGCGAAGTGAGCTAAAGAACGATGATGGATTCAACCCAGATCTGTGACTGGGGGTGAGTGTCTGAAAAGTTTCAGTGCTCCGGCCATCATCTCCTTGTGTTTGCTAATCTCATAGTTATACATGACTCTAAAACAAGATAGACCAGACAAACCATTAGCGATCAGACAACATTGGGACATGGTCTTAGATACACCACTGAGAGATGGTGAGTGGAAGATAGCATATGCTCAAGTGCAGGAGGTCTTTAGTAATGAATGCTTTAACGAACACATTTCAATTTCCTGTACCGCACCTACCACAAGGCAGTTAAACTGCATAAAATATACCCACTCATGCCTAGTGTTTGTAATAGATGTGGGGAAGTTGGGGCTGTCTTTCTCCAGGTGATATGGTCATGTAGCATGCTACAGCACTATTGGGATGCAATTATATTTAGTGAGGATGGTAACAGGGGTGCGTTTGGAGAGCTCTGCTAGACAGTGTCCATTGAGGATTACACCAACATCCAAGAATACAAAAGTCCAGAATAAGTTTGTGCTTCTGACCTTGGTCAATTGCCGTATAGCAATAAAATGAAGAGATCCAAGAATCCCTGAAGTGCCCGATGGGAAAAAGATGTATTGTAGTGGACTTTGGCTGAGGAGATTAGAATGTGTGTGTTAGAACGGATACACGGGCATCAAAGGACTTGCAGACCTGGGGCAAATTAATAACCGATTTTGCGGAACGTGGGAAGGAGTGGGGCACTGACAGTCCAGACAAGTACAAAGTGGGTGCTATTGGGAAATAATTGTTGCTTTGCATCCTTTTTTCATGGAAGACCCAGCATATATGAATGTCACAGCTGGGGTCAGGAGAGGAACCTGTAGTCAAACAAAGTATGAAAAGGTAATGTGAAGAAGTGAAGGGGAGTCACTGCAATAAGGCATACAATGGAAAAAATGTATGTCATTAAGGTGCAGTTACATTAATAAATATTTATGATATGCAATGTCAGTTGCTTACACTCAGCGTACACTGTTTGAAAAGTCTGTAAAAAAAATACAACCAAATCCGTTAAAATAAGATACGGTTCTATATTAATGAAGATGCTTAATTCCCGATGATTTCTTGCAGATGCAGTAGCCAAACCAATTTGTGACTGACACTAGAATCAGAAATGCCTCATGTAAGTGCTTCTATGAAGGTACTTGAGGACATCAGGGAATCAGAGAAAACACTCAAACACAGCATTGTGCAAGAGACCATTGGACAGAGGAAACCAATGTTTGTCAGTCTTTGGGATACCAATGTGTCTTTTGTGAGGCATCCAGGCAGACCTCTCAAATGGCTGGTGCCCCTGGGGTCCATATCAAGATGAAACTTTACCCCATTGGCAACCATAGGTAGTCAAAGTTGCATTACAGTTTGACTTCTGAAAACATTCCACAACTCCCAAGAGCATGCACTTCTCCGGGCCCCATCTCCTCAATTTCCAAGACATTGAGTGCACAGGATAGTCACCATTAGAAGTAGGTGTGAGTGGATGATGGATACAGGCACTGATAGGAATTACTGGATTTATTTACAAAGTTGCCCAAGAATAGGGAACCAATGTATCCACAGCCATCTGCAAGGATCCAGAATCACATCCACTTGCTCTCTCTAAATATTGCACAATATCAGTGGCAGTACAGAAAATGAAGACAAAAATAAGCACGGCTTCAACAGCCAACGGAAAGATAGTGCATCCACTCTCCAAGCTAGCTGCAGTACAATCTGACAACAGAACTTCCCTATGACAAGTTTGATCTCTACAGCAAAAGAGCCAAGCCAAAGGCTGTTCAACACCTAGCAAATCATCTCAAATATTAAGTTAGAATGTGCTGTCCTATGTGGCTCCTTGATGCTCAGAATATAACCATGTCTGTAATGCAACACAACTGTTGGCATCAGATGTAAGAGGAAGCTACAATTTCAACTGAATTAAACTTGTAAAACATGATAACACTTTCCTGACAATCTGCAGGAAATCATACACTGAATTCAACAATGTAAATTACTTCTCTGACAACTATCTTAAAAAATAGTTGACTAGATCACTTCTCTTAAACTTAAAAAATCAACCGCTAGGACTGGTTACTCAGTTTTTGAAAGTCTTACTATCCAAGAGAAAAGACCACTACAAGCGGAAGACAGAATGGAGATTCAATAGGCACCCAGAACCCTAAATGCATGGACGGCAGCTACAAAAAAACACAAAAGCGACATGCTCAATGTCAAAGCTTTCGTCTTTCAAACCGAGATTCAGAACTCTCTCAATAGACCACAAGCGGCAGTCCAAGTTATGAAACTTAGGGGCATATTAGCAAGACCCACGTTAAAATTATCGCCGTTTTAGCGGCAGGAAACTGCCGCTAAAACGGCGATAATGGGCTTGCTAATATGCATTATAGAATTCCAATAGAAGCCCAGGTTAGATGTGCAGGACATCTAACCTGGGCTTCTATTGGAATTCCATAACGCATATTAGCAAGCCCATTATCGCCGTTTTAGCGGCAGTTTCCTGCCGCTAAAACGGCGATAATTTTAACGTGGGTCTTGCTAATATGCCCCTTAATTCCTAACTCAAAATGGCTCTACCTCAAGTCCATTCTACGGCTAATACCTAAAATTTCAAGACCTCTTCCTTAACAAAATGGCACAACTCTGAGATTCCATCAGACATTCTGTCTCACATAGGAGACCGTCTACTTTCCTTTCACAAGCCTTGGTCAAAATTCTCTCAGGTGTTTGAAGACCAACAATTCAGGACCATGAAAAAACTGAAACATGTCTTTTACAATGACAAACTAATTTTGTCTCCATAATTTAAAACAAAGATTTTTCAGCAACTCTGGTGCCAACTTATTAACTTTTCCCCCCAGAGACACTAACTTCTAAAAACTGGCTGAATTTTAACCCTACTAAAGAAACCTTAGGCAGACGCCTCTTTAATCACCAACTAGATATGTCACAAGAGGTGGGGAATTAATAAAAAAAATGATCTGCTTATCCTAGAGATGAGATGCCTCAGAAATCTACTTGTCTTGTATAAAATTCCACTTTCCCTATTTGCTGCCATGCAGTGAGGTGGCAAATTATTGCAGCATTCGCATTACATTAGAGCTAAGATACTACTCTTCTTCATTATTCCAGGGCTCCTACTGTGTCATGGTCTGGATTCTAGAAAGGCTCAGATTATGCCACATTGCTGATAATAGCATACTCTGACTATACCAGGGCTCTATTTATTTCTAATCGTTGACTATTCACAGGCTCAGGTTATGAACCAAATCTGCTTAGAGATGCTTTTTGATCAGAATCAGGCTCTGCATATGCCAGTACTTTTGTTATTCTTCTGACATCTACGTAACCACTGCGATTGTGCATTATATTACCAATATAGATAAGTATTTTCCCGCAGGAACCACTGTTTCTGTCACACATTACTTACCCTGGTTCCTAGTGAGTAGGGTGTCCCTTGTTTTTGTTTGCAACATTTAGAGCGGTGGCTGCACCGCAAGGGAGATATCTTCTTAAAAGGATTTCCCCAACACCCTATGTGATCATAGGGTTCATTCCTTCTCTGGGTTACGATGTCAGATCGTAAGGCGCCCCTGTACACGGACGAATACATTGCCAAGATCATCAGTGGACCATCACTTTTTTCCACTCAACCCACTATTACCAGTAACCCCAGACAACAGTTACTTGAAAAGATAGAAAAGGCTAAGAAAAAACACGTAAGAACTGAGCTGCATGCCCGCATGCTCACAGAGTACCTAAAGGCAGGAATAATTCCCCAAGGACTTCAGGTTAGGAACGTCCCAGGCATTTTCCGTGAGGATCCCAAATTCAAAGGCAAATTCAGCAACATTTCCACCACCTGCTCACGACACTGGATGGTGGTAGGGGTGAAAACAGCAATAGAACACGCAAAAACTGAACTAAAGGAGATTGAAGAATTGGAAAAAGAACTATTAGGTGGTGACGGAGTGGCAGAAGCCAAAACGCTACTAGATAAACTTAACAAGACAATAGACGAGTTCAACACATTTGAACTCAAATAGAAGGCAAACAAGGTGACAAAGGACATTAAGAACTTTACTAAGGAGAGAGCCTATCCCTACTTAAGGGAAGATTACTACACCACTGTAGGGTCCCAAAATAGACAAAACACCTGGGGTAGATTTAGGAGGAACCAGCCCATCACATTTTCTGAATCATCAGGTGGTTCGGACGACTCAGATCCCCAACCAGGTACCAGCCGCCCAGACAGTCATTCAGCACAACCTTTTTTATAGCGACGAGGGAAAGCCAAGGGGAAAACATGGTATCAGTATGCAGGAGAGCGCCAAACCAGGAGGAAGCATTATCAGTGGGGCCCCCAGCCATACTAAGATGTGAAACAGATACTCCCACTGTTATTCCTATCTTTAATTTGTCTCAGCATACCCTCTCATCTAATGAAATATCTCTACTGAGCAAGGGTTTGTCTTTTGTTATCACAGAACGTACAAATTTCTTTGACCTCAAAACGGAATTATTCCAATTTTTCCGTAAGATACGGTTAAAGCTATTCTTCAGAGACAAAGAGTCTATGACAAAGGATTCAGTGACAGGCCTTAGACCTCCATCTACATTTTACCCTACTAATGCCATGATGCCCCCTGAGCTCTTTAACCTTCGAGAAAATCATCTTGGTGGGACTTGATAACCTTCAAACATCCAAGTGTTTTATACCTTATAACATTACGAGACAGGAGAGACAGGAGAGACAGGCGCTGCAAGCACTAAAAAATGACAACTCTATAATTTTAAAACCTGCAGATAAGGGCGGTGGAATAGTGGTTCAGGATAGGAAAGATTATGACACCGAGATTCACAAACAAATTAGTGAAGTCAAACATTACAGAAAATTGAATAGTAATCCGCTCACAGACATTAGCACTCAAATCCTTAGAATCACCACGGAAGGAAAGGATGAGGGCTACATCAGCAAAAAGGAATTCGAATTTCTCAATGAAAAAAATCCCAGAACCGCTGTGCTATATACACTACCAAAAATCCACAAGTGCACCACTAACCCTCCTGGACGCCCCATCCTGTCTGGATGTGGTTCTGTGCTAGAACCTATTGGCAGGTACATAGACTTTTTTATCAAAGAGTTTGTACCTTTGCAAGAGACCTATGTTAGGGATACTATGTATATGATCAATCTAGTGGATGGGATGCCATACAATACCGAATCTGATTGGCTGGCCACATTAGATATCTCCTCACTCTACACCAACATCCCCCAAGATGAGAGTATCAAGGTGATAGAGGACCTACTAGAAACAAGACCCAGACCGTTGCAAGTACCAACCTCCTTTATCATCAACTTACTACGCATTGCCTTGCAATCGAATTGCTTTGTATCCAATGGTGTCTATTACCAACAATGTTCGGGGACCAGCATGGGGGCTATTTTCGCTCCAAATCTGGCTAATATTTACATGGATAATGTAGAACACAAGTTTGTTCTGAATATCAACAATATATATCATTCCAACATTAAATGTTGGAAGAGATATATAGACGATATTTTTATAATTTGGTCAGGGACTCAGACGGAGTTCAATGATTTTGTTACATACTTAAATACCATTCAGACACACCTTACATTTACTTCAACCATCCATAAGTCATCCACTGCCTTTTTAGATCTCAATATACAGCATGAAAATGGATCATTATACACGTCCCTCCACAGAAAACCCACAGAGAGGAACACCCTCCTCGCATATAAAAGCCAACATCCTAGGGCCCTAAGAGATGGGCTACCTTTTGGTCAGTTCCTGCGCCTTCGCAGAAACTGCACGCACAAAAAAGACTACATGGCAGAAGCAGAAATTTTAAAATCGAAACTATTAGCAAGAGGATATCCCAACAAAATAGTTAGGAGATCATTGAAAAGAGCCTGGTTTTGTCCTAGAGAGGAATTACTCAAGATAAAAGAAAAAACTCCCATTGACAAACTTATTTGCGTCATAACATTTGGGTTTCATTCCAATAAGATCCGCAGTATGATTTTGAAAAATTGGCACATAATAAAGAGTATTGATCCCTTAATTGAAACACCAATATTTGCCTTTAAGAGGGGCAGAAACATTAAGGATCATCTCATTCGCTCCTCCACAGAGGGGAGCCTACGCAGAACAAATACTTTACAATCCACATGGAATTTACCGGAGGTAAAGGGTCACTTCAGGTGTGGAGACTGTGTTGCGTGCCCCCTTACATTCAATACCAAAACTTTCGAACACTCTGGTGTGAAACATACCCTACAATTTTTTTCGAATGGTAACACACGAAATGTGGTCTATCGTATATGGTGCCCTTGTGGCTTGCCATACATCGGGCAAACACAACAGCCAATTAAGGCCAGAATCGGACAACATAGAAGCCGCATACGACGGTCTGTGCCCAATGCACCTTTAGTGTGGCACACTTCTCTGAGTTTAATCACAAGGCTGATATCAAATGGCAGGTCACTGATAGAGACAATATACCGGCGAGAGGCGGGAACCTCACACAAATTCTACAACGGTTGGAGTGCCGTTGGATTGAAAGGACTAACTCCATAGCCCAGGGATTAAATTCCGCAGAGGAGTGGCGCGGATTTGTCACAACACTGTTAGCTTAAAATTACACTTGGGTTAGACCGTCCAGGAATCCGTTTCAATATGAGAGAAACTGTGTTTCCAAAAATTTCTGTTTTCATACTAGTCTCTACAGTATCACAGTAGATTACTTATGAGTAAAATCCCGATTTTCGTGTACCATCACATAGTTTAGGTGTTTTGCGTCATGACCATATTTCACCTGAATATGGTTGCTTCCTTCTTTACATTATGATCCTCCTAAATTGGAAGCATGTAAATATCGATATTATTTGTATCTGTATATTAACATGTAATTGTAAGCATCACCATCACTGTCCTGCATTTTATTAGTCATTTGCTGGGCTCAATATGATGAGCAACTGTTCACATAATGTATCACCAATGTGCACACGACCGCTATTCTGCTTTCTGCCTACTGTTACCAAAAACCGAATCAATATTAAGATTACCGATATATCATTGGGTATGTTCTTTATGCTATGTACGCAGGTATGACCACTGTATTAATTGTAAACAGCTCTATGCACCTCTCTACTTGTGAGTTCAGATGTGTTCTCGAAACGCATATTCATTAATACCTTTTAATTTTTGAGTAGTTTATTATTGTCCAAAAATATGTTCGGAGTGTTCCTTTTTTCCCACCTTCTTTAGTTCTGTAAACAGAGATTATTCTGCAAAAGACCGTCACTGTCTCGCGCCACATTCTAAAAAATGACAACTCATTCTACTCTCTCTCTTTCACCACCGGTCTTTCCTCTCTTTCTGTTGAACACTATCGGTATTCATCCACCGGCGGCAATCCTGAGTGATGCCTGCCGTGATGACCGGTTTGAACAGGCCCACAGTGTATTTATTGGCATTGCAACCACAAACTCGCTGTCATCGTACCAGCGCAGATGGCCTGTGTGGACCCTGCGTAGCTAAGGCACGCATTGAAAGTACTGCTGATTTATTCAGACGGTAAGCGTTTCTTCAAAATCCTTACTGAGGCTCTTTTAACCACAGATGTAGTGCGCTTGTTATTAAACCGCCCTAACTTCTCTCTGATGATTTGCCTTGACACACACTGTTGTTACCTTCATTCACTGGCAAACCAAGGCAGTCGAGCCATGTTTTTTAATAACCAGAATAGAACGTGCTTCAGTGTACAGTACACGTTTCAAGCATGCACGTCTACTCTATTTTACAAGCCTAGACAATTGTCAATTGCAGAGTACGCCGTGACCAGCCGGGACGACCGAGTACCCGCGCCCACGCTATCACTATACTACTGGAGCCACTGCCCCGCCCATACTCGTGACTATGCATTGGTAAGCTGCCTTCTAGCCTGGAGCTTCACCTTTTGTGTTTGATCACTGTCCCAGGTCCCCGCTGATTATTAATACTTTTACCTTGCAGAGAGAATTCTTGCACCTATAACAGAGTATGGCCACAGGAAGTCTCGACTCTCATACATTGGCATTTGCCGTGCTATATATATCCGTGGCTGCCAGCCTTTCACCCCGTCTCTCACACTGGGGTAAGGAACCTAAGATACAGCTGCCTCTATGAATAGCAGTACATTGTTTCTCCTTCTCTAACGCTATTCCTCTTTTCTTCTCTCACTCGTGTAGTACCCGGCTGGGTCCAGTGTGAGTATATCTTTACTTTTTCTTCGCACTCGACCGGTGTTTTCACTTTCTTTTCACGTGGCTGCGCAACTCTATAATTTCAGGTACCATATGGCCTTGTTCATTCCTTTCGAATACTGTAGTCACTCCCAACATCCTTAGTGACATTGTTTTCCTTGATTCCTAGATGTCCCTACATCCATAGGTCCTGATGAGACCCTACATCCTATGAAGGGTCGAAACGTCGTCGACAACTGTGTAAAGCGAACCATTGTATCAGCTCTGACTATTATATACAGTGGCTGTAATCATTGTAAATTTGTAGATGGTCGCTTTTTTGAAAATGATGGAAACCTAGCTATATATGTCACAAATTCACTAGTTTTTGCTTTTTGGTTCCATTTACACTGGGGACACTAAGCACTGTTTCATAACATGTTTTTGCTTTTTGGGTATATTTATACTCTTTAACAAAATATAAAATATTGATTGTAAATACAAAACGGAAGTGTTCTTGGTCTCCTTTCCTTCTGACATCTACGTAACCCGTAACCATTGCGATTGTGCATTATATTACCAATATAGATAAGTATTTTCCCACAGGAACCACTGTTTCTGTCACACATTACTTACCCTGGTTCCTAGTGAGTAGGGTGTCCCTTGTTTTTGTTTTCAAAAAGTACTTTTGTTATGGTGGGGTTCAGATTACAACAAAGTTCAGGGCATACCATTGTTCTAATTGAACCCTTGTACTCCTTCTAACTTAGTTTCTAGGGAAACATCTTATGAATTGCTCTGGGAAACTGATCAAATGTACTCACAAGTAGTAGACAGTTAGAATAAGGCCCAGGGCAGGGATATCATGTGAGTTTAGGACCACACACAACCTTACATGTCTATGGGTATCACCAAGTCCTCTCCCAACCTTTGGAACCATGAAGTAGTTTGGAAATTTACTCCTGACAGGGGTAGAAGTAGATAGTTTAGCAAAAATGCCTGTAACCTTCACCCTTTTTTTCCCAAACTTCAAATATTATTTGGGTATTATGTTTCTATTGGAAACAATCACCAATCTTACTTCCGATCTTCTGGATGTACTTGTATTTAATCAAAGAGCATTCTGGAAGCTTTATAAATAGCCACAAGTTGTTACTATTACAATCATGGGTACACATGTTACACTGGAAACACTGCCAGTACCAAAAGCTAGTCTTAAAGCAGTCACCCCAATGATGAATGCTTTGAATTAATGAACTATATATGAAAATGAAATGTTGAACATCATCTAGAGGCAGATGCCTAACTTGCTTCAGCTGCAGACAAATCTGTCTCACACACACAATGTGGCACTGTAAACTGGCAGCCAAAGGATATGTGTTTCAAAGGAATGGGCCTACTTGTCAAGAGGACGAAATAAACAAGAAAGCTTATTGTCCTTGTACCAAACAAGATCGCCTGGGTGTCAGGCGATAGGAATTCAACAGCCATGCATCACCAATCTTGCTTGGCAAAGTTATACAGAAATGTGTTTTGAATCAACCTACCGCAGTCATAGATTAAGAAGATTAGCTGACACCCTGTAAATTAGATTTTTGCCAGGGCTGTAGTACTGAAACATACATACAACTCAATTAGCAACTCACACCATTCACACAGAGGCAGGGAAAATCATCAAACAATGCACATACTGTGTTTCCGAAGCTAGACAAAATGATGTACAGGAAGAGGTTGAACAGATGCTCTGATACTAATCCAACAGCCCGCCTCCGAGTGAACGGCGCGCTTACAGACGAGTTCCCTGTGCTTCGAGGCACGAGGCAAGGGTGCCCGCTATCCCCTATCCTGTTTATAATCGTGATGGACCCACTGGTCAGGGCGCTACAAGACAATCATGCCCACCGTGGGCTGCAGCTCACGCACGGTCTGCTACTACTATCTCTGTATGCGGATGACATCCTGCTATTCATTAGACATCCACAAGACAACTTAGCCCCTCTTAGGCAGGAAATAGCTCGGTACGGGAACCTGTCAGGGCTCCATATTAACTGGGCTAAATCTGAGCTCTTCCCGCTTACTGATTCCACCAGACCGCCGTCAATGGAGCGCCCCCATCGCTGGGCTAATGATGGCACTAAATATCTGGGAATACACCTGCATAGAAATAAAGACCAGATACTACAGCGTAACTATGGCCCAGCCGTGGTAGCACTTGAGGCACAGGTGAACAGATGGATAAAGCTGCCCCTTTCTATGCCGGGCGAGTGGCCATTATCAAGATGGTGGTGCTCCCACGTTTCCTCTACCTGTTCACTAACATTCCCATTCCACTCCCTCAGACCTTTTTCCGCAATTTGCGAGGTATTCTTCTGCGCCTAATATGGGCTGGGGGGCGCCCTCGATGCGCTGGGACACTTTAATAATTCCCTGCGAACAGGGGGCCGCAGACTTTTGCCTCTACTACCTGGCCGCACAATGCCACTATACTTATACCTGGTATCATCCTGATGCTCTCATTCCATATATCCGCCCAGAACGAGCCCAGATGGATGGACTATCACATTCACAGATCCTGCCGCTGGGCATTTCATTGGAAACTGAGGATATTCAAACAGTTTCCACGCCCAGTTGGGCGTGGCAGAGGTTGCGGCGCATGCTAGGGAGCAGGCCCCTTTATTCCACTGCTATCCCTCTGCATGATGCCCCGTGGCTTCCACTTACACAAGAGGCACTGGTCAAACGCACACTTAACAGACACTCATTACACACCATGGGAGACTTATTCCCAGACGGTCATATCCTACACCCAGCGGACAATGCACAAACACAAGGCACCTCCTATATGGACCTCTTCGTCTTTAAGAGACTCCAGAATACCTTACGGTCACTCATGCCTTCCTAGCCGCTTCTCCCGGACGACTTCTTGCCTTTGTCACTTGTCATTACAGCTGTAGACGGCGGACACATGACATCTAGACTTTATCATTCTTGCATGGCTCTGACACCAGACACCACTGTGTGGGTGCGGGAGGTTTGGGAGACAGAGTTGGGGATTCCGCTGGCGGATCAGATATGGAGTTACTGCTGCACACAGACGAAGCGCATTTCTATTAATCAAAGACATAAACTGATCCACTTTAAATATCTTCATAGATATTATTTTTCCCCATCCGACATCGCCAAATTTGACCACACCAGATCTGATGAATGTTTAAAATGCCATGCCCCCAAGGCAGACTTTGCGCATCTATCCTGGACATGCCCGGTGGTGGTCAAGTACTGGGAAAGTATATACACACACATCTCTGCCATGACTGCCGTTATGATGACCCCAGATCCTGTGGTTGCCCTATTGGGGTATACGCAAGGTGTACCTAGTGCACTCCGCCGCCTGGTGTCCATGGCACTGTTACTGGGAAAGACGGAGATAGCTTTGAGATGGGGAAGTGCCAGGTCACCCACCTCTAAAGAATGGCTAGAAAGCATGAGTAGGTATGAGGGCATAGGAGAGGACTACGCCAACCTACAACCAATAGCGTCTCGCCCTAAAGATATCTGGGCACCCTTTCGTATGTATCTTAGTACTCTGGAACAAAGTGCGGACACCTAACTCCCGCCCTTCCCCGATGCGTCTTCTCCCCACCTGGGGTATGTCCACCTCGGCTTCAAATTGTCTTCCGCATGTACAGAATTCACATCTGCAATGTTCTGGTATAGTGCGACTACTTGGTATGTATTTAAAGCTGTGTGAAAATACTTTTATCAACACTTGAACGGCATGACCAACTAACATTGTGCAATGTTGTATGCATTTCTTATCGTTTTATATTCAAAATTCAATAAAGACAATTTAAAAAAAGAACAGATACTCTGATTTGGGAGCAAAAGAGCCATCCTCAGGTGAATGGTGCGCCCCAATAGTCATGGTTTCTAAACCCGATGGGATTATACGGTTTTGCATTGATGTTTGGGCTGTGAAAAAGCTAAAGAAATCTGATAATTATCCTCTACCTAGAATAGATGAGCTGATAGAACAGCTAGGCAAATCCCATTACATATCAACTACAGACCTCCCAAAAGGATGCAGGCAGATTGCCTTGCGCCCAGAGGACATGGGGAAGACCACTTTTGGAACCATTTATGGTCTTTTCCAGTTTACTGTTCTTCCCTTTTGGCTACCTTTCAGAGGTTAATGAAAACAATTATTCAACCACATAAGGCACACGCCTCCGCTTATCTAGATGACATAGTCATTTTTAATAAAAACGTGGCACGATCATTTGAAACATTTAACTGCCATACTGTCTACTTTATAAAGAGATGTCTTCAAGTTAATGCAAAAAAATCCAAGTTAGGTCATAATAAAGTCAGAAATCTTAGATATCTTCTTGGTAATGAGTTAATAGAACCCCAAAAAGAGAAAGCAAGAGCAATTAATGCTGTCCCTTTTCCCAAACCAGAAAAAGATATGCATTCTTTCTTAGGCCTTCTAGGCTACTACAGGAGGTTTAGTATCAGCTCTCCTTACAGACATGTTAAAAAAACACTAGCAAAACCTTCTCTACCCTTTCGACTGCTCATGAAGGCTTTGAAAGTTTAAAAGTGATAATTGCTTGCAAGCCATCCTACAATCACCCAATTAAAAAAAAAAAAGTTATCTTACAAACGGATGCTTCCAAAGTCGGTATCGCGCCTCCTCCTAGCTCCATGGACTGGAGAGGTGCCCGGCCCAACCACGCTCCCTGAGGAGCCTGGCTTACCCAGGTGGGTGCAAAGTTGCGGGGCTGGCGATGGGGTGGGGAAAAGGGAGGTCAAGCGGGCCATAGGTATAGTCTGAAATAGGAAAAAGAAAATCCCTGACTCATTAAGAAACATTTTACTATGAACTGGTTGTAAAGGGAAATGCAGATGTCAGTATATGGAAGAATCCCGAAAACAAACAGTTGGACTTGGCCCTTTCTGCAGGTCATCCCCAAACGTTTTGCCTTTACTCCCTTTTGTTTTGCTGAATTTGTTTTGTTGGCCTTAGGATTCTGTGCACTTTACCACTGCTGGCCTGTGCTAAAGTGCTTGTGCTCTCGCATTAAAACATGTAAGAATTGGCTTATACTTAATTGGCATATTTAATGTATGTGTAAGTCCCTAGTAAAGTGGTACTACCTGTGCCCAGGACCTGTAAATTAAATGCTACTGGTGGACCTGAAGCACTAATTGTGCCACCCACTTAAATAGCACTTTAAACATGTCTCAGGCCTGTCATTGCAGCCTGTGTGAGCAGTTTTAAAACTTCCATTTCGACCTGGCAAAATAAACCTTTTGTCAGGCCCACACCTTCATTTTTAATACATATGTCCCCCCCCCAGGGCAGGCACAGGATAGCCCAGAGGGCAGGGTGCTATGTATTTGAAAAGGTGGACGTCTACTTTTAGGTTTTACATGTCCTGGTTGTGAAAAACTCTTAAATTTGTTTTTCACTACTACAAGGCCTACGTCTCCCATAGGATAACACTGGAGTTACCTTATTACATTTAGTAAGTTGTAACTTCCAATTGGGACCAGGTAGACAGATAATTAAAAGCCCTCTATAATAGTAAAGTCAGATTTTTAATCAGAAAATGCTACTTTTAGAAAGTTGGCATTTTCTTGTCCTAACTACTCAGGGCCTGCAGCCTGATCCTGAGTCACATCACTAGGTGTAGCTGGCAGTTGGTCTTTGTGTATTGCTCCCAGACAGTGAGACAAAGGGAAGATAGGTGTTGGCAGGATGGGCCACTCTGAGTTAACAAGGGGGAGGAGCTGTCACCTACCATTCTTGCACATCACAAAGGCTCTGCCTGAGTACCCTCACAAAAGGCTTGCCACTAGTTTATTATGACCCTAGACAAGCTAAGGCGAGGACAGGGAGGAAGAGGATGCCTGACACCACAGGGGAGTGGAAACCTCTAGAAGCTTCCTCCACTTCAGAGTAGGGCACCAGGTACATATATTGGATCCCAGATCCCAACCTTTCAATACACTTCTGGACCTGTGGATACTCTACCAGGAAGAAGGACTGCTGTGCTGCTGAAAGGACAGCCAGTCTTCTGGACTGCTGCTCTGAAGGACTGCTGCCCTGTTGTGCTGACCTACTGCACTCTTACCTGAGCGAGAAGGACTGGACCTGCATCTGTTGAACCCAGGACCCCAGAGTGACTCCAAGGCTGGTTGGCTGGCCTCCTGACTCCAGCCTCAGGGACAGTAGGCTCCAACAACCTCAACCCCAGTACCTGGACTCCGCTATCTGTGAGGCTACTCTGCCAAGTGGTACCATCCAAGTCCTGGACCATTGGAAGTGGACCTAATGTGCTCTACCAGCCTCTGTGGATCCAGCGGAACAGACACATCTGCTCTGATGCGTGGTGCAACCCTAAGCAGAACCGGCACATCACCGCCGCTGCGTGAATCTCCACCGTCACAAAGACCCGCATCGCAGTCCGCCACCTCATTTGAACCGCCGCTGTGCGACGCATCCTCGGCGCAGGCCCTCGCATCTCTCGCCCACAGCAGCCTCGACGATGATGACGGACTACACAACACAGTATCGCAGCTCCTCTGAACCAATCCATCGGCCCGTATACGCATCGCATCCTCTACACCGGATTTCGCATCGCAACCCCTTGTTGACTGCATCCTTGACGATGACGCATGAACCCTCATTGCAGCCATGCCGCATCTAGGAACCGACGCATGGCTTTGGCTGCACAACGCATCTTCTACGTAGACCCTCGCAATGCTTTACAAACCAGAATTTAAGGTACTCTGTTTAGCAGGCCTAACTGGGTCCCTGTAGCTGGCTCACGATCCATCGCGGTCGGCCTTCCTCCAGAGGTGGTTGATGTCATCTTGGCAGTCTGGTATCCCTCGATGAAAACTGCATATGCCTGTCATTGGGACAAATGTGTGGTTTGGTGCGGCACATGCCAGATTGACCCCCTCCAGGCCAATTTATCAACTCAAGCTCAGGAGTTCTGAATACCATATTCTCTGTGCCCAGTCTGGAGCCACTAGGATGACTTGGGTAAAGTCGGTCCTGATCCTCTTGAGAACTTGGGGCAGGAGTGGTTTCGGCGGGATGGCATAGAGGAGTTCCTAGTTCCACTCGAGGCGGAACTCATCTCTGACCGAGTGAAGCCTTAGAAACTCCAACAAACAGAAGCACTGTAATTGCGCGTTCATGGCAGTGATGAACAGATTGAGCCAAGGTTCTCCCCATTCGCAGAAGTGACCTTGTGCCACCTCTAGGTTAAATTGCCACTTGTGATCCACTAGGCGCCAATGGCTGAGTTTGGCTTTCTTGGCATTCAAAGAGCCCGCCAGGTGGTTCGCTACCAGGAAAATTCCCACGCAGTCCAGCCATTTCCAGAGGTGCAGTGTCACTTGCCACAGGGTCCAAGACTCCACCCTGTTAGTTTCAATACCACATGGCGGTGGTGTTGTCCATGAGCAGTTGAACCAGCCTCCCCGTGATAGACGAATGGAAGGCTTTCAGTGCAAAGCGGGTGGCCCTCCGCTTCAGAAGGTTGATGTGGAGCCGAGACTCCGCCGAAGACCAGAGGTCTCTAATCTCCAGCTCTCCCACATGGCCGCCCCAACCCAGAAGCAATGCATCAGACACCATTGTCAGTTCTGGGTGGGCTTGAGAGAGGGGTCTGACGTTGACCCAATCGTGGTCCAGCAACCACCACTGCAGGTCTTCCACAGTCTCCTCCCAAATCTGAACGTGGTTGGAGAGGTACCCTTGATGTTGGGCCCACTAAGACTTCAGATCCCACTGCTGAGCCCGCATATGTCACAGGGCATGCTCGACCAGCAGAATGCAGGAGGCCATCAGCCCCATGAGTCTCAGAGTCAACCTCACTGAAATCCAGGATAGAGGCTGAAAGACCAGGATCACAGCCTGAGTGTCCTGAACTCCCTTTCCCAGGGGAAAGGCAGGAAACTGAACCGTGTCCAGAATGGCTCCGATTAAAGGGAGCGTCTGAGAAGGAGTTACGTATGACTTCGGCACATTGATAGTGAACCCCAAGGATGACATAGGTTTGCTGTAGTCTGGAGGTGGGCAACAACTGCCTGGGGCGAGCCACCCTTTAACACCTAGTTGTTGAGGTAGAGGAAGACTGGCACCCCTGACCTCCAAAGGTGTGCTGGCACCATCGTCATCACTTTCATGAACACCCAAGAAACACTGGTGAGAACAAAGGGGAACACCACAAAATGAAAGTGCTCCTGTCCCACTACAAATTGCACGTAGCGCCGCTGGGCCCGCAGGACGGGATGGAAATATGCATCAAGCAGGACCAATGAAATCATCCAGTCTCTGGGGTCTAGGGCAGATAGGTCCTGGGCTAGGGAGATTCTGAAATTCTCCTTCCTTATGGGTGAAATGTGGTCATCTTGCCCTGAAGAAGTTGCCAGTACGTAGAAAATGGCAATGAAACATGTCAAAAATATAAATGGAAATAGGTATTAATGCACTCTATGGTTACTATATACTGAACGCTTTAAATTCAGAACCTTTAACGATGCTTGAAAATCTTAGACGTACTTCGTGTGACACGGTGGAAGGGGCTCCACCCTAGCCCGATGCTAAATAAAATGAGAAGAAACTAGAACTGATGTTCTAAACACTATGTGCACTACTATGCCCTAAGGCTGCTGTGTCATCTTAGTGAAATACAATAATTCAAACCTTTCTCATGTAGTCTTACACAATAAAATTGCAATAAATGAAATTATAACAATGAATCAATTCTGTTCTTTTAATTCTGTTGATCATGAATACAAAATACGTTTCACAAATGTTATTTTTTCCACATTTGTGTTGTCCAAAATGAAAGTTCAATAATTTTCTTTTGATCGTCCTTTCAAACAAACCCAATGCATTTTCGGTCAAAAAGACCCTTCGTCAGGGGTCACTATACTCTAACTCAATTTATTGTCCAAAGTTCGTCATGTGGCTGGGAAATGAAGTCTCCTTACAATACTAAATATGCATGTTGAGATCACTTATCTCACAGATGGTATAGTCATTTACTGCACAATTTCATGGAGCCCAACCCTTTTCTCCATTCTGGCACACCTAGATGATGACTATTATCGAAAAAGAGGGAAAGGGGCTTGGTAGGTCCAGCATACAGGCCCCAGGTAACTGACAGAAAACAAAGGTATGCTGTTCCTAGGAGGTAGGAAGGGGAGGGGGAAAGGGATCCGGGTGTTCCTTCGTGCGAAGGGAAACCAAAGGTGGAGTAGCTCCATTTAGGAGCAAGGGCCCTCACACACCCCGGAGGGTGTCATGCTTCATCATTGGGCCGCTCCTCGTTGGGCCAGCGCTGCAATGCCCAACTGGCCTCGCGAGGGGGCTCTTTGCCGGAGGTCTTCTCTGGTTGCCAACGTGAAGCTCGACGGGTGTGGTAGGGCGTGCGTATAAAGAGTAGAGGTGGGAAAGAGGAAAGTGTGAATTAAAATTAGCTATACGAATCCCAAAGGACAAATTTTATTCACTGGGTTCCTATGCTATGAGTAGAAACAACCGACTGAGAAGTCGTGGCTGAAGTGGGGAAATTATACCCTCTTGAGCTCAGGGTGATGTGTGTGAAGAGGGGGTGGTCAACATGTTTCATGCCCTAAATCGTCCATGTGGATCTTGGCATTTCTTCAGGACCGAAAGATCCTCATCTACTCTAGAGGGGGTGGTGATGGTGTGTATACCAGTTGTTCCTTCCCCTATGTTCTGGACTCGTGTGGTAATCCTGTGTGGAAGTGGGAAATTAAAAAACGTGATGTAGTTGAATATACCTTCTGGAAAACACCTGGGGGGCCAAAAGACAAGTAAGACAACAGGTTTAAAAGACCACAGTAGTTTGAGGTCGGTGAACATGTGATCCTCTACGGAGGGCAACGTTGCAGGACAGGTGATTAAAAACAATAAAAAATCATGGTTGCACATCTCAAACTGTAAAAAATCTCCAAAGCATGCAGATTTGCTTCAACAATAAATACGTGTAGTTGTGACCAATGTCAACTAGCGGTGTAACCATTAGTGTAGTAGTGTCCTGAGGTGGTGGACAGAGGTGCACCGGCGCAGGAGTATCAAAGTGCATGTGTCCCTTTCATATTGGAAGATGGACTCACCTAGAAGGGAAGGGTTAGATAGCCCCAACCGTGAAGTCCAAAGAACTTGCTCGTTCGCGAAAGAGGAAGCACCTGTAACGTAATGGTACATAAATAATAAACAAGGGGCTAAGAAAGGTCAGGGAAGGGAAGAGGGAGGGTAAATCTGAGGTATGGAAGGGAATCCCCACACTCACGTGACAAAGTTCATAATAGTGGCTGTGTGTCTCTGGATGGAAATGCAAACCACACAAGATGATGGACGGAATGTTGCACATTGGCAAACATTCACCCCCAGTCACAGATCTGGGTTTAATCCATCGTTATTTTGCTTCACCACGCCACCCCAGTTCAGACATAGCCATATGCAAATCAGTCTTGACCCTGTGCCTCATGGGAACAGTCCAGACCGAACTGCCAAGCCATGTCTTCCCTGGACCGGAATCAAGCATCCTAGGACCGGTTTCGGGCTTTCAGCCCTCATCAGCCAGGATAGCTTGACTCCAGTGGCGTAGTGAGCACGGGACCCACGTCTGGGCATACCCTTCCCACTTAGGGCGAAATGCAAAACACACAAGATGATGGACGGAATGTTGCACATTGGCAAACATTCACCCACAGTCACAGATCTGGGTTTAATCCATCGTTATTTTGCTTCACCACGCCACCCCAGTTCAGACATAGCCATATGCAAATCAGTCTTGACCCTGTGCCTCATGGGAACAGTCCAGACCGAACTGCCAAGCCATGCCTTCCCTGGACCGGAATCAAGCATCCTAGGACCGGTTTCGGGCTTTCAGCCCTCATCAGCCAGGATAGCTGGACTCCAGTGGCGTAGTGAGCACGGGACCCACGTCTGGGCATAACCTTCCCACTTAGGGCGAAATGCAAAACACACAAGATGATGGGCGGAATGTTGCACATTGGCAAACATTCACCCCCAGTCACAGATCTGGGTTTAATCCATCGTTATTTTGCTTCACCACGCCACCCCAGTTCAGACATAGCCATTTGCAAATCAGTCTTGACCCTGTGCCTCATGGGAACAGTCCAGACCGAACTGCCAAGCCATGTCTTCCCTGGACCGGAATCAAGCATCCTAGGACCGGTTTCGGGCTTTCAGCCCTCATCAGCCAGGATAGCTTGACTCCAGTGGCGTAGTGAGCACGGGACCCACGTCTGGGCATACCCTTCCCACTTAGGGCGAAATGCAAAACACACAAGATGATGGACGGAATGTTGCACATTGGCAAACATTCACCCCCAGTCACAGATCTGGGTTTAATCCATCGTTATTTTGCTTCACCACGCCACCCCAGTTCAGACATAGCCATATGCAAATCAGTCTTGACCCTGTGCCTCATGGGAACAGCCCAGACCGAACTGCCAAGCCATGTCTTCCCTGGACCGGAATCAAGCATCCTAGGACCGGTTTCGGGCTTTCAGCCCTCATCAGCCAGGATAGCTTGACTCCAGTGGCATAGTGAGCACGGGACCCACGTCTGGGCATACCCTTCCCACTTAGGGCGAAATGCAAAACACACAAGATGATGGACGGAATGTTGCACATTGGCAAACATTCACCCCCAGTCACAGATCTGGGTTTAATCCATCGTTATTTTGCTTCACCACTCCACCCCAGTTCAGACATAGCCATATGCAAATCAGTCTTGACCCTGTGCCTCATGGGAACATTCCAGACCGAACTGCCAAGCCATGTCTTCCCTGGACCGGAATCAAGCATCCTAGGACCGGTTTCGGGCTTTCAGCCCTCATCAGCCAGGATAGCTTGACTCCAGTGGCGTAGTGAGCACGGGACCCACGTCTGGGCATACCCTTCCCTCTTAGGGCGAAATACAAAACACACAAGATGATGGACGGAATGTTGCACATTGGCAAACATTCACCCCCAGTCACAGATCTGGATTTAATCCATCGTTATTTTGCTTCACCACGCCACCCCAGTTCAGACATAGCCATATGCAAATCAGTCTTGACCCTGTGCCTCATGGGAACAGTCCAGACCGAACTGCCAAGCCATGTCTTCCCTGGACCGGAATCAAGCATCCTAGGACCGGTTTCGGGCTTTCAGCCCTCATCAGCCAGGATAGCTTGACTCCAGTGGCGTAGTGAGCACGGGACCCACGTCTGGGCATACCCTTCCCACTTAGGGCGAAATGCAAAACACACAAGATGATGGACGGAATGTTGCACATTGGCAAACATTCACCCCCAGTCACAGATCTGGGTTTAATCCATCGTTATTTTGCTTCACCACGCCACCCCAGTTCAGACATAGCCATATGCAAATCAGTCTTGACCCTGTGCCTCATGGGAACAGTCCAGACCGAACTGCCAAGGCATGTCTTCCCTGGACCGGAATCAAGCATCCTAGGACCGGTTTCGGGCTTTCAGCCCTCATCAGCCAGGATAGCTTGACTCCAGTGGCGTAGTGAGCACGGGACCCACGTCTGGGCATACCCTTCCCACTTAGGGCGAAATGCAAAACACACAAGATGATGGACGGAATGTTGCACATTGGCAAACATTCACCCCCAGTCACAGATCTGGGTTTAATCCATCGTTATTTTGCTTCACCACGCCACCCCAGTTCAGACATAGCCATATGCAAATCAGTCTTGACCCTGTGCCTCATGGGAACAGTCCAGACCGAACTGCCAAGCCATGTCTTCCCTGGACCGGAATCAAGCATCCTAGGACCGGTTTCGGGCTTTCAGCCCTCATCAGCCAGGATAGCTTGACTCCAGTGGCGTAGTGAGCACGGGACACACGTCTGGGCATACCCTTCCCACTTAGGGCGAAATGCAAAACACACAAGATGATGGACGGAATGTTGCACATTGGCAAACATTCACCCCCAGTCACAGATCTGGGTTTAATCCATCGTTATTTTGCTTCACCACGCCACCCCAGTTCAGACATAGCCATATGCAAATCAGTCTTGACCCTGTGCCTCATGGGAACAGTCCAGACCGAACTGCCAAGCCATGTCTTCCCTGGACCGGAATCAAGCATCCTAGGACCGGTTTCGGGCTTTCAGCCCTCATCAGCCAGGATAGCTTGACTCCAGTGGCGTAGTGAGCACGGGACCCACGTCTGGGCATACCCTTCCCACTTAGGGCGAAATGCAAAACACACAAGATGATGGACGGAATGTTGCACATTGGCAAACATTCACCCCAGTCACAGATCTGGGTTTAATCCATCGTTATTTTGCTTCACCACGCCACCCCAGTTCAGACATAGCCATATGCAAATCAGTCTTGACCCTGTGCCTCATGGGAACAGTCCAGACCGAACTGCCAAGCCATGTCTTCCCAGGACCGGAATCAAGCATCCTAGGCCCGGTTTCGGGCTTTCAGCCCTCATCAGCCAGGATAGCTTGACTCCAGTGGCGTAGTGAGCACGGGACCCACGTCTGGGCATACCCTTCCCACTTAGGGCGAAATGCAAAACACACAAGATGATGGACGGAATGTTGCACATTGGCAAACATTCACCCCCAGTCACAGATCTGGGTTTAATCCATCGTTATTTTGCTTCACCACGCCACCCCAGTTCAGACATAGCCATATGCAAATCAGTCTTGACCCTGTGCCTCATGGGAACAGTCCAGACCGAACTGCCAAGCCATGTCTTCCCTGGACCGGAATTAAGCATCCTAGGACCGGTTTCGGGCTTTCAGCCCTCATCAGCCAGGATAGATTGACTCCAGTGGCGTAGTGAGCACGGGACCCACGTCTGGGCATACCCTTCCCACTTAGGGCGAAATGCAAAACACACAAGATGATGGACGGAATGTTGCACATTGGCAAACATTCACCCCCAGTCACAGATCTGGGTTTAATCCATCGTTATTTTGCTTCACCACGCCACCCCAGTTCAGACATAGCCATATGCAAATCAGTCTTGACCCTGTGCCTCATGGGAACAGTCCAGACCGAACTGCCAAGCCATGTCTTCCCTGGACCGGAATCAAGCATCCTAGGACCGGTTTTGGGCTTTCAGCCCTCATCAGCCAGGATAGCTTGACTCCAGTGGCGTAGTGAGCACGGGACCCACGTCTGGGCATACCCTTCCCACTTAGGGCGAAATGCAAAACACACAAGATGATGGACGGAATGTTGCACATTGGCAAACATTCACCCCCAGTCACAGATCTGGGTTTAATCCATCGTTATTTTGCTTCACCACGCCACCCCTGTTCTCTGGATGGAAAACCAACTATCCATGAGTGTACACAATGGCGGAACAAAGGGGGGTCGCGGTGGAGGTCGGGAGCTGGTAAACCATGCAAGTCGTTGTGAGACGGCAACTAAAGGTTATGTATTGGAGATGCCTATAATTAGAGGACTCGAGCAGTCCAAGCCCATGTGTGTCAAGTGTTGGCACAACAGGCATCCGGTTAGATCTCCTGAGGGAGAGCCTGGAGACCCCGGTATATGGGCGTAGTATCGGGCGGGGTAGAAGGGGTGTTGGGGTGAGGGGTTGTGGTTTTGTCAGCTGCCGCAATAGGTCATAAAGCTAAGGAAGGCTTTGTGGCAAAATTAGTCTCGCTGCGCTGCACACAATTACCAAGGGCAGGCGTGGGGACCAGGTGAAGAGCTGCCGGCAAGTAAGAAGGGGTCGAGACACTGGTGGCTCAGGGAAGATCTGGTTAGATCTCCTGAGGGAAAGCACGGGGGCCCCGGTATATGGGCGTTGTGTCCGGCGAGGGGGAGGGGGGTTATGTTTGCGACCTACCGCATTTGGTTACAAAGCTGTGGAAGAAGTGGTCTTGCTGTGCCGCACACAATTACCGAGTGCAAGCGTGGGGACCGGGTGAAGAGCAGCCAACAAGTCAGAGGAGGTAAAGACGCTGGTGGTGCAAAGACGATGCGGGAAACCAGCAGGTTATGAGGGGCTGGGTGGACGGGGGGAAGCGGGGAAGAGGGGGAAGGACCGCATTATTGGAGCGGAGGGTGGGAAAGGGGAATAAAACCCAGTACTCACTCGTTTAGAGGTGATCCAGAGCGCCGGACCTACCAGCGTCTCGGACGTCAATGGGGATAGATGTGGGCGGCCCGTGGTCTTTTTATCAGGATGTGAGCGCAAGTAGGCGCGGAACTGGTGCACTGCCGTGTAATGTGAGAGGAGGGAAGAACGGGCGGCATATTGTGTGCTAGAACATGGGCGCCATCTTGTAGTGGTCCAACTAAGTGAGGATGAATGCTCCTTTCAGATGAGACCAGGTAAAGGGGTAATACTCTAAAGTACACAAGCGTGAGCAGGGGGAGGGGGGTTTTCGAAGAAAGGGAGGGGGTGCCCATCTGGGGGTTAGAAAGATGTGGATCCTCCAGAGTTGAATTCCATTGTCGCATATGTACTTATAGATGCGATGGAGGTAATGGTTCCCAGGAGCTTGGACCCTGGAATGAGGGGTACCAATGCTTAGCGGGGAAGGAGAGGGGCTGAGATGCGGCCTAAGCAGGGGCCGTGATAGCTATGGAGTACACGTAGACACTCAGTAGTACTCATGCGGAGCAAGAGCTGCTAGAGGGAGAGCTCCTTAAGACCTGTGGTGGTGCACTGTGCTGTCAGGGCAGGGAAAGTCTGATCCAGCAGGGTGAGCAAATTGTGCAGTCCTGAGGAGATAGATGAAGGGAAAGGGACACAAGCAGTGCTGCCGAAGTGACAAAGGTAACAAGGGTGGTTGTGACTGGGGAGGTGTGTTAACGTGCCACCTCCCCCCATGGGATATCATCGTTCAGTCCTATTTGGTGTGTGGCAAGTCGGAAAACCCATAGTTATTCTTTGTTAAGCCAGGCTCGTTGTGATATGCTACCATGGGCTTCTAGAATCATCCAGAATATCTCATCTGGTGTATGGCCTGCTTGAATGTAGTGAGTGAGCATACTGGTCGTGGTTTTTCCGCACCTGATGCTGCTGTGGTGCTCAGTTATTCTAGTCTTCACTGCCTGTATCGTCATCCCAATGTATCGTTTCTGACAAAGGCATGTAATCATGTACATGCAATTCTTGGTGTTACAGTTCGTGTGGGACTTTTGGATCCAGATGTCTGAAGGGCTCAGATTAATATGTTTGGATGGTCGTGTCAGTGGGCACACTGCATGATCCACATGGGTAGTGGCCTGTCACGGGAGGGAGCCCCCAGAGCTGTGGTTGCCGTAACGTTTTCTGGGGAGGTGGTCTGGTGTGTACAATGATGTCTTTGATGTTGGCGGTCCGTTTGAAAGCAAACCGTGGAGTGGCGGGTGACGTGTCTCCTGTGTGTAGTATGGACCAGTGTTTCTAACTGATCTTTTTGATGTGGTTGAACTCGGGTGTGAAAGAGGTGACACAAGTGATTACATTAGAGGGGGCCCGTTCACGTATTTCCAGGAGGTCCTCCCTATTGTTGTTCCTAGCTCTCTTATAGGCCTTCTGTACCACATCTTTGGGATAGTGTCTGGCCACTAGATCTGCACTGAGAGATTAGGATTGTTGTTTGTAGTCATCAGGGGTACTACAGTTGAGACGTAGTCGCAAGAACTTTCCAAATGGGAGGTTGTCACGGAGGTGCTTGGGGTAATGGCTGTCATATCAGAGTAAGCTGTTACTGTCGGTTGGTTTTTTGTATGTTTCTGTGAGAAGCTTTCCTTCATGGAGTGAGATAAGGAGGTCGAGAAAGGGGAGTTCTCTGGAAGAGAGTCTTTTGCTGAATCTCAAAAAGCAGTCAAGAGTGTTAATCCACTCACAGAACTCCAGACAAGTGTCTGAAGTGCCATGCCACAGGATAAGGATGTCATCTATGTACCTTCACCAGACCAGGATATTGGTCTGGTAAGGGTTGTTTTCGCTGTAGATGTGCTGGGAGCGAAGGTGCTACCCATTGATGTGCCCTGGGTTTGTTGGTACAGCTGGTCTTCAAATTGAAAAGAATTCTCCTTTAGGGCTAGGGTCGCACACTCCATGATGAAACTCACTGGAGTGGGGGAGGACCAATCTTCAGCCCTGAGGATTGTTTCCATCACATCTAGAGTCGCATCTTGGGGTATGTTTGTGTATAGGGCCTCCATGTCAAGGGTGACAAAGAGGTCGACAGTGATGTCCTCTCCTAAACCCTCAAGAAGGTTCAGAACTGCGGTGGTGTCTTTGAGGAAGGACGGGGTCTTGGTCACCAATGGTTGCAGGAAGTGGTCGCAGAATTGGGAAAGGGGTTCAAGTATGGACCCGACCCCTGGCACTATCGGTCTTCCTGGTGGTGGTCTGGTTTCTTTGTGGATTTTAGGTAAAGTGGAAAAGTAGGGTATCTTAGGGTGGTCATTCATCAGGAAGGTAGATTCCTTTTTGCTGATCCAACCTTGTGATTCTGCCGCAAATACCATGGATGTTATATGTGTGTTGAGTCTTCCTGTGCGGTCTTCCCTAATCGGGGTGTAATAGTCCCTATTAGCCAGTTGACGTTTGCATTCTAGGTTGTAATCAGCAGTGTTAAGGATGACATTAGCTCCTCCTTTGTCCGCTGGTTTTATAGTGATAGTACTGTCATTTCCTAGGGACCGCATGGCAGTGGTCTCAGATTCCGACATGAAGACAACCATTCAAATAACTGCACTTGTGTGCGGTGCAGCAAGACTAATTTTGCCACAAAGACTTCCTTAGCTTTATGACCTATTGCGGCAGCTGACAAAACCACAACCCCTCACCCCAACCCCCCCGTTACTACGCCCATATACCGGGGTCCCCAGGCCCTCCCTCAGGAGATCTAACCGGATGCCTGTTGTGCCAGCACTTGACAGACACAGGCTTAGACTGCTCCAGTCCTCTAATTATAGGCATCTCCAATACATAACCTTTAGTTGCCGACTAACAACGACTTGCCCGGTTTACCAGCTCCTGACCTCCACCGCGATCCCCCTTTGTTCTGCCATTGTTGTGTACACTCGTGGATAGTTGATGCCCCCTCATTCTGCCATTGTGTACACTCATGGATAGTTGGTTTTCCATCCGGAGACACACAGCCACTATTATGAACTTTGTCACATGTAAGTGTGGGCCTTCCCTTCCATACCTCTCATTTACCCTCCCTCTTCCTTTCCCTGACCTTTCTTAGCCCCTTGTTTATTATTTATGCACCATTACGTTACAGGTGCTTCCTCTCTCGCGAACGAGCGAGTTCTTTGGACGTCACGGTTGGGGCTATCTAACCCCCCCTTCTAGGTGAGTCCATCTTCCAATATGAAAGGGACACTCATGCACTATGATACTCCTGCGGCGGTGCACCTCAGTCCACCACCGCAGGACACTACTACACTAATGGTTACACCGTTAGTTGACATTGGTCACAACTACACGTATTTATTGTTGAAGGAAATCTGCATGCTTTGGATTTTTTCCGGTATGAGATGTGCAACCATATTTTTTAATTGTTTTTAATCACCTGTCCTGCAACGTTGCCCTCCATAGGGCATCACATGTTTACCGACATCAAACTATTGTGGTTATTTAAAGCCGTTGTCTTACTTGTCTTTTGCCCCCCCAGGTGTTTTCCAGAAGGTATATTCAACTTCATCACGTTTTTTAATTTCCCACTTCCACACAGGACTACCACACGAGTCCAGAACATTGGGGAAGGAACAACTGGTATACACACCATCACCACCCCCTCTAGAGTAGATGAGGATCTTTTGGTCCTAAAGAAATCCCAAGATCCAGATGGACGATTTAGGGCATGAAACATGTCGACCACCCCCTCTTCACACACATCACCCTGAGCTCAAGAGGGTATAATTTCCCCTCTTCAGCCACGACTTCTCCGTCGGTTGTTTCTACTCATAGCATAGGAACCCAGTGAATAAAATTTGTCCTTTGGGATTCGTATAGCTAATTTTAATTCACACTTTCCTCTTTCCCACCTCTACTCAAAGAGCGCCCTCGCAGGGCCAGTTGGGCAGTGCAGCGCCGGCCCAACGAGGAGCTGCCCAATTATGAAGCATGACACCCTACGGGGTGTGTGAAGGCCCTTGCTCCTGGAGCTACTCCACCTTCGGTTTCCCTTCACACGAAGGAACACCCGGATCCTTCTCCCCCTCCCCTTCCTACCTCCTAGGAACAGCATACCTTTGTTTTCTGACACCTAGATGATGAGTCGCATGATGAACTTTGGACAATGAATTGGTGGTGTCCAAGCCAAAAGAAATCATAAACTTGTCTGCATCATGACCATCTTGAATTGCCTGAGCGAGAACAGATCAGAGATCTTCAGGCACACCAGGGAGGACTTGTGCCACCGAGTCCCAGAGAGTGCAGGAATAGCGTCCCAACAAGCAGCTGCCATTGATTTGAGTGCAAAACTGGTAGAGGCAAATACTTGTTTCAAACGTTTCCACCCGCTTAGATTCCCTGTCAGGCGGTAGTGACGGTGTTGGAGTTAGACCTGCTTTTGGAGGCTTGCACCACTAGACTTTTGGGGGGAAGGATAGTGCAAGAGAAAAACAGGGTCATCTGGAGCAGGGCGATGGCATCTGGCAATTTCTCGACTGCCTCATTATATGGAAAAAGGGGCTCAGAAGATATTTGGCCCGGCTGGAGGACTTGTCAATACATTAGTCTTAACATCCAAGGAGGGGAGCTGGAGGTCAAGTACTTCAGCCGCCACATGCATTACGATGGCGTAGAAAGTGTATTCCTCTGTTGGGGAGGTATCAAGACTACAAGCCTCCTCTAAGTCATCGTGTCAATTCTCATCCTGGTAGGAATGAGTGAAATCATCACCAAGGTCATATTCATTGTCTGAGTCCGTACTGAAAAGGGTATGAAGGTTGTGTGTTCTCCCTTGAGGATGTGGTAATTCAAGTGGGGGAAGGGTCACTTCCATGGTATCGGGCGCAACTTCAGTCGAGGTTGGACCGACATCAATTTGCGATGGAGAAAACTATTGAGACCTCCTCCTCTGTCATTGATGGAGTCTGCTTTGTCGTCGAAGTGCCCAGGGCTAGTGTAGGTTGTGGTACCAGATGCGGGGTCAGACTGGAGCTGGAGGCAAGACTGGCTTAGAGGGTCCAACTGGCACTAAGGGCGAACCTGCCAGCGGCACTCCAGAAGGACGGCCTATTGGAAACTTGGGGCCTCAAGGCACTTCAGAGGGAGTCAGCAGGAATCCGAAGAGCATAGCTGCATGAAACTCTTTGATCTGATGTTGTCAGACTGGTGGCCCCGGAAATTCAGGTTTTGCCAGAACCAGCTGTAGGATCGACTCAGAAGTCGGACTACTTCAGGATCGAGATCAAGAGTTGTGCTGCTGCTCCGCTCCTGTTCAGACGAATGTGAGTCCCCCTTCGATTTCTTGTGCTTCTTTTTGACTTACCTGTGAAGACTAGTCTCTAGAACAGCTTTGTTGTCTCCAGGAAGGGAACTGGGAGCGAACCTTTGCCGTGGACTTTGACTCGGAGAGGTCCCAGCGAGGGGTCATTTTATGTTTGGCGATGTAAAATTCGCCTTGCGGTCCATGATGGCCTTCGGGTTTATCGACGCATAGTCGCTGCAGGCCTTGGAGTCGTGGCCGGGCCCCAGACACCGCAGGCATACATGGTAGGGATCTGTCACAGACGTTTATGTGTGAGAGTCCCTACAGGGCTTAAAAACTGTTGTTTTTGGGGGTGCCATCCTTTGCACACTGAAGAAAATGCCTCTGAGACACACAAAGGGGGATTCTGATCTGCGTCTGGTGGCCCGTAAGAACGAACTGACGTCAGCGTGCAGGGGTGGGGTCTATATAGGCTGCACATGTAATTACCCGAAGCAGAACAGCGTCAGTGCAGAATCGCACAGCGCCATCTGACGGTGCACAGAGGTAATGCTCAAACATTTCCGGATCCAGTCTGACACGTGGGGAATATTCAAAAGGTGAGAAATCAGATGTGGGGCACGTTTATAGATACTGTGAGATGAGCCATGGGCATGGCTGTCAGATTGCACAACATGCCTGGATGCCTTTTAGTGGCTTTTTGGGAGAGGTCCATGTCATTCTGATGGACAACGGGGTTGCTGTACTACTTCTCTTGGACCTCTCTGCTGCCTTCGACACATTTGACTATGACACTCTAATCCAAAGGCTCTAATAAGCTGGCATAGAGGGGCCAACCCTCGATTGGATCACATCTTACCTTCAAAACAGAACAAATGTCATCCATTCTCCACCTTTTTCATTCAAACTGCACTTCACAAAAGCAAGGGTCCCGCAAGGCTCTATCATTTCACCCATGCTTTTCAACATCTAAATGAAGTCATTACCGGCAATCATCAATTAATTTTAGCTCAAATGCTATAACTATGCAGATGACACACAAATACTTCCTAAACTGGAAAGCCCCAAAGGCATTGCAAACTCACAAATCTTAATTTGCCTCAGAGCCATTGATCAGTAGATAACATGGAGCCATCTCAAATTGAATGCTTCCAAAACGTAAATACTCATATGTGGCTATTAGAAAAAGGATGACCCACTTTGTGCCTGGCTCGACGATCTGGGACCACCTCCTAAAATAGCAAAGGAGTAAGAAAACTTGAATTACCATAGACTCCAAGTTATCAGTGAATGCCCAAGTGGACAAATTAGCAAGATCAACCTTCATTACAATGAAAACTCTGTGACGCATCTTCCCCCACCTAGGATTTCCACACAAGGTCCAAGCCATTATCTCTCTTGTACTGTCTAAACTGGATTAAGCCAACGGCCTCTACCACGGATCATCTTTATCAACTATGAAAAGACTACAACGGATTCAGAACTCTGCTGCCAGACTACTCCTACATGTAAAGCCACAAGCCCACATCTCTCCTACCTTGAGGGCCTTACATTGGTTATGGATTACCAGAAGATCCATATTTAAGCTGCTTTGTATCACCCACAAAGCAATACATGGAACAGGACCACTTTTCATCAGGAATAAAAGCACCAAATACATTCAACAAAGGAACCTCAACTCCAGATAGGCATCTTGCCTCAAAATCCGACCATACAAGAAACAAAAACATAGGTGGCCCATCTTTCTCTGTTCATGCAGCCAAAATATGGAATTTATACCCCCAAACATAAGATCCACAGACAACTATATTATCTTCAGAAGACTACTCAAGTGTTTGCTCTTTTATACATAACCACCATACTCAAACACAAATGTACTGCATATCCCTGTATAAATAAACATTTAATTTGATTGTATGTATATATCTAGATATGTGTATTTCTTGATACAAATATGTATAATGATATGGATTTATGTATCTATATATTTATTACTTTACTCCTACTGTTAAAAAAAAATGTTGACTCTCTCCAATGCACTAACCTATATTTCACTGTATACCTCTCTCAATTATCCTCTAGCTCCACTCTCTGATACATCCCAAACCTCATTCTACTACTATGATCTTCAAAATAACCCTTTCTGGACTCTTTCCTCCTCTATCTCTCCTTGGATCACCCTAGACCTCATTTTAATACTATGATCTCTCAAAAAACCTTTCTAAATTCTTCCCTCACCTATTCCTCCTTTGACTCATCCCAAAACTAATTTTACTTCTCTGATCTCCCTAATCCATTTCTAGAGATCCTTCCCACCTCCCTCTCTTCTAATTTTTTACCTCACCTATCCCTCCTTTATCTCATCCAAAACCTCATCTTTCTACTATGATCTCCCAATAAACACTTCGGCGAGATGTCAAATAACCAGGCCTATTGAGAGTAAAAGGCCGCTTTATTCGGACAGGTAAGCAGTTCACATTTTACAAATATAAACAAAGCCTCACTAATACAATATCATATCATAACACCCCCACCCCACCTTTAAGCCTTCCCAACAATAATAAATTCCAAAAACATTCTTCTAACATACCATCCTCACCAACCCCTTTCTTTCATCCACTGTCTTCACCCTGCCTCAGTCATCGCTCTCCTGTGTTCCCTCTGCCCGAACCTACTCTGCAATGCCCCCAACTCTTCCTGCCTGTCTCGAGCTCCTCAATTTCTGCCACCTGTCCAAGTGACAAATAATGTCCATCAACTTAGAAAGACCTCAGAGAAAAATCAATAAATAATATTAGGGAGGGCGGGAGGGACAGCATAAAACGTTATCCCCTACCTCAGAATCACAGCTAAACTGACCTTAATTACATAACGACATAAACCGTTGTTTAAGCCCCGCCCCTTGGCAAACCCGACCAATGACCGCAACCTGTCCGGCTGGGATCTTCCACCCGCCCGAAGCTGCCCGGGGGTAGACATTCTGCGAATGCCACCCCCAGGAGCCCTCATCGGGTGAACAAAGGAATTCCTCAGCACACGTCTGTTATGTCACAATATACATAAACATGCTTGATGTGAGCATAAGTAAAATACAAGTAGGTAAGTTCTTATTTCTTTTTTCCTTTTTATTTTCCGATGTTCAGACAGCTGTCTGAACATCGGAAAATAAAAGAAAAAGAAATAAGAACTTACCTACTTGTATTTTACTTATGCTCACATCAAGCATGTTTATGTATATTGTGACATAACAGACGTGTGCTGAGAATTCACTTTGTATATCTGTCAATTGGCCAAGGCCATTTTGTGTTTTGAGGAGGTCAGTGGTTCTCTTCACCTTGCAGCACCGTGATCAATACAGCAAGTAAATATCAAATATTTGTGTTATCTCTCCCGAGTGGCGCCTTCATTTACCCAACTAAATACCACTGCTCATTAGGTGCTCATAGCCCTCATCGGGTGAGATGTCAAAAAACCAGGCCTATTGAGAGTAAAAGGCCGCTTTATTCGGACAGGTAAGCAGTTCACATTTTACAAATATAAACAAAGCCTCACTAATACAATATCATATCCTAACACCCCCCCACCCTTAAGCCTTCTCAACAATAAAATAAAAAACATTCTTCTAACATACCATCCTCACCATGGCCTTTCTTTCATCCACTGCCTTCACCCTGCCTCAGTCATCGCTACCCTGTGTTCCCTCTGCCCGAACCTATTCTGCAATGCCCCCAACCCTTCCTGCCTGTCTCGAGCTCCTCAATTTCTGCCACCAGGAAAAAACCCTGCCAGGCGTTTTTCCTGCCCCCACCCAAAGTTCTGATAATGACCCCGTTGCCAAAAAACCCTTGCTTATTGATAGCCTGTTGAGGAGGAGGGGGGGTGTTAAATGAAGGGTAAAAAATAATACATATCTACCTTAGATCTGACGCCAAACAGATAGCTCCACATTTTGCTCGAGCTAGAGAGAGAAGAAAACAGACTGTCGCATACCAACATACATTTAACACCAAGTTTTTATAGCTAATGTAACTGCTAACTTTTCTTTAATGTTGAGTAAATATAGCTCATTACCTATGAAAGAAAGGTGAACACCATCTTGTCTAAAAAACTGAAAATCTTTGTTAATGTCAGTATGTTCTAACCAACTTGTACTATTAATACTGCAAAAACGATGCATTTCTCTATTACCTTTCCGTCTTGCCCTCTCGACTGCAGTGAACTTTTCATCACCCCACCAGACTCTCCTAGGCACTAAAGCTGCCAATATCAATGTTGTCCTATTCCACGATCTAGCAACAATTTCCAAATCTTTTTTCATCTCTTTTATTAACCCCAAACCTGGTAGCTGAACAAAATCATTTCCCCCTAAATGTAGCAGTAACAAATCCAGACATTTTCTAACTGATACTAACTCAGTTAACCATGGTAACAGTTGTCCCTATTTCATACCCCCTCTCCCACACCAATCAATTTTGATTTCATCACAACGGAATCCTAAATTTCTCCCGAAGTGCCTTTTTTCCGCTTGTTTCGCTGCCCGTTTTATAAAAGAGTGTCCCATTATCCAAATTATAACATAAGATGTTGCAGGACCAGATATGTGACCTGAAAAAGAAACGAGAATTAACAAGCATGTAAAAGCTAAGCATCCTCAATGTTTCTAATGTAACGCAAACAACAATTAGATGACCATCTGCCTAAACGTTTAACTTCATTGTTTGAAAAACCCAATCTCGATGCTTCAGATGCAGCACCAATCCTGAAAGAATGAGTACCAAAGCGGAAAGGATCTTCCCCAATATGACAAAGAGCTTTTCTCATCACTCCTAGCACCTGTGAAGCTATAAGCCGTGAACCATTTTGGTGTCTGAAAATAAAATCAAAACTTGCTCCAGCTGCAGCCTTGAAATCTTGCCAAGCACTCATTGGACATAAGATGCCACTGATTTTATTAAGTATTACTTTTGTTCCTTTGCCTGCCTGATCAGTCTTAGATCGTTCCAAAAATATTTGGATTGTTTCTTTAGAGGTGGATACATTTACCACTTTCAAACCGCCATATTGACCTCTACCTAACAATTCTGATATTCTGAATGCTCCAAAAAATTACCAACACATGCATAACCTAAATAGCAATTGTTCAAAAACAGAAAAACATATTACCGGAAGGCTCCTTATTATGTGAAGTAAGATTTTCAAGGACACTGGGTCTCTAATAAGTTGCCCTCTTTTCTTTCCCTTTGCCCAACCTTGCAATAGATGCCTCCCAATTTCACCTGCTGATGGCTCATAACCCAGAAAACTTTCCATACCCGCCAATTTACAAGCAATTGTAGAAGCTGGAATGTTCTTTTCGATGTTAGACATAATGAAACCTAGTACATCATCTCTTCGCATCCCTAAACCGTGTATACTTTGGGACCTATGTGATGCACCTGTCTCCAAAAATTCCACCCATGCCCTTCTATAGGCTGCCCTGGTACTCAATGCTAGCGATTTGTCAACTAGCTGAAGCATTCTCATTCTGCTAGATCTCATACCTCTTGTGGCACATGTGTTTTTCGCACATCTGCTTCGGGCGCCCAACCACGGAATCTCTGCCACTGCAATCAAGATAATGCGTCTGCGATATTATTATTTGCAACTGGGACATGTTTTGCTTTAAAAATAATATTATACATAAAACAACCTAGCATAAATCTCCGTAATAGTTTTAGTAGATGTTTATCTTTAGCTTTTTGACCATTGACTAAATCCACAACAGTCTTGTTGTCGATGTTAAAAATGACAGTCTTGTTCGCCAATTTAGAACCCCACACAGCTAGTGCCCCTAAAAGCAGAAAGAATTCAAAAAAGGCTATACTCCTTCGCTCTGTGATCCATTTCTTTGGCCATTGCTCTGCACACCATCTGCCTTCCCAAAATAGGCCAAAACCATTCGATTCTGCTGCGTCAGAAAAGATATGTATCATCCATACAAAATCCAAATCAAGAGACCACATGGTAACACTGTTGAATGATTTCAGAAACATCAACCATACTTACAACTCTGCCCTCATTGCTGCCGAAATTCGTATCCTATGATGTGGCAAAGTGGCTCTAGACATAGCAAAAGCTAGCCGCCTACAAAACGTTCTTCCAGCTTTTACCACACGACAAGCAAAGTTCAAATGCCCTAACAAGCATTGAATTTGTTTCAGGCATAATTTAGGAGTCAATTTGGCTTGTTCCAGTAATTTAACAATTTCTTGTACTTTTCCGCTGGTAGTCTTGCTTCCATATTGACAGTATCAAGCTCTATGCCCAGAAAAATTATACATGTGTTAGGACCCTCTGTCTTTTCAGGAACCAAAGGTACTTCCAAATCCTGCACCATAGACTCAAATTGATGGAGTGCTCTCGCACATTCTTGGGTATCAGCTACACCTATAAACAGAAAGTAATCTAAATAATTTGTGACATTTTCGTGGCCTGATCTGTATAAAAACACCATTGCAAAAATGTACTGAAGGCTTCAAAGAGCTTTCATGATGTGGCACATCCCATCTGTAGCACTTTATCTACATAAAATTGATTGTCAAAATGAATACCCAGCAATGGAAAATCCAAAGGATGAACTGGTAGTAATCTAAATGCTGATTTAATATCACATTTTGCCAATTCTGCTTTTGAACCTACTTTTCTGATCAATTCGATAGCTACATCCACTGATGCAAACTGCACTGCAGTATCATCCTTTGCTATGAAGTCGTTTACTGACCCGCCCTGAGGCCAAGAAAGATGATGAATCATGCAAAATTCACACACTGCTTTTTTAGGTATTACTCCTAGGGGGGAAATCATAAGGTCAGGTAAAGGCCACCAAGCAAAAGGACCTGCCGTTCTTCCTTCTGAAACTTCTTTGCTCAATTTTTGTTTTACTACCTGGGGATGTTCTTTTGTTGACTTTAAATTGTCCGCAAACCTACAAGCTCTTGGACCTTGGTAACCCAGTCTAAAACCTTCTTTCAATCCCCTACTCAAGCCTTGACCCTTCCTCCCTGTTAGGGTAACAATTTGGCCAAAAACATTACTTTTTTATATCGATTGAAGTAAAAGCCCTTGTAATTAGGCTGAAAGGATCCACCTCTCCCTCTGCATTGGCCACTACTTCCCCAATTTGCCTGGTCTCCAAAACATTGCAGTATGGTGTGTTTTCCCCGACATTTTGAACATTCATGTTTGTACCTGCATGGATTCCTTGGACAATGTCCCCTATTAAAATTCCAGCATGCACCAGAATTGGGGTTTTGCAATCTGTTCCATGTTCCCTCCCCTCCCGAGGTGGGCTTGGCAAGAAAGGGCCAGTGAGGTACTTCTAGGCCACTTGCTGTGTGCATAGTGGGGGGGGGGGGGTCTTTGCGGGTACATCCATTGCACCCATAATTTGTTGTCCACCTCACCCCAAGGTTTGTCAGGAATGAGCAGCAAACGAGCCCGAAATTCCTCATCATAATGCAACCAAGCAAAAAACCCAAATTCCATGTGTGCTTTACGAATAGTATCAATGTATTTGAATATTGCTACTGCTCATTCTGGAAATGTTTCACAATAGACACTAGCAAATATTAAAAAGGCTGATGTCCTTGTGTCAATTGTTGTGGGAACTTTTGGTCTTTTTGCCAGTTCCCAGGCTTCTTCTCTAGACCCTTCTTTCGATTGAATTTCTCTATGAAGCAATTTGTATACATCTACAAATTCACCCTTCCAGATTTTATCTTTGGTTGCCTTACTCAAATGCACCCCCAATGGCATGGATAGCCCCATATAACGTAAACATTTTAACCCATCATTTCTACTTTTTTCTTCTTTTTCATTATCTTTTTTGTCTTTTTCGCTCTCTGACCGGGATATCTCCTCATTGGCCCCCTTTTCTTTGTCACCCTTTTTTGCTTTTCTGTCTTTAACTTTCTTAATTGTTTCTGATTCTTCCTAAGTGGATTCTGTCCCCTCATCTTTATCCAATAAATATGCCCCGACATTTTCATTTTCTTGCAACATATTTTACTAGCACCCCAATTCTTCAACCATTCACTCTCACCTGTTCTCAATGTATTGGATACTTCTGGTGAAATCCTCTTTTTTCTGTCTCTTGCTTGAATTCTTTTAACACCTTTTTTTCTGGTCAATGACTCGGCATTAGTCCCTTCGCTCTGTAAAATGTAACTCTTGGAAAAATTAATAGAACCCCCCGTTCTTCTCTTTCTTCAATGTTATAAACCCCCTCTTCGTTCCCATCCAATATCTCCCCTTCTTCCAATTCTTCCACATCGTCTTCATAATCTAACGCACTCTCCCACTGCACTTTCCCTCCTTCCGCACTCACACCCGGGCATTCACCATCTCCTACACCACCATCAAAACTCTATCAATCAATTATTTTTGAGTATTGCGTTGTCATTTTCATTTCCCGCGACGTCAGGGTGGTTGTATCAAACTCATCCCTCTATTCGGACCGGTGGGACCAGGACACCTTTGACCTGGCCGGCAAATTTTTACTGCATCTAGTTTTTCCATGCAGAATTCTCCCTACGTTGTTCCGCAAGTTGCCAAAACTTACAGACGCTGTGGATCTGAATTCTCCTTTATTTACAACTTCATGTTCTACATCTGCCTCATCAGACACCCAAATCCATTTTCCAACCTGTAGTGTCTTTTTATTTCTTTTGCGCTAACTGTATCTTCCTTGTCTAAATCTTTATCATTTTCTAAAATTGAATTAAATTGCCTAGCTAAATTTTGTCCTCATTGGTTCTTTTAAACTGCTCTGAATGTCTTTCTCCCTTGTCCTGTAATGTTTTCAAAACAGGTGACTGCATTGTATTTACCAGTGCGTCACCTTCTATACAGCATTTAATTGGTGTTAAAGTTCTCTCAACAACAGGTAGGGATGTTTCACTTTCCATATTTTTTAATTATGTTTACAAATTGGTATATTTAATTTAGCTTTGCCGCACTGAGGTGTCGAGAAACTGCTGTCTACCATATTCATATGCATTTCTGCCTGTCTTTCTCCAGGGAGCGATAAAGAAAAGGCGTGTCCTCCTACATTTTCTCTTTTTATTAAAAAAAGCCTCCTGAGCACGCCTTTCATTAGTCGGGCGTCTTGCTCCCAGAGCGCGTGTACGCGCATGGCCCCTCCCTCACCTAACAGACGGAGCTAGCAGGAGCTTCGGTGAGGTAAGGAGAGCTTCTCCTCCAGATGCATTGCTTTTTTCCCTGTTTTCCCCTAGGCAACATGCTTTCTGTAAATTTGCTAAAGACTCTGGAGGTGAGCAGGCCAACACAGCCGCTGCTACACCGCTAGCGGCTACACGCTTCAGCCGCTCCATGCCCACCCACGCCTGTGACAATACGCCCGGCTGCAATAAGTCTTCCATGCCAGCGTCACATAATATCCTAAGCGCTTCCCTGACGGCTGCAGAGTTCTCTGCCATATAATTTTTTTTTACATAAAATACTACAAAATTGTAAGCTGACACCATAAACATTTAGCCCCTACCTCAAACCACGGCTAAACTGACTGTAATTCCATAACGACATAAACCGTTGTTTAAACCCCGCCCCTTGACAAACCCTACCAATGACCACAACATGTCCGGCTGGAATCTTCCACCCGCCCGAAGCTTCCCGGGGGTGGATATTCTGCGAATGCCGCCCCAGGAGCCCTCATTCTAGACTCTTCCCTCTTTTATCCCCCCATTATCCTTCTCAATCCAACAGACTCGCATGACCATCGCTCAAATGAACTCAAATTTCACTGTACTAGTCCACCACTAATCCTTTTTGGGTTCCGGAGTAGCATGCTACTCGCTGAAAAGTGGTGAAAAGTGCTTCGACGCCTCATCTGGGGTAGTAAGCGCTATATAAATACAATACAATACTTACAATGCCAACACTCCCATTTAAAGTTAGATTAATACTAACATTCACTGCACCTATAACATTCGTGGTGCCGGAAGCTGCAGTTGCTGTATTACCTTCCATATTTTTACACCAAAAATGGAAGCTTAAGAGGAGTTAAATGAAAGCAGGGAATCCAAATAAATAAATGAGCGAAAACGATGAAGAGCCTTACTGTAATCAGCTGTAGTTCACAGGATGCAAAGTGAAAACTGTGAGGTACTTTGCATATGCCTACTGTGCAGTCAATAAAGACTGTCCAATTCTTGAAGAAAAAAAAATCCAAAATGGCCGCACATAGGGTCACGCAGCATGACCTTGATCCCAGAACGTAATGCTGAAGCGTGCGTCAATGCACGAAGAACACAAGGATGAGAACGCTTGACGAAAGACAGCTGTATGGAAGACAGCGCATGAGCAGAGTAGCACAGAAGGCAGCGCTCGAGCAGCAACGGCAGTTCACATTCAAAGGTAAGCAGAATGTAACCGCCAGATTAATGCTCAGAGGAAAGTACAGTTTTCTTGGGGAGGAACACCAAACTCACTTGGGGTGGGTGAGCTCAGGACTCCAGGACAGCCTCTCCATATTATTCCTTCTGGCACCATGTTGTGTTGGGCTCTAGAACACTTCTGTGCCTTTGTCTGGGGCAAGTCTGTCACCATATGTACTGATCACCGACCTTTGGTGAAAGTTTTAACTACGGAGGGGAGTGTAGCAGCGTCTGCTAGGCTGGCATGACTTTCGATGAGGATGAAGGAGTATATGTACAAGTTAGTATATGTGCCTGGCAGAGAAAATGTTGTGGCTGATTGTTTGTCCAGGATGCCGGTTCCGGTGGAGGAGAGTGTGGATGACCCGTGGGGGGATTTCAAGATTGCGTTTGTTCAAGATTCTGGGGAGCCAGCAATCAAGAAAACAGAGTGGATGGAGGAACAATTGAAAGACACTAGTTTACAAGAGGTTTTGGGATATTTGTGCAAAGGATGGCCTAGGAAGGATGGTGTGACAGAAGAGTTGAGGCCTTTTTGGGAGGTCAGAATGGAGTTATCTGTGGACAGGGATTTGGTCATGAGAGGGGACAGAGTTGTGTCACCGGAGGGTGTGAGAAACAAGGTTTTACAACTTTGCCATGAAGGGCATTTTGGGGTGGTTAGAACCAAGACTATTGTCAAGGGTGTTTTCTGGTGGCCAGGTGTGGACAAAGCTGTGGAGAGGTTTGTGAGAGGGTGTGATGTATGTTCTTCAGCAGACAAGTGCTTGAAGACTTTGAGACCACCAATGAGCAAGGGGTTAATCCCGGATTTACAGTGGGAAGTTTTTGCTGTGGATATTTTTGGCCCAGTGGGAGAATTGCAGGAATATGGTATAGTTGCCATTGATTTATTTTCTAAGTGGCCAGTTGTGGAAACTGTGGAGAAGGTGGATACTAATGCCATTCTTACGTTTCTGGACAAGATGCTTGTGATGGAAGGCTTGCCGGTCAGTTTATTAAGTGATAATGGGGTGCAATTCACATCCAGAAGTGCCAAATGTTATTTTGAGAGGATTGGAGTCAAGCATAAGACCACGTCTCTTTATAACGCTAGTGGTAATGGCACTGTGGAACACTTTAACCGGGTATTGAAGGGAGTCATTCAGGCAGCTATGTGTAAACAAAGAGACTGGAAATTGGAACTACAAAAGGCTGTTTGGACCTATAGGGTGACCACCCATGATGCCACCGGTTTGTCTCCTTTTGCCATTAAGAGAGGTAGGAAACCCAGGTGCAAGTTCACTCCGGCGTGGCTTTCTGACGGTATGGTGGAGCAATAGTCAGCCACGGCAGTAAAAAACAGATTGGAAGAAATGCATAATAAGAGTAAAGTTTATTAAGACAAAACCCATGGGGTGAAGGAGGTGCAGGTGAGAGTTGGTGATTGGGTACGAGTGAAGAAACCGGGTAAGATTCCTAAAGGAGAGAGTCAGTTCAGAGCACCTCAGGAAGTCGTGGAGGTTCTGCGCAACTCTGTGAGGTTGAGAGATGGTAGGGTTTGGAACCTAAAAAGTGTTGCTTTGAGACCAGGACAGAATTTTGGTGTAATGCAAGGGGGAAAACATTGCAAGGGAGTGAGTGGAAGGACACGGAGTGGGTGAAAGATATTTTTTAACGGAGAATGGATGGAAGGCTTGCCGGTCAGTTTATTAAGTGATAATGGGGTGCAATTCACATCCAGAAGTGCCAAATGTTATTTTGAGAGGATTGGAGTCAAGCATAAGACCACGTCTCTTTATAACCCTAGTGGTAATGGCACTGTGGAACACTTTAACCGGGTATTGAAGGGAGTCATTCAGGCAGCTATGTGTAAACAAAGAGACTGGAAATTGGAACTACAAAAGGCTGTTTGGACCTATAGGGTGACCACCCATGATGCCACCGGTTTGTCTCTTTTTGCCATTAAGAGAGGTAGGAAACCCAGGTGCAAGTTCTCTCCGGCGTGGCTTTCTGACGGTATGCTGGAGCAATAGTCAGCCAAGGCAGTAAAAAACAGATTGGAAGAAATGCATAATAAGAGTAAAGTTTATTAAGACAAAACCCATGGGGTGAAGGAGGTGCAGGTGAGAGTTGGTGATTGGGTATGAGTGAAGAAACTGGGTAAGATTCCTAAAGGAGAGAGTCAGTTCAGAGCACCTCAGGAAGTCGTGGAGGTTCTGCGCAACTCTGTGAGGTTGAGAGATGGTAGGGTTTGGAACCTAAAAAGTGTTGCTTTGAGACCAGGACAGAATTTTGGTGTAATGCAAGGGGGAAAACATTGCAAGGGAGTGAGTGGAAGGACACGGAGTGGGTGAAAGATATTTTTTAACGGAGTGCTGTACAGTCCAGTTTAGCTTCTGATCGTGCTAGAGAAGAAGAGGTTGTTGAGGAGAGGGTGGTGAGGAGTGAGGAAGTTTTGTAACGAGCTGTTGCGTCGGAAGAGGTGCAATCTGGAATGAATTACTCTATGGTTGTGGAAGAGGGTGTTAAGGATGGTGGTAAAAGGAAAAGGGTTCTTCCAGGATGGTTGAAGGAAGATGTAATGTAATTGTGTTTCCTGTGGTTTTTTTTCTTTCTATTCTGGTTGTGTTACTTCTGCTTAGATGAATATTCACATGTTTTTATTGTGTTTGGGAGGGGGGGGTGTTGTGTCATTGTATTCTTTATTTGGAGCTGGGCATGGAGCGGGGCATAGAATGTATGTAGTATTCTATTCACAAATTCCAGTCCAGGACATTCGTTTACCAGAGGTCTTGGAGTGGAAGCTGTGCTGCCTGGCTCTTACCTGTTCCTTACTGATTACTGAATAAAGTCTCTTGAAATGGATCCTATTGTGTGGATTCCACCATAACACACCCGCAGCAAGATTCTTCCAAAAAGAAAATAAGCATTGGCATAGCCAATAGGTCTCGCCTTTGGGACCTTATAAGTATTTAGCCATGCAGCACATTATACTGGGTGCTCCAACATCTATTGTTCTTTAACGTGTAAGCTTTGACACTAATAGGCACATTATAGCACTGCACTAAGAAGTACTTAAAGTGTTATTTTTGTACAACTGGTAGTCTGAACTCACATATCTGGAAGTGCTTTCATACGCAATATTGAAGAACAAGACTGAACTATAAAAGGCACACAAGTGACACATATATTATTAGTGAATCTGTACTTTTAGACTCGTGAATTTTATCCAGAGATACAGCGTGCAATACACATTTGGTCCCCCTAAGAAGCATCGCAGAACTAAAACCTAACGTCACATTTAGCAAAGAGGCTCCAGAGTAGGTAAACAATGTTCTATTTATAAGTAATAAAGTAGAGGGAATGAGGTACGAAATTGACAGTTTTTCACATTCATAAAGTGTTAAAATGTAACAGTTATATTACAACAGTGTTGACATTTCATTACGTTAGGCAATAATCCACAAGTTACAACATTCAACCCAAGTATATTAATGACCGGGACCTAATCTCAAAATATACCCGTCATTAAGAATGGAAACGAGGAACAGACAATATAGGATATGTTCCAGTTGTAAAAAAACATAACAATAACATCGAATATGGGTAGCAGTAAAACAATATGCAGGGTGTACCATGGCACCTGGTGGTGGGTGGGCAACAATAACTCTGTGCTGGCCCGACACCGCTGTGAACAAAAGGGCCTTTCAGAAGGGACCTGATGCTTTAGAATATTCCAGTCATGCTGGCCGCCGTTTACAGTAACTCTTAGAATGATTTAATGCAGTTCTTGAAACGTGATTGTTTTTGTGCTGCGTAAATCAGCACAGGATATCACTGCAATTCCATATTTTTTTTTTCTAATACAATCCAACAAATATTGGTTTTCATGCCCTTTTCCACCTTAGAATATAGTCGTCCCTTGGAGTGTGTTCACAATGTAAAATGCATTAATAACCAGTCTACGGAGTCAGGCAAAGCCAGCGAGTTAATAACAAAGCAGGGTCTATGCTTCTTAGGGTGTCAGTTAGACCATGTATTAGCATTTTATATACACAAACACTGAAGTGTGCTGCTCTTTGCAACGCTCACTGGCTACGTGCGATGAAAGGAGAGAACGCCAGGATTTATTCTATATTTTAAATGTACAGAATGGAAAGAAAAATGCGCCCCCTACCCCCTCAGAAAGATAGCATTCTTGGAAACCGGACCGCTTCAAAAGTTTGTTGAGCGCCTAATTTGGTTTCCAGACAAGAAAAGGGGGCCTTTTTATAACAAGCAGTGTGAATTCTCTACAGTGGATAGAAGTGTGAAGGCAGCGGGGAGCCTTGGACCGGGGAACTTATTGGGGCAATAAAGTTCAGCTTGAAAGCCTTTCCAGGGCAATATAGACTAAAGGAAAATGCAGAAAAGCTTTCCTTTTGCTCCAAATGTGTGTGTGTTTCTGCTTTTACTCTCTTCTGTCTGTGAGCGCTTGTTCTATCTTTGTGAATGTGTGCGCATCTGTCACTGGTGGCCAGTTGCTTTTCTTGTCTGTGCGGGCAGGAGCGGCCAGTATGCTGGAGGAGGGGGGGCGGGTAGGAGAGGGGGGAGGGGCACCAAGGGTCGTGGGGAAGGGAGGTAATTTAAAAGAAAACAAAAAAAAAAAAAACGTACTTGTAGCTGACTGGGAAGAAATGGCAGAAATAATTCATAATTCTTCTCAGCAGTTATTGAAAGAGAGGGCTAGTCTAATGGCGCACTTCAAACACCAGGAACTAACACAAGTGACTGCGTGCGGCACACAGCGGAACACACCACACACATCAGTGGATAGCTATGTCTCGTTCTGAAATAATGCAGACCTTTCCTTCTTTATTACAGCTACGTAAACAAGTAAAAGTCTTGTTAACCCCCAAAAATTTAACTTTTAGCATCAAGACTACATAAAAGAAATAGAAACATTCTGGTGCACAACAAATCCCATATAACGGAGGCTTAGTTTCAAAAGGGCTGGTAAATCCACGCAAACTTGAACAATACGGTGAAAAGTTCACAACGAGTGTTTGCTTTTCAGTCCGAAAGCAATTTGCTTTTAATTCCAAAAGCAGTTGGGGTTGCGGTTTTAGGATTAAAAAACACAGCCTAACGTGTGCATAATGTCACAGTTAAAACTGAATAAAAGCTAATATTCCTAAAACACGTGATGGGTTGAAAACGATGTAAACAAACGAAAGCCTTGTTAACCCCAAAACGTGTGCAAAGAAAACAAAGAATCGAAAGTGAAAAGTATCGGATCTAATTGCAGAGGCCTGTACGAAAGCACGGCGCATTGCATGTAACCAGATCCACCAGGACAGCAGCTGCCACCCTGCGCGCCGCTGCTCACTTCCGACAGCAAAACGCTGTGGGAGTGAACATTCAAAAGGAGGTGGGACATGCACCCGCCTTTGGCCATTTGCGTGCTTTCATTATTGAAAGACACACGCAAAGGACAATCCGATATGTGGGAGGAGTCAGACCCACACGAAAAAGTTTAAAGTGCTCACAAGAAGCCTCCCATAGAGCAGCGCATGCGCGCTGCGCTAGGCTCGACCTAAAAAAAACACCAGTCTGCTGAGACGAGTCGGAGAATTGACTAAGTAGCCAAACGGTGGGAAGGGGTTGGAACTCCCATGGATCGTCGCCAAAATGATGTAGTATCCTTCAGATAATAAACGAGTCGTAGACAGATGAAGTGCTGTGAAGTTTATTCCAACCCCTGCCAAGCGTCCTTCCTTGTCAGCATATCAACAGCTCACTGACTCTGTTACGTTCTAAACCACATCACCTTGAATACATTCTAGAGCAGAGGTCTTCAAACTGTGGGGCGTGCCCCACTGGGGGGGGCGTGGATGGGTTCCCAGGGGGGCGCAAAGGCCTCTGCAAGTACATGTAAATGAAGCTGGCCTGGAAGTGCGGCAATGTTTATTTGCTGCATTTCCAGGCTGTCTTCATTTACGTGGGGCTGGAGGTCAGTGAGTGAGCTGCTGTGGGCTCGGCTGGGCAGTGTCTGGAGTCTTATCTCCGGCACACTGAGTTTTTCACAGGTCTTTAAAGACCATTTGCATACCTTTGTAAACTGGTTACAGAGGCTTAGTTTTTTTCTGTTTCCAGTACCTCCTGGGCCCCCACTCTGCCTATTCCTTACATTTGTATTTTACATTTACTGCTGTAGTGTAAAAATGCATTTCATGAAAAGGAATATAAAGTAGGGTTGACAATAGAAAAAATGCCAGCCATGTATGTTTAAAGAGCCTGCAAAGACCTTGGGCCAGATGTACTACCCGTTTTTGCATGCGCAAACCCTACAGGGCCATGTACAAACGCTATTTAGCGAGTCGCAATTTATTTGCGACTCGCTAAATAGCGTTTGCGACTCGCAATTAGGAAGGGGCGTTTCAAGGGCGTCCCTTTCTAATTGCGACTCTGAGTCCTATGTATAAAGGTCGCAAAACAGTCGCAATTTACCACCTACTTCAAGTAAGTGGTAATGCAGTCGCAAATGGGAAGGGGTCCCCAGGGGACACCTTCCCCTTTGCAAATGCATGCGAAAATATTTTTAAGGGCAGGCAGTGGTCCCAGGGACCACTGCCTGCCTACAAAAAGCGAACGTTTCATTGTTTTTTTTAAATGCATCCTGTTTTCCTTTAAGGAAAACGGGCTGCATTTTAAAAAAAGCTGCTAAGGGCAGGCAGTGGTCCCAGGGACCACTGCCTGCCCTTAAAAAAGCAACGTTTCATTGTTTTTTTTAAATGCATCCTATTTTCCTTTAAGGAAAACGGGCTGCATTTTTAAAAAAAAGCTGCTTTATTTAAAAGCAGTCCCAGACATGGTGGTCTGCTGAGCCCAGCAGGCCACCATCCCTGGGAGGGACAGCCATTCTCAATGGGGTCGCAAAATGCGAGTGCCTCATGAATATTTATGAGCCTCGCATTTTGCGACCTCATGAGAATCACTAACAGTGTCTCTGACACTGGTGTACATTTGGAATTGCGACTCGCAAATTGCGACTCGCTATTTTTCGCAATTTGCGAGTCGCAATTCCAAATGGTCGTACATCTGGCTCCTTGTCTTGACACTAAATAGGGTTATAAATAAAAAAGTATTTATTCATTTGTAATGTTACTTTTCTGTCTGTTCCCTTTAATTATCAGTCATGAATCATTCAGGCCACCCTAGAACACAATTAAAAGTGCTTTATGGACACCCATGATCATGATCTCTATCCGCAGCGCCTTGATGCCCTTGGGCTAAGTTCGCGATCTAGAAGTCCTATATTCATTCATTCATTCTATTTATATGTGCTGTTCGAAGTATGCTCAGATAAGTGCTGAAAATAGGGCTTTAGGTGACTGTTTATTTTTGTACCATCTGCGACATCAGAATAATGAGCTGGCAATCCTAATCATAAAACTGGAAGTTTGTTGCAGGAACAGCACATTATTTATTTCCTTCACCCTCGATCCCTAACTAATGCCATAATAGCAATTGTTTAACTTATTTCTGAAACCCGCGCCGCCGTCAACAACTTGCTGATTTACTTCAAGTGTCTGGGAATGCACCCTGCATTCAGACAACTCACTCCTCATTCTCACCCTTCACTTTCACGCTCACCCTGCACTCGCAGCGCATAGTTTTGGATTTCCCGCATTTGCCACATAATCCATCATCTGCTGCATAATTTGCAGATTTAAAAAAAACTTGTTTCTGGCTCAAACGGTTCAAAAGTTACTGAAAATGCCGCAACACCTGTTACCTCGCAGTAGAAGGCCCTTTCTAAAGGTTGACTGGTCACCTTTCTGTTGCTAATTGCTATATGTGGGTGTTAATGTGGTACTTATGAGGGGCAATAAAAGCCAGGACAGTGTTAACAAGTGTAAACATAGCAAAATAATGCAGTAAAGCTATCACAAAATATGCCGTGTAAAGGGAGACAAGGGAAACCCTACTCACATGGAACCAGGGTAAATATCATATAAACAGAAACAATGGTTCCTGTGGACAATGTAATTAATAATAATAACACTTCAGCCAAATGGCAATAAAAAAGGGGTTATGCACGTGTCCGAAGGAGAAGAAGAAACCATATACCACAGAATTGATTGTCGTCTCAACAGTTTTTTATATATGAAACATCAAATTTGTATTCAGAAAAGCGGTGCAAAGTGTCCCCAGTGAACATGGAACCTACAAAAATTGTGACATAGGAAAGTAGTTTCCAACAGTAAAGAAGTTGACCATCAAAACGTAATGTACAATGAAGACAGCCTCTTAAATTAATAGTAGAGACTGGTGAATGGTTCGCTTTAGGTTGTCGACGGCGTTTCGACCACCATAAAAATGAGGGGTCTCTTCGGGACCTAGTGATGTAGGGACATCTGAGAAAAGGAATTTGCTGTCAGAGTGACATTCGTGCACCCCAAGGAAGTGAAAATGTAGGAAGGGTACTCACATGGGACCCAGCCGGGCACCCAGTGAGGGGGAAGACTGACAGCAAGGCTGTGTGCGATGGCCTGTTGAACAACTACTTCGGGTTTCAAGGGATCATGGACGGCGAGTGGATGAGACACGTCAATGTGTGTAATGACGTGGGTCTCGGTATGCAAAGTATGCTGAGCTCACTACGACTGTTTCAAAAATACACCAGCGGTGGGTGTCGATGATGCGCATCAATAATTAGAAGTTCAGTCAGTGTCCTGAACTCTGGAGCTCCAAATCGGCATTAACGAGGCAATCTGTGTATCGTATTGTTGGCAGGATACATGGAAGAGACCACAGTTTAAATGACATTCTACAAGCGGGGACGGACTTGTGCGATTCTCCATTTCTACGCGTAGCAGCTGCACGCGACTGTGGTCTCTTCCACTTATCCTGCCAACAATACGATAAACAGATTGCCTCGTTAATGCCGATTTGGAGCTCCAGAGTTCAGGACACTGATTGGACTTCTAATTATTGACGCACATCATCGACACCCACCGCTGGTGTATTTTTGAAACAGTCGTATTGAGCTCAGCATACTTTGCATACCGAGACCCAAATCATTACACGCATTGACGTGTCTCTTCCACTCGCCGTCCATGATCCCTTGAAACCTGAATGTAGTGGTTCAACAGGCCATCGCACACAACCTTGCTGTCAGTCTTCCCCCTCACTGGGTGCCCGGCTGGGTCCCATGTGAGTACCCTTCCTACATTTTCACTTCCTTGGGGTGCATGAATGTCACTCTGACAGCAAATTCCTTTTCTCAGATGTCCCTACATCACTAGGTCTTGAAGAGACCCCTCATTTTTATGGGGGTCGAAACGCCGTCGACAACCTAAAGCGAACCATTCACCAGTCTCTACTATTAAATTAAGAGGCTGTCTTCATTGTACATTACTTTTTGATGGTCGACTTCTTTACTGTTGGAAACTACTTTCCTATGTCACAATTTTTGTAGGTTCCATGTTCACTGGGGACACTTTGCACCGCTTTTCTGAATACAAATTTGATGTTTCATATATAAAAAACTGTTGAGACGACAATCAATTGTGTGGTATATGGTGTCTTCTTCTCCTTCGGACACATACATAACCCCTTTTTTATTGCCATTTGGCTGAAGTGTTATTATTATTAATTACATTGTCCACAGGAACCATTGTTTCTGTTTATATCACAAAATATGCAGCATTATGCAGCATAATTCGCCTTTGCTTGCTGCAGAATTTAGTCAACCATGCTGCATAATTTGGCCTTCTCCTGCCGCATAATTCCAATGGCCCTGTTTATAGTGCTAAGAGGTCCCAGCCTGTGGTAGAAAGCACTGTGAATATGTAAGTCATTATTTTAAAACAGTATTTACTTACTCTAAGCTAGGCTGCTGCAAAATGATGCAGTGATTGAGATAAAACAAGTTCTTACAAAATATACTTTTTAGTAATAAGTAATCAAACTGTATCTAATGCAGACATTTTTGTAAGTGTCTCCACTATTCCAGATATCAGCTGATAACACCCTTACATTACATCTCAAAAAGAATAGATCCTTGCCAACATGAAGCTTTAAGCAGAGCCACTGGAATTATTCAGCAGAAGAGGACAACATTATGCAGCAGGTTTGACTAAATTATGCAGCAAGAAAAGGTAAATTATGCGGCACAATGCGCCACATTTTGTGGTTAGCATTATTTCATTATTTTGTCATTTTAACTCAAGGTAACGCTGTCAGGGGAAATATTTCACCTCATTGTACCAGTTTAACACCCAAATACAGCAGTAAGCAACTACAAGATTACCAGTCAATCTTTGCAAAGGGCCTTCCACTGCTCTGGAACACTTTGTCACGCTTTAAGTAACTTTTGTTCCGTTTGAGCTAGAATCAAGTTTTTTTTGTTGAAATCTGCAGATTATGTAGCAAATGCAGTTAACTGATAATTATGTGGAAAACGCTGCTGCTGCAGAAACTCATAATTCCAGTGGCCCTGGCTTTAAGTTACTCAATCAATTAATAGCTGGTAAGAAGGCTGGTTTCTTTTTTAACTTTCTGCACTACCACCACACCCTTCGATTTCAGGCAGAGGCATCTCAAAGTCAGTATTAACCATTCAGGGGCATTGTGAAAGCTGAGTCCATGGGGTGGCAGGTAGAAGGCCAGCAGGGTTGCATTCAGATGCAGAGCCCTAATCCTCTCGATCCCTGGAGCCTTACAGTAATGGTCTAGGAGACAGAGGAAAGGAGCGAGATTCATAGATATTGTCAAAGAGAAGGCCCAGAATAGGGAGCACTGTATGCGGGCTCATTTTTGTGTTTACAAATGGCCAGAGACAGCTTCTTCAGAGAGATACCCAAAAGAAGGGGACAATATGTGTTTTTTTTTTTTAAAGGGACATTCATTAGTGAAGCTGGTACTGCTGCCAAGTGTGTAAGTGGCCACTGCTGGTTATCATTAAGGAAGCAGATGCAGCAGGACTGGGGCCCAGGGATTTGAGGGGCAGGACAGTTATGACTGTCTACCTTTAAAAAAGGGGCATCGGTCCTTATTTTCCTTTCAAGCATTAGGACCGAGGTGATGATCCGTCATGGTGGGGAACAGGTAAAAGATGCAGAGGAGATAGCCTTCTACTCAGGACTGCAGTTATCATTAGTGCAGCAGGTATAGTTGCATTGGGGATAAAGAGTGTGAGGGGCTCACAACACCTCAATTATGGGGAGCAGTTTGTTTGGGATAATATCTGTTTTTGTTTGATGCATTTGCTGTTTTATAAGTCTCATATTTAGTGCGGTTCATAAGCTATAGAAAAAGTATTCCTGAAATCATCTCATAAGCCCCGCTCCCTGCATGCAGCCATGTCCCTCCTGCTCCCCCAATCCTTGCCATAAAGTTTTGGAGGGGGGCCCGATCTCAAAACATTTTGCTTAGGGGGGGCTCAGAGTAAAAAAGTTTGAAGACCTCTGTTCTAGAGTATGGAACATAGATAGAGCATAGTTCTATATTAACCCTGTGTACACAAGAAAGGGAATTACTTTACTTACTATACACAATACTACACAGCTCGCGACTCTGTAACCCAAAGGTGTCATTTACTCTTCCTTTTGTAGTGTCGCGCTCTAGTGGTTACGCGTCCGCGCGATGACGTGGAGCGCGGCCGCCATTTTGGGCGCTGATTTAGCGCCGTGATTAGAGCGGTACGGACGCGTTTCCCGGCGCTCTCCTGTTAAGAGTAAATACCTAAATAAATATACATATACACAAGCTGAGTGTGCAGCGCTTTTATGGAGCAGAAGAGAACATTACAGTGGCGACGAGACTGGGACTGAGAAAAAAACAAAAAAAATAACAAGAGGAGCAACACAAGTACCCACCGAAGTACTCAGCAAGGCAGGCCACGAGGACCACTGGCTAAGGGAAGTTACACAGCAGGAGAGCGTGGCAGAGGACAGCACTACAACAAGCCAGCACCCACAGGACAGGTAGTCGCAATCAGGGGAGTGTACACAGCCCACAATAAAGGAGGGTAGAACACACTGGGAAGCAGAACGTCACCCCTCCAGATCCTCCTATAGGACATCTAGGGCCCTGGCGGAAGCGGTGCAGCACAGCGACGGGGGAGCCTCAGGGCCCCATCAAGACCACATACACCCCAGAAGCACAAGTGCACCGGGCAGTCCAAGAGGAGACGAAGCTATACCAGAAAGAAGCGCCGCAATGTGTGCGCAGGCGTCTTCACTCACGACACCAATACCATTCCTACCTAAACCAGGCGACCCATTGATGAAATGGGAAGATTGGAGAGAATACTTCATGAACTACTTAGAGGCCATAGAAGATGAAAGTGGAGAAGCATTCCACAGCAAGAGGAAGAAAAGAATATTACTCCACAACTTAGGCCCGGAGGGAATCAGAGTCTTCCAGAACCTGGTCCCCACACAACGACCGGACGCAGATGACGACGTATTCCAACACGCGATTGAAGACCTAAACAACCATTATAGACCGGCAGTGTGCACGTCCATAGACTGATATAACTTCCAACAGAGGAAACAAGCAGGGAGTGAGTCCATAGACGACTACGTTGCGGCGTTAAAGAAGTTAGCGATCACATGCAAATTTGGTGCCTTGCATGACGAATTTATCAAAGACCAAATAGTCATGCACACGAAGAACACAGCGATCCAAGACAAACTATGGGTAAATGGGGACGCTACCCTGAAGGAAGTCATAGCCATGGTGAAAAAGGCGGAACTATCAAAGAGATGTGCTGAGGCAGCGAAGAAAGAAAATATAGAGCGGCCCATGGTCAAAAGAGTCACAGAAACAGAACCGCCAGAGAGAGGAAAAAAGATGGCGGCAGAAGGGAGAGCACAGAACAAATGGACTCCACGACCCATACAGGCACAGAAACCGAACAAGGAAGGCACAACCACGTGCTACAGGTGCGGCAGTCCATCCCATGCGGCATATGATAAACGATGTCCGGCCTTCCGGGCCAAATGTATGTATTGCGGAATCGTAGGACACTATGAAAAGGTGTGTCGCCGCAAGGTGAAGAGGCCAACGGTCAAGTACGTAGCACAAGACAGGGGAGGCGAAGAAGAAGAAGGAGAAGAAGAAGACGATAACGTGCTGTGCATTGAAGGACAGGTGCTAGGCATAGACTGCAGACGCTCCAAGAAACCACAATGTGACATGGTAGTGGGAGGAGTTCGGATCAAAATGGTGGCGGACTCCAGATCTCCGTATACCATCATTCAATGGACGGTGTGGAGCGAGAACTTCAAACCCAGCCTGGGATCACACCTCGAACCCCCAGACATACGTCCGGTCACATTCACAGGTGAACCCATCCCAATGGTGGGATATCGAGTCCTGAAATTCGAGTTCAAGAATCGCAGCGCAGAGTGCAAATTATACGTGGCTGAAAAGGGGCCCTCTGTTCTTGGATGGATGGACCAAGGCGATTTGGGCATACAATTGAACCCAGGAGGGGACACGCAAGTCCTGATGACCAGCACAGACAACCAATCAAACTTCAAAAAAATGAAAGGCGAATTCCCCACAGTATTTGGAGGCAGAGTGGGAAAACTAACGAAATTTACACACAGAATTGATCTTAAGGAAAACGCCAAACCAGTGTCCCACAAGGTGAGGGAACATACCGTTAGCAATCAGGGAAGCAGTACAACAAGAGCTACAAAGATTGGAAGACGAAGGGATCATCGAACCTATAAACAGTTCGGAATGGCTGGCCCCGTTGGTGGTAGCGAGGAAACCCAACGGCAAAGTTCGTTTGTGCGTGGACCTGCGCGAATTGAACAAGTGCATAATAGTGGAAAAATTCCCATTACCTAGAATAGACGAAATGCTGGCAAAGACAAAGGGAATAAAATGGTTTTCTACCGTGGATCTCGCCTCGGCATATCATCAAATAGCCCTGCATCACACGAGCCGTAAATTTACATCCTTCATAACACCTTTTGGATGCTACCAATTCCGCCGGATGCCTTTTGGCCTGGCGTCAGCAGCGGCGGTATTCCAGAAGTTGATGCACAAACTGTTCAAAGATATAGAGGAGTACAATACTTCCAAGACGACATCTTAATAATGGGCAAAGACCAAGCCGACCACAACAAAAAGCTAGCAATGGTGTTACAAATTTTGGAAAGGAACGGCCTGACGGCGGAATGGGAGAAGTGCAGATTTGGAATGGCGTCGGTTACATATTTGGGTCACGAGATCAGTGACCAAGGCATCACGCCCAAACACGCCAATGTCAAAGCGATATGTGACGCACCTGCACCAACGAGCAAGGAAGAAGTGAGATCATTCTTAGGGATGGCCGAATATTACAGCAAATTCGTGCAACACTTCGCCACCAAGACACACCACCTGCGACTACTCATACGAGACAAGACGGCCTTCAGGTGGACAGATGAGGCGCAAGGGAGTTTCAGAAAATCAAGGAGGATATCAGCAAAGCAGTTCCCCTACAAGGATATGATCCGCAAGGAGAATCCATTTTGACCACAGACGCGAGCGACAAAGGCCTAGGGGCAGTCCTTATGCAGGAAAGGAAGAACGGGGAGCTGGCGACCATCAGCTTTGCATCGAGAGCATTATCACCAACAGAACAGAAATTCAGTGTGATAGAAAAAGAGATGCTGGCGGTGGTGTGGGCCATGGCGAAATTCCGCCAATTTATATGGGGCACAAGATTTCAACCCCAAACGGACCACAAACCCCTAGTCAAAGTACTCACGTCCTGCGGTCACGCGAGCGCCACACCCCGCATCGCCAAAATGACCCTGAAATTGTTAGACTACAGGTATGATGTGGAGTACATCCCGGGAGCTAAGAATAAAGTGGCAGATTACCTCAGCCGAGCTTCAGCTATGGAGGAAGCTCCTGCAGGTACGGACGAGGACGACGTCAGGGTGGCATTCATGGAAGATCATGAGATAGTGATAAGCGGTCAGGAATGGAAACAAGCCTATGAAAATGACAAGGACGTTAAGGACATCAAGGACTTCATACTAAGATGGTGGCCTGAAAAAAGGCACCTGAAGGCGGAACAAAGGAAATTCTTTGATGTGACCAGTGCCAAAGAGCGGCTAAATCGCAAACGTTACTATGCCCGTCACTAGGGAAATTCGACAACTGGGGTGGCGTGGTGAAGCAAAATAACGATGGATTAAACCCAGATCTGTGACTGGGGGTGAATGTTTGCCAATGTGCAGCATTCCGTCCATCATCTTGTGTGTTTTGCATTTCGCCCTAAGTGGGAAGGGTATGCCCAGACGTGGGTCCCGTGCTCACTACGCCACCGGAGTCAAGCTATCCTGGCTGATGAAGGCTGATAGCCTGAAACCGGTCCTAGGATGCTTGATTCCAGTCCAGGGAAGACATGGCTTGGCAGTTCGGTCTGGACTGTTCCCATGAGGCACAGGGTCAAGACTGATTTGCATATGGCTATGTCTGAACTGGGGTGGCGTGGTGAAGCAAAATAACAATGGATTAAACCCAGATCTGTGACTGGGGTGAATGTTTGCCAATGTGCAGCATTCCGTCCATCATCTTGTGTGTTTTGCATTTCGCCCTAAGTGGGAAGGGTATGCCCAGACGTGGGTCCCGTGCTCACTACGCCACTGGAGTCAAGCTATCCTGGCTGATGAAGGCTGATAGCCTGAAACCGGTCCTAGGATGCTTGATTCCGGTCCAGGGAAGACATGGCTTGGCAGTTCGGTCTGGACTGTTCCCATGAGGCACAGGTTCAAGACTGATTTGCATATGGCTATGTCTGAACTGGGGTGGCGTGGTGAAGCAAAATAACGATGGATTAAACCCAGATCTGTGACTGGGGGTGAATGTTTGCCAATGTGCAGCATTCCGTCCATCATCTTGTGTGTTTTGAAGTTCGACAACCCTGCCAACCCATGGGAGGAACTGTCAATAGACATTCTTGGTCCAGTGTTGGACGCAGAAGGAACCCCGAAATATGTAGTAGTTCTCATAGATCGGTATTCCAAGTGGCCCGAATTGGATATACAGGAGGTGATGGACACAGAGACAGTTCTTAGGTTTCTCACAGCTACCTTCCTCAGAGAAGGCATCCCCCGTTCCATTTTGAGTGACAATGGACCTCAATTCACATCGGATAAGTGGAACAATTACATGGAACGAAATGGCGTCCAAATCAAACACACATCTGTCTACCATCCGGCGGGAAATGGTCTAGCCGAAAGGTTTAACCGAGTGATAATGGGTTCCATACAATCAGCCATAGGAGTGGGGAAGGACTGGGAGAAGGAAGTGAGGAGTATGCTGTGGGCCTACCGAATCACACCGACTGGCACAGGATACAGCCCGTTCCAAATCCTAAGGGGACGTGATCCGTTCACTAAGGACAATCTAGCATGGAAGGAAAAGACGGTCACAAGTAAATGATCCCCGGCAGTAGTTCACCACAACTTGGAGAGAGCCCAGACAATATACACAGAGCAGTACAATAAGAGGCGCAATGTGAAGGGGACGTCCCTGGAAAGAGGGGAGTGGGTCAGAGTCAAACTTGCCCAATTAAGGAGGAAAGGAGACAGCAAATACAGCTTGCCTATGCAAGTTGAACAGGTGTATAATAGAGCAGCCTTGCTAAGTGATGGAAACGTCTGGTCGCAAGATCGTATGTCCAAGTGCAATAAGATACTGCAGTTGGACAGAGAGGAAAGATCAAGGACACAAGAGAACCCAAGTTCACCTGCAGGTAATGCTGCCCCAGGAGAAGGAGAGAGGGACCTTGGGATAGAAGGAAATAGAGTGGAGCAGGAAGAGGACGAAAATATCATCGCAAATGAACGGCAGGAGGACAAAGGCAAGACTCCCGGGAGAGAGAGCCCTAAAGGACTTGGAGAGACACAGGCAAGCCGAGCAGAGGAAAGGGCGGAGAGTTCCACCTCCACTCCGGTAAGACGTACACAGGCAGGGAGAACCGTGGTAAGGCCAGCCAAATACAAAGACTATGATATGGGAGAAGTGAAGTAACTTCAGGCCGAGAGACTCTTTGACTCTTATCTATATGTTATTATTGTTGTTGTTGTGTCCCTTAAAGAAGGGAGATATGTAGTGTCGCACTCTAGTGGTTACGCGTCTGCGCGATGACGTGGAGCGCGGCCGCCATTTTGGGCGCTGATTTAGCGCCGTGATTAGAGCGGTACGGACGCGTTTCCCTGCGCTCTCCTGTTAAGAGTAAATACCTAAATAAATATACATATACACAAGCTGAGTGTGCAGCGCTTTTATGGAGCAGAAGAGAACATTACACCTTTCACCTTTTAATTTCCCCCCCCCCGTTCTTTGCAAATTAAATGGAAAATTAAATTCGCCAGATTGTTTTTCTACAGCTCACTCTTAACATTTCAAAACCTTGGCAAGTACACATAGAAGAAAATATGAGAATAACTTGCCACTCAAACAATTTCAAAATCGTTGTAGAAGCCTTTATCTGATGAATGCAACACTGCGTCGGCGCCCTTCCTGGCGTGCGTGACGTCGGCCGCACGTACTACATTCCGCAGCTGCCACTAAGCCTTTCGAAATCCGCGCTTCTCTCCCTTGTTACGCCTTTTCCTTGTTTTAGAACACGCAGGCCGCCGTACCCAGGCATACGTCATCGCCACGGCGATTGGCCCGTTTCAATAGTCGCGGGCTACTTGAATTCAGAATGCAGCTGCCCTGCATAGGAAGAAGGAGAAAGTGCAGGAGCAGCTGAAAGTAGCGAGCGAAGCCGGAGAAATTCGCGCGCATAGATTCCCCGACGCAAGTATTGAGCAGCGCACCAAAATAAGCGAGCCTGCTGCAGGGGAACTCCCGCACCGTACCGATCCCAGGCTCGCGCTGCTCCGGGGAGTGGCTACTCTGCACTACCGTCATGCACAGCACCTGATCCTCCAGGACCTACGCTTCTTTTTCTACCACCCCGCGGTGTGCGGGATCCGCATGTTGGTACCTTCCTCTTGCCCCTTTAACTCCATTCTCTCTGCATTCGCTGCCCAAGAACTGCGGCACCATGTTCGCGCAAATGGCCTCGGAAATGCGAGACGAGAATCAAGAGAACGTGCAGCCGGGCAAGAACGGGGCTACCTTGGGCACCGCAGGCGGACGCGTTGTGCTGGGCGTGTTGCAGAATAACCGCGTGGCCAGGGTGCAACCTCAGAGGAGCAGCCGGCAGCAGCCCCAGCAGGTCAGTATCAGTACTTCCTTGATTAAGGGATCCTGTCCAGGCTGTACGACCGCACTTTAGTCTACTCTACTATGGGGCGCTACAGCAGGAACCCCCCAGTGCCATCTAAGGGATGTCGGGCAGGCCGGGGTTCTCTCTGTATTAAGCATTGTTCCCGTGCAACCCATTAATTTTGTCTCGTTAAAATGCGTCCAAATCACCATATGAATGTATATTGCGACCGATGCTTGTACCCAAGAAGCCAGTTCCCGGTGCGCTCTAGTTATCGTAAAGGTAGACTGGTGGTTTGATCCGTCTGACCTTGGTCTATTTCATGGGACATGTCCTCGTTCTGCACTGTGCAGACAGGCCAGGCGCACTGCTCCTGTCGTTCAATTGACAACCAGCTGCTGCGTCGCTTTTGGCGGACAGCCGTCTGGCTTGCATTGTCCCCTGTCCTTCCTCGCTAACGAGCGGGGGACTCAGTTGTATCGTCATTGTAGAGAAGCGGAGTCTCTGATCACATTTTAGATTCCGAAACTCTTGCAACCTGGTACGTTTTCTCTATTTACCCTCAATGCACAGCAGTCGATTCCTTATCTTAACTATAAATACTTGCCATGCATGTGTGCCCATTCCGACTGGCAGCTGGCGACTATCTAAAAGGCATGGCCTAGCAAACTACTACTCATGTGACTATTCTTACCTGCCAACCTCATGCAGCGTTTTAAGACGATAGCGTAGCACCTGCGTGTACCTCCTGGCTACAAAAGTATTTCTTGAGCAGGTATGCTCTTACGCTGTCACGAGTGCCTGAAAATCTCAATTAGCCCAAATTTCCGGTTTAATCCGTCCCACCCAAGAAGCTGATCCCACTACACGAATGTAGACATCTACACGCAGTTGTCACTCCTGCGCTGTAATCGTAACTAGAGCTGTGCGCTCGTAACGATAGTAGAGAAAGCTGCTGCTCATAATTAACAATTACTCAGAGCAGCGTGTTATTTGCCGTAAGGCGCTTCAACGCCTTTTCTGGGATAGTAAGCGCTAAATAAATGCTATTGCAATTACTTCTCGCGCGGCTACATTTGCAACTGTACATACTTGTATACAGCTTAAGCACACTCCCATTATGCTACATGGTTATACAAGATAAGAGCACTGCTCTGGCCATTGCGCACAATCGAAACACTTTCCATATCATCCATACTACATAATTGTACCCTTCCTACCAAGCCCAATTTACAGCGAAGCACACCACAGGTCTGTAACTGGTGCTTCATCGGGAGGACGAAACACTAAGAGGCACCTACATACTGCTACAGGACAAAACCCACAGCAGTACCACAGGCTCGTCTGTCAACCACGAAACTCAGTTGCTTGTGGAAAACGGTCTAAAATGAACATAGTAACGTATTTTCCTCTACAGAAAGCTGGAAGGCAAATGTCTGCCACTTAAGTGAAACAGTTCGTCAGATCCTCCGCCGCAGGAAGCTCCCTACCCTCTCTAACAATCACCTAATGCAACGTGTTCAACTTCAGTTGAAGATTCAACCAGGACCTTACCCCAGGCTACACACATTTCGCTTTTCTAGTACTCCCTCATCCATAGCCTCCACCCTCGGAGCATTGCAGGCTAGCCATGCACCGAAGGTGCTCAAATACTAACCAGTGCCGCACGTTACTTATTTAATAAACTGAGGTGGTATTCGCACAACCCTACCCAGTGAAGACCACATGGGGATCAGCCTACTTGATATCGATTGGTAACAGTAGACGGTGGCCAAAGCCGCCTACTGGCACCTAAAGCTTATCTCTAGAAGATAAGCAGCTTTAAACAGGACAGCCTTCTTAGTTAAGAAAGGAAACTGCTGCTTGAGTCTCATTTAAGTGAGCGACTACCCCGATAGTCTCTGGCCCCAAGGTCTTGGTGTCAACCTTGGGTACATGCTCAAGTCTAGGGATGCAGACCTTTCAATTGGAAAAAAGGGGGTGTCTACATACACCACGTTAACTTCTTTAGAATGTGCGGATTCCCACTGCGCTGGGGAAACATTGGTTAATTTTCTGGCCAGTGCATCTGCCTGTCAATGGAATTACTTTAACCAAAACACAACTGGAATACTGAAGTCAAGTTGGTGGGCACCGTTTGTAGACGGCAGTTGCTGTGTGGGTGATTAGCCAATGAGATACAAAGTTGTCCAAAACTTTCTGCCAAATATGGTTTATTGTGATCACACGATGCACAGTAGGACACTTGCCGTCTGGGATTTTGGCTATACCCTGTGCACTCTGAGTCAATTCCTCCCCCCCCCCACCCTTCTGAAATTCAACTGGGCTGGTTATTTATGCAACGGTCCCAATATCTGGTAGCAATCGTGGAAAATCTGTTCGCCCTTTTCCTTAATTGTAGTTCACTGAAATGTGTTCTCACTAGATCTGGCCAGTAGAGAATCCTCTTTGCTAATGTAATTGCAGAGTTCCTGGGAGCAAATGTGCTTACCCCTGCTCCAACTCTGTCCAAACGTAATTTTGGTCCTAGTTCTTGAGGAGGGTGTGCTCAAACCTGTCAAACTAAGAACCCACTCAGGTGGCACTGTGGCTTTCTTCATCGCCTAGCTGTCCCGGGTACTGTTGCTTTGGTTGACATCGCTGAACGCGTTGGGGATTCTTGTCTAGTGCAGAGTTGCCATTCACTTAAGTTGACTTGTCTTGAGGGGTAACATTGGCACTGCTTGGTTAGGGTGAGATAGGCAGTGTCGTACCTGTAGACAAAATCAGCAAGTTCACTGTGGACGGACCCAGGGCATAAGGTCCTCTAGCTGGCAGTGCTGATCCTTCCCTAGCCTAGGGGTTGACCATTCTGCTACCGCACATATCTTGGAGGTCCTCCTTTTCTAGGCCGGTTATTCGGAGCTGCCTCCAATTCCCCTCTCGTGCAGGCGGTGGGCTTTCTCCTTCAGTGTTTGCAAGGTGTTATTTCAGGCCCCTCTCACCCAACCTGGCAACAAAAGCTGGTATTTGATGACTCCCTCACAAACCTGGAGCAGAACTTGCTGCCTCCTTTGTGGGATCTTAAGATTCTTGTTGATGAGAACTTGGCACATGATTGAGGGATTCCATCCCATACTTTGCCAGTTTGCAGACAGGAAATGTGTATTTCACAAGTCCAGCTCGGAGACTACATTCAGGCTTTTTTTCTTTTTTCCTGAATGGGTCACGCCAGACTGACCTCTGTCAGCAGGAACATGAGGGTGAAAATGGGGAAAAGCAGGCAAGGATTTTCCCTACAACTACAAAGGGACCCTCTGTCACCAACCATCCACTAGTGTGTGTGGTCCAGTATAGAGCATCTTAAGAATGTGTTGGAGAAGCTCTGTAATTCACATTGCTCTCTAAGCAGGGATGTGGAATTCCTATAGCCCAACGCAACACCCAGGACATATTGTTTGAGGTCAAGGGCAACACGTTTTCGTGTGTATTTTGCCCTTGGGACTAGTAGGCCCAACCCCCTGCAGCACAAACCCTTTGGCTGACAGTTTGCAGTACCACATTATGGATCAGGGAAAGGCACTGTCTGCAGTTAAGGTAATCATTTTGTCCATATGTTAATGCTGTTCAAACTTGTATTTATGGTTCATTAATAGAAAGTCTTTATTATTGGGGTGAGTGATCTAAGTAAATGTTGTAAGCTCTGAATGCAATACTGACAGTGGTTCTAGTATAAAAATGTGTACACACGTTTTCAAAGTTTAGCAATATGAGACTTTGTATAATGCTCCCAGAATGCTCTGATTTTGATATAAATGTTTGCAGAAGCTTAAACAAGATTATTTGCTTTCTAAATAAAATGTTTATATAGAAAAATGAAAGCAGGAAAAAACATTTAGCTAAACTACTGTAAAATTTCAGGTACCATTTCTTTGCAGCATCATTTAGTAACATGTGTTGATGCATGCTAGTATTTCCCCAAAATATTCCTAATGGAAAATCAGTGTATCCAGTTTCAATAAGATTCTGGGCAACAAAAATAAGCATTGGCAAAGCCAGTAGGTCTGAAATTGGCAGTCAGCTTTTTAGTTTTGTCAATGTGTGAATGGTTTTGGCATGGTTTTTATAAAACCTTGGTGTGGGAGCTGCCGGGCCCTCACCATTATAACAAACATTGGGGGTAAAGCCAAAAATGTAGGTCTCAAAGCACTCACTGCCACAGTTACTGGCACTGAACAAAGCTACTTTGTGTGCCGATATGCTCCTTGTGAAAGAGCACAATGCTGTCACTCACAGTAAAGCCAGCCAATACACGGAGAGAGGGAGACAGAATTTTAATACATGCAAAAGGTCATGGTCCATGCCAGACCAAATTAGAGGCCCAATTATTAAAGTCTCTAAAGTGCACCCATGGTATGTCCTTGCATTAAGTGCAGCTATACGGCTTTCGTGAATTTGCAAGAATTTACAGAAGTGGGACAAGAAATGGTACTCCTAGAAGAGATTTGTGGACAGTATTTTAGAAAGAGCAAATATGCATGTGTAGATTTGCTCATGCAAAAATCTGAGTGTTTGGCAGTTCACTTTCCCTCCAACCACTTTTTGGTTGGAGGAAACCCAACTCTGGAAGAAGGTTTGTCTGCTGTAAACTTCCAACATTTCTCAGTATGGGAAATGATTAGAGGAGTTGTTGAAAACATGCAAGTTAGTAGGCTTGCACAGACTCAAAAGGGCATTTTAACCCTGGAACTATTGCTTACCACTAACTTCAGTCCCAGTATATAGATCTGCAGAAACGTGACAACATAAGGGGATTTTTCAGAAAATAAAGGAATGTGCAGTTCCTAAAGTGGAGGGGAGTTCAGGTCTTGCGGGTTGCCCTCGCACACCCCGGAGGATGTCATGCTTCATCATAGGGCTTGTGCTCCTCGTCAGGCCGGCGCTGCAATGCCTGGGCACCTGCGAAGGGGCTCTTTATTGGAGATCTTTACTGATGAAGCCGTAGGGGGTGTGAGGGTATGTGGTCAGGGTAGTGTGGTGAGTGAGTTAAAATGGGTCTAGTGCTATCCTGGGTAGTGGTTATTCTAGGGGTGCACTAGCGTAGCTAAAAATGTGAGCCCTGCCTGGATGTAATGATCTACAGGGTCTGTTTAGTGTCGGTGGTCAACATGTTTCTTGCCTCACAGCCCCTAACGGGTCTAGCGGCAATTCGTCAGGACCAATGTCTTGAAAGAGAAGGTGCTCTTGACTCTTACACTACCGCAACGCTGGTGCAGTGCATCATTGTGAAACCAGAGGTGCTGACTGGAGTCAGGGCATATAGCCGGAGGATTAGAGACCTGAAATAAAAAAATTGAGAACAGACAGAGGATAACCGGTCCCACGAGGGAATCACCAAACTACTGGTGAGTGCTCAAAACGCCGTTCTTTAAGTGAAGGTGATGGAGGCGATCAGTGCCTATACAATCATGCTCTCAAGGCCAGATCGGTATTTGGAGCACATAAACCACTAAATGGTGCTCTAATCTGCACCAAATGAGGTGCAAATCTGGGGTTAAAACGCCCATAGTAAATACATTTTGCATGAGGACAATTGTGCTCAGGTGTTCAAGGAAGTGTGGGTATAATGGGCGCGACGTGAAATCTGTTGTATCGCCAAAACTGCTGAGTCGCCAAAACCAGTTTTTTAAAAAATGGCAATGATTAACTTTACTGTGACTATGTGGACATCACAAATGCATTGCATCTCCGCGAATCGCAGGGAGGAAATCATCCCCATAGTATGATAGCCGCAGTGTAATAAACACAAGGTGGTCGGTGTCAAATTAATCACTGAAGGACTAAAAGGCTGGCAAAAGTGCGACTTGCCAGAAAATGGCGTGGCTAGTATGCACCATTTTTACATTCGTCACCACGGGCTGTGAGGACACGTTACACACATATACTCACAAAAGTACGGCTAGCCTAGATCAGGCATGGTAGAAGTGCCCGGTGTACACATGTGAACCCTAGCTAAGAGGGCTTGTTGCATACACACTCACCCCAGATTCAAAAGTCCAATGCCGACGGGGCTGGCAGAGCACTTCGTTGCTCGATCCTGTGGAAATAAACATCAACATGTGCTTGTAATCTTACCGGTGTGTTCATGCCGTGGTCCCCAACATAAAATGTATCCGGTACTTACAAGAGGGTGGCAACTAGCTAGCGTCCTACCCCCTGCTCTGAGCCCCGTAAACCTGTCATCGGGGGCTGGAACTGTGTAGATTCGTTGTTGCGTCAAGAATGTCCGGCCATTAGAGCGGGAGACGCAGCGGCCATCTTGGGTGTGAAACTTCAATGTAACTTTATTGAACTACATGAGGGTTCACCACTGGGACATAGAAAACCCTTAATTAAAAGTAAAAAATGCATAAACTACTGCATTGAACAAAATTTTGTAAGGAACGAATGGTTGTGTGGCTCTATCTGAGCACGTCTGTACTGGTGACCAGGCGCACCAGCATAGAAGGATCGTTTGCCGTGTAGCTTTATTGGGCATCTTAAAAGGACAAAAAGGTTAGCTGGTACTGTGAGCCACTACTCGTGCAGGGAATGGACTTGTTAGCTACCAGGGCTCACCAGGACAACCATATAATCACAGCCGCATCCTGGCCTTAAATAATAATGTAGGTTGTAGGGTCTGTCGGGGCAGGTAGGGGTCCTACGCTGAGGGGTGATTTATATTAATGTTCATGTCAACTCCTCCCATAATGTAGGTAGTGGCATGTTAAAGTTATCTGTTTAATGGTTAACAGCAGTACGTGGAGCTAAAATGCAGTTCCTCGTTGGTATGTTAAACCGAGTATAGAGGGGCAGAAAGCCTGGTGCCTACCCACATGGTCTAATCTATCTGGGTGCCTGCAGTGGCCATGGTTAAAAGTAGTACGTGGAGTTAAAATGTAGTTCATCGTCGGAATGTACATGGTGAGCCTGGTGCCTATCCACATGGTCTCATTCTATCTGAGTGACCGCAGTGGCCATGCCCCGCTGATTAGATTATCCTTGTGGGGAGAGGGGGATGTAGCCAGTATCAGTGTCCACAATAAGTATAACTCAACAGCGGGGTGGGTATACCATAGAAAAAGGAAGGATGGAGGTATTCGGTGCGGGCTAATTCAACCCAAGGAATGTCGTCATTTAGACCCCCAATATGGCTAGAAAGCCTAAAGATCCATTGCTGCTCTTTCCTGAACAAGGCCTCCTTGCGGATCTGGGGGTGCGATTCCAGGATTGTCCAATGTAGGTCATCAGCTGTAGGTTGTGATTCTGTGAAATGGCTACACATTCTAGTGTTCTTCTTGCACCTAATATTGCTACTGTGTTCCGTAATTCTAATCTTTATGGGACGTGTAGTCATGCCAACATATTTTAGGTGACACAGGCAGGTTATCAGATGCACACAATTGCGCGTGTTGCATTTAGTGTTTCTTTTGGTGCCATGTGAAGGTGTCAGTCAAGGTAACGGTTTTACTTGCACTTGTAAGGGGACAGATAATGCGCTGGCCGCACGGGTAGTGACCCATCACTGGTGGAGGGTCCCACGGCTGGTGTCTGGTTGGTGTTTCTTTCCGTGGTTTCGTGCTAATCAATAGGTCTTTTAGATTAGCAGTTCTTTTAAATGCGAACCTCGGCCGAACCATTTCTTTGCAGCATCATTTAGTAACATGTGCTGATGCATGCTAGTATTTCCCAAAAATATTCCTAATGGAAAATAAGCGTAACCAGTTTCAATAAGATTCTGGGGAAACAAAAATAAACCAGCATTGGCAAAGCCAGTAGGTCTGAAATTGGCAGTCACTTTTTAGTTTTGTCAATGTAAATTGTTTTGGCATGGTTTTTATAAAACCTTATTGGTGTGGGAGCTGCTGGGCCCTCACCATTATAACAAACATTGGGGGGGGGGGGAAGCCAAAAATTTAGGTCTCAAAGAACTCACTGGCACTGAACAAAACTACTTTGTGTACCGATATGCTCCTTGTGAAAGAGCACAATGCTGTCACTCACAGTAAAGCCATCCAATACACAGAGACCGAATTTTAATACATGCAAAAGGTCATGGTCCACGCCAGACCAAATTAGGGGCCCAATTATTAAATGGTCTCAAAAGTGCACCCATGGTATATGTCCTTGCATTAAGTGCAGCTATACGGCTTTCGTGAATTTGCAAGAATTTACAGAAGTAGGACAAGAGATGGTACTCCTAGAAGATATTTGTGGACAGTATTTTAGAAAGAGCACATATGCATGTGTAGATTTGCTCATGCAAAAATCTGAGTGTTTTCAAGTTCACTTTCCCTCCAACCACTTTTTGGTTGGAGGGAACCCCACTCTGGAAGAAGGTTTAAGTCTGGAGTAAATTTCCAACTTTTCTCAGTATGGGAAATGATTAGAGAAGAGTTGTTGAAAACATGCAAGTTAGTAGGCTTGCACAGACTCAAAAGGTCATTTTAACCCTGGAACTATTGCTTACCACGAACTTCAGCCCCAGTATATAGATCTGCAGAAACGTGACAACATAAGGGGATTGCAAGTATCCAAACACTACTATGGTATGAACCCTGGGAGTCAGAGGCTATATCAGAGCTCTTATATAACAGGATTTCTGCCATAATTTGTCGCCGCACTACATGGCACCCAAGGGACAAGTGGATTTTGTTAAAGGACACAGATTTATGAAGCAACCTGCCCCATGGACAAGTAGACATGTATTAAATTCCACACCACTGCCTGATCCCTCTACACCATTTTGGGTACCACTTGGGGCAGGAATTCAACATGGATTCCTGGTTTGCCACTGCCACATTTACCGCCCTCTCCATGCAGGTTACATACAAATGTCTTGTATAGCGTTTTTGGGGTATGTGGGGGGCAGGAGGGGTGTGTGGACCAATTGGAAAACTCTACTGCAGAGGCCAGTAGATCATTCTTCTCTGGGTATGAAGTACAAGACTTGTTCTGCCACCATAACCAGTTGTTGCTACCAAATCCAGTTTTACACAGCCTGGAGAACTGACAGGAGCCTTCTTTGTAAAGAAGGGTGCACATGGTCTGCCCTTCAAGACTAGAGTCCTTTCCTGGGTTGCATTCCATATTAAAGTTGATGTACAATTGCCTTTCTGAGAGCTAACAATGTGTAAACCATTCAACTTGCTGTGGGGAAATGCTGACTGCGTGTGCAGGCTTTCTGAACAATGCCAAGGATATTTCTCTAAGAACAATTATGACTAAAGTCTTTTCTCTAAAGTTCCACGTTGATCCCTAGTTTTAACATCACTCAAATTTTGGTATGCGTTTACCATGCTCGGGCGGGGGGGGGTGGAGAGACTATCCTTCAATGTCCAGTTAACATCCTGATTTCCACTTTAAAGGCATTACTTTTGTTCTCATGAGGCATTATGGAAGCCTCATTTTACACTCCACAGTTAAGTTTTTGAAAGCAATTCTCTTATCTGACCTGGCATCAACGGTCACAGAGAGCCTACTGCAACCATTCTTGCAGAAATTTGTCAGTGCACGCAACCCAGAGTCCGTGTAAGAGTCTGAATACAACTTTAACACTTCCAGTTACACATCTTGTGAAATTATGTTGCACTTCTACAACATAGTCCTGATTTATAGCGCTCAGTGGCGTCTGAATCAGGTGGGCTATGTAGCACCTTGCCTCTACCACCACACCAGGTAAATTTAAGTAAGAGTAATAGAAGTTCCATGGACAAGAGTACATGTAGCCTTTTGTTCTCGGTACAGTTGATGCAGTATTTATGCTGGACTTCTAACTTTGCTGGTGATGACGAGATCAGTACTATGCCCCGAAAGGGCACCCTATGTCGACAAAATGTTGCTTGCATCTAATTTCTGATTGTGGAGGTGAACGTGAGCATTTGTTAAAAATGTCACATGTGAGCTTCCTTGTGGGGAGGGTTTATGGATTCTTGGAACGGGTCCTAAATATGACTCGTGCAGTTCTTTAGTAATCAATTTGATGTTACTTTTCTTACTTTCCAGGTACTTGGCCTTCAAGGCATCAATGATGAGAACTATGGAAAGGCTGCAGCTGGGAAAGCAGGCAGCAAACCACCTGCTTTCACTATACACGTGGACGAGCCTGATGGCGCAAGTCGCAAGAGGCCCATTGCCCTTAAGAAGAGCACATCGCAGGAGAACCTTCTGGAACTAACTTCAGCAGTAACCTCCCTCGGGCAGAGGAAGCCTTTGGCACCTATACCAATAGAATGTTCAATGGACGTGAGCTTTGGTGCGTCTTGTGCCACGCTTCAATGCCTTGCGCTTGGTGAATATCAAATAGCTGTGGGCTTTGGAGAAAATCACTTGTTTGGGCTACCTTAACACATTTCTCAATTGCATGTTTTGGTTTAGTATGAGCACAATAATAAGTGCATGCTTGGAGTCTTACTATAATGGCCATTGCTTTAAGGGGGCAGGGGAATTTTCCAGGTTTTGGGGCCCTGATCCTTCTCTTCAGGAGGTCAGCTGCCACGTTATAAAGAGTACGCTGAAATGCCATGGGCAGATTAACTTGCATGGTATTTAAACATCTAGCTCCTAAATGTTTTTCCCATTTAAACTTTTCATTAGCACCTTTTGCTCTCTGTTCAACCAATGTATGATTTACTGTTGAACTGATCGTCACACGTTGCCACTAAAAGCCACGTCTTCAGTACAGTCTCACGTAAGGTCCTTTTATTTGTACCTTAAGATGTAGCACTATATTCAACATACGATTCGCAACATTTGCTTTTAGTGTCACTCGCTACATGACCAGTCATATTTGAATGACTGATTAGGATCCATTAAAGCCCTTCCTTTTGCATCATTCAGATTCTCCAATGGTTTTGGATATGTCCGTGATACACGAAGGTGAAGATAAACCAGTAAACGCGAATGAAGTTCCAGACTATGCCGCAGATATTCATGCCTACATCAGGGAGATGGAGGTAAAGAATTCATCTTGAGTGATCAGTGCTTCAGGCTGAAATCCTCTGGGATATGTTGAATATTTGTCTTAAACTTGGTCTGCTCTCAATTCTTTGCTGTCACAAAGTACGGTGACGTTCACTACTACGTATTGTGGTTTGCTTACCATGCACAATTAACGGTTTGAATTGGCTCTACTACCCAGGCAACTGACTGTTTTTTAATTTTTTTATTTTATATATATATATATATATATATATATATATATATATATATATATATATATATATATATTAAAAAAAAAAATTAATAGACCATTTTTGTTTAATTTTAGTTCTCTTAATCCTGTGAAACTTAGCACTTCCATTCAGATGGAGGTATCTAGTGTCATTGTGGTGGTGTTGGCTACACTGCAATTTTCAGTGCAGTTAAAGCTACATTGCCAATCACTAGTCATTGGGGGAATATTCTGGTTATTTGGCCTCTAGTCCTATTTACTGTGAAAAGTGGACAACTTATTACCGTCGGTTCCGTCTCTTGTACAACTAAATTTGCCTATGTGGTGTTGGTTGCAGAGTTGTTAATGGAAGGGATTCTAGGAGTAGGTTTACACAGCATTCTAGTTTTCATGGTAGTAACACGTATTTAGTACTGCCACATGGATAGCTTTAAACTCTTCAGTTCTGAGGCTGAATCCCGTGGTTTGAACGAAGGTGTTTTATGGTGTGCCCCCCCCCCCCCGTTGGATCGGATTCATTTTTCCCTACTCCATACTACTTATTTTGTGTGCCTTACTAAGACTACACCAGTATGTATTGTTTGCGTGTTACCACATTTGTGTGGCTTTTTGATGCAGGAATGTGTGCATGAAACACAACTTTATTATTATACTCTTTATTTTAGGAGAGGCAACTTATTCAATATTTGAACATTGGTGTCTTTAATGTGTACTTTGACTGTTTTGAAGATTCGCCGCCTTTGAACATTACCATAGAACAAAACTGTTTTCCAAACTCGAAGATATGACACCTGGATTTTGTTTTACAGATAAAATGTAAACCTAAAGCAGGTTACATGAAGAAACAGCCAGATATCACAAACAATATGAGGGCCATCCTTGTTGACTGGCTGGTGGAAGTTGGCGAAGAATATAAATTGCAGAATGAGACTCTGTATCTAGCTGTGAATTACATAGACCGCTTTCTCTCCTCCATGTTTGTCCTGAGAGGGAAACTCCAGCTTGTTGGAACTGCTGCTATGTTGTTGGCCTCGTAAGTATTTGGCTGGTCATCTTCCCTTTTTGAGATCACATTTTGTTAAAGATTCTGTAGCATAAACAGATTGGGTCTTTTAACCCGTGTTTCGCTTAAAATGCTGGCCTGAACTACTAGCTCATTATACAAAGGGGCATTTATAAGCTAAACTTGTACTATACTAGACCTTAAAGCTGTATTGATATTTCTCCTGCAATAACCAGTGCCCCCTACTAGTTCTTCTTTAACCTGCATCTACAGCTAACGTTCTCTGAATGTGGTTGAAATTGTGATTAGTGCCCTGAGCTGTGATCCACTGTAGGACTGTGTGAAATAGGGAAACTTTTTGTTTTCCCCTCTCAATTACCTGAAGATTGGCCACAGCTAGTTAATGAAGCTACATTTGTGCATGGTCATCTAAGAGTTAACTCCATGGCCTTAGTTTTTGTGCTTCTATACTAGGATAGAAGTGGTCATGCAAGCAATACCTCTAGTTGAGTTTAGTACAACGCTTCATGAGCAAAGGTAGTAAACTAGTTGTACTGGCCTGCATGGTTTGTCTCTTTCGGTTTTCGCTCAACTGAATATTTTCAAATCACATTATGTGATATTGGACTCTAAGTTTCACTTGGCCACAGCTCCAATAGTAGCTGACTAGCTTCTGCTTTCCGAGACCAAGAAGCAGAACTGACTTGTCTATTTAGTTGAGGGTATTTATGTGGATTCTCTCAGCTGGAGGTTAACAGATGCCTGTAAAAACAGACCGTTTTAAAAAAAAAATTTAAATCCGCTGTTTTACCCACAGTACTGGAATTGGTCTCCTAGTAAATCAATTAGTTTTTTTTTTTTTTTTTTGTGGTCGTGCATGGGTCTAAAGATGTTAGTTTAGACTCTATTCAAATAGGATCTCCTTGAACCTTTGGCTGCCTGATGGTACAATGCCATCTGATTCCGACTCTTGGCCAGAATCGGAAGCTGCCTTGGTGCAGCTGGCCCAGTGGATTACAGATCTTCCATGTCACGATCTGCTGTATCTAAATGCCACATATGGGTTGCAGGTTATGGTTAAAATGAACATACTCGCATGGTGTGACAAGCTTACTGTCTTGTCAACCTGCTTTAACCAGAGGGCCTGCATTCACAGCTTAGTGAGCATGCTTTAAAATGAGACCAGAATACAGAGGGATGTTTGGGTGAACCTCTGCTTGAAGCATTTTTCAGATCCACGTGGGTATCTGGCGACAGGCAGGAGCTGGTGTGAAGTAAACTAGCAATAGAGATGTAAAGCGGACTCCAAGGTTGAGCGATGCCCTGCAGTATGCGAAGGACTGACTGGAACCAGTATGTTGCACGCTAAGTTTAGTGCAAGGTAATGACTTTCAAGAACTAGCAGATGGGGGTACTCACTGTTCCATTATTAAGCCAATGGTCCTCTAGGTTTTTCTGGTACAATTTTGAACCCCTTGCCACGTGCTTGGCAAGCATGCACTGGCTAGTTAATGTCCCATGTCTGCTGTGTAGGAGCTGGACCATCTGAGTGTTGGTGTTTGAGTTAAAGTAGTTCACCTTCCAGGTGACCAATACACATTGTAGTGCGTGCTAGGGACAATATAATTGCTTTGCTGATTGTCTGGAATGAAGTGTAATGAATCTTGTTGGTGCTGGGGGCCTAACGTGAGCCTTTTCCATAGTAGGATTCCCTATGTTCCTTCCCCCAAATGGGATGAAATATATTACAAAATAGTGTACACTTGATAACAGTTTTGAGGGTTATTTCATTAAAATGAGAAGGTGAATTGTCATTTTTTTTTCTTCTGCCAAACTCATGTGCCAGACAGGCCTGGCAGGCTGCTATGCACCTCATGATTAGTTTCTACCAATGTCTGCAATTTGTTTTGAAATGGTGGTGCGGCTGGGGAGGGAGTAGCGGTTGATCTAGTCCATAACTTGTGACGTGGTTCTATTTCTTGAATTCTAGAAAGTTTGAAGAAATCTACCCTCCGGAAGTTGCAGAGTTTGTTTACATCACAGATGACACTTACACGAAAAAACAAGTCCTGAAGATGGAACACTTGGTTCTGAAAGTATTATCGTTTGACTTGGCAGCACCGACAATACAACAGTTTTTCACACAGTACTTAATGAACCAGCATGTCAGTCCTAAAGTGGAGAGCTTATGTATGGTAAGAGCATGTTTAGCTCTTAAAGAGCATTCGATTAGTTGCCATTTGACGTTGTCCAGCAATCTCACTAACTTGCCTTCCTGTTCAACTGCTAAAACCTCTACAACAGTCTGGATCAGCTTGGGGTAGGCAGACCCTGGGCTGGTGCAGAAATGTCTACCTCAAGTATCATGTCTTGGTCTGCTTCATTCGTGCCTGAAGCAGGCTTGTGAAGGAGCATGCTGCAAAGCGAAACATGCAGACTCAGTCTCCCATATTGTTTGGTTCCTAATTCTATTTCGTGTGTAGACCTTTCACTTTCTTCAGTTGTAGTCCTGTATTGGAGTGTCCCTGTTTATTCTTGGCCAAACCTGAAAGGGTGTAAAACTTTAAGGTTGGAGGTTGACATACTTCATTGCCTAGCCGTGTTAAGTGCTAGATGTCCTACACCTACAATGTGTTACACCTGAGCTGCAGTGGCTTTCTGGCCCTGAAATTCTTGCTCATTCACTATTGTGCTTTCTGTGTCTTGTGGGCTATTTGCCTATTGCTCACCTGTTACCCAGTATGTTGCTTGCTGGAACTGTGGGTTATCCAAGCACTTTAGAAGTAAATGTAACCTAGTCACTTTAGTTTGTGGTGTGATGCTTCTCAATGGCATAGCCATAAGTGGAAAATTGTATTTAAACCTCCGATTGCAGATCCACTCCCTCGCCCCTATGATGCATCTTAGATTGCCTTGTTACCTTAAAAGACATTATGGCAAGATGTGATGGCTATATTATGATTAATCTGGGCTGGTATTAATGGTTATTGCCGTATAAAGACTGCTTCAGGTGTAGCTCGCCAGTCTACTGCAGTGTTCACTTGGTGTTCTGTCTGTTTATATTTCAGATTTCCTTTTTTGGAGAGTTGAGCCCCGGTACTAGCCAATGCCTCTGAACAGACCACCTTGCAAACACTCTTGTGGGAGGGCCCTTTGCTGGATCACCACTTTAAATGTGACAGTCCTGTTCTCAGCTGTTTACCTCCTGGCGGGTGTCTTATGTTGCAGGGGCAGGGATACCAGAGGAACACTTCATCCCTCTTCCTATAATATTTGACCATGCATCTGTAGTGGGCTTTGTAACTTACTACTGAGCACTCTTGCCTAGATTAATAAGTGAATTTTCAGTGCTCTATTCTAAACATTCAGCGTTGGTAAAGGGCCCCCACCACTAGCAAAGCTACACTTGGCATGCTTCCTGTTAACTGGTTGCAATCGGCTTTACTAACACTTGATTACTAGGCTAGTGTCTATCAATGCTTATTGCTCATTTTAAAAATTCAGTAAACAAACATTGGCACTCGCGTGGCTGTGAAGACTACTGTACAGGAGTGTGGTTGGTAGATGACCCAAGATTGTGCACATCAAGTGAGAGGCTTGCCTACTACTGTAGCCTTGCTCTTGCTTTTCTAGGCATGGGAAGACCACGTGACCTTCCTACAGTGAAGGGGTGAGTGAGATGGAACTGTGTAATGCTGCCTAGGTTGGCCACTAGGCCCCATTGTGCCTTCTACCCATGGGTAGATTATATCCCAATATTACACACTTTTTGAATGCAGAACTTCTGATTTCTTGGTGTGGTTTTAATACAGCTTTCCCTTTTCAGTATCTTGGCGAGCTGAGCTTGATAGATGCGGACACTTTCCTGAAGTATCTTCCATCTGTTCTTGCTTCTGCCGCATTCGTTTTAGCGAACTACACGCTCTCCTGTGTACCTTGGGTATGTATTGTGTTTATTGATATTTGAGGGGGACTTTATGTAAAAGAATTAAGCATGTAGTTCTTGCCATGTGATCTGTTTAAGCAAGATTTTGACTATGTGCTGACGTCACTTCCAAGCTCAAAAGCAACTGGTGCCTTCCAGTTCATTGCAGTATTCACGCGTTTTTTTTTCTTTTTTTCAGTCCAACACTAAATCGCCATGTCCAGGGAACAGGTGTTGCATATAAATACATGGTTTTGTTTCACAATAACTATCGTACAGGTGGATGTTTAGGAACTTCAGCAGTGTGAAGGGTGTTGGAATTGCTGTGATTGAGCAAGATTTCATTGTTTAGAGGGCCTCCTTTGGAAGTCCTGTAATGTCTGGACTTTGGAGGAAAATCTTCACACTGCCACACCTGCTCTACATCATTCTTACATGCCCTTTCTAGAGTTTTTTTTTTTTTTTTTTTTTTTTTTTCCTCTTCTGACTACAATCGCCCATTAATTATGGGAACCAGTGGAAGGGTCCACTGGGGGTGTGGGATTCATGTCTCCAGAGTGACTTTAAAAAAACGTGGGTCGTTTAGGGGAAGCTATCCTCTTCACAGCCATGCAGTTTTGTAGTAGAATGTTCAGCGAGTGCTAAAGAAGCCTTGCACTACAGTTTAAATATAGGTGTTTCTCAGACTTGTCTATGCTCCCTCGTTTGAGGACCTAATAAAAGGCAGGTCTAGCTAAATCTTAGGGGCTTAGTATGTGGGCTCAGATAGTAGTATGGAGGTAAGTGTTTCAGCAGTCATTTGACTTGATGGTAGTGCTTGGAGTTCTTGATTTACAGGCCAGATGGACTAGTAGAGTTGGATACCATTAGTTCCAGCAGTCAATGGGTATGTGCAGTGTTACTTCATACACTAGAGGTTCTAATTGTAGGATACTGAATAGCTCCAAATTGGTCACTGTTTGGAGCTAAAGCTCTTTGACGTTCATGCAGGCTGTCCATGAAATGCAGAACCGGATGTAGGATTGTGAATTTACAAGTATATTGTATATCACCTGCTTGCAGTAAGATGCACAGGAATGCTGAAATCCCCATTAGTTACATTAAAGTGGAAAATGTGTATTTCTAATATCAATTGTGCAATGTGTGGACATAGGGTATTTTATACTTGGAAGTCGAAGTGTGCACCATGTTCTTTAAAGTTTCCAACACATTCTGCTTTGGTCACTGTAGAGTAAATTGCTTGTAATAAGTAGGCAGGATTTTTCGAGTTGAAAACAGACTGCCTCCCGTGCTCACTTTTGGGCAAATAGCATTTTCACAGTACTCGTCGAGCTAAAATGGCCACCTTGCTCTCGGCTTTAAAGGACTGCTGCCACTTTCTATAACGGTTCGACCAGAAAATGCTCTACTGGATCAGTGGTTCTTAACCTTTTGACTTCTGTGGACCCACTGAACGATCATCATTATTGGAATCCAGGAATCTCTGCTTATGCCGTTGTAATGGTTACCACAACTATACACCAATATGGATACAAGCATTAATCAAAGACTTTAATTCACAAATGTAAAAAAAATGAAAATCTTAATGGTATGTTAGGTTTTCGGAATTTAATTCAGGCTGCCCGTTGGCAATATCAGTCTGTTTGACTGCTCCCACATCAGTTAATTTTTAGCCTCCAATTTCATTAACACTTGGCGAACATGTTAAGTCTGTTACATTTTCCTTCAGTTATACCTTAATCTGTTAAATCGTTTGCTTCAATCTTAGAAGCACATGCAGTATATTAGTCTAACTTTGAGCATTTGCAGTCCTCTTGACTAGGTGTCACAGACCCCAGGGGTGCCCAGACAACAGGTTAAGAACCACTACTGTAGATGGAGAACTGTTGGACTCCCAGCCCATCTGTGATTACAAAAAAAAAGTGGTAAAGAAATAATATTGCTACAAATTGGCTTGTTTGATGTACTTTTTTTTTTTGGTTTTGTTTTTGAAGACTGAACCTCTAGTTCAACTGACTGGCTACACTTTTCAAGACTTGAAACCATGCATTGTGGACTTACACCGAACGTTCCTTGGAGCTGCAACTCATCAACAGCAGTCCGTGCGGGAAAAGTACAAATCTGCAAAGTAAGAGCAAATTTTAGTGGTTCTTTGGGTGAGCTGGCTGTAGGGTTGTACTGTATTGTGGTTATGGGCTGTCTCTTGGGAAACCGTTGGTTAAATCTTGCCCAGGCACCTCAAACATTCTGGGGCGGTCCGCTCAGTTCACCTAGGACTTGTGCCTTGTGGTAGAGGGTTTATCGTTCGTTTTTCCAATAATGGGATGGTCCCTTCAACACTGCATCGTTAAGCTTGTGACATAAATTGTGATTTAAATTGAGTCTTTGAATCGCACTCAATGCATTAATCTATGCTTCGTTTGTTTCAGGTACCATGCAGTATCCCTCATTGACCCTCCAGAGACATTCACTTTATTTTAATGGACTGAGCTTTTATCATGTATATTACCCTGCGAGCACACGTTGTACAGTTATTTTGAGTTCAACTTTTTGTTTCATAATGCCTACAATCACTCTCGTCCGGAATTGATTAGATTACACAATTATGAAACCAACTGTTCAACTTTTTAAATTAAGTTTTTAAGTGTAAATTTGTTTTTGTACATTTAATTTAGATATTTAGCTTTGGCTAAGCTTTTATACAGCTGGTCTGTTGAACACAACCAGGCAGATAGCAAATTGTTAATCCGAAGCTGTATGCATCAATGTTTAATATTTTCATAATAAATGTTGACAAATGCAGTACATTGCTTTTACAAATTGCCAAAAAGGAGTCTTTCTTGGATTAAAATGTTCGGATGAAATGGCCACTTTGAGGAGTGAGCTTGGACATCTGTTAAGATTGGGTTGTGGTGAACCTTCGAGTATAGAATGGGCGGGGGTTGGGTACAGTCAACAATGATTTGTATTCAAATGTCTTTTTGGAGCACATCCATACATTTCATGTTCCTTATGCTAGGCAGATGGTGCAACCTGCAATTTTCTTTTTTTTTTTTAAACTAGTGATCTTGACATTGGTCTACATATCTTCATTTATATTGCTTTGGAGCAAATAAGTGTTAACTTTTATGTGGTAAACGGCTATTCTCTTCCCCTTTGCTGGATTTACCACGAAGGACCCCATCTGAAATGCCCCAAACATTGCTGTAACTTTTTTTAGTATTCAAACAGCCTATCTGTACCGTTCGCTACATTTGCAACCCGGGCAAGCCAGATTTTCCCTTCTCAGAAATGGCGTTTAACCAGATTTTGGTGAATCACTAAGTCTGCTATAAAAATAATGCGCTGCAGTTGGAGTATAAATAATGCATTTTTGCACTTTGCGCTCTTATTCTGCTGAATATGTCTGAGCACAGCCACATCAAGATTAAAGAAGGTGAAGAAGTGGTGGTGGCGCCTGCAGATCTCCAAAGAAACAAACTGTACTTGCATCTAGGAAGATGTTATGCCTGAACCCATTCAGTTAGACCGTTTCATTGTGGTGGGCAACATGTAGTTCTACTTTTATTAACCTTCCGCCCTGTACACTCATTGCTCCTTAATGACTGTTATAAACTTGCATCTATTATCCCAGATGTAACGGGCCTCCTGTTGGATACTACTCAAGGGTTAATTAACCACTTTCTGAATTGGCAACGCAGCAGTGCAATTGGATGACATTTAATTCTGGCTGTGTGGATTACAGGGTCCCGATCAGAGTGTATAAATATCTGGATACCAATCTTATGAGGAACTGCTGGTCATCAAATTCTGAAGTGTATGTCCGACAGTAAGATGCTGTTCAGTGGAAATGGCTTCCCTGTGTTACAATACTTAAAACGTTAACCTGATAAATTGACTTGCACTAAAACGATCTGAAGACAAATTAGCAATTGCATACTACACTTATTCAGGTTTTGGCTGCAGAAAACACTAGAGTATATGAACTTAAAAATGCACAGAACATTACAACTTGTAGGGCAAAGTGTCTATTGACGCTCAAGAATAAATTCTGACCAGTTTTCAATAACACCCCCTTAAAGTTTTCCCTCACTTTAGGTACTTATTGGATGCAATTGTGACTGGTAACTTAGACAGCCCTTTAAACTCTAATCCAAGATCAAAGAAGTGTGCCAATTGTAGGAACACACCTGTGGGCTGTAATAAGGACTGGTTTTGTCCAGTAGAGCTTAAATATGCTGTAGTACACAGCACCAGATGCCCAACCTGGCGCTATTTCTCATGCTTTGTATATTTATAACTTAAAGTGTTGGCGATGCAGTGTTTTTTTTTTTGTTTTTTGTTGTTGCAGGAACTGGTTACTCGGGTACAGGAAAATGTTCCACATTTGAGTGGAGCGGTGAATCTATGGTTTTTAGTAGTGTAAGGGCCCAATGTAATCCTATTACACAGGCTGGAACTAGTATTGTCTCCTTGTACCTTTTCTGGAGTGTTAGGTTTGGGTAGTTGGCTGTGGAGGTTGGTAACACTAGTTCACTCGTTCTTGGTGCGAGTGCAGTGTTCCCTAGGGGTTAGAGGTATCTAACATTTATAAATTGTGCCCTGTATGGGGAGGCAATGAAGGCTTACCACTAGATTTGGTGCTTTTCTAGGCAAAGAATGGAGTGTGCTGCTGCATTTGTTTCTTTGTTGGTATTTGGGTGCGAGGACTGGGAGAAGTCCTCTTTTGATATGGTTAGGCCCCACTTTTTGCCTGGTATTTGTGGTTTCGATTCCAACCAGGTCCCCTGTGCTTCCTAAAAACATAACCATAATTGGTACTTCTGACTCCTGGAAGTCCCTAGTAAGTGGTACACTGGGTACCTAGGGCCTGCAACCTGAATAGGCCCTTGCAGCTTGCATGCTCTTGTGAGGCGAATAGTGACAAAGTCGACATGGCACCCTCCTTTGGTGCCATGCCAGCCAGCACAGCTTGAAGCTATACTTGTCACACCTCTAGCAGGCCTTACAGTCCTAAGGGAGGGTGAACTATACCACAGGTGATATATTTGCAGGGGTAGATATGACCTTACAATATTCAAGAATTGGCTTAATGATTGTAAGTGCCAGGGAAGCCATAAGAAGTATATGGGCTGGAAACTAGTTCCCCAGCACCATGATGGCTTCACTGAAACCCTGAGTTTTAGACCAAACGGCGCAGTGTAATACCCACTGTTGCCAGTGTGAGATTTATTAGACCATGTACTCGGAGGTGACCCTGAACCTACTGACCCTGGGGTGGTCCCTGACTGGCAGAAGTCTCACCTCCTCCCCCAGGATGGGCCCGGTGCTACAAGCAGAAGCTTCAAAGTCCTGCCACCTTTGCAATGCAACCTCCCCCCCCCCCCGCTAGCAGCAGATGGTAACCCCCACTTTGGGCAGGAAAACTTAAAGACTAGGTGTGCCCACCTTTGGAAAAACTCCACCCCGCGGGTGGAGGAGGTGAAGTTGAGCACACTTTTCAATTCCCTCCATCTTGATGATGAGGGGGACTCTTCCAATCAGGGCTAGGACTATGCCTGCCCCTCCCCCCAACAGGAGGGTGGCATAATAGAGGGTGTACTCAACCTAGGTGAGGTGTCCATTGGCCCTACCCATTACTCCCTTAAAACGCCCCCTAAATCTAGTATTTAGGAGGCTCCCTCAGACCGTGAAACTAGTTACCCGTGACCCAAGGACAAAAGATGCCGTGCAGCGAAGCCTGAAGACTACTGACTTGGCCCCAGCCCTACTGGCCTGTCTCCAGCATAGAAGACCCTGCGACAAGACAGGCTGTCCTGCAGCCAGCAACTTGTGGAAACCCAAGGTAGACTGCCTGAACTTTGATAAAGACCAGAACTCCAGAGGACAGCAGTTCTGCCCCGAAGAAACCAGCACAAAGGACTCCGGTTCCCTAAGGATCCGCAAGTCCTGCCCACTCTTCATCCGACACCTGTCCTGCGTCCAGGTGGACCACCGACCCAGAGCAGGTTCCCCAGGGATCCTGACCTCAAGTCTATCATTGGTTGACTCCACCTGGACTCTATGACGCTTGCAGCCTGAATCTTGGGGCACCCTCTGCCCACGACCGGCTCTGTTAAGACTCCATCTAAAGCAGTGATACTCGTAGTACAGCCCGGGGGACGCATGAAGCCCTTCTGACCTCGACATGCGGCCCCTGGTCAACAGAAGAACTGAGCTGCTGTTTACTCAACGCCACACTAACATCAAAAAGATGTTAAATAAATGGGCAAGCGTTTATTTACAGGGTAATTTAAGTTAAAGAAAGGCAGCAACTAGGATGTTCTGCACCACTTAACTTTAGAAATACTTTTGCATTTTTAAAGGCATCTTGCAGCAAAAGTTTGTTCAATATGTGTATTTCAGTCACATTCAGAACTGTTACAACTTAATACTTCAGAATATATCTGTGCATTGAGATTTCAGGAACACTCCTTCACCCCGCCCTGATAATAAATGCCAACGGCGAACTAAGAGGCAAGTCTGGCATGTGTTTCTATTATGCATGAACAGCATGATAGTTTATTAAATCAGAGGAGGTCATTTTGTCCAGCACACATCCTCACGTATTTTGATGTCCTCATATGTGATGACTAAGGAGGAAAAGTGAAATAAAACCATTGACTAGGGTCACACAAACTGGTTAAGTGGAGAAGCTGTAATTATTCCCAAGATTCTGGTTTCACATGGTGCAATTCAGACACTAGATGTATATGCTTCGCTTTCCCTACTCCCTACCAACCTCCTTTCCCCACCTCGACCGCCACCCTGCTGGCATCAATGCAGCCCTCTGTCACATTGCAGACCAAACTTTGTGGCCCCTAGGAAAATGTTTGCGAGTACCCATGGTCTAAAGGTGCACCTGAAGCCCCATGGGCCTTCGTGAGCTGAATCGACTGTGCACCAACAGCAGCAGTAAGTAGAGATGCAGGGGGCGTCTCCTTCTTGCAACCTGTTTGAGAGCAAAATCTCCATTGAAAAGCATTGGGGGCCCGATGCTGAAATTGCACCTGGCTGCCTCTAAGCTTGTGGTGTATGTTTGCTGGGGGCCCCCCCCCCCCGCTTGCTCTAACGTCCCCAAGGCTTGCTCCTTGCAACTGATTTACCTGCAAGCAATGTGGCTTCAAGCACCACCAGTCTCCATTGTAAAGCATTGGGCTGAACTCTGATTTTTGAACTCTGAGCCCAGCTGCCCCTGTACTTCTGGTGGTGCAGTTTTGGACTGGAACTGTAAGTTGCGTACTTGCGTGAATAACCACATTATTATTTTCCTCCCTAGGATAACATTGAACGTTCAGAAATTGCACGGTCTACTTTTGAAAGTGTAGTGTTTTTATTTAAAAACATACTTGCCTTATTGCAAAGGTCTTGAAATAAAACAAAGCTTATTTTTATAAAATTGGTGTGGATCTCCTTTTGAGTTGTGTCCATTATTGGTCAACATTGTGCAATAAATGTCTTACACTCCTCTGTTAGGCCTGAGGTTGCTCGCCCACACTACCACGAATAGAGCACTTTGGGTTTTACATTGAGCCCTATACACTTTTGAGGAACCCCTGGACTCTGTGCACAGTATAACTACCAAGGTTACTTTGGGATCTGTTCACAGGGAGATTTAGATAAAGCCAATACAGAAAAGGGTACACTATATGGCTGCTGGGCAAGGGCTTCTAAATCTTTGCAGGTTAGAATTCATGTCTGCACGGAATGTTTATTTAGGACTGGCTAAAACCAATGAGAATTTAAGTGCCATTTGGAGTAAATGAGGGTTTTTGGGCTGGTAACTTTCCTTGATCTCCAAATTCTAAACTATGTTGGACAAATCTTGTTCAGATTGGTAAATTGGTGCGTATTGAGTTTTTCTTTTCTTACTCCAGTGTTGAAAACCCATGGGGAAACTTTCCTGTTAAATTCTCTGGATGAGCTTCTTGTCTTTAGACTTAAGTGGGATATCTGGCAGGTGAAATTGCAGCACTCTTGAGTTTGTTCAGGAAACTGTTGATCTGGGTACTTAGTTTAGGGCTTGATGTATTTTTTGGGGGGGGGGGGTTACAGGGCGGAGTCTGCGTCAATGGACTAAATAGTTTGGTGGCTGGGCTTTTAATTTTTTTGTTAACAGAAATGGTTGGTTGTTGTTGCGAGTAGGCTGTTGCAAAACTCCATTCTGACTGGTCGGAATAGCAAGCTGTTAATTTTATTTGTAATCCACTTGAAGACTACAAACTCCGCTGAGATGCTAAGGCTTTGCGTGGAAGCTAGTTGGAGGTAGTAGGCTACACCGGAGTTTAGTATAGTACACTACTTCAATTTAGAGACCACATGCTATGCAGTAACCAAGTATATCACATTGATTAGAATGCATATAAAATGGTGAAGTTGCCATGCATAGGGGCAGTTGTGGTTTTGGCTCAGTGATTCCTGTTAAATGTTGCTCTTCATGGAGTAGTATCTAGCTTTTTACGTAGGGCAATCTATAGGACTGTCTAATCTAGATTTCTGTCTAGTTCTAGAGTGGAAAATATTTATTGTATCTTGAAAAGTAGCTGGCATGGCAAAGGGGGGGGGGGGTGTAAATCATATGGGTTCTTGCAACTTGGGACAAATCTCATGTAGCTCTCGCTGCAAAAGAAATCTGATATATTGTACTGTTCAGTGGCTCAAGTAGTAGCTCTAGTAGGGGTGGTGACCTTGACGTTCTGATGTGAGCTGATCTGCCCTATGTGGAAAAAGTGGCTGAGCAGATCAGTGTAACAGATTCTGTGTGCTGAATTTGGGGTGAGTAGAATCTGCTGTGCTCTATCCACATGCACCTTAAATAAGATGCATGTCAAAATTGGTGGTAATGTGTACAGCAGACCCTCAAACCACAACGTTCTTCTCTGGCACAAAATTGAGGACCGTTCTATTCTGGGCTGTGGTGTGGAGCTCTATACATGGACACCAACCTGGAGAAGATCAGTGTTGGTGTAGTCACCTCCAGTGAGGTGACTACAAGTGTCCATGTGGAGAGTCCCTGCCAGAGGGTCCACTAGTGAGAAATCCTCTTATGCTATGTCCACCGCAATTGGGGTGGAGCAGGAAAGAGGCAGTAGTTGCTGTGTGGATAGCAATGTTCTCTATTTTTAGGCACTGAACCTGTAGAGGTGTAGTCAGACACCATGTCAAACAAGTGATTCTACCGTGGAGGAATGGCTGAGTACTGGAGCTGTCCTAAAGCTAGTTTGAAGGCCTGGAACTGCATTGGTTCAGTAGATGCAGCAAAATTCTAGATTAATGTTTGCTTTTTTAAAGCCGCTTTGGAATCTGCTCCATGGAAGAGCCTAGTGTCTCGGAGTAGAAGAGGATTTCTTTCCTGTGGTCTTTGAGAGCATCTTTTGGGAGATGTCTTGAATAGGAGATCTTCTTTAAGGTGATGGGATATGCTTTTTGGTGTGTCAAGGCCTTGTTCCTTTATGAACTTCACGTTCAGGAACCTGGATCAGAGGCTGCAGTGTGATTGGACTCACTGTACCACATGCGGATGCTGTGAAGATCCAAAGACCTCTGCTTGGGGGCAAGTACAATGAAGTTTAAACCCTGAAGGCTTTGGAGCAGACATCCAACCTATTGCCTATTGGAGCTGAGAAAACAGGAACGATGTCTGCATGGTGGTTTTTATACACTGGCAGTGTCCTGTCTGGTTGGTCCAGCTGCATGGCAGCATCTAGTTGCGTTATAGTTTACTTCTAGTAAACATGTTTTTGGACCCCTGAAGCCTTGGATAAAGTTTAGAAATGAAGAGTACATGAAGATGCATCCATCCAAATGGTTATTCACTAGTTAAACCCAGCACAGTAGTCTGAATGCTGCCATTCACATGCAAATTAGTTCCTAACAGTCCCATAAGAGCTGGCCTTATCAACTTACAACCAGTGGTATTTGGCATGGGAACGTGAAATGCATGTTTATTAAACGAAACCTGGGTAGTTGGTTACATGCAGTAAGATTGTGAGGCATATTCATTGTGAATTATATTTGAAAATGCAATTTGTTTTGTAAGTGTCCTGGCAGAAGAGAACTGCAATTCTTGTGGCCTGCCATGTTTTTAAATTGAGTTTTTGTTGACGCACGAGTTCATCAAATGCTTGGTACTAGGAAACAGAGTGGTTGTTGTACCCAATTGCCCTTTAGCACTGCTGTAGGTTTCAGGTCAATTCAGATTGGCTTGGAACATCAAGGGTGAGCAATCCCTCTCCTGTACTATTGAAACTAGAAAAAAAGAAAACCATCTTCTAGTCTAGGCTGATGTATGCTATAACGTTACAGGCTGGCTTTCCCTTGCTCTGTTCTTCTCTTCATTGTTTACTTTTATCCTGATCGTCTTTATTTGAAAACAAATGCACATTTTGGTTATTCAGGTCATGTGGCCGAGAGAATACGGAAGGGTAATTCAATGTGCCTTCAGAAGAACTAAAGATTGGGTCGGCCTGCTGGATTTCAAATGTGTGGTCTTCAGATTACATATAGGTATCTGCTGAATTAATCAATCGGCAGCCTTGCCACCTACATAGATGGTAGTTTATTGTGCATTCATATTTTTGTTGGACGGTGCGGAGGCAGATTTAGAGACTTTAGGCATTTTCAGTACTTAAAATTCCCCTTTCACCTTAAAGATTGAGGAGAAATGCTCGAACATCTTGGCTTTCATCTCTCTGCACACTTAGTATGAAAGATATTGGTGCCAAGCTTGCCTTTCAAAGACCTATTTGAAAACTGGTGTTCTGAAGAGGGAGGGTTCTGTTCCTTAATTCCTGTCTTCCCGATAAATATAAATTTGTGTGTTCAAGACCTGACCGCAATTGTAAAAACTACAGAGGCTAACATAGAGGGTCACTCAACTGTAATTGTGTCGGTGCCCATTTTTAATCGGTAGCAGGATTATTCTTTGACAGCAAATCTTTATGAATGACCTCTTGAGCAAGTAGTTCCAGCAAAGTCTAACATGTTATTTCTAAAAACTGGCAGATATACACCTACCCTTCTCCAGCAATCTAATTTAGCCAACCAGTTCACACACAACAGTAAGCATTCATTAGCAATATGTAATAGCTTATCCTGGTACAGCAGAAAAAAGAATCCTCTACAGTGTGGTACAGACTCGAAATCTATCTGCCACCAAAGACTCGAACTGTGTGCTATCGCCCTATGATCTTCACAGCATGGAGTATAGCTCTGCAAAATACAATCTCTAACGCATCTTCATGTCATGTGGTGATGCATCTACTTGGTCTAAGCAAGATGGAGTCAAATTTTGTTATTTCGATCCACACGCTCCCAATTAAATGTGACTGAAACTGACCAGTTATGTAAAGGGTCACTATAATTTGTATTGAGGCCAGTGTCCAGCAAGAAAGACTTCCAAGTTGCTGTGTGGCTAAACTTTCACTGGTTCAGAGATTAAATCCTGCAGGAAGCACCCATTTGTGTAACTGTACTCCAGAAATATTAAAGGTGTCGCATGAATATAGATAGTAAAGACCAGTAAAAAAAAAAAAAGGCAGACTGCCAGCACAGAATAATATAAACTTGGATGGCAGTCGTGCTTTACCTCAAAAGGTCTGTAAACAGAACAATCCAATATTGCACACATTGAATTTTACTGGCATGACGAGTATTCTTATTACAAGGGATTATTTTATGAAGAAAGCAAATAGTCTGTCCGTTTCTGATTAGTGCAGCCATAGAATTTAGTAATTAAAATGGTGGGCGCACCTAGGCCTGAGCTCCCATTTACCTAGACTGGACCTCTGACCAGTCTAAGGCCCTGTCAGACTCTGCCTCAAGACCCCCACCTTGGTTTTCCTCTTGCCCTTCTCTCCGGTGTCTTTTTAAAAAATTTTTTTATTATATTTAACACTCACTTTTGCCCTCATCCTTATGCCTGTTCTCCACTCTTTGTTGGAACTGGTACTTTCTGGTTAGCTGAGGCGGTGCCCAAGTCAGGCAGAACCTACCACTCCTGTCGGGGTTAGGTGATTATCAATCAGGGTATTGTAAGCGCACTACTCACCCGTGAGGGTCTCAAGGTGCTGGGGGGGGGTCTGCAGATCTGCTTAGCTGAAGAGCCAGGTCTTGAGGGTCTTACTGAAGGTGTTCAGGGAGGGGGTCGTGTCTGATGTCTGCCAGTAGCTCGTTCCAGGTCTTGGCTGCGATGTAAGAGAAGGATCTTCTGCCTGCTCTGTGGATGTGCAGGTTTTTGGCCCTTTGAAGCTCTTGCAAAGGATGCGGAGTGTGTTGGAGCAGCTGGAGGTGATGGTGTTGACCTGTAGGTTCATGGTGAGTCGAGTACGATGCTGAGGTTTTTGGCGTGGTCTGAGTGGGTAGGTGGGTTTCCGAGGGTGGTCGGCCACCAGGTGTTGTCCCATGCCGAGGGGTGGTTCTGAGAACGAGTACTTCTGTCTTCTTGGCGTTGAGCTTCAGGCAGCTGTTGGTCATCCAGACTGTGACCGAAAACTTACATCTCCCCATCTCTGGTGTCGCACAACTAAACCCTCTGTTAAGTGCATTCTGTGCAATAATTCCCTAGCTGCAGGCACACCTGTCCTTGTTCGAGTGGCTCGTTACTGTTGGCTCGATTACCTCAGTTGGTCATGGCGCACAAGCGAAAGCCGGGTTGGCTGCTGACAAATCGTCATGGATGCAGACCTCTAGTGTGGATATTGGCAGTTAGAGGATGAAATTACTCTTATGTTTGACAAATTGCGTGAGTTCTCTGAGCTCCAGGCGGGATAACTCTTCGCACATGCAGCACTACAAACCAGACAAGGACACGGAGATACACATTGTTGGCATGGAGCTCTAGGCACCATAGGATCACAAACATATACAGGGTGCTTCAGCTTCTGAACATGTTACTATGATGAGACACATACGTAACTCGTATAACAAACTTTCTGTAATACTGTTTTGTTGGATATGTCAGATAAAATACTGGGGGCTTCAGGGAGGGATGTCGCCTCTACTGTAAATTTGTCCAGATGGGGGCGTGGCCAACATGGCGACCGAGTGAGACTTCTCTCTGGCCAGATTCGGCCACTGTCCTGGGCCCTTAGCACCCACCCCCAGCACCCCCCCCCCGCACCCAGCACCCTTCCCCCCCCGCACCCAGCACCCTTCCCCCCCAACCCCCCCCTCGGTCGAGTCAAGAGGGCTGCTCAACACCCGGGAGGCTTTCTGGGGGTTGCCTCAATCGGCTGCGAAAAGGCACAAGAAAAGGGCCGGGGGCCGGGCTGCAAAGACACCAGTGGCTGACCCACAACGCAGGTCTAGGAAAATAGCAAGAAACGGCCCGGCGGCACTACGGCCCGGTGGGAGCCAGGGTCAGCACCATCTTAGCAGAGGTCGGTGGCTGGGGCCCACGAGCCTCAACCTGGTCATGGCCTGCCCAGAGCCGAATGACTGAGTAGAGCGCCACCGATGGAGACAGCCAGAAAATAGCGGGGAACACTGGCTCAAAGCGGCCACAGGGGAGCCCCAGCCTTCAGTGGCTCTGGGTGAGTGGGCCTGTTTGGCGGATTGAGGTGCTGCCAGGGGCACCACCAAGGACTATATCCTACACCCTGCTCTGCGTACTGCCCAGAGGAGCAGACTAGCTCGCACCTCCACCAATCCAGCACAACTCCCACAGCGGGTGTGATACACCCGGGGAGGAACTGGTGGAAGCACCACCCCACTCACATGAGCACTGGCATTGCACACAGGGTACACTAACAAACCCCATAGTCCTGTTGAGGCGGTCCTCCGGAGAGGGGGCCATCAAAACTGGAAAAGATTCATAACCAGAAGGGGGTGCCACTTGCATAGTAGGTTCAGTAAACAATCTGCTCTGTGCTATGGAAGCTACGTAGATATCAGGGCCACCAGTTGTGAGCACTAATACTGAAGGGAGAGCCTGAACTACCTGCCACCGAATATTGCAGAGCTTCTCACGGCATCTGGCAGGATGGCAACGGCCAGGCCCAAAAAGGACCGCACACTGAAAGACATGCTCACGAAGCCACCTGGGAGCATTTCGGGGCCCCCGGCACAACCCCCACATCAAGGCGAGGAGGAGGCAGGGGACCCAGGCATTCCTGGAGTCTCTATTCGCCTCCCTTCGGGAGGACCTGCAAGATGTAAAGAAAGATCTTTCTAGTGATATCAAGAGCTTCTAAGGGATATGGACGCACTGAGGGACTGGGTCTCCACCTTGGAGGACCAGGGTAGCAGTCACACTGAAGTCAAAATATTACAGCAGGAAATCCACCGGCTCAACAGCTGGATCTGCAAGCCCACACCAAAGATCTCGAGAAAAGATCCTGGTGTAATATCCGTATCAGAGGGGCACAGAATAAAATGGAAGGCGCGGACCTCAGAGGCTTCCTAACTGACCTCTTTCGCTTTGTGCTGGATGCCCCGCCAACCCTTGAGATCAAAATGGACTGCGCGCATAGAGTGGGCCCCCAGCGGGCCAGGGGTGGCCCCCCCCACCACCGGTGGACATCCTGGTCAGCCTCCACGATTTCCAGGTAAAAGAAGACCTCCTACACAAGGCCCGAGGAAAAAACCCCATCACCTCTCGAAATCAATCCATAACGCTATACCAAGACCTGGCCGCATCCACCTTACAGAAGAGCTGCACCTTCTGCCCAGCGACCATACACCTGCGTAACAAAGGGGTGGCCTACACCTGGGGGCACCCCTTCCGACTTATCTTTCGCTGGGAGGGCTGACTGCTTCAACTGTGCTCTTATGAAGAAACATGCAAGGTGCTGGGCATAGATCCGGCATCAGACACCCCCCCAAGGACCAGATGTTGCCACATTGCCTACAAACGGAACGTTCCCGCTGGCAGAACCAAGGTACACACACCAAAATTACTGACCCGGACACCATAGCTAAGGGCCAGCAGGAGGCCGTGGAGGCACTGACGAGAACGGACTCCTCTTAAATGGATGGATCTATCACCTACAATGCCACCTGGGCGGGGAGTGGGGAGTAAGACCACGCATGTACCCCATTCAGAACTTCCTACCCACAGACTGTACGTTATGCATGCATGTTTAATGTTCGGGACTTGATTTCATGGGGAACACACCTTAATCCTCTGCACTCGCAACCACCTGTGCATATGGGGGCTATCAACGACGGAAGGGCCCGTGTTCCTTCCAGAACAACATCTATGCACCAGCTGGGCGGGATACATCTTGATGATTCCAATGGGTAGCCCAGTGAAAGTCGTAACCTTAAATGTTAAGGGCATTAATAATCCTATCAAAAGGAGAGCAGTATTATCATACTTGGAGAGTACCGCAGCGGATATCTGTCTCCTCCAGGAGACCCACCTCTTTCCAAGAGATTATCACAGACTCTGATCACGCACATTCCCTCCAATACTTTTCTTCCACTCTCACCAAGACAGCAGGGGTGGCCCTCATTGTCTCGTGCACCTTTCAAAGCTCCATAGGCGATCGGGTGACAGAGATAAAGGGGCGGCTGCGGGCATTCTATTTAACTGTCGGCCCCTGGTCCTGTGTCTTAGCCTCTATTTACATGCCGAACGAAGGGCAAGAGGCATTCTTACAAACCGCATTAGTGGAAGCATTATCAGCTCAAGATAGGCGGGGACTTTAACTTGGTTCTTGATAATGACCTCGACAGATCTACATGTAGATTTGGGCAAACCGGGGCCTTATCTCTAGAGGGACACCGGGCGCTCAAATATGGGTCTTCAAGACATCTGGAGAACACTGCACCCTCAATCATGAGAATACTCCTAAATCTCACATGCATGCAAAACTTACGCCAGATTAGACCTCTTAATGGGTACAAAAGAGATCCTAAACCTCATGTCAACTGAGGAAATTCTCCCAACATCTCTCTCGGACCACTCTGCAGTTCTCCTAACACTTAACACCCCTCCCACACAGCGATCCACATGATCCTGGCGGCTGCGGAACACATTATTACAGCACCCAGAGGTGGTGATGCATATAGAGCAGTCCATCATTGAGTATTTAACGACACACCAGAGACTTCAATTTCCACATTATGGGAAACACAAAGTAGTTTACGAGCACAACTAGCTAGCATCGACCTAGATAAAGCTGAATACGCAGCACTCCAACTACGACACAACTTTTATATAGGAGAAGACAGGGGAAGCTGCCTGTTAGCAGCTAGGCTTAGGTCCAGACAACAACACTCTGGGGTCCGGTCGATCCGAGACACAACTGACACAAATATCACTGAGGATGCTGCAATTGCAAACTCATTCTGAAACTTCTACATGGAATTATACTCTAGCCAACAACTAGACCTGGAGGCAAGCTCCACATACCTAAAAGGGTCCCATACTTCATCTCTTACAGCAGATCAGGGGCTGGAGCACGACATTAGGATAGAGGTCATCACGGCTATCTCCAGACAAAAGCTAGCTAAATCCCCAAGCCCGACAGATTTACTCCTCTCTTCCACAAGATGTTCTGTACAAAACTGGCACCCATCCTGACACGATTATACAATAGTTTTTCGACACCCAGAGGGATTTCTCCCCCCCCCTCGATGCTTACCACCACAATTTCAGTCATTCACAAACCAGGAAAGGACAAACAGTTGTGCATCTCATACCGCCCAATATCTCTTCTAAATGTGGATTTTAAACTCTTCACTAGCATCTTAGCTACCAGACTAGGTCCACAAATGTCATAGATCAGATTCAAACGGGATTTATCTCCCAGCATCAAACAAGTGATAACACAAAACGAGTATTACATTTTATAGAGAAAGCCACTCATACATCGAATCACTACATACTCTTAGTCGACGCTGAAAAAGCCAATGACAGGGTGCATTGGCCCTTCCTAGAGCAAGTGTTGGTCCGCTTTGGTGTACCCGAGAGGTTCTGCAACTGGGTATTAAATTGCTATCGTCTCCCCACGGCTTCGGTGAGAGTGAACAGACACTTATCTACCCTATTTCCCCATCTACAGAGGGACCCGCCAGGGCTGCTCTCTGTCCCCACTGTTATTCGCCCCATTTATGGAGCCATTTGCCAAAAGGCTCCGAGACATCCTGGAGATCGTGGGCACTTTCTTTGGGGGAGAACAGCACAAGGTTCGCTTACATGCAGACGATGTGCTAGCGACACTGGATAACCCAGCCAGATCCCCTACCCGCCTTTTTTTTTTATCCGAGATGGAAGCCTTTGGCGCAGTCTCGGGGGTTTTTGCATCAATCTTGCCAAATCGTAAGCACTTAGCCTTACCCCCGGACGCAGTAGCTAAACGAGCAATGCAATTCCCCATACACTGGGCAAAAGAATCATTGCCGTACCTGGGGATATGCCTGGCACCCTCATTACGTGAAACATCTATTATTAACTGTCAAGCTCTATAGACAAGTTACATCGGAACTAGGGCGATAGGAACGCTTCCCAATCTCGTGGCTCGGGAGAATTGCAGCTATCAAAAAGACTACCCTGCCCCAAATTCTATATATATTTCAAACACTCCCCCTGGCACACCCAGCAGGGATGATTAACAAACTGCAAGCCGAACTATACCGCTTCGCGTGGGCAGGGAAAAACACACGAATGTGGAAAGAGCAGAGCTATCTCCCCAAAACCGCAGGGGGCCTGGAGATCCCGAACCTCCACCTCTACTTCCAAGCCTCCCAGATACGGTACTTGGCGGAATGGAACAAGGAGGAGTCGGAACGTCGCTGGCTTTTCCAAGATAGAGCGGTAGCCGGAACTTCGCTGTGGAAGATTACCTTCCTAAAGAGAACGCACAAGCCCCGGAACCGCTACCTCTCGCCCATCACCAAGACAACCATGGAAGCCTGGGATAGATGCAGCGTCCGCAATGGGCTCACATCCTTCCCTTCGCCACTGACACCACTGTTTGGCAACCCTTACTTTACGCCCAGGGTACACCCTGGGGCATTCCCCAAATGGTAGGCAGTCTAGATGTCGGTATATGGGACATATGATTGGCGATGAAGGAATAATCATGTTTACACAATTGCGAGCAGATTTGGGCTCCCTGAGCCAGAATGCCTACAGTATTTGCAACTCCGACACTGGCTCTTACACCCAGACAACAAAGCTAACACACAGAGATATCTTACCGATTATGAGAAGTGGCTGGCCACGAAAACCTCTGATAAGGACTTGATCTCAACAATATACACCCTGTTACTACAGCCCATGGAACATACACACAAAACCAACCTAACTAGTGGGGGGGGGAGAGATAGGGAGACCACTAACCCACAGAGAGTGGGAGAGCATATATTACAGGGCCCGCCACACCGCTTTCACCAAAACATTTACTGAGATAACAACATATTGGTATCTTACCCCAGAGCGGCTTCACAAGTTTGACCCAACCAAAAGCCCGAATTGCTGGAGGGGTTGCCGGGAGACGGGGACACGTGCTCTGGGACTGCCCACAGATCCAAGACTACTAGACACATCTTGGACGATTTAGATCGTCACTTAGACACTCCACTCCCTAGAGTTCCCTCCTACATCCTACTGGGACTACCCAACCCGCTTACTTACTCCTTGAAATCCACGAGAGGATGGCAGATCAGGATTGTCTTGGGGGGGCCGCCCTACAAAATGAACTTTCACACTGGGGAACAAAGCATATCCCGACTCACCTAGGGTGGCTCCATCGCCTATGGTACATCCTCGGGATGGAAAAAAAAATCACACACATCTAACAGTGGGGGGACATCATACAGGGATCTCTGGAAACCTCACATCTCTCTCCTATCCCCAGAGTCTTGGGAACTGACATGACCTATGTACCTGCAGGCTTTGCAGCTCTTAGACACGCTTGACGACCCTGGCCCGGGGTCAGAACCATAAGGTGATGCAGAGTTGTGACGAACACTAACAGATCGAATTGTGTGTGGGAGAGGGAGGGGGGCGGGATTCTGGCTTTCTCTGCAATGTTGTTGTATTTACCTTACGACACTGCCTTTTGCTAAGAATCTGTACTTGTATACGATGTGTCATTTAACCCATAGCTTGACTTAAATTAATACAAATATTTAAACCTAAATTTGTTGGGATGGAGTCAAGATCTCCATCAAAAGCCCAGGATGGGCGAAAGACCAGGCAGACTTCTTTCAGATGACACGGCGCTCCAGCCTTTTCAAAGCAATATGTGAATTCGTTATGGACATCACAGGCCCGCAGTATATTAACACACCAGAAACATGCTTCCTTAGACTGATGCCTCGCCCCAAAACAGACATTGCGGGTATCAGATTCATTGACTCAGCTTTTGCACTTTCAGAACGCACAAATGCGATGAGTGGGAAGTCTGCTTATCCTGCGCTTTTGCACACTTCGAAACTCCAGCTCTGGGGGCGGGTGCTGGCGGATGATGATGTGGTTAGACTATTATTGTACAGAGCTGGGCAGCAAGCAGCTATTACAAGCTGGGATACTATATTGCTGGTCCGAGATCCCGAGTCGGACTAAGGCCACCATAGATCACCGATATGAGTTTAACATCACTTCGGCACATTACATGCTACCTCCTTTATCATACAGCATGCCTGACACTGCCTGGTTGCCCATGCCACGTTCCCCTCGCCCCCCTGCGGATGCAGCAAGCACACATCAGTGAAGCACCCCTCACTCACCAACGTGCACCCACAAAATTCGGAATTTAAAACAAAGTTCAAAACTCATGATTAAATTGCCACTATCAATTGTTGCCTCACTAACACTGAAACTGTACTGCATATTTAGTTCTGCCCCACACCGCAGCTTTTGTGCATTAAGCGAAATATATTACATGACTATTGATGGAGCAGGGGCAACAAAATATTTTTTGTACCCCATGGAAGTTAACGATTAATGATACTAACCGTTTGAAACGCATGAACTAATCAACAAATGCACCTTTTATTAAACATTACACGTGGGCAACTTGCCGGCATTGCAAAATCTAATTTATTTACAAATATGAAGCAAAATAACATGAGTATTGTGGTTTGAGTAGTAAAGAGAGTAAATTGCATGATTTGTGTTGCGTAGTAAAATTGCACCGTGGCAAAGAATGCAGATGGTAAGTAAAATGGCTTTAAATGTCGCTTCTGTTAGGTAATACCTAACACGGGTCTTTAGAATAGCGGGTGGTAAACAGAAAGGCTTATTTTCCATGTTTAATTACTGTTGTGTTTGTTCTTATATTAGTTTCGTTCGGGCCTGCTAGGCCGTGCTTCGAAAATGGCCACTGGAAAGGACGAGATCGCGTGCGCTGAATAAAATGGCCCCCGCGCAAGAGCAGAGTGAATGCTCCAGTCACGTGTATGCGGCCTGTGCCCGGAGTGAGAGATGTCAAGGCCAGTCTGACCTGCAACAAGGATCGTGCCAAGAGTTCAGCATATATGCATGGGAACGGATGAGAGAATCGAGCAACAGAGGATGAACTAATATGTGACCATCGGAGTTTGTTAAAAATTACATTAACAAATTGAATTACCTTTGGACATTGTTGATCATGAGACTTAATATGTGCGTTATTGTCCCCAAACCGGTTCGAACAAGGAGGGCGATGAGGTGACCATCACCACCCCTCCAATGGACCAATTAGCGTGATTTCTGCCCCTAAAGATTGCAACTTTAAGTGTAGCGAGTCAGAGAATAGGGTATAAGAGAGTCTGCTCTTACGTTGTGGTTGGGTTTCTCTTATTCTATCCTGATGCTGCGAGAGACTGTCATTTTGGACTTTGACTGGGGAAGGAACGAGACCGTTGCGGGAGTTGCCCGGGAGGAGATTGCGTCCGAGGAGGTTAGCGGGACAGTCAGTCAGTTTTGGGAGCCCCATCCTGTGACCCGCGGTTCATCTTTCTTTCCTGGTGAACCATTCTTATCTCCCTATGGCCAAGGGTAATGAGTATTTTCTGTCTCTATTCTCAAAATTTTAATTAAATGCTTACTGATGTTTTAAATGTATTTGCCTAAATATGAACTTTACTCATTTTGCTCAAAGAATTCAGATAAAATTATATGCTAACTCTAAATGAGTCTGTGGTTCTTTAAAATAAAATTGTGATTAATAAAATGTTAAAGGTTTTAATTGTGATTGAGCCGGACGTAATCGCCATCAACTGATTCTACTAGTTGGTCCATCTACCGAATAGCGGAATACCTTGATGTTTAGAACCGACAGGATCCTAAGTTAATGTATATAATGTGTAGGTTATAATTCTGTCATTTTAATAAGGTATCCCATTTGTCCAGCAGCTCATTTTCCTTAGCGTTTGATCCAGAAAATTGAGTGAATGTATGTATGCGGTGTCATGGGCCCCACCGACATAGGTTTCAAGTGATCAAGGTTGTGTAGGTGTTTTTCTGGGTTAGTGTCATAAGGAAAAATTTATATTAGCCGCGCTAATGTATGGATAGAAGAGGTATTAAAAAACATGGTTCTTTGGCACTAGCCTTTTGGATGAAGGAAGCCTTTCTCATTACAAATCATCTCCCAGCACTTGATCAATTGCTCAAATTCCTCTTAATAATAATAATTTAAAAAAAGTTATCGAAACATGAATCACAAATTGCATTTAGAAGACTGCAAAAGAAAGATAAAGTACAGGAAGAAAAAAGTTACTTGTAACTGAAATTCTCCAGTATTGGTATCTTTTATAGATTCACATGCTTGAATAATCCCCATCGTTGAGCTAGGAGTCCCATGGTACATATAGTTAGCAGTACAATGTTAATCATACACTTAGATAGCTTTAACAGTCACAACAGTAGCCTATCCACCTCTTTTTAAAACACCCAAACACAACCAAGCAGAGCAAAGCATTCCCTTCTCCTCACTCAGGCCGGCAAGTTCACATTTCAGAGTATAGTAGTCATTTTTTCTCTGTACCAACTTCTCCCTTTTTTGCCTGCCTGAGTTGGGGAGGATGGTGGGGACAAGTGAATCTATGAAAGATACCAATACTGGAGAACTTCAGCTACAGATAAATAATTTTTTCTTCTGTAGTATTGGATATTTCATAGATTAACATGCATTAAAGCGGTCAGAGGGAAACAAAGGCGAAACAGTCTTACCTTACTGAATGAAACAAGTGTCACAGGACCGCTTGACCTACTGCTGCATCCTTTCATGATGTTGAGTCTACGCAATACTGTTGGGTAAATGTATGTCTGTTTTTCCATGTCACTGCTCTGCATATGTCTGCAATAGATACACCAGCAAAGAGTGCTGTGGACGTAGAGACACTTTGTGTAGAGTGAGGCTTATTAGCTCCTTGTAATGGATGACCAGCTTTTTTTATGGCAGAAAACTATTGCTGAAAACAACCAGCGAGGTATACCCTGCTTTGATAGATGTTGTCCATAAGCTATGAGAAACTGATCTGATTTTCTGATTCGCTTTGCAACATCTAAAGGGTGGAGTGCTCTTTCAACTGCAGTAGTTGGATTTGGGAAAAAAAGTCTTGAGAACTACTGGCTTGTTCAGATGCAAGTCCGAAGGTACTTTTGGGAAGAATCAAGGATTAGTTCATAGGATTATTTTATCCTCTCCAAATTGAAGGCAAAGCTCCATTATCATGAAGGCTTGGATCTCCCCTAACCTTCTGACTAATGTGAGAGCTAACAAAAGTGCTATTTTCCATGAGAAATATTTTAGGTCAAATTGTTTCTTTATTAGTTGAGCCACTACTGTATTAAGCCTCCACAAAGGAGGAGGATGTTTTATCGGAGGAAATGTCCTGAAGAGGCCTTTGAGAAATTCCTTTATAAGTCTGTTGGACCACAGGGACGCTAGATTCCATGTTCTTTTAAAACAAGAAATAGCAGCCAGATTGAGTCTAACTGAAGCATGACTGAGTCCTGAATTTGACAAATGTACAAGATATGGTAATATTTGTTGAGGCAAGGCAGATATTAGATTAAGGGGTCGATTCCGATTCGGGCCGGAAATTTCTCCGACCGAGCCGGACCCGGAGAGATTTCCGACCGAATCGGACCCGTGCAGTCCGACCGAACGAGTACGATGCGTCCGTATGTTATCGGACTCGAGTCGAGTCGGACTCCCATTGATGTCAATGGGAGCCGGTCGTACAACGCGTACGCGGGCTCCCATTGACTCAATGGGTGCGAGTCGGACAAGTGCGCCCCTACAGCGGGTACGCGGCGAAGCGATTCGCGCCGTACACGCACAGGTAGGGGGACCCATGGGTCCCCCTGTGTGCGACTCGCGCGGCTACGCAGTACAGGGGGTCCGACACGGACCCCCAAAGTACGGCTCCGACAACTCTTACGAGCCGGACGGCGCGGCTCGGTCGGACTGCTCGCGGCGCGCATCGTACTTACCCGGCCGGGAAACGTCTCCATTGCGCGGTGCGAGTCGAGTCCGAGCGAGTCGGTCGGAGCGGTTCGAGCCGGGAGCGAGTCGGTCGGAGCGGTCGGGATGCCCGGACGAGTCGGTCGGCGATTTCGCATCGTACTCGCTCGGCCGGGCCCGCGTACGGTTCGGTCGGGAAACAGGGCTCCGAATCGGATCCGGTAAAGCCGAATCCGATTCGGAGCCCTACCGGCCGAGATCGGAATCGGCCCCTAAGCCTTTTTAGCAAACATCAGTTACAAAAAAAAATCCATTTTGCTGAGTATGTTTTGGTTGTGGAGCCTGCTCTGGCTTTGGAAAGTGTCTCTTTACATTCCTGTGGGATGTCTAATAAATGGAATTTGTTGGATTCAGGAGCCAAGCTGACAGAGCGATTATCTGGGTGAAGGATTTGCCCATTGTGGCGAGACAGTAAAGTCGGTGTTGTTTCCAATAGTATTCATTGCTGTTCTGATAGGAGAAGCAACTCTGTGAACCAATATTGTCTTGGCCAAGACGGAGCTATGAGAATTATTCAGCATGGTTCTCTTCTCATTTTCCATAATACTTTTAGTATCTATGGGATTGTAGGAAATGGGTACGCAAAGGTCTATGATTAATTTATCAGAAGGGCATTCCCCAACTAACCTGGTAGGTGCTGCCTGCTGGCGTAAAACTGGCATCTCTTGTTCTGATTGGTAGCAAACAGGTGTAGTTTTGGTTGGCCCCATTTTTTGAATATTTTCCGTAGCTGGAACTGGTTCAGTTCCTATTCGTGAAATTCCTTTGTTGGTCTGCTGAGACTGTCTGCCCAGTGGTTTGACCTGGTAGATGCTCTGCTTTTATCTGGATATAATGTTGTATCCCCCAATTCCATATTTTTTGTGCTTTTTTGGACAAGGAAAGGGATTATGTGCCCCCTCAATTTGGTGACATAATACATACTGGTTGTATTGTCTGTTCTCATCAAAACTGATGAGTTCCTTATTTGGGGGAGAAAAGAGTGAATCCTGGTTTCTTTTTCTGTCCATTTTCTGCTGACTTGCAACACTTGTTAGTGCGCACCCCAGCCTTCCAATGAGGTGTCCGTCGTCAATACAAAATGCATCATCTTTTGCAAAAATTACAGTCAAACTGCTGTGTTTCTGCGTTGAAGCCACCATGTGAATCCCTTTTGCAGTTGAAGAGTTATCCGTATCCGGCTTTCAAATGTACATGTCTTCTGTACCCACTGCACTTCTAATGCCTCTTAGTTAAAATGGCCTCCTATGATGTCGGCAGTGTAGGATCAAATTAATGCATGACAACATCATCCCTAAAAGGGCTTGAAGATTCACACTGTGGTTGTTTTTTTTCTTTTTATAGGCTGGTTACCATGGCTGTTAAGCGGGATAATCTTTTTTTCCCAGTCAGGAAAGCCTTGTCTATTTTTGTCTCGAGAACTGCCCCTAAGAATTAATTTTTTTTGCTAGGGATATTAACAGATTTCTCATTGTTTAATGCAAGGCCACGTTTTTTGAATAGTGTGACAGCAGCTGCTGTTGTCTCCACAGCTGCTCGAGAAGTTCTTGCCTTGATTAACCAGTCGTCTAGAGAAGGGAATATCTGATAACCTTTTTTCCTGAAATGGGCAGCCACTGGTGACATCATTCTGGGAGCAGATTTCTAATTGAAAGGGAGGACTTTGAATTGGTAATGACGATTGGCTACTTTGATTCTTAGAAATTTTCGATGTTTAGGGTAAATAGGAACATGAAAGTATGTGTCCTGTAGATAATATACGAGCACAAACTTAAAAACAAACAGGCATCCATTTCCCCACAGTGGGCCTTAGTATTTAATTGCAGAATTTAAGTGCAGGATGGATCCGCTGGCTGTAACCCAACACAGGCCCCTGTGGATTCTTGAGGCTGGAAGGCAGCCAAATATCTACAGCATACCCTCCTTAAAGGAATAAATTTTCTGCGGCAGTGCCGATATCCCAGGAATTTTGGAGCGCAGTGGGATCAATTGTGGAATTGGCTCCACAACCGGCTATCAGGAAGGAGACAAACTAACATCGTGACTCCCTTGTACCTTCTGTCTGGATAGGGAGTGGCGAGACTAGGTAGTGTTACGCTTCACTTTCTTGTGCTTGCGTTTGGACTTACTAGTCCCACGTTCTTATGTTCGGTAACATACAGCTCTACTTCTCAGTCCCGGATCTTCTTCAATTACATGAAGACCCATTTGTAGCACAATTGTGTCACAGGCACCAGAGAGAGACTTCATACAGGGCCATGATGGACTTCTATTTTCTACAGTCACCGCATGGTTTGAAACCTATAGTCTTAGGAGGGGGCATGGTTCCCTAGCACACTGGATATTTTCCATTTTCAGGAGTCATAGGAGGCTGATGACATTGGGTGTGGAAAGGCGGGAACCGATGTCAGTGCGCATGGGCAACACTTTTATACATCACTTCCAGGGGAGAACAGAGTGAACACGGAGGTGCATGGTGCTACCTAGCAGCACACAGGAGCATTGCTAGAGAAAAGTTTTCCAGAGCCAATCTGGCACCCGGAGAGCATAAGATGAGGAATCTGCGGTTAGAAGTATTCATCAGAATTTGGTTTGTTTTAATTTTCCCTGGGGGGGGGCTGTCCACACCACTGTTATACTGGTTGAGAGTCTGGTTGTGAGTAGGTTTGGGAAGGCGCCTATTGTCCTTGAGCTTGTGGTGCTTATGCCGATGTTGGCTGAGGTAGTGGTGTAGGCCTTAACACGTGGTGCTTCAATTGAATCCTGCGGATGCCCTGGACCCACAGAGTGACATAGGGACTTGTTTGATATTGCCTCTATCATCTTCATAGTCCAGGCATGTTGCCTTGCACTAATTTCCCTCAAACTATGAAGATGTTCATGGTGCATCTGTGTTATGTCTTGGTAAAATTTCACGTTGTACAGGTCTGCTTCTCAATCATTTGAAGGAGTCCTTTAAGGTGGTCTGCAATTCCACAGAGTTGACCAAACGTCACAAATATTCTCCAGTACAGTGGACTGTTGTTGGAAAAATGGATCTTCCAAGGGGACAGGATTTAACCACGCCAACCCCCCCCCCCCCCACCTTAACACACTGCCCTCCCCCATGTGTGACTGTCTGACATGGCCAGCATGTTGTCCATCACAGAAAGGGTCATCATACGAGAGGCCTTGGGCTGTCAGAATGATGAAAAGGGAAGAGCTCGTGCTCACCAGGGTTGTCCTCTCCCTCCGATGATTGAGGAGACCAGTGATACAACTACATGGGAGGAGCGGATGGAGGAGTCTACTAAGGTACCTGTAGGTTGAGGGCTGTGTGGAAGGGAGTCCTGCATAGTAAGTGCAAGCATCCATGGCTGCCTAGCTGATGGCTCGGAACTAACAATTCTCAGGCGAGACCTTGGAGGACTGCTGGTTAGCTGTGAGGTGCTCTTGGTTGATGGTCTCTGTGTTGGGCCAAAATATGTTGTCCACCTAATCTTCTTCTGCCTCTTCCTCATTATCAACTAACTTCTGTTTCTCCTCTTCTTCTACAGAGGCAGCCTCTGAGATAGGTGCTTGGAGAAGGAATGAATGTTTGCCAGGAATTTCCCAATATCCTGTGCTTGTGGATGGCACAGCATCATTGTCAGACTCAATGTCCCTAGTACTTTGGAGAAGAAGATGATCAAAGAAAAAAGGGAAAAAAGCGCAATAAAGTTTGTGATCAATACTTCAGGAGACTTGTTATATAATAGTTGTTTGCAAAGAGTCATACTTGTTAGGAACATGAAACCATAAATGAACATACAAAGGTAAGGACTAACTTGTGCATGGAATTACTACAGATATACAACAGCAACTCACCTGCTCCAGCTACATATTCTAGCTTGGTATCAACTGATCAACCAGTGTGCTTGACGTTGGTGTTGGTAAGGTATTCTCTGAACCAGCAGCTGGAGAGAAGATTAATGTGAAATTAGGGATACAGAATAATGAATAAAAAGATTAAAGTGCTATTAGCCAGAATTGATATCAATGCAGAGATATATTCATGAAAGATGTGCAATAAACCATACATTTTTTTTTTTAAAGTGACATTTGAAACAAAATACAAAAGATGCTGATAAAAGGAAAATGATGAGCTACTAGTAAATATATTTTGACATGCTTACCTGATCGATGAATGGTAGAGGGAAGAATTGCATCTGCCAGGCTGCCCCCGGATGTCATTTGTGATACTGGTTGCTAAGGGGTCACCAGGGACTGTTGTCTCACAGAAGGTGACAACAGAGGCAGATGAATAAAGACATCCAAAGACATACATGATAATGCTAACAGGGGCAGCTCCTCAACAATGGCGCAGGAGCATCACTCCACTGGCTCAGAGCCAGCACCTGAAAAATAAAACAATATAATTTCATCGTTTTATTTTTCAGTTGCTGGCTGAGCCAACATGCAGTAGGGAGGGGTGGGGCTGGGGCCTTGGGAGGGGGTAGCAGGAGTGCTATGTCCACCTCTAAGTGCACATGTTTGTTTGGCCTGTGTCTCAGGCCGGCCAAACACACATGCAAACGTAGGTTTCTCCAACCCGGCTGCATTGAACAGCCGGGCTGGAGAAACCCCACAGACTCTCTGAGCGGAGCGTCTTTTCAGCCCGCTCAGGCCAATCCCTGCGCTGTTCTCATAGTCTGAGAGCAGCGCAGGGATTGTACAGGGAGTCTGTGATGTAGTTCCAGTGTCTGCTAGGACCAGGAAGACAAGGTCGGGAGGCGGCCGGCAGCTGCAGGTAAGTTTTCCTTTTTTTAATTAAATCTTTTTCTTATTATTATTAAACTCCCTCCATCCCGCGCTCTACCCTCCCCAAGCCTCCTCCTCACCACTTTTTCTTTGTGGCGACCGTCACTGAATGCTATAGCCTTGTTGTGGTAGATACACAGTGTATCACACAGGATCCTCTGCAGGATGTTCACATAAGGGTTAAAGGAAATAATATCTTGCTGCCATTGCAAAGCCACAGTCTATACATTAAGGTTCAGCACAGGAATAATTGAATTAAATGGGAACATGGATTGATACAGGGATGCGGCCCAGCAGACATACACCTATCCTGTCACTTACAAGGAGAGAGACAGGTTAGCCCAAAACTCAAGAGTTGACAGTTTACTTACCAGTCTACCATCCATCTGTTGTGTGTGGCCAGCCCTGGTTTGTTTGCAGCACAAGGAGTAAAAGTAGAGGTGGTGGCAAGTAGTGGATTAGTCACCACAGGCCCTAAACAGATTAACAAAACAGGAATGTTATGAGCATATTAGTGTTCAAAATATGACACTAAGTTTTAAGGGAGAAGTTAGTTCATTGAAATGTAGCAAAAATATGTTGGAGTGCAACAAAGGATTTTAAATTACATATTATGCGTGACATCGATAGTATAGTGACGTTCTTGTGTGTGCTGTAGGATTGCATTTGGAGACGGGCCCTGTGTGTTGCCCTGTCGCAATAGAATGTACTCCTGTCCCAGCTATAGCAACCAATTTACTTGTAATAGTGACTGTACTTGAGGAAAGAGGATTAAAAGGAAATTAAAAGAAATTGTATCCTATTTAAATGCTGTGTCTGTGTTGGAGGATGTGTGTATGATGTCTGCATAGCATTGTAGAATTGGGTGAAGGACAGAGTTGCGTGAATGTAGGATACGTTTTAGGCATAGAGAAAGGGTTGAGTTCTTAACTGGCCATATGTTTGGGTTGTTTGCAACAGGCAGCCCATATAGAAGGAGTGCATTGCGGAGAGAATAGGCTCCTCACATGAGGGTGAGAAACTCCAGGAATAACTTTAGTCACATGCATCCTGGAGACCCTCTCATCCTGCCATTTCTTCTTGATGTCCCCCCTAGTGGTGTGGCTACTCCAACAATGCACCTTAGGCTGCCTTCTGTGCTCCACTAAGGATGATTGGCCACAAATTTAATTACAAGGGCCGTCTCCGCTCAATGAAACTCCTCATTCTCTTGAGTGTAGAAGCCTGAATCCTGGAGTCTAGATGTGGTTTCTGTTAACCACAGGGTCACACAGTTCAAGGGGAAAAGAGTACAGACTAGGGTGTGGGCTGTATTTATGAGTTTTAAGCGAATGGGTGTGAGGTGTGTGTGATTTGGGTCATGTACATAGTATTTGCCTATTCCCTTCCATTAAGAGGTTCTATCTGTGTGGCAGCAGCCCCCCTCTCCTTGGCAGAAGTCCCCAACCCAGTGGCGAGCATACCTGCCAACCAGACGGAACGAAAAATATGGTTGTAAAGTTACTTGTAATAACCTTATGGTTGTAAATACACTCTCAGGAGGCTCCACCTCCTCCTTCAAGGGGCTGGATACATGAAACATGCATGTCTATACCTACGTGTAAACCTCCACTCGGAAATGGTGAATTGCAAAGAAGTGGAAAGTTACACCTAGGTATATGAATAGATCTACAAATGTGTAGATGTTCACATGTAAATTTACCTTTGTGAATTTCGCCTTTTGGTGGAGACTCCTACTCTGCTCATCCCCTTTAATAATAATCCAGGATCTCACACTGTTGCACTAAATCCTTAATGTACCTGGCACAATTTCTCAATGGCCAGGCTGAAATCTACAGGTAAGAAAATCCCCATAGCTCAGAGACCTTTTTTATACTGCATATTTAGCTCTATTTCATTTAGGTGATTTGCTGGGAAATACGTTCATTGACACTGGTTCACCAAACAGATCTCGCCAGGGTCACAGGCTTCCATCACCTCAGCACTGCATCATCCGTAGTTAATATCTTTTGTGGTTCTATGCCTCTACTGTCTGCTATCAAATATGCTAGTGCAAAGTATTTGCAGCTCAAAGTTGGTGTCTCAAAAATTATCTTGACACTCCCAGAAAGAAAGTCGTGGTAGATTTTCCAATTTTTATCAGTGAGGTTTCTTGACTAAATCTTAAAAGTTCAAAAATTATTTGACCTTTTGGTGTTTTCTTCTATCTGAACAGAAAATTGGTTGGCTTCATAAGGCACTACCAGGAATTATTACTCCCACCTGTGTTCTGTTAAGGGTCATAGTATTTTCTTGACCTTGCTCAGGGTTTTTCAGTCAGCTTGCAGGGATCCACAGGTACCCAGGCAAGGTCGTTCCAGTTACATTTCAGGCCAGTTGCTAGTACTGACTTGCCCTTGGATTTATTGTACCTTTGTCGAAGGAAGATGCAGTTTCTTCCTCAGAGTTAGCCTCCCTTGATTTAATTTGATAATTTATAAAGTGCATCGTATGCCCGGAGGAGTCTTGGCGCTGCCAATGACAGATATGGTATTATTCATAGTTGAACAGCCAGGTTTTTAATGCTTTCCTGAACCCAAGTACAGAAGTGCCATTTTTTAGCTCCTGAGGCAGACGATTTCAATTTTGGGCTATACTAATGACAAAGCATCTGCCTCCCACGGTAGGCAATTGACAGGTGGGAACAACCAGATCCCTAGAAAAACTGGAGCGAAGGGTCCTGGTGTGCTGATACCATCTAAGTCTGCCTCTAAGATAAGTGGGGACATGACCATGAAGCGCGTTGTAGGCCATGCACAGGTCTTTAAAAACAATCCGCTTTCTGACAGGTAACCAGTGCAATCTTTTGATGGCTTGTGAGGCTGAACCATATCTGGAGACCGACATCAGCATCTGAGCTGCTGAGTTTTGCAATAATTGCAGCTTGTACAAAGATTTTTTTCGTCACAATTTGGTAAACGCCCATTGCAGTGGTCTACTCTAGAAAGCACTAATGCAATGACGACAGTCTTTAACATATTGAATGGTAAGAATTTTGCAAATTTCTTAACAAATCGCAAAGAGAGAAAAGATGCCGAAATGACTTTGTTAACTTGCTCTTTGAATGTAAGTTTGTCGTCCACCACCACGCCAAGGTTTTTCACCTTTTTGACTGGTGTAGGAAGAGTGCCTGGTTCCTCCAGCCACCAAGCAGGAGAACAGAAGGTGGGGTGATTGCCAAACATAATAAGTTTTGTCTTGGATTAATTGAGCTTTAGACGGTTTTTATCCATTCAGAAACTTAATGATGAGCCCTGTGGTACCCCAGAGGGCAGCGTGAAGGGATCAAATGTAAAATTCCCGAAAGAAACTGACTGAATACGATCCATAAGGAAAAAGATCGCAGTAAGTTCAGGGTGGCACCCTGGATCCCCAAACTCTGTAACCAGTCAATCAGAAGGTTATGACCGACCATGTCAAATGCCACCAATAGGTCGAGAAGGAAGGGCGGCATTACCACCCTTATCCAATTCGGCCCTGATCTCCTCAGTGGCCACAATCAGTGCTGACTCTGTACTGTGATCTCCACAAAAGCCAAACTGTGTGTCATCGAGCAGACCACTGTCCTCCACAAAGGCAGCCAACTGGGTGTTCATGGCTTTTTCCACCAGTTTTGCTGGATAGTGGAGCTCTGAAATCGGATGATAACTGTTCGGGTCCTGTTCACGGAGGTTTGGTTTCTTCAAGATTGGAAGTACCGAAGCAACCTTCCACTGCCTTAGGAAACACACCCGGGCTAAACATAGCATTGAAAATTTTCATTAAAACTGGGGCCAATGTATCAGGGACTAGGTGGAAAATGCTGGGTGAACAGGGATACAAAGGAGATATGGATTTTGTCATGGGGATAGCCCGAATAACTTGGTCTTCCGTTAGCAGAGCAAATTCAGTAAGGATAGATTTGTCAGAAAGACCAACATAGATCATATTGGGTAGGAAGCTGGCTCTGTATATACTATACCAAAAAGAGGTATAGTGTGCACAGAGTCCAGTGGGTCCCCAGAGGTATAACAGAGGTTAAAGTAGGTAATACCATACTGTCTTTTGTGCTAGTGTGGTTGAGCAGTCAGGCTTATCAGAGGTTAGTGTTAAGCATTTGTTGTACACACTCAGGCAAGAAATGATGTCACACACTCAAAGACTGAATCCAGGCCAATGACCGTATAAAAAAGTATGCTTAGTTATTTTATTTTCTAGACCACAAGATTCAAGTAAGCAGGTAAGACTTTTCACCATATAATTTTAAATACTTTGCAATACTTTTAAATGCTTTGTAGAATTGGTTTTAAATGTAATTAAATACTTTTGGTACTGCAGTACTATGAATACATGTAATACTGTTAGGTATGCAATGTAAACTGTAAAGTAGGCAATGCAGGTAAATAATTACACTTTTAAGACATTCATTGTAGGCTCCACAATGCAATCCTATGGGGAAAAATAAAGGTAAGCAATTGCAGGTGAGTAAACAGTTTACAGTAAATATCTTTTGGGTGCTGAACCAGGGTTCAGCAAGGCTCGGTCCTGCACTGACACTGCACCACCAGCGGCACTGGGGCGGCTGGGTGCAGAGTGATAAATTCGGTACCAGGGCCAATGCTAGCCAATGGGGCTAGGGGCACTGCGCATTGAGGCTACTTACGGGCAGGCTAATCGGGCTAGGACAAAAATCTTTTGGGGTTTAGGTGAGGGCAAAGGGGGATCCAAGGCAGCACCAAAACCGCACTACCAGCAGCTCAGAGGCGGCTGGGTGCAGAGTGCCTACACAGCTTCGGGCACCCAATGCTTTTCTATGGAGATTTTCTAAATCAGTCCCGGGCAGCAGGCGTTTGTCAGGAAGCTAGACGAGGGAAACCAACAGCCAGGCAAGTAACTTTGGATGCAGGAGAATGTCAGGACACCTTTGGGACTGGTCGGAAGGACACTGCAGGGGTGTTTTCTAGCATCAGGTTTCCTCCTTACCAGAAGGTCACGGTTGAGGGGGGTCATTGTGAAGAGGCTGCAGGCGTAGACACTGGACCTCGGAGGTGACACCCCTTGATGGTTTGGAGGTCAGGACCACTGGGGAACCACTTCAGGACTGGTGGACCCTCTGGACATGGGTCGTGGATGGCGGGTGCAGAGGCAAGTCCTGGAGCAGAGTTTCTTGATTTCTCAGGGTCTTGATCTTCTTTCATAGAGAGGGCCGCTGTCCTCGGGAGTCCCTTGTCTTTATTGAAGTAGGGGATCAGTCCTCATCAAGTCTGGAGGTTGCAGATCCTTTTAGGAGCCGTTGTTTTCATCGCAGGGGGTTCGGAGCTGCAGGCAGGCTGGTAGGGCTGGTGCCAAGTCAGTTGGGCCTGGAGTCTTCACTGCTGCGACGAAGGAAGCAGCAAGCCATGGAAACTTGAAATAACTCTAAGACCTAGCAAGGAAACTCTCCGGCAGAAACAGCAAGCCAGAAAGACCTATTAAAGACAAAGCTAGGAAGACAATCATTGGTAACAAAGGCCAACACCGAAGATGGGTGGAACATTTTGAAGAACTGCTGAACCAGCCCGTGCTGCAGTTTCCACCAGATATACAGACAGCTGACAAGGACTTGCCAATAGACTGCAGCAGGCCAACCAAGTAAGAAATACGGCAAACCATTAAACATCTAAGAAATGGAAAGGCATTAGGCCCTGACATTCCTGCAAAGGCACTGAAGGCAGACATTAAAGCATCAGTAGACATGCTCTAGCCCATGTTTGGAAGGATCTGGGAAGAAGAAACGGTGCCATCAGACTGGAAGAAGAGACATCTGATCACGATTCTCAAGAAATGTGACCTGAGTAACTGTGCAAACTACAGAGGGATAACTCTTCTTTCAACCCAAGACAAAGTGTTCAGCAGAGTCAACGTGAACAGAATGAAGGAAAAAGTTGATGCCCAGATATGGGACCAACAAACTGGCTTCCTCAAAGACAGATCCTGCACAGACCAGATTGAAACACTGCACATTATCCTTGAGCAGTCTATGGAATAGAACTCCCCTCTCTATGTCAACTTCATCAATTATGAAAAGGCATTAAACAGGGTGGACAGACAGACCCTTTGGAATGTCCTCCGCCACTACAGTGTGCCAGATAAACTCGTCAGAATCATCAGAATGAGGGAATGACCTGCAAGATAGTCCATGGAGGACAACTCAGGGAAGTATTCAAAGTGAGGACCGGAATCCGCCAAGGTTGTTTGCTCTAGCCTTTTCTCTTCCTGCTGGCCATAGACTATATCATGAAGACATCCACAGCAAGAAGAAATGGGATCCAGTGGACACCTTGGACGCAGCTTGATGACCTTTGTAGATTACCTGCCCTACTCTCCCATACCCATCTGCAGATGCAAGAGAATACCAACTAAGTGGCAGCCCCATCAGCACAACTTGGCCCCAACATCCACAGGGGAAAAGGAGTATGTTACTTACCCTGTAAGCATCTATTCGTAGCATCTAGTGCTGCATATTCACATGCTATGCACACTCCTCCCATCTAGTGTTGGGCTCGGACTCTACAACTTGTTTTTATTGAAGAAGTCTTTTTTATTGCTGATGTGATGTCAAGTCTCCTCTTCGAGAGGATGTGCATGTTCAGCGGCTCCATTGTTAGATTGTTCTCGGTTATCCCCCCCCCACCTCTGTGGTGAGTGAGGATGGAGCTAGTGAAGATACTAATTGCTGCAGAACATGTTAAAATGTGTGTGTGTGTGTATATATATATATATATATATATATATATATATATATATATAGCGTCTAATGCTTGTAAATCTGGCACCATCACATACCTGCTGGGGAGGCAGGAGGGCACATGTGACTCAACATCTATTTGTAGCATGTAGCATATAGTTCTGCATACAGGGTAAGTAACATACTCAATTCGCAGCATGTGTTGGCTGATATGCACATGCTATGCATAGACTGTAAGGCAGTACGCCTCTCACAGTGGCTCTAGGTACTAGATGGTGTAGATGTTTAAAATAGTGTCTGTAAGACTGTTTGTACCACAAGGGACTGTTGTCTGGCCTGAGCATCCACGAAGTAGTGTCTTGTGAATGTGTGTGGATTAGACCAAGTAGCTGCTTTACCAATGTCAGCTAAGGCAAAGTTTCCCAAGAAAGCCATTGAAGCACCCTTCTTTCTTGTAGAATGTGCTTGTGGAATGGTTGGTAAAATTCTTTTGGCCTTTACGCAACACACATTTTTCCTTAATTGTCTTTATTAGCATGTAGAACAAGAATACAAACGAAATTAGGAATTCAGCAGATATCATATATACTCGTACATCCTTCATCGGGGAAGAAAAAAAGAAAAAAAGAAAAAAGAAAAGAAAAACAGCATGGGGAGGGGAATAAAGTGGGAGAAGGAGGAGGGAAGGGGGTAAAAAGGGGGAAGGGTAAAAGCAGAGCAAGAAAAATATCAGAGTTGGGCATCTGGTATTACTCAGATAGCAAAACTAAGTAGCATGGTTGTACAATTAAATCAGGGAGAAGGAAGCAATAGCCAACCTTCAACCTTGGACGGGCTTTGTCATACTAAGGAAAATAGGACCGTTTGCACACCCTTAAACTGAATACAGTGACACAACAAAGTTCAACATGATCATAGTCATAGAAGGGGTATTAGTTCAGGCTAGAGGTCTGGACACCTGTGGGGGAGCTTGTTGTATTTGTTTGTCTAGGAGCAGATTCCTGTGTGCGGATATATGATAGGAATGGTTCCCAGATATCTTTGGGCCGGGATGGTAGGGGCATCTGCTTCCAGTAAGAAGCCAGCTGTTCCTGACAATGGGTCTTATTTTGTATACAAGATTCAAGTTTGGGTGCCGGCTTCTGCCCCAATATATAGCGACACAGAATTTTGCCAGTAATAGGATCATGGCAGCCAAGCAGTGAGTTTCTGGCGGGACATCCTGCACATAGCCCAAAAGGCATGTTAGCAGTGTGTGTGATATTGTGTGTCCCAAAAACAAGAGTGTGGTCTGCCAATAGTTACCAATCACAGGGCAGGCCCATGCCAGATGTATGAAGGTGGCTTGTGGAGCCATGCATCGCTTGCAGTATGCATCCGGGGTGAGCCCCATTCATTGCAGTTGCACCGGCTTGCGGTATAACTGGTATCGAAATGTAAAATGGATAAGCCACAGTCTGTAGTTAGGAGAGAGAGCAGCTATTTGTGCGCAACAGTATTTCCACTGTTCCTGTTATAGGGGCATCAATGTCTCGTTCCCAGATTATGCGAGCATTTGGGGTGCAAATGGGAGCAGTGTCTTGCAGGAAATTGTATAGTCTGGTGATTAAATCCACACAGAAGGAGCGTACAGTTATTATGAATTCATCCACAATTAATTATTGAAGACCCTAAATAATCAATATTCCAATGCAAGCTTCCTTGTCCACTTGTCTTTATTGACACTTGTTCCAAACTCTTCAAAACACAGATCAATCAATATTTCAATACAGCCAGCCTACGCGTTTCGTCCCCCATGGGACATCATCAGGGCTGTAAAAAGAAAGCAAAAAATAAAAATCCATTCCAATTCGAGATTGTACATACAAATTAAAACAAAGTACCCAAATGTTTAGACAACATGTTCATTTCCACCTGCCTATAGAACAGTCTATACTCATCTGTAAAGGTATGCCCCACTATCTTTGGCACATCAAAAACGTACTTGCAAATTATATTCAACAACATACCAAAGTGTTTTGATAACTTATTCATTACAACCTTCCTATGGAACAGTCTATACTCATCTGATAAGTTATGCCCCACTATCATTGACTCATCCAAAATGTACTTATATCAAACAAAAGGCTTCCTGCCTATATGACATTCTTTTAGATCCACAATCCTATACAGTTTCCAACTTATATTCACCTATACATGGTGATTACCCATCTTTGTTCAAAAATATTATTAATATTGTTGATCAGAATAGTACGTGTGCACTGATCCATGATGTATCATGACTAACCTGGCCTTCAATTATCAAAAGTTTTTATCAGTTTATATCATCAGTTAGCACCGATACACGGGCCTCTGACTTCAATTATCAAAAGTTTTTATCAGTTTTTATCATCAGTTAGCACCAATCCTCCTCCTAACTTTTGAAACCCTGAACACTCCACTTAGTCCTATTTAATGTGTATTTATCAAGAAAACACGTAGGCTGGCTGTATTGAAATATTGATTGATCTGTGTTTTGAAGAGTTTGGAACAAGTGTCAATAAAGACAAGTGGACAAGGAAGCTTGCATTGGAATATTGATTATTTATGGACTTCAATAATTAATTGTGGATGAATTCATAATAACTGTACGCTCCTTCTGTGTGGATTTAATCTTTTGTTAGATGACCTCTGGGCGGTGGATCATCAGAAGTGAGCGGTTTCTTTGAATATCTAGCCAATAAGTGATACACCTAGAATACTCACCTGTGCACACGAGTTCTGTGACCCTCACCGCTCTTTAACGTTGGTTTGATTAGTCTGGTGATTAGTTTACGAGGGGAGGGTGTTCGAATATGTTCAAGAGCATGCAGCTGTGGTGGTGGCTCTGGAAATGTGGCATGGAGTGTCGGACATGTGGTGCGCAGCTGATGGTAGAGCATAGCGCCCAGGACGGTGATTCTGGAGGCATTGATGGAGGCGACGGGAGGAATAAAATGGTCTTCCGGGTATAGGTCTGCATAGGTGAACAAGTGCCTCTGATGCACACGTGTTGTGGTGCAAGGAGCTTGTAGTGCGGGCAATAGTGGGTTCCGAGCCAGCAGAGTGGATGGAGCATATAGAACGGCAAGTTTAGCACGGCGGCACATGCCATTCCATGCCCATCGCAAGCACTCCACCATGTCAACCACTTTGTAACACTGGTATAGTGCAGTAGTTAATGGCCAGGGGGAGGCGGTGTCTGTCTCTATTGCCGTTTGGGGCTGAAAGCTTATTGGATACAGCCAATAGTGTAGGTAGTGGGCCTGAGAACAGAGTGTGTAAAGGTGCAAGTCGGGTGCACGTAGGCCCCGTTGACAGAAGGGGAGCGTTGGTATTTCCCAAGCTATACGGGGTTGCTTGCCAGCCCAGGCGAGGGATATAAGGTTGGAGCGCAGGTGCTTGAAAATAGAAGCAGTGAGGGGAATGGGCACATTACTGAATAGATATAGGAATTTGCGTAATATCATCTTGGCTATCACCAGACGTCCCGTTAGAGAGAGGGGAAGCCTGTTCCATGTGAGGATTTTCTCTTCAAGCCAGGTCATGGTCTTTCTATAATTTAGCCTCAATTCCTTGACGTCCATGCTGAACCAGATTCCCAGAAAGCGTACAGGCTCCCATGGCCATTTCAATGGAAATTTTGACATCACAGGCAAAATTGAGTCGGTAAATAGAAACAGTATGGATTTGGCCCAGTTGATGTGTATACCGGAATGTCCGCCAAAGCGTATAACTTCCCGTACAATGGGATCAATATTTGTTTGAGGGTTGCAGATATATAAAGCGATATCATCCGTGTACATGGATATTAGAAGATTACCCGCCGTAAAATTTAAACCACGGTGCGCGTGATATCGCAATCTGGCCCCAGCGGCTTCTTAGCTATCGCAAAAAATGGGAGTTAAAAGGCAGCTTTGTTGAGTGCCACTTGATATAGGTAATGGGTCTGATAACGTGCCGCTGAGGCGAAGTCTGGCCGTTGGAGACGTGTATAGTAACTGAATGAGGCGGACAAACTTGGGACTTAAACCGAGACGAGGAAGAAGAAAAATAAATAGGACCACTCCAGTGAGTCAAACGACTTTGTGGCGTCAAGTAAAGCAGCAAACGCAGGGAGGATGGGTTCTATGATGTAGCACTGAGCAGAGGGTGCACAAGTCGAGCGCAGTGGATCAGCCGGGGACAAAGCCTGATTGATCCTGGTGCACTATGTCAGGCAAAAGCGCAAGGAGGCAGTTAGCTAGTAATTTAGCAAACACCTTGTTATCTACATTAATCATAGATAGCGGCTGGTAAGAATTGCAGCAGTTAGCTGGTTTATCAGGTTTAAGAATGGTGACAATGACAGCCTCACGGAGCGATGGAGGAAGCTCACGGGCAGACAAGAAGGCCTCAAACATAGCCTGTAGGTGCGTTATCAACAGAGGAGCAAATTCTTTATAAAAGGAGTCAGTCATGCCATCCAAGCTCGGTTCCTTGTCACCAGACAGGCCCTGTATGACCCGCAGTAACTCCTCTTCAGTGAAGGGAGAATCAAGAAATGTGCGGTGTGAGCGCTCAAGCCAGAGTAGTTGTAATATATCTAAATAGTCTTTGATCTGTGCACAGAGGAACAGTAGTGCTGTAGGGATCTGCATAGTATGAGGTCATAGAGTGAAGTAGAGCTCCAGGTGTGGTATGCCGTTCCTGCCACTCATCAAAGGGTTCGATCAAGTACTCGGAAGCCAGAGGTCACCGGAGCACACTTGCAAGGGTTCTCCTAGGACAGTCTCCCTCGCCATACCTACACCCCACCGCGTCACCAGTGAAAAAGCTTCGCTCCCATGACGCCTCATCGTTTTATTCGCTAAATGTTTCCAGGAAGTGCGCCATAGTGGAAGGAGATTTAGACACACAGTATTCCAGTTCCAGCGCTCGGTGTTGACCCTCCAATGTCACCAGAAGCTCTCGAATTGCTTTGAGGACATCCACCTGTCTGGCAATGCACACCCCTTGGCTCACAGCCTTAAAGGCTTCCCACAGTACTGAGCGGGAAGAGACGGAGTCTTTGTTAAGTTAAAAAAAACTCTAGTATGGCCGCGTGTACCTCAGCACGAAAGACAGCATCACGAAAGGCACCAGGCGGGAGCTACCATGTGAATGCACGTGGCATGGTCAACGGAAAAGAGAATTCAATAAGAACAGGGGCGTGATCTGATAGAGTTCTGGATAGATGGGAGACCTCATTTGTCCATGTGAGTGCATCACGGAAATGAGCCAGTAGTCTAAACGGGACCATGGGCCGGTGGACGTGAAACATGTACCCTCCATACTTCGCCCATAGTGGTGTCACCAGTCATCTAAAAGGAAGTTATCTGTCATAAGGGCGTGCAGTTGTGCGGCAGCTCCAGAATGGGGCCGGCGGGATGTGCCTGAGCGATCTAGTGCCAGATCTAGTCTGACATTGAAATCTCCCCCCCCCATATGATCGCACCTAGCTCCATGTTGGGGATGTGGTGCCACAAGTTAACAAAGAAATCTGGGCTGTCATGATTTGGACCATAAACTGAAACAAATATCACAGTGAGCTGACCGTCCATGTCATTTATAATGCGGGTCGTGTGCCATGGCATGCCCCTGCGTAGCAAGATGGCAGTCCTGCATGCGTAATTAGAGTGGACTGCACCATGTGCGTCTGTGCACCAACCCGTTTTTAGGCGAGAGCTTGTTGAAGATGTGCGATGTAGTTCTTGAAGAAAGCATATATCCACATGATGTTGTGTTATGTAGGCAAGGACTGGCCTCGCTTTCGCTTGTTATTAAGTCCCCTCACGTTCCAGGTAAGGCACCTAATTGTAGCGGTCTTGGTGGTATGAGAGCAGAGATAAAGAAAATAGGTGTGAGACCTCAGTCATCTATGGTGGTGCGATGAATAGATAGGAGGGAATTTGGCTGCTCAGAGTGCGGAAGGTATGTTGACTTATCAAGTGTGTATGTGATGTGTGGCCCAAATAAAGCAACAATGTCAGATGTCGTGCAGGAGCTCTGCTGGAAGGAAGAGCAATAAGACAAAATCAAACATTAACATGATAACCTAACCCCAACCACTTCCGCTCCCGAACATAGTGGAATTCAAAGACCAACCCACCTCCCTGAACCCGTTCCCTTGTAGAACATCGTGTGTAGGAATCATCCTTTGAGGCGGAGTCGAGCCAGGCGAACTACCCAATCTTAACTAGACTGGGTCGCTGAGGGACAGATGTGCCTAGTGGGATGATCCTAGGGCAAATAGGTGATGGAGTAAAAGCGCCTAGTGTGCAGGGTAGACCGAAACACCAGCATGAGACCTCCAGTGAAGAGAGCATCCATGCGCGCTGCAGGCATGTGAAAAGAAGGCTGCAGTTTGGGTCTGTCAGTCCGAAAGGTGCCTTTCTACTCCATGTCATCTGTTTCCTTCCTCCCTAGCATGTGGCGATGCTCAGATCGATCTGGACTCCTTCATTATGAGTTTGGCAAATTTAAGAGCTGCCTTCGGATCTCTGAAATGATGCAGTTTGCTGCCTTGTGTGATGCGTAGTTTGGTGGAGTATAGAAGGGCATAGGTAACATTTAGCTTTTGCAGTAGCTTTTTTGAGGGGAGAAATTCTCTGCGTGCTGCCTGTACGGAAGGTGTAAAGTCCAGGTAGAACGACAGCGTGTTTCCTTAGAAGTGCATATTCCTTTGTTCATGGGCTTGTACTGCATCCCGATCCTTGTAATTGAGCAAGTGGGCCACTATAGTTCTTGGATTGGTCCCAGGGGGAAGTCTGGGTGCCAGAGTGCAGTGGGCTCTTTCCACAATAAATATTGAACAGAAAAAGTTCCCAAAGAGCTTTCAAAGCATGGCCCCCACATAATCTTCCATTCTCTCTATATTCGTGGATTCTGGAACACCAATAATTCGGATATAATTGCACCTCAATCTCGCCTCCAGGTCTTCATTCCTCGCTTTTATGAGTTCTAGGACTTTAGCCGTGCACAGGAGCTGCTCACTGGACGTGGCCTGTCCGTCCTCTGCCTCCGAGACCCTGGTTTCTAGGTTGTCTATTCTGTCTTCATGTTTGTCAACCCTCTCCTTCATGCGATCGAGGCGATTTGCCATAAGGTCTAGTTTGGCATCAATGGCGCGCAGACTGGACTTGACATCCACTAGAATTTCTTTCAGATCGTCATTGAGTCTGTCTGCACCCTCTACGTTGTCAGGTAGGTCGTCCTGTGCAGGGTCTCGGCTCGTGTGCCTGGTATGTTTCCTGCCCTCAAAGGTATGTTTCGACTGGCGTGCATCTTGCTTGCCCATCGTCACTGTGTATGGAGTCTTCGTTTGGGACCTGTCATCGCCAATTGGACGAAGGGGCTGTTTATAAGAGCCAAGAGTGCCTATTTGGCGGTATCTGCAGGCAAGGTGGAATCCAGGATACAGATGCTCCCGAAAATCAGTGATATTGGTATATGCAGAGGTGGCATCCACTGAGACCGGAGAGGCTGATGAGGAAAAACGGATGGGCCCGCAAAGATTTGTGTCATGGCAATAGAGAGTGCTCTCAATGGTGGGCGATTGCTGAGGGGAAGCCAAAGAGCACCCGATGACAGCAATCCATGTTGCGACCCAGCCACACCCCAGGGAGATGACCAGAGCCGGTGAGGCACGAGCAGGTAGGGCAGCGCCAGGTGGTCCAAAGGAAGAGGGGTCCCCGGGTGGCAATGATCAGTGGTGCAGGTAGGTGGAGTTCTGGCAGAAGCACGGGCAGATCTCCGAGACCTGGTGATTAGACAGGTAAATGGTTGGCCACTGTCACTGCTGCAAAGACTGGCCAATTCATGTCCCAGAGGAGTGTTCAAATCCAGGGGGCCCGAACAGGCAGCACTCTACTGTCCCAGATAGCCAGAGGGGGGGGTCGCAGAGCCCGTAAATTGGCAGAAAGAGAAAGGCGTCCGCTCCTGAAGGCCACAAATATTTCTAAAGCTGGGCAGAGGCGGTGATGAGGCCGCACGAGTCCAGTAGGGCTGGGGGAAGGGCCCATGAAAGCAGGAAAGTTACAGTGGTGGGTGGGGGCAGCACGTCCAGGATCGCTCAAGCGATGATGCGCTGGTGTCCCTCTCCTGGGAGTGTGTCAGATCAGAGCAGGGTCTCAGCGCGCTCAGGCAGCGGCCCAGCTCACATCGACAGCGGCCGCACACATACACGAGCGGCAGGCCCCCTGCCCAGTAGGCCACACCGGGTCACGTGCACACTGCACCCCCCAGGGCTAGGCTAAATCAGCACGGCCTCACCGCCACGGGCCCAGGCCAGCCCAAATGAAGTCCCACCATCACAGGGCCCAGCGGGCCTGCAGAAGCCAGTCCGGGCTACCCCCGCCTCTGGTCCAGTCCACAAGCAGCACCGCACCAGCCCACATGCCCTAGGGCTGAGTTCCACTGCAGTGCAATCCTACTGTAGGTAGGTCAGGGCCAGGCAGTCTCCTCCCACCATCTGGAGCGGCAACAAAACCGGACAAGGCACCACTGCACCTATGATGGACCATGCAGTCAGCACATCAGGCCCGCTCCACGCAGCCATCTCGGGCTGCATTCAAATTCAGCCCGTCATGTTGTCCTGCTGCCTCCAGCGGGGTCCCAGCCATATTGAATCAGTCCGGGTAGTGTAAGATTTGCAGATATGGGCGCAATTAGAATAGAGGCGCCCGTGGAATCAGGGTACAAGCCGGATTGTAACTACGGCCGGCCGAGCCTCTCAAGAGAGTGGCCATCTTGCTGCTTGGCCAGCCTCCGCCCCCCCCGCCCCTTTGTGCAACAAACTTCAATACATTTTACAATCCCTCCTGCGATTCCTGCTTTAGAAATAATTTTACCCTTTGTTTTTCAGAAAGTCACAAATAGCTGTTGTGTTTTACTAAAAGGTCTAGTTCTTTCAATGTAATCCATCAGTGCTCTTTTAACATCAAGTGTATGGAGTGCCTTTTCTGCCACGGTGTCTGGCTTAGTGAAGAAAACTGGTAAATCAAGTGTTTAGTTTAAATGGGAGGGAGAGATGACCTTCGGGAGAAATTTAGGATTTGTATGGAGACGTACCTTATTCTGGAAAACCTGAAAGCAAGGCTCTTCCATGATAAGAGCATGAATTTCGCAAACTCTTCTCAGGGAAGTTATAGCTACAAGGAAAGCTACCTTCCAAGAGAGGAACAGAATACCGTGGTTCAAAAGGTGAGGACTTCAGCCATGTAAGAATGACATTTAAATTCCACAAGGGTATTAGTGGTGTACGTGTTGGAATTATTCTTTTTAGCCCTTCTATAAAAGCTTTGACAACTGGTGTATGAAAAAGTGACTAATGCTTGCAGTTTTGCAGGTAAGCCACAATCGCCGCCAGGTGCAATTGTATGGAAGTGTAAGCTAAATGTGAATTCGGAAGGTTTAACAGGTAGCAAACTATCTGTTGTACCGGAGGCATGCAAGGGTCTATATACTGGTTTGTACAGTAGTGTACAAAATGCTTACACTTGGCTGCATAACAAGCTCTTCTGATTGGGTGTCTTGCCTCCTTTAGACTGTCAATACATTCTAAAGATAATTGCAAGTATCCAAACTCAACGACGTCAGTAGCCAGATTGAGTTGTTTGGGGGTTTGATGCCTGATCCTGCCCTTGCTGTGAGTGAGAAGATCTGCTATGTTGGGGAGCTTCTCATTAGGTACTATGGACAACTCTAATAGTGTCGTGAACCAGGGCTGTCGAGCCCAGATGGGAGCTATGAGAATCATTTTCAGAGATGCTTGTCTGAGTTTCCTGACCAGATATGAATGAGTGGGAAAGGCGGAAAAGCGTATGCAAATATCCCTGACCAGTTCATCCAAACAGCATTACCCATGGACTGTGGATGGTAGTACCTGGAGCGAAGTTTTGGCATTTTGCGTTTTCTACGGTGGCGAACAGATCTACGTCCGGTGTCCTCCACCACTGGAAGCAGCAGCGAAGGACTCAGGGGTGGAGTTCACACTGGACTTGCTGCTGTGTCCTGCTTAGGCAGACCCCCCCCTTAACCCCCCACCCCCAGCGCCTTGAGAACTTCACGGGTGAGTAGCTGCGCTATACAAGCCCCCTTATTGATTGATTGAACTGTCCACTCCGTAAGATACTAAGCCAAGAGGTGGATGTGATGGTGAATAGCCCAGTGGTGGATGGTCTGTGCTAGATGATACAGCTGTATCAAGTGTGTTCCTCCTCGTTTCTGAATGTAATACATTGTCGTCATGTTGTCTGTCTGGAGAAGAACGTTCTTTCCGGTTATGTTGTTGAGGAAGGCTTTTAGAGCCATCTGAATCGCTATAAGCTCTAGTATGTTGATGTGGAGTTTTTGCAGATGATTAGTCCAAGGACCCTAGACCGTCATGTCCTCCATGGGTGCTACTCATCCTGCAAGTGATGCATCTTTGGTGATAGTCACTTGTGGTACTGGGTCAAAAAAAGGTCTGCCTTTGAGGATGTTCTGAGTGCCCCACCAGTGCACAGGTTGATGGACCCTGGGCAAAACCAACACTAGATCCTCCAAACTGCTCCGCGCTTGTGACCACTGAGATCCTAGACACTCCTGTCTGGCAGACGATGATGTGGCTGAAAAAAAGCCAGTTGGTTCTGGAGATTGAGAACGCTTTGTGAATTGGGGTATGCTGTGGCAGAGATTGAACTGAGTATCGTTCCCGGATTGGGCTGTATTTTAAGAGGCTGTAACTGGGTTTTCGTGACATTTATTTTGAGCCCCAATTTGCGTAACAGGTTGATGGTGGCCTGTGTATCTTTCAGGTGCCTCTGTCTGTTTGAACTCTTGATCAGCCAATCGTCAAGGTATGGGAAAACATGAATGCTGTGTCTTCTTAAAGGGGCTGCCACCACTGCTAGACATTTGGTAAACACTCTTGGGGCTGTTGTGACCCCAAATGGCAGAACTTTTAACTGGTAATGATGACCACTTACCACAAACCCGAGGTACCGGTGATGTCCTGGGTGAACTGGTATATGAAAGGATGCATCCATTACATTGAGCGCGACATGAAGTCACTTTCTTGTAGCAGTGGTATTACATCCTGTAGTGTCACCCTATGAAAGTGTTCTGACAGAATGTAAAGATTGAGTGGTTGCAGATCTCGTATCGGCCTTAACGTACCATCTTTTTTTGGGTTTCAAAAAGTATAGGGAGTACACTTCCTTGCCTTGATGTCGGTGTGGGACAGGCTCTATGGCACCCTTCAACAAGTTTTTATCTCTGCTTTGAGAAGGTGAAGGTGCTAAGGGTTTGTCTGCGAAGAGGAATGTTTGGTGGGTGGTAGGTGAGCTCTGGGCAGTATCCGTCATGGATGATGGATAGTACCCACTGGTCTGATGTTATCTTTGGCCACAGGTGGTAAAACTGTTGTAGCCTTTCCCCGACAGGTGTTGTGTGCTGGGAATGTGTGGTGAGTCATTGTTTGGAGGTGGAGGCTCCCTTTGCCGTGTTTCCTCTACCTCTGCCCCTCTGTTTAAAACCTCCTCTGTAGTAGCTTTTGGCCGCTTGCTGGTGATATTGCTTCTGCTGCTGTTTTTGATATCCATTATAAAAAATGGGGTGACCCAGTGGCCATGGACCTGGGTTTAATGTAATACGAAAAACAATGGTCCTAGACCTAATTTCCAGAAAATGAATTGAATCACAACCTACAATAATATTGTAACAAATTATTTGCTGAGCCCAATTCCTATTGGCTCACAGTAATTAATTACAAACAATTTACTAAAGTGCAACAACCACAAACTTAGTTTCTTTTGCAAGCGTTTTATTCCATCATAATTAATGCAACAGTATTTACTTTACTGAACGTAATACTAAGAGACAGAGGAAAGGTTGCTCCGGGGAACGTGCAAGAATAGAAAAATGCTCAAGCTGTGCGAAGGGTGAATAAAATTCAGATGATGCGGTGAAAGAAGGTTAAAAGAGTTCATTCATTGGACTGATAAGTAATTCTCAGTCTTTGTTCTACCTGGCCACATTTTATAATTTCAAACCAATTTCCATTTAATTCCGAAATACACAATACAATTCTTGTGAGGCACGTTTAAGGTCAGAGACTGGTGGTCCAGGTTAGATGTATATAGGCGTCGACGTTTCGACCCGTCTTGGGGCTCAAGGGATAATTGGGGGCCTCGGCCTGCGGGTCTTCCTCAGGACGGTAGGGGCAACCTGCGTGTCGGTGTAATGTCTTAGTTATACACCTACCGCTGGTCCTTGCTGGATAGAGAAACCTCCTGTTGGTTTAGGCATAGTAAGCGTCCCCATCTGTAATTAAAAGGGGGCCATAAATGAAGGGTAAGATACTGGCTATTATTTCCAGTGCAGTCAAAAGGCAATCAATGCAGCTGCCAGCGTCCCGGGCGGATTGATCGCGCCGTACCAGTGTTTGTACAGCTCCAGCATTGATTGCCTTTTGACTGCACTGGAAATAATAGCCAGTATCTTACCCTTCATTTATGGCCCCCTTTTAATTACAGATGGGGACGCTTACTATGCCTAAACCAACAGGAGGTTTCTCTATCCAGCGAGGACCAGCGGTAGGTGTATAACTAAGACATTACACCGACACGCAGGTTGCCCCTACCGTACTGAGGAAGACCCGCAGGCCGAGGCCCCCAATTATCCCTTGAGCCCCAAGACGGGTCGAAACGTCAACGCCCATATACATCTAACCTGGACCACCAGTCTCTGACCTTAAACGTGCCTCACAAGAATTGTATTGTGTATTTCGGAATTAAATGGAAATTGGTTTGAAATTATAAAATGTGGCCAGGTAGAACAAAGACTGAGAATTACTTATCAGTCCAATGAATGAACTCTTTTAACCTTCTTTCACCTCATCATCTGAATTTTATTCACCCTTCGCACAGCTTGAGCACTTTTCTATTCTTGCACGTTCCCCGGAGCAACCTTTCCTCTGTCTCTTAGTATTACGTTCAGTAAAGTATATACTGTTGCATTAATTATGATGTAATAAAACGCTTGCAAAAGAAACTAAGTTTGTGGTTGTTGCACTTTAGTAAATTGTTTGTAATTAATTACTGTGAGCCAATAGGAATTGGTCTCAGCAAATAATTTGTTACAATATTATTGTAGGTTGTGATTCAATTCATTTTCTGGAAATTAGGTCTAGGACCATTGCTGTTTTTGATATGTCTGGGTGTCAGAGGTGGTGGTTTTGGAAGTCCCTCTGCCCTGAAACTTACATATGGACTGTTGGCTTGGTCTAGTGAACTGAAGGGCTCCCATGGATTTTGCGGTCTCTGTGTCTTTCTTAATTTTCTCTAGCTGGGAGTCCACCTCTGGGCCAAAGAGATGGTCCCCATCAAAGGGGACATTGAGGAGGTGTTGCTGCACCTCAGGCCGGAACCCGGAGATGCAAAAGCCAGGTGTGCCTAAGTAGGAGAATGGAGGAGTTTATTCTTCTCACAGCAGGGTCTGAGCTATCTGGGGCACAGCATATGGTTGCACTGGAGATCTGTCTACCCTCTGTGACTAGCTCTTTCCCACTTTTTCTATATCGCTCTGGTAGATGTTGTATTAGCTCTTCCATATCGTCCCAAGTGACCCTGTTATACAGTGATAGCAACCCTACAGTGTTAGCTATGCACCAATGATTAGCATGCCCCACTGCTACCTATTTTCCTGCTGCATCTATGCGCTTGCTTTCCTCAGGAGGAGGCACATCTGTAGTACTCTGAAAGCTGCCCTATTCCTTGCAGTTGTTACCACCAAGGAGTCAGCTGTTGGGTGCTCCCTGATATAAATTGGGTCAGTGTGGAAGGTTTGTACTTCCTCTCAATGCGTGGAGTAAGGACTCTAGTCTTGACTGGATCTTTAAAGAACTCTGTGGAGACTGAGCATGGACCCTACCATAGGTAGGTACTGAACAGAGCACTCGGTCTTAGAGAGGCTCAACTAGAATATCTGTTTTCTCTTCTGTAATGTACAATTGTACTTTATGATATTCAGCAGCTCACTGAATGACACTATGGTAGGTGACGACTTAGCTAGTACTGGGACTACAATGTATGATCTGGCAGTAAGACATTGTATGCATCCCAGGGCTTTGGGGAGGGTTTCTACGCAAGTCTGTGTCGTGCTCATAATGACTAGGACTCTGTATCGTGTGAATGTATGGATGATGGTGACAAAGGCTATGGAGGTGGTGTGATGTCAAGTGGCATAGGGCTAGTGGCCTTATGCTCCACACTTTTGCTCTTTGGAAGAGGCTGTAGGAGATCAATATCCTTCCCTCTCCATTTACGGGCCTTCTCAGGCAAGTGTTTGTCCTCCAAAGAGTTCATCTTGTGCATGAGCTCATTAAGATTTTCAAATACATTTTCCTCTGTATCTGAGGTTATTGTCCTATTTTTCTTGGGCACCATGTCTTTCTCGGTTTGTTTCTTTCTCTGCTCCGTTGGAGCACAGGAGATCAGTGCTGAAGCCATCTATGGCGTTGGTTTTTTCGGAGTCAAAATATGGGCTTACCCTGAAGACTTCTTTGGAGTCGACTAAGATGAGGTGAACGTCCATGCTGTATGCTTGCTCAGCTCTGACGGCTTTATTTACCCTGAAGGGAGGCGAGGCATGGGAGGCTTGGCTGGTGCCATAGGCTGCGCAAGAGTCGATGACTTTTTCAGCACAGAGTGCTGCTGCGTATCACCTCCACCCCAGTCCTTATGGCCTGCAGCCCGATTGGGTTCAAGGGCAGTCTCATCCTGCCTCGGCTCCGAGGCACGCTCTCGGTGTCCGCCAGAACCTGAAAGGCTGTGGCGTACAGAGGTTATGGTGATTAGGCTATGTGGGCAGTCTTTTGGTGTAGGAGGGGGTCTGTGGACCTTGAGTACTTATGACCCTTGGTGTTGTCTGCATCTTGGGCCCGACCCTGATGCCGACTGTCCCTCTGGAGGTTCCACATCCAACACTGCTGACTCGTCTTTGTCATGTTGCTGGATTCATCAGAGGCAATGGAGTGCGGACTGCACAGGATGACCCCACATTCTACGGGAACGCCTTCTTCGTCGCCGATCTATAGCTGTTGTTCCTCATCTGTCGAGAATTCAGCTTCCACCGCCATCTCCATTGTATGAGCTAGGTGTCGTTATGTCTGGAGCACAATGCCTTTTTATCCTTGAACAGGCCACAGGCTACGCAGTCCTGCTCGTTATGCTACGGCGACAAGCAGAGGTTGCAGACTATGTGCTGGTCTGAGTAGGCATATTTTGACCCGCATTGAAGGCATTTCCTGAAAAGTCTCTTTTTTTTTTACCTTTCATCACCTTGAGCCGAACATTCTCAGTGGAACCTGGAAGGGGCTCTGGTGTTGAAGCTGACGGCAATGGTCACTGAAACCTGAATCCGACGGCTGCCGATGACGAAGAGAAGCTTGATTTGTCGAGTAGAAGCCGCTATGAGACTATTAGGCATCCCTGGGCGACGAAGACGTCGAAGATCCACAGAGCTCCGGCGCAATCCATCTGAACCCAATGGCGGAAAAAAATCAATTTAACAATGGAGCTGTTGAACATGCACATTGTCTCGAAGAGGATACTGAATGTCACGTCAGCAATAAAAAAAAGACTTCTTCGAGAAAAAAAGTTGTAGAGTCTGAGCCCAACACGCTGGCAGGAGTGTGTACAGTATGTGTATCTGCAGTCAACACATGCTACGAATACCAAGATCCTGAAGGCTAACACAGCCAGCACAACTGCAGTCACTCTTGCAGGTGATGCACTGAAAGAGGTTGAGGCCTTCACCTACCTGGGCAGTGTCATAGACAAGCAGGGTGGCACAGACACCGACGTCAAGGCAAAAATCATCAAAGCAAGGGCTGCCTTCATTCAGCTAAAGAAGATCTAGAGCTCCAAGGATCCAACACTGCAAACCAAGATCAGGCTTTTTAACACCAACGTAAAATCAGTCATTCTGTATAAAGCAGAAACCGGGAGGCAACAGTGAACACCACCAACAACAAAGTCCAGGCCTTCATCAAAACCTGTCTGAGGAAAAGGCTCCAAATCCACTGGCAAAACACCATCAGCAACAACCTCCTATGGCACTTTCCAACTCCCTGCTCATGAAAAAATCATGAAATGACGCTGGGACTGAATAGGTCACACCCGCCGCAAGCCTGCATCAAAACACCACCAGGCAAGGCCTCACCTGGAACTCTCAATGGAAAAGGAAAAGAGGAAGGCCAAGAAACACCTGGAATCGAGGCCTCAAGGATGACTGCAAGGATATGGGTTACACTTGGGAGTCCGATTGAAAGAAAAGCCCAGGACAGAGATGTTGGCCTATACCCCCAGGAGGAGTAGTAGGCATAAGTAAGTCAGATAGCCACCCATAGTCTTAAGTCCTTCTCTCTCCCATTTTACCCATCGTCAATGACTTGATTCCGCAGACACCCAATCTTTACCTTGCCACAGCAAATCAGGGATTACTATTTATTAAATACACAAGAGAAAATAGGAAAACATGTTTTAAATATCTAATCTGCTATTTCTGGGTGTTTCACTATACAGATACATTGCAATCCAGTTGAACTCAAGAGTCCTTTCCACTCAACCCAAGTATAGCTTTGTGACCTCGACATTGTGGCATGCACACAATGCTGCAAGGTGGCCACACTGGAATTCAACAAAATCTAAATGTTAATGGCTAGCATTCATCCCAAAAGACTGGCACAGCATACCATAACTAGCTGTACATGTCGCCATTTTAACCATGACAAACAAGGTACTTACCTTCGGTAACACTCTTTCTGGTAGACACTCACTCTAGCTGCAGATTTTTATGCAGAGTATGATCCATCTGCTGCAAAGCCTTGCCATTTTTTGCTACAGAGAACCCCATAAAGAGCTAATCGCCCACTCTTTGGTCTTTGGTGCGATCTATGTAAAAGCTCAGTGGTCTATTGGGGTCCAAGCGATGAAGTCTCTCATCCTCCTTAGAGGGGTGAGGCGGAGCACAAAATGCCAGCAAAGGGATGGTTTGGCTGACGTGGCACGGCATCGTAACCTTCGTCAGAAAGGATGCACATGTCCGCAGAACCAGTTTGTCTGGGAAAAAGGAAATGTATGGTAGATTGACACAGAGAACCTGAAGCTTAATTACATGCCATGTTAAAGTGAAGGCAATAAGAAACAGTCTTGATGGTAAGGAGCACTAGGGGACAGCTGTGAAGTGGCTCAAACAGAGTGCACATCAGATACGTTAGGATCAGATTAAGATCCCATTAAGGCATGACAAAAGGAGAAGAGGGAAACGTGTTGCAGTCTTTTAAAAAATCACATCACAACTGGTGATTTAAACAAAAATGGCTGATCGAGCAACATAAGAAGGCCAAGAGATAACCCTAAACAAAAGCCTTGCTGGCCAAGAGATAAAACAAATACAAAAACATCAGACAGTTTGGCCAGGAGGGAGGTCAATCTAGTGAGTACCGCACTGAGCCACAAACTTGTCCCAAAGACAGGCGTATACAGTTGTTGCCAAGGGATGCCTGGCTACCAAGATGACATCAACCACTCCCAGGGGAAGATCAAAGGTGTTCAGCTGACGCCGCTCAATCTCCAAGCATGAAGGTGGAGATTGCAAAGGTCTGAGTGAAGAACCCTTGCCCGTTGCTGCGACAGCTGATCCTCCTGGAGGGGCAGCCTGATCGAAGGACAGATGCTCAAGCCCACAAGTTCTGAATACCATACTCTTCGTACCTAATCCGGAGCCACTAGGATGACTTGGGCCTGGTCCGTTCTGATCTTCTTGAGTACTGATGGCAGGAGTGGTATCGGTGGAAAGGCATACCGGAGTCTCAAGTCCACCCTAGGGGTAACGAGTCTCAGAACGAGAGACGCCTTGGAAACACCAACATGCAGAAGCGCTGACATTGCACACCCTTGGTGGTGGCAAACAGATCAAGCCAAGGCTCTCCCCCTGTAAGAAAGACCTTGCACCACCTCGGGATGTAGCTATCATTCGTGATCCTCTATGTTCCGATAGCCAAACTCGTCCGCCTTGGCCTTTAGAGATCCTGCCAGGTGGTTCACGAACAGGAAAATTCCTTGGTGGTCCAGCCATTTCCAGAAGCTCAAGGCCTCCTGGCACAGGGTCGTTCACCACACATTTCCTTGTCTGTTGCAATACCACATGGCAGTGGTGTTGTTTGTGCATGAGCACCTGTACCAGCCTCACTTTGATAGACGGAAGTAAGGCTTTCAGCGCCAAGCAGATGGCCCGCAGCTCCAGAAGGTTGATGTGGAACCGGAACTCCTCTGGGGACCAGAGACCTATGATCTCCACCTCTCCCAGCTTGCCGCCCCAACCCAGAAGCGAAGCATCAGTCACCACTGTCAGCTCTGGGTTAGGAAGAGAGAAGCGTCTGCTACTGACCCAAATTCGGTCTAGAAACCACAGCTGCAGGCCTTTCGTAGTCTCCTCCCCTGAGGAATATTCTATGGTGTGGTTGTGAGACCTCACCGTGCAAAACACTACCAACCCTTTCTAGGAAAGGCTTTGTTCATCAAACCTTAGCTCAACCCTAGGTAGCTGTGGCTTCGAGCAGTCAGGCTTCAACAAATGAACAAGTGTAAAGCATTTAATTAGCACCAAAACAATTGAAGAAGAAATAAAGACGTCTCTCAAGAAATCCGACACCAATTTATATAAACAGGTTACATTCTTATGAATTTTTGGACACCAAAATGAAAAAGATCCATAGGAGGGTTCTGGAGATATAGATGTTTAAATAAACAATAAATCAAGATTTTTCACTCAACCATGAACAAGCATTGGCAAATCCAACCAATCTGACACTTCAAAACTTTTTCAGCAAAAAGTTACATCAAGGTTGTATGCCGTCACTTTGGATTGCTTTGGGTGAACAACTCCAGCAGGGAACTTGTCAAATGGACCAACCAGGTCACAAGAAAAGCAGTCTCCCCTCCAGTCCGGTTCCAGCATTAATAGCCATTGACTTCTATAGAATGGGCTAATGCAAGAGACACAGGATGCTGAAGATGGTGTGTGGTCGACGAAGGCCTTCCTGGGGCTACTTCTTGGCCCATGGTCCAGGTGGGGTGCCTTTTGCACACAGGGGTCAACGTCCATCGAAGTCCACTTTGGTCCAGCAAAAGTCCAGTCACCACTGGAGTACTGGTCGTGAGGCACAATGAAACCAGCGATTCCCTTTTTGTTTGCAATAACTCTCCTTCTGGGTGACCAAAATGCACTCAGACTACTCTCCCAGGTATAGCAGACTTGGATGCAACTTTTGGGTGTCGGGTCTTGGTCTCACAGGCTGCGCTGAGCAGTGAACAAGAAGTCAGTCAACTGACTCTTGCAGTCTCTGCTTCTGGCTGGGTTTGGGTGACGACTTCTCCACGAGCAGGACACTGCAGGCACAGTCCAATCTTTGCTAGCCCAAGGAGCAGCAGGTGCAGTCCACTTCAGTGCAGCCTCTAATTGCAAGGTCAAAGGTCAGCAGATCAGTCCTTTGGTCCTCTTCTCCAGTTCGAGTGAGATCTGAAGGTCAGGGATGCCCTTTTATGCCCTTATGGGAGGTCACCATCACAAGCTCATGGGCTATTTGTCTTCCCCCTGCCTGATGATAACTTCCAGAGAAGTGTGGCATTTTGCTATCCTAGAGGTCTCTATTCTGACCACTTCCAAGATGGCTGAACCCTTCTCTTGGTGTGTGGAGCTCGGGGGCCTGCCTTAAAGGTTTGGCAACTAGGGGGCTACACACACATGGAAAAATTGGACTGGCCAGTTTCCCCCTCTCTGTCTTCAGCACCAACCTATCTACCTAGACAAAAAAGAGCAGAACCTTCTCATGGATGTTCACCATTTGCTCTTGAGAAGTGGCTTCCCCTTTGAAGTTTGCCTTTTGGGCTAACACCTAGATTGGCTTCCTGCCAGAAGGAAGTAACACCTTCAGCGTCAGGCATCTTTTGTTACCAGTCCTGGGAATCGTTTACACATCTCCCCATGTGGGCAGAAAGCTGTCTTGTGGCCTGTGTCTGTAAAAGGCCACGGAGAACTTGGGCAACAGAGTGGCAACTTTCTAAAAGTTGCATATAGCAACAAGTTACATTAATTTCGATTTGGACATCAAGTCGGGCTCCATGTAACAAGTTGTTTGATACTTTGAAATACCAAAAGTAGTCCCATTCAGAAGTTAGCACAGCTGAGTTGTCAGCATGTAACCCGATATTCACCAATGGGGCTACTAGCCCCTCTCACAGTAAAAACAACAATTGCTCGTTTTTACTAGTAGAACATGTAAAACACGTTCAGCTTTTTAATATGCTGCAACCCTGCCTTATAACTCAATAGAGCTGTTGTCGGTGTGACAGATACACATTTAAAAAGGAGGTTTGGGCTATGCCATTGCTGGAAATGGCAAAGTCGGGGTAGCAGTTTGAAACTGCTCTACCAGTCTGCAGTGGCAGGCTGGGAGACACGTTTTACCTTGTCCCAGGCAAGGCGCCACAACAAGTGCTGTAGTCCTTGAGGAGACACTTTAACTTACAGGCAGTGGGTACCCCTGGTACCATATACTTAGGAGTTACAAGTCAGTTGGCTTATGCCAACTGGGTATAGGCCAAACATACTTGTTTAAGGGTCAGCGCACTGGCACTCAGGTCTGGTTAGCAGGCCTCAGTGCACTCTAAGAACCAACAGCATCAGTCCAAAACTTTGGGGGTGATCATGCAGAAAAGAAGCATTACCTTTCACATTCGAAATGTGAATGTGGTCGGAGAGGTCCACTTGATGTCGTGCCCAATTGGACTTCAGATCCCACTGCAGAGCCCGCATATGCTACCTTCTGTGTTCGACCAGTAGGATGCAGGAGGCCATCAGACCTAGCAGCCTCAGAGTCGACCTCAGTGAAATCCAGGCAGATATAGGGGGAAGACTGGCACCCGACCACCAGATGTGTGCTGCCACCACCGCTATCACTTTCATGAACACCCGAGGTGCGATGGCGGGTGCTGCCAGCACCACCATCACTTCTGGGAACACAAAGTGGCGCTGGTGAGACCAAATGGAAGCAAAATGAGATGAAAATGCTCCTCTCCCACCACGAACCACAGGTAGCGCTGAAGGGCTGGCAGTTCGTGTATGTGTAAAGAGGCATCTTGCAAGTCCAACGCCACCATCAAGCCTCCAGAGTCGAGGACAGACAAGACTTGTAAGGGTACAATAAAGAGGTTTGGCAGGTGTGGATGCAGGTGCTAGTGGGCTGAGCATTGGAACTTGTGCAGGTGGCGAGGCAGGGTGGAGAGGCCCAGAGAGTAAACAGTGGCCCTACTATCTGAAGCATTCGAGGGTGGAGTCAGTTCGGACTGGCAAGTCCCATCAAAGCACATGTCCATCAGGGAGGACTGGACATTGGCAGAGAACTCGGTTGAGCACAGCCACGCATGGTGGCGAATGGCAACACTGGTGCCTATTGCACGCCTGGAGTCGGTGGTGGCCAAGCCATAATGAATCTTGAACTTGGCCTCATCATGACCATTTTAAATCGTCTGAGCCAGGACAGGGCAAAGGTCTTCCAGCACACCAGGAAGGACTTATGCCTCGGAATCCTAAAGGTTGACTAAAACAACCCAGCAAACAGGAGGCCTTACAGAATGCAGGACCAAACAAGTGGACGAAAAGAAGGGCCTTCGTAATGTCTCCACTCACTTCAATTACCTATCAAGGTGAGTGGTAGGAAAAGTGTGTGGTTTGGAATGGCTGGTGGAAGCCTGCACCATAAGACTTTACAGAAAAGAGTGCCGGGACAAGAAAGCTGGGTCGCTCAGTTCAGGAAGATGGCACCTGGAAATTTGTCTATTAACAAGCAGGCCGTAGCAGGGCTTGACCCAAATTTCCAAAAGGATGTCCGTCAGAGCCTTGTTGAAGGGCAGGAGGGGCTCAGCAGAAGTCTGGCCCGGCTGCAGGACCTCAGTCAGAACATTCGTTTTTACCTCCAGAGTGGTGCGTTGGAGATCAACTACTTCAACTGCCCAGCGTATGACCATGGCGTAGGATGCAGATTCTTCCATGACTGTCCTAGGAGGGGAGAAAAGATGCGTTTCTGGGAAGGTGTCTAGCCTACTGGCCACTTGCAAGTCCTTATACAAGTTATCATCCCAATAGGGCTGAGCAAACACATCACCTGGATCACAATCATTATCAGAGTCTGTGCCAAAAAGGGAATGCAAAGAATGCTGCTTGGCTATAGCTAATAAAAACTCAGGAAACAAGCTTATCCCTCTTGTGCTGGTGTTGGCTCAGCCTTGATCTCAATAGAAGAGGATACGTTTACCAGATTACATTTATTTATTTAATAGAACTGTACCACAGTGCTCTGCGACCAAGTCCATGCCTGCTTCAGAAATCTATATCATTTTATAACTCAAATAATCAGTGCCTTCATGTCTTCAAAGCTCTTATCATTTGTGAAGATAAATTATAGACATTAAATTAACAGTATAAAAATTGGCATAACAGTGGTCAGAAAACACCATCCATTCCAGAGTACCACTTGGGTAGAAAGCATTATATTTACTGTTAACACAATAACTGAATAGCTGATCAAACATCTTGTTTTTCTGATTTGTGGTGCCAAGAAGCCAGTTTGATTTTCACCCCTAATTCGGAAGAGCCTAGTTTTTACTTTCTGCCTCAATTTGAGATGGTCTTAGCTGCTTTGACATTTGGCTGGTAAAAAGTTCCAAGGTCTAAAAACAATTTTCCACCAGCTGTCTTTTTCCTACGGGAAGGAATGATTACCTGAGGTGCTAGCTAGTCCAGAGTTGAAAACCAGACTGCGTAGCTCTTAAAATATCTTGCATTTCCATAAAACTCTATTTGAATTGTGGTCTCTATTTACAAAATTGCAAGCAGCCACAAAATATTTGAGAGGAGGCAAAGAGTTTTGGTTGCATTTGTTTTGGTACTACTGGAATAACCCTTTCTGAAAAAGCAATTTATAATCTCTCCTATGTGTGATGCTATAATTTACTGTCCGACTTTGAATATATATTAGGACATGGGATGCTCAGGCAACTCAGACAAGATGTCAGGTTGAGTTATTTTACTAGGGCCACGGGCTCTTTCAATTGAATATCTTGAGAATGCCCTATTCTCCGATGCTCCTGTTCTCAGGCATCATTACTATTTATCTGCCTTGCGCTGGAATGGAAAATCATCAGACCAATTTTTGCTCAAAAGAGTTCTTGAACCATACTACACCGCTCAACTGGTAGAGTTAGAATGTAATTTTTGGTAAAAGGTTAACAAATTCTTCTGAGTGTTAAGTTTTTTGTAGCCGTTGTCTCGGTGGTGGATTGTGGTGGACACCACCACTTTGGCACAAAGATTAAGAGTTTTCTTAAGCTCCTGAAGTGTATTTACAGGAGGATCCTCCTGCCTGGCTATCAGCCTTTCTGGCCTGCTAGTGTCTTAGTTCCAGAGAAAACCAGTGATTGGTCTTACTTTGCTTGCTCTTAAGAGATTTTTTTCCAAGGGGCAAATCTTCCAAAAAAAGTCATTCTACAATCGCACAAAATCATTGATGTTCCCATCTTTGAGCCATTTATGTTCCTCTCTTTTAATAACCCTGATTAGATTGCCATTGGCAAATGCTTTAAAGTTCCTCTATCTGCCATAAGATATTTATTATCCTGTTATGGTTCAGATTTAAACAAGAACAGATAATGGTCTGTTCAACTGGTACATTTCACCAAACGCTCTCCTTTGTTTGTCCCTGTAAGCCGTATCTTGGAGTGGATCCTCAGAACAGGTATATAGTAAAAGGCAGACACAGAAAGCATAAGTAAACAGGTTTATTACCCCTTCTATGGGCAGTCTCCGTAGTCGGCGTCTATGACAGAAAATGTCCTCATCAGGAGTCCAAAGCACAACATTCTGAACAGTTATGCATGCGATGGAGCACCCACGGGCTAGAAGGTTCTTTTGCACCACTTACAACAGAAAAAAGCATAACAAGATGAGGTAAAAGTTTAAGGATTTTTGTTCAAAAGGCAGGACATCATCTGCCAAACATCCTCAAATAATTCATCCAAAAGAACACGGAAGCTCAGATGAACAAGTTACTGAACAAAAGAAAAGGCAGCCTAGGCACTTCCAGCCGCACCACCTGGAGTAGTCACTAAATCAGATGAAAAACCATTGCCCACTTCAATGGCCAGCTGCACATTGAAATTAGATGCAATTTTTTTACAATAAAAAAGGAGCGGCAAAGAACACCGGTTACACTAGAATAGAACAAAAGCTCGTGGAACTTGATCATCAGTAGACTCTTCTTTCTATTGTATGTTTCCAAAAACAGCACAGCCAACATGTTTCACCAACAAAGGCTTCATAAGGGCTGCAGACATAAAAAATACAGACATAAATCATACATCAGACCACATAAATACATGTCTATTTACAAACAGACAAAATTATGTTATAAATACAAGAAAAACAACATCAACACGTACATTAAAATTGGATACAATATGCTGCCCTAGTGTTCCATGTAGCATTCCATGTGAAAATTAAATAATCTTTTTAAAACACGACAAAAACTTAGTCGGTATTGATGGAAGAGCCAGAAGGCAGGAGCTAGTATATCCCACTTCCATAACATCACGTTATTTCAAACATGCGACAAAAGAAAGACTAGAGAGCATTTATAGATCAGTCAAAAGTGACAGAATTTTCCAAAGTACCAAAAGATACCACTCATTGTGCCAAGATAGGCCAAGGAAGTGTGCAAGAAAAAACAAATCCATGACGAATGTACATGGCCAATTAAGTTCTACTACCTATTGCGCCTTGTTTACCCTTTTGTTAGAACAGAAGAAAACACTGACGTGTAAATGATTAAAACAAAGAGGAAGAGTGTGTATATTAGCCTAAAGTAGAAACCGAATCCTCGCTCATGAATCAACGAATAGGGTGAACCATAAGGTTTATTGACGAGCCTTACCGAAGAATTTGATTCCCTGGAGGTCACAGGGATTTTCCAAAATTAGGGTCAAGTAGAAAAGAAAATACGATCACCTGCAAAAAAATAATTTTGAGGCCAAATAATATGTATTATTGCAGGTGTATAGGCCCAGTAGTCTGTTGGCATATATATTGAAAAGTCACAGTGCTTGACTTACAATAAAGTCAGACTTTAGATCCTAAATTCAGCGATATTAGTCCAGCGTATAAAAGGAAAAAGAGGTATGTCTCACAGCGGGGTCCACACAAGAAATAGTACTAGATGAAAAGAAAGTAATGTTAGATTTTAACAATATACAAATAATGAATCGAGAACTTGTTTCCCAAATGATTTACATGTCAGAAGTAAAGAATGTGCACAGAGAAAAAGGCATGTGTGCTGAGCACAATCAAATCAAACATACAGATGGAATCGTAATTGACAACAAATTGCCAAAACCAGAAATAAGAGATGTTTACCTAAGTATTTACTGTCCAGTTCGAATACGGCAAAAAGTTAGGGATTCGTCAATGAGTATCCGCAGACACCTCACTTCAAGGTTAGTTGCCATCTAGTGTGTGCTGTACCCATATGAGCAAGAGAACGAATGCATAAAACATGTTATTTGGAAGAGACGGGAGGAGAAAAATATACACCCAACTCCTTAGCCCATAATCACATTAGTACAACACATGAGGGAAATATACCTAGTACCATAGCCCGTAAGCTACAGGTATCACACGCACACCAACTGTATAGCTGACGTAATATCAAAAAACAGCAAACAATAAAAAAGGTAAGCCAACATGATCTCAAATCCACACTCCGCAAAGGACAAATACGTCCCTAACAATGAACTGGTTCAGACCAAAAAGTCCTGGCAGACCGAATGAGCAAAATGTCAGTCACAATGGACCTGACTGTCAAGGCATAGTGTTTTGTAAACGTGTGCAGAGAAACCCATGTAGCAGCCTGACAGATTTCCAGGATACGGACTCCGTGAGCCAACACAGTGGTTGCAGCCTTGGCTCTGGTGGAACGAGCCTGCAAGCCTTCAGATGGTTGCATTTTGGTCAGTGCGTAGCAGATTTTACTGCAGAGCAAAATCCATCTGGAAATGGTCTGTTTCTACACAGCTTTGCTATTTTTCGCCGCAGCAAACCCAACAAAGAATTGATCCACCCTGTGGTCTCTGGTGCGATAAATGTAGAACACTGGTGCTCATTTTGGATTTAGGCGATAGTCTCTCTTCCTCTTTAAAGGGGTGAGGTAGCGCAAAGGTGGTCACCAGCGCAATGCTTTGGCCGACGTGGAAAAGCGTCACCAATTTGGCAAAAAAGAGGCACAAATGCAGAGAACCAGTTAGTTTGGGAAGAAGCTGGTATATGGAGGGTGTACAGAAAGCACGTGTAGCTTGCTAACCCTTCCGGCCGAAGTAATGGCCACCAAGAAGACTGGCTTGACCGCGCAGAGAGAAGTTGTGCATGGGCTCGAAGGGAGAACATATCACAAAAGTCAAAACCAAGTTAGGTTCCCAAGGGGGCATAATGAAGGGTTTAGGTGAAAACGTGTTGAAGTACTCTCATGAAATGAGTCACAACAGGTGACTGAATAGGGAGGGTGTGATCCGGCAACTGTAGGAAAGCTGAAATGGCTAAGAGTCCTGAACCCCACTCAAGACAAAATGAGTCTCTGAGTGAGAGCTGCTTTCAAAATTCCAACAAGCAATAGTGCTGATGAATAAGTTACTTACCTTTGGTAACGCCTAATCTGGCAGAGACAAGATCTAACTGCAGATTCCTTACCTTGGCATTATCCCCAGGCGCCAGACTGGATCCAGAAACTCTTCTACAGCATAACCTCTTCGTGACGGTAGAGAGCGCCGAGCGACTCCGTAACGAGGTTGTCCACGGGATGCAACGTCAACAGAGTCCATATAAGCCCTCCTCTGACGTCAGTTTCTTCTGCAACGACTTTCCCCGCTAAAACACGGAGCCACGTACAGAAACTGCTATGAAAACAGTGTGTCCAAAAGAATCTTCTTTTAAAAAACGTTAATATAAATCATTATTTTATTGTCCTCAGAAAGGCACGAGAGCGCATAGAAGGGATCTGGAAAAAAAGAGGAATCAGTTCGCAGAGCAGGGAGGATTGGTTGGTCGGTAAGGAATCTGCGGCAAGATCTGGTTTCTACCTGATAAGGCATTACCGAAGGTAAGTAACTTATTCATCTGATAGAGGCGTTTAGCCTCAGATTCCTTACCTTGGAATGAGATACCATAGCAATACCATCCCGGAAGAGTGTCTGCAATCTGATTACAAGAAATATCCCCGCCTAGGCTATCCGGTCTGTATGCGGAAAAAGAGACTGGCTGCCATGAAGGGAGGCGAGTAAGAGCTATACCACCAGAAACATCGTTGGGAGCCCTGCACGGAACCAAATCCGCAACCGTGCAAGAACAAGGGAAAAGACAACATGGCAGAAGAATAAGACCAGTTGGAAAGAACATTCCACATAAACATAATACTACAATGTCCTCCGTAATGTCAACCGGCCCAAGAGAACGGGGCAAAGGCCAAGGACAGTAGCTAAAACGACAATCAAAGCTCGGAGCCATGCAGAGAGCATCAATCAACAGTGTAAGAAAAACATTGCGAGAAATAACAATCGTGGCCATAGACGCGCACGGTCAGAGAAAACTCCTTGAGACGGAAGGAAGCTCTCTGGGAACATGCAACGCAGAATCCTCGGGGGTGGGGGGGGAGGGAGAGGGGTTGGGTAGCGAGTGCAAAAGCAACAAACATGCGGAGGTCCCTCCAGGACAAGAGGAAATGCGCAAGAGCGCCAGCAAAAAAACACTCCACCTGAGAAGAGAGGCAGGACAACATGACTTAATATAAAGAAGGTATTAAAATATAGATATATATATACACATCTAAAAACAGAAACATATACAGTAAGTGCACTGTATAAGAAAATGTGCCTAAGAAGAGTACATACAAACGGCCACAACATCGGTCATGGGCCGAAGATGGGACAATGGCGAGCTAGCAAACCAGCCACAAGGCGCCGTATAAACTGGGATGGCGGGTTGGAACCCACCCCCCCCCCCATAAAACAAGATGAGCAGATAGAAAAACAACATTACAGACTGAACAGTTACAATCAGGCAGGCGAGAGGCAATTGAAAAGAAAACAGCAGGGGGAAACAACTACGCTAGAATAAAGAAATAAAGACTACAACGCAGGGGCGGCTCCTCCATGTGAGCGGAGGAGCGTCACCCCACTGCTTTCTTGCAGTGCGATAAGCAGGAACATAAAATGGTATTATAAATACCATTTTATGTTTCCGCTTCTCGCACTGCGAGAAAGCAGAAGGGTTTGGTTTGGGGCGGGCGGGTCTACTCGAGGGCAGGGGAGGAGTGGCTTGCCCACTGCTGAGGGCGCTGACTGTTTGGTCAGCCCTTTGGGGCCGACCAAACCAGTCATGCGCACTCTGCCTTTTCTCCATGTAGACTGCATGCAGCCTACATGGAGAAAATGGCCTCCCCATAGATGCCTGGCTGGTCAGCGTCCCGACCAATCACAACGCTGCCATTGCAGCGTTGTGATTGGCTTAAGGGAGGGGAGAGAGGCTGCCTGCTTCCTGTTCAGGAGAGGAGCAGAGAAGGATAGACGATGCGGGACCGGACCAGGCCGGCAAAGTTAAGTTAACTTTTTTAATTAACCCCCGCGCAACCCCTTTCCACGTGGAAGGAGACCATCCCGGCCAGACTGAGTATGGGGTAAAAGAGGACGGTATAGCAATCATGCATTACAATTTCGCTGCACTCAGACTATCCCGAAAACGGCATAAGGCGGAGTCAGATCGAGAGCCAAACCGATATTGACCATCGAAAGGCATTTCCACCAAGGCAGACTGAACAGCCCCAGAAAAGCCAGAAGTGCATAGCCAGGCATGCCGGCGAAGAGCTACCGAAAGGGCCATGGCTCGACCGATGGAATCTGTGGTGTCCATGCCACAACGAATTAGCAATTTAGTCGCCTGGCGGCCATCCTGAACCAGCTGAGTAAGTGTGTTCCGAGAGTCATCAGGGACGGAGGGGAAAAGGCACGAGACTGAATCTCACAAAACATAAGAAAAACAGCCCCAAACACAACCTGTATTAAGGGACCACAAAGCTGAGCTGGTGCAGAAGAGAGATAACAACCAAAAGAATCTAGACTTTTAGACTCCCTATCTGGGGGACGTCGGGCACGGCACTGATGTCCAGGGAGGCTGTAGCAGCCTGAACCACAAAGCTGCGTGGAGTAAGCCGACGGGAAAGGCAGAGCGGGTCCCCCCGGGGCAGGATGATGCCTATGTGCTATAGACCTGTCCACGGAGTCCTTTGAAATGGGTTTTGCCCAAGCACCCGAACAGAATATCAATGAGGGCTTCACTGAATGAGAGCACAGGTTCAGTTTTCATCTGGCCCCAAGTAGGGGATAAATGGCTACCTCCACAGCAGGTGTCGAAGAGAGAACACCCCGCCGTCGGGGAGGAGAGACAAAGTAGGGGCGATCGGCTGCATCGAAGAATCCAACAATCAATCAATCAATCAATCACGGCATTTATAGAGCGCGCTACTCACCCGGGAGGGTCTCAAGGCGCTGGGGGAGGGGGTAAGTTACTGCTCGAACAGCCAGGTCTTGAGCTGCTTCCTGAAGGCGAGATGGTCCTGGGTTCGCCGAAGGTGAGTGGGGAGGGAGTTCCAGGTCTTGGCCGCCAGGTAGGAGAAGGATCTTCCTCCGGCGGTGGTTCTGCGGATGCGTGGTACGGTGGCGAGGGCGTGGCTGGTTGATCGTAGCTGGCGTGTGGGCGTGTAGAAGGACACACGCATTCCAGATGGGAACACTGAAGGGCTGTGCACCGGAGCCGATAAGGTTTCAACCCCGGATTCGGCGGGCCCTCATGACACCGAGTGAAGTCCCGCCTGGTTGGAGTCAGTCAAGGCCTCACCGACCTCCTTGGGGCCGAGATGCGAACCAGAGGGAGGCTGAGAACCAAAAATGGCATTGAGGGAGAGACAGTATTCCCTCATCTGAGCCAGAGTTGCCTCTGCGCCGGGAACCACCGGAAGGTGTCGAACAGACTCTCTCTCCGACTCCGAATGAATAGGAGGCGAGTTAGGGGCACCACGTGTATACGGTAATGTGGAGGAAGGCTGTGGCGCGGACCGCCTGTGGCGTGACTTACCAGACGACCGCAAAGACGAAGGACTTCAGGAGCTTGCCCTCGAGCGGTCCTCGGAAGAAGAGTACTGTAACCGACGAAGGGCCCGAGACCACCGCTAACAGTGTCATGCGGCGCTCCTGCAATGCCGACGACCGAAGCTGAAGACATGAGCTGCAACGTTCGGAGTAAGGGTGCGCATCCAGACACCACATGCAGATAAGATGAGGATGTGGGGTTGACATCGTAGTTCACAGGACCCCGAGGATCCAGAAAAAAGCACACTGTTTCGTTGAAAACGACAAGGTAGGCCAAAATGGCAGAGGTACCACTCTCTGGATCCGCGTGGAGGCACGGAAAGGAAGAAACTGACGTAAGCGCATCAAGGGAGGACTTATATGGACTCTGTTGATGTCACATCCGGTGGACGACGTTGTGACGGAGTAGCTCGGTATCCTCTACGGACGTGCAGGGATACTGATGTAGAAAAGTTTTTGGATCCAGTCTGGCGCCTGGGGATAATTCCAAGGTAAGGAACATGCAGCTAGACATCTCTATCAGATATTGCGAGTTTTCAGTGGTGGCGAATAGATCTTGCAGAAAACTGGGTTTTTGTTGCAGTAGTCCCCCCCCACTTGTTGTCTGGTATTTAATGCCACTTAGTCTGAAGTGCACTGGATTCCTGCTAAACATGTCCCCAGTGCCAATGTTTTTTCCTCAAAACAAGACAACTGGTCACTTGATCCCCCAGTGACAGGCCTTTAGCAACTCTATAAGCCCTTAGTAAGTGGTACCCCTGGTACCTAGGGCATAGGTACTAAAGAGGATCCCCAAGAGCTGCAGCATATCTTGTGCCACTCTAAGGGACCCAGCGCCAACCTCATACATACGGCCACTGCAGGTTGTGCGTCTTGGTGCAGACAAAAGTGAAAACAGGACATGGCAACATTTGTGTGCCATGCCTGCAGACAATGCCTGCAGTATATCTAAGTTACCCCCAACAGCAGACCTTACAGCTCTAATGCAGGGTGCACTATACTGCATGTGTGGAAATATCTGCAGGAGCAGATATGCCCTTGTGCTGGTCAGTTCAATTACTGCCAGTACAAGTGACAGGGAAGCCTTTTTAAGTACATGTACTCAACACAATGGTGAAAAAGAGTTCCCCAGCTACATGATGGCTTCACTGAAACCAAAGATGTTTGGTATCAAACATCTTGTATTAATAAACCCTTACTGATTCCAGTGATGGATTTATTAATACATGCACCCAGAGGGCACCTTAGCGGTGCCCCCAGAAGACCTATCAACTAGTGGTGTGCTGACTAACTGGTCCTAGCCAGCCTGCCACCTCAGATGAGCTTCTGACCCCCTGGGGTGCGGACCTTTGCTCTCAGGAGGTCAGAAACAAAGCCTGCTCGCTAGAGCAGAGGGTGTTTACATCCCCTCCCAAAAGATGACCTATGAATTAGCATTCCACGGCAGGGAGCTTCAAAGAACCCAGCGCTTTTGGTATGCAAATTTGGCTTCCCTCGCAGGAGAGGATATCGACCCCCCTTGACCAGGTCCCGTTTGACGCCTGGACAGGCGGGAAAATGAGTAGTCCGAGAAGCATGTTCACCTTCAGGTTAGTTCCACCCTTAAGGTGGGCTATGTGAAGTGAATGGGAAATTTCAGAGTCTGCCATCTTTGTGATGGAAGAATTAGGAACTCTGGGACAGGGTTATGCCGACTTCCCACAGGAAGTAGTTAAATAGGGGGCATAGTGACCCTAGGAGTAAGTAGCCCATTGGCTACTACCAGACATCCCCCATAAATCTAGTATTTAGGGGAGCCCCTGGCACCAGGAAATCAGATTCTGCCGACCGAAAACGACTGAAGAGCTGCCAAAAGCAAGAACTGAGGAAGAAGCAACTGACTTGGCACCAACCCTGCCGGCCTGTCCACAAAATTCACAACAATTGTACCAAAGTCAACTCGCCCTGCAAGCTGCTGTGCCTCCCAAAGCCTGGGAGGACTGCAAGCACTTCTACAAAGGCCCAGGAACTCCTGTGGAGCAACAGAGCTGTTCCTCTGCAAGTACCAAAGAATGAACTGTGAGGACTACAGGACCGTGTAAACCAGACACGGGCTGGTACCACTGCATCCATTGCTCCAAGCCCAAGTTGAAGTGGGCCAACTCTGCCGGCGTAGTCCTCCAGAGAAGAAGCCCACCTTGGGTTTGCCAGGAGGGGACTCCTCGACGCCGCCTGCAGCCTCCCCTGACCGCGAGTGTCTCCGGTGACGAAAACATGATGCCTCAAAGCACCACTGCACCAGTTGCCCGTGGAGAGGAGGACCAAAGGTATCTCCACTTCCCTGAGCTTTGCAAGACCGGAGCCCCCCCCTGTTCGTTCAGCCTGACTGGTCTACCAGTCCAAACCTGGAGCCTCTTTTCAACCGGACCGATCCCCATAGGATAACATTGGGCACCGACACTTAAAAGCACCTTTGCACCCGGCCGCCCGAGGTGACCTGTTGGTGCTGCCTTGGACATTGCCCCATACTTACCTTAAGTCCAGGCGATTTGCCCCATAAGTCGCTGTGAAGTACCTGTATGCAGTGTATGTCTTTTCTCCATAGGATACCATCACCACTTCAGAAATTATGTCCATTTTAAAAACATTTAAAAATTCATAGCTCAAAACATACTTATCTGATTTTGATGATCTTGGTGCCTAAAGTTATATAAAGATACATGCTATTCTTATAAATTGGTGTGGATCTCCTTATTGAGTTGTGTGCATCATTTATTGGCTGTGTGTGTATTGCAAACGTCTAACACTCCTCTCTGATAAGCCTAAGGCTGCTTGACCACACTACCCCCTAAAAGAGCACCTTCGGATTGCTAGAGCAAGCACCTGTCCACTCATAAGGGAATACGTGGACTCTTCGCAGAGAATACCTATTTGTGGTATACTATATAAAAACAAAATAGGGAGCATCCCAGGGGCCAAGAAAGGTCCCAGTGACAAGGGAAAATGGAGAAGGACGTATCAGAGGAAAATAATCTTCTTATTTAAGAAGGAAAATAATCTTCTTATTTAAGAAACCCCTCACTCACCAACCTGGTTGGTGACATGCTTCATCATCGGGGTCCACCCGAGTAGCCGAGTGCCACTCAGGTGTGCTTCGACGCCTGGAATACAGCGGAGCTGGATTTTTCGTGAAATAGTGTGAAAAAATATGTGTAAGTGAAGTTAAAAATGTCTTTATTGTACTCTCTAGCTAGTTTTATTTGTAGAGCAATAAGACAGAGTTAAAATCAAGTGTGATACTGTAAAATTGGTTAGATTGACCAATGAGTATCAGTGATAAGTGAGAAAATGTTGGTCAACATGTTTCAACCTATCTGTGGTGGTATCAGGTATTCGTCAGGACCAAGTAACTGGACCGGGGGGTGTGCACACACTAAGGTGCACCCGTCCCTGGATCCAACAATTCACCCCACCGTATACTCACGGCAAGGTAACCTTACAGCAATTCTCTTGAAAGGTAAAAATGGGGTTTTCTGAAAAAAACAGAGCAGAGTTATACATACATTACTGCATCAGTCTTTTTAGGTCATGTTCTCCATTAATGACGGTGTGAATGTGACTCAATACACACCATGCATGTCGATATAACGTGGCACATTTCCCATGCATTATAACCACAATATGTTCTGGCTAGGAATAATCTCCTACCAATATTTACATACCTATATTTACACGTAATTATAGGTAGGTATCATGCGCTCTATGGTTCATGAGCCTATATAATGGTGGTCAAAGTGAATTCACGACCATATATGTTATACTCTCATAAAGCGTAGCAGACAAGGATAAAAGAACCAGGTTATCCAACACTTACAAGAAAACTAGATTCGGTTTGCCCCATGGAAAACCGTGAGGAAAGGGGCTGGCGGCTGTTGCATTCTGTGGGAAATTAAAAGTATGTCGAGGAACCGTTAGTCAACACCTCGATCTAGTCAAGGTTATGAAAGCCAAAGAAAATAGTAGCAGTGCGCGGTGCCCACCCGCATTTTAAATACTCAGTCAGTAGCCTCAGCGCCCACCGTAAGACCTATTCGTCAGCCTGCACGGGATCCGAAGGATATCGGTGAACTAATCCCGGAGGTTTTAAGCCGGAATGGCCGTCCAAACACTTCCGTGTACGTGCACGCATGCGCGTGGAAGCGAGGGCGGAGCAGTGTCCTGAGTTAAAGGGATCGAGGATAAATTCTGGTCTAATAGTAGCGGTAGGGATCCATCTCTACTAGTACTTAGCATGTAATGTCAAAAGCGTAGAGGCAAAGGGCGGAACAGTATCCCAAAGCTACAGTATTTACAGATAAATTCCAGTCTGGAAACAGTGTTGAGGGACAGTCTCTACTAATAACTAGCATGCAATATTAGTGCGTCACGGCAGTTATATATCCCTCTGTTTCATAAACGAAGGTAAATGTAAATGATATAGAAATAACGATGGGGTATATCAGACAGGGGTAACTGACCTCTTGATGTTACTGCCAATGACTCACATATGACTGTAAATCCGGGGCCTTAGCTCTATAATCCCTCCCTTTAGAATGAAAAAGTGGGCACAGAGGCGGTGTAAGTAGCAATGAAATATAACCGGCTAACACAAGCTTTAGTTATGTCAAATAAATAGTGTTAATTCCCAGAGTGAGATGACTCGAAAAAGGGGAATTTGAGGGCTGCGCCATAGAATACACCGCAAAGGTCCAGATTGATGTGAAAAGAGGGGGTATATCATACCTGCTTAGTGGTATGAAGGGACATTACAGTACTGGGAAAATAAAATATCGGAAGACTAAAAGAGCATTGTCAGTGTAGATCTAGGTACTTACTACATCTAGGTTAATTTTAAAAAATTGAGTTTTAAACAGACAGGTTACCTCAATTTGACAGTGTTCCATGGAACATTGTCATTCAAACCATTGATATTGGTGGCAAGTCTGTAAACCCATCGTTGTTCCTTCTCAAACAGACGCTGTGTATTTTTTCTTTGCATTTCACTACTTCTATCACTGTCCATCTCATATCATTGGTGGTGCGATTGTTTTGGAGGAAATGATCTGTCAATTTAGTCGTGACTTTTCTGCACCTAATTGTGCTTCGGTGTTCACAGATTCTTAGTTTCACCTTTCTGCCTGTCATGCCTATGTAGCGCAGCCCACAGGGGCATGTTATCATGTACACTACATCTGTACTGTTGCAATTAGTGTGTGCTCTCTGGGTCCATGTCCTACCTGGTTCCAGATTCAATGTTTTTGTAGAAGATGTTAAATGGCACACACTGCAATTACCGCACAGATAGTGGCCTACTATGTTGGGAAGGCCCCAGGCATTCAGAACAGTTGGTGTTCTCCCCTGTTCCTCAGATCTCGGACGGGTATTAACCAATGTATCTCTAATGCTTTTTGCACGTTTAAATGAAAAAAGAGGCTTTTCCCATTGTAAATTCCCAGTCCTTAAGATACCCCAATGTTTATTGATGGACCTAGTGATTTGATTGGAGAGGGTGTTATATGTAGTAACACATGTCAGAAGCGGGTCTTTTTTTAGTTTGGGGAGATCCTCCAAGAGAGCTTCACGCGGTTGGTTTCTTGCCCGTTTTTGACATTTCCTCAGTATGTGTTCAGGGTATCCCCTATTAGAGAGCTTGCCAGAAAGTTCAACTGCCTGTTCACGATAGTCCGATATTTTACTGCAGTTCCGCCGTAGTCGGAGGTATTGCCCATAAGGTAAATTTTCTTTAAGGGCCCTCGGATGGAAGCTCTCGAACCTCAATAAGTTATTCTTAGCGGTAGGTTTTCGGTAAGTCTTCGTTTCCAATCTTCCTTCTTCTTTGGTGATAACAATATCAAGAAAGATCATTGTGTCAGGGTCAACCGAATGGGTAAATCTGAGATTGCTGTCAAGTGTTAATCCAGGCTATGAACTCCATCAGGAGGTTTCTTGGTCCTTGCCAAATGGCAAAGACGTCATCAATGTATCTTTTCCAGAATACAATATATGACAAAAAAGGATTGGCATTCCCCAGTATAAATTTTTTCTCGAAATCGAACACGTACAGGCCCGCTACACTCGGAGCGAAGGTACTCCCCATGGAAGTACCGCCTGTCTGTAGGTATATTTGGCCTTCGTATTCGAAACCTGATGGAGTTCATAGCCTGGATTAACACTTGTGACAGCAATCTCAGATTTACCCATTCGGTTGACCCTGACACAATGATCTTTCTTGATATTGTTATCACCAAAGAAGAAGGAAGATTGGAAACGAAGACTTACCGAAAACCTACCGCTAAGAATAACTTATTGAGGTTCGAGAGCTTCCATCCGAGGGCCCTTAAAGAAAATTTACCTTATGGGCAATACCTCCGACTACGGCGGAACTGCAGTAAAATATCGGACTATCGTGAACAGGCAGTTGAACTTTCTGGCAAGCTCTCTAATAGGGGATACCCTGAACACATACTGAGGAAATGTCAAAAACGGGCAAGAAACCAACCGCGTGAAGCTCTCTTGGAGGATCTCCCCAAACTAAAAAAGACCCGCCTCTGACATGTGTTACTACATATAACACCCTCTCCAATCAAATCACTAGGTCCATCAATAAACATTGGGGTATCTTAAGGACTGGGAATTTACAATGGGAAAAGCCTCTTTTTCATTTAAACGTGCAAAAAGCATTAGAGATACATTGGTTAATACCCGTCCGAGATCTGAGGAACAGGGGAGAACACCAACTGTTCTGAATGCCTGGGGCCTTCCCAACATAGTAGGCCACTATCCGTGCGGTAATTGCAGTGTGTGCCATTTAACATCTTCTACAAAAACATTGAATCTGGAACCAGGTAGGACATGGACCCAGAGAGCACACACTAATTGCAACAGTACAGATGTAGTGTACATGATAACATGCCCCTGTGGGCTGCGCTACATAGGCATGACAGGCAGAAAGGTGAAACTAAGAATCTGTGAACACCGAAGCACAATTAGGTGCAGAAAAGTCACGACTAAATTGACAGATCATTTCCTCCAAAACAATCACACCACCAATGATATGAGATGGACAGTGATAGAAGTAGTGAAATGCAAAGAAAAAAATACACAGCGTCTGTTTGAGAAGGAACAACGATGGGTTTACAGACTTGCCACCAATATCAATGGTTTGAATGACAATGTTCCATGGAACACTGTCAAATTGAGGTAACCTGTCTGTTTAAAACTCAATTTTTTAAAATTAACCTAGATGTAGTAAGTACCTAGATCTACACTGACAATGCTCTTTTTAGTCTTCCGATATTTTATTTTCCCAGTACTGTAATGTCCCTTCATACCACTAAGCAGGTATGATATACCCCCTCTTTTCACATCAATCTGGACCTTTTGCAGTGTATTCTATGGCGCAGCCCTCAAATTCCCCTTTTTTTCGAGTCATCTCACTCTGGGAATTAACACTATTTATTTGACATAACTAAAGCTTGTGTTAGCCGGTTATATTTCATTGCTACTTACACCGCCTCTGTGCCCACTTTTTCATTCTAAAGGGAGGAATTATAGAGCTAAGGCCCCGGATTTACAGTCATATGTGAGTCATTGGCAGTAACATCAAGAGGTCAGTTACCCCTGTCCGATATACCCCATCGTTATTTCTATATCATTTACATTTACCTTCGTTTATGAAACAGAGGGATATATAACTGCCGTGACGCACTAATATTGCATGCTAGTTATTAGTAGAGACTGTCCCTCAACACTGTTTCCAGACTGGAATTTATCTGTAAATACCGTTGCTTTGGGATACTGTTCCGCCCTTTGCCTCTACGCTTTTGACATTACATGCTAAGTACTAGTAGAGATGGATCCCTACCGCTACTATTAGACCAGAATTTATCCTCGATCCCTTTAACTCAGGACACTGCTCCGCCCCTCGCTTCCACGCGCATGCGTGCACGTACACGGAAGTGTTTGGACGGCCATTCCGGCTTAAAAACCTCCGGGATTAGTTCACCGATATCCTTCGGATCCCGTGCAGGCTGACGAATAGGTCTTACGGTGGGCGCTGAGGCTACTGACTGAGTATTTACAATGCGGGTGGGCACCGCGCACTGCTACTATTTTCTTTGGCTTTCATAACCTTGACTAGATCGAGGTGTTGACTAACGGTTCCTCGACATACTTTTAATTTCCCACAGAATGCAACAGCCGCCAGCCCCTTTCCTCACGGTTTTCCATGGGGCAAACCGAATCTAGTTTTCTTGTAAGTGTTGGATAACCTGGTTCTTTTATCCTTGTCTGCTACGCTTTATGAGAGTATAACATACATGGTCGTGAATTCACTTTGACCACCATTATATAGGCTCATGAACCATAGAGCTGCATGATACCTACCTATAATTACGTGTAAATATAGGTATGTAAATATTGGTAGGAGATTATTCCTAGCCAGAACATATTGTGGTTATAATGCATGGGAAATGTGCCACGTTATATCGACATGCATGGTGTGTATTGAGTCACATTCACACCGTCATTAATGGAGAACATGACCTAAAAAGACTGATGCAGTAATGTATGTATAACTCTGCTCAGTTTTTTCAGAAAACCCCATTTTTACCTTTCAAGAGAATTGCTGTAAGGTTACCTTGCCGTGAGTATACGGTGGGGTGAATTGTTGGATCCAGGGACGGGTGCACCTTAGTGTGTGCACACCCCCCGGTCCAGTTACTTGGTCCTGACGAATACCTGATACCATCACAGATAGGTTGAAACATGTTGACCAACATTTTCTCACTTATCACTGATACTTATTGGTCAATCTAACCAATTTTACAGTATCACACTTGATTTTAACTCTGTCTTATTGCTCTACAAATAAAACTAGCTAGAGAGTACAATAAAGACATTTTTAACTTCACTTACACATATTTTTTCACACTATTTCACGAAAAATCCAGCTCCGCTGTATTCCAGGCGTCGAAGCACACCTGAGTGGCACTCGGCTACTCGGGTGGACCCCGATGATGAAGCATGTCACCAACCAGGTTGGTGAGTGAGGGGTTTCTTAAATAAGAAGATTATTTTCCTTCTTAAATAAGAAGATTATTTTCCTCTGATACGTCCTTCTCCATTTTCCCTTGTCACTGGGACCTTTCTTGGCCCCTGGGATGCTCCCTATTTTGCTTTGAAAAATTGACCCTAGGGGACTGGGAGCATTCTCCCAAACATAAATACCCTTACTCTTTCCTTTGTTGTTTGATACTATATAAAAAGCCAGCTTCCTACAGATCTAACCAAGGTTCTCCAAAGGTGCAGAAGGGACACTGAACCACCTCTGGTTGGAGACACCATTCGTGGTCCGCTACGCATCGACAGCCGAGTTAGTCCACCATGGTGTTTAAAGAACAAGTTATTTACCTTCGGTAACGATATATCTGTAAGAAACATCAGTTAGTTCTAGATTCCTTACCTTAGAATCTCCCCCAGGCGTCAGACTGGATCCGGAAAGTTTTTCGTCAGCAGTACCCCTGCGCGTCTGAAGGTGGCGTTGGTCGACTCCGCGTCCGTCGTCGCCGGGATGACTCTGCGGAAGTTACATTGATGCCGCCCTCGCGAGCTGACGTCAGTTTTGTACACGACTTTCCATGCCAGAAGCGCAGAGCCATGCAAGACACTGACCACTGGTGCACAAAACTAGGGCCCTGAAAGGATGTCCTTAACCCTAGAAGTCAGTTCGCAGAACGGGGAGGATGGGTGGGGCGGTAAGGAATCTATAACTAACCTATGTTTCTTACAGATATATCGTTACCGAAGGTAAGTAACTTGTTCATCTGAAAGAAACAGTTAGTAATGGATTCCTTACCTTAAAACGGATACCCCAGCAATACCAACCCCGGAGGTGGGTCTGCGAACCAAGTTCACACCAGAAAGTCCTGGAGAACAGAAAGGCCAAAGAAGCCGTCTCTCCGGACTTGATTGTCCAGGCAGTAGTGTCTCGTAAACGTGTGCAACAACGCCCACGTAGCTGCCTGACAGATGTCATTCAGGGGGACTCCTCGTCCCAACGTAGTAGTAGCTGCCGTCGCCCTGGTGGAATGGGCGCGCAGCTCCACTGGAGGCTCCTTCTTAGCCAAAGAATAGCAGGCTTTGATGCACAGAACGACCCACCTGGAGATGGTCCGGTTGTGCACGGCCCAACCTTTCTTAGCGCCCACGTACCCAACAAAGAGCTGGTCATCCACCCGGAATTGTTTTGTGCGATCCAAGTAGAAAGAAAGCGCACGTTTTGGATCCAGACGGTGGAGCTTCTCTTCCTCCTTGGAAGGATGCGGAAAGAAGGTGGGCAAAGTGATGGTTTGGCCAATGTGGAAAGAAGTAACCAACTTGGGAAGGAAGGAAGGTCTAGTTCTCAGGACGACCTTCTCCGGATGAATAGCCAGAAAAGGAGGCTTAGAAGAAAGAGCTTGGAGCTCACTCACCCTGCAAGCAGAGGTGATGGCCACTAGAAAGGCAGTTTTCAGAGTTAGGAGCCTGAGAGGGCAATTATGAAGCAGCTCAAAGGGAGCGCACATAAGATATGTAAGAATCAAGTTCAAGTCCCACTGGGGCATTACGAAGGTAACAGGAGGAAAAAGATGAGTAATGCCCTTAAGAAACCTATTTACAACAGGGGACTTGAAAAGAGAAGGCTGATCAGGAAGCCTAAGAAAGGCTGAAATGGCCGAGAGGTAGCCCCTTAATAGTGCCCAGAGCAGAGCCCTGCTGGGCCAAAGAGAGGAGGAACAAGAGAACCTCAGAAAGAGGGGCAGAAAGGGGATCCACAGCCTTCGCTGTGCACCATGCCACAAATTTATTCCATCTGCAGGCGTATACCGTCTTAGTGGAGGGACGCCTGGCTGCCAAGATTACATCACAGACTTCGGGAGGCAGGTCAAACGACGTCAACTGCCACCGCTCAATCTCCACGCAAGGAGGTGGAGGCTGGACAGGTTCGGGTGGAGGACCGTCCCCTGCTGCTGCGACAGAAGATCCTCCCGAAGAGGCAGTCTGATCGGAGGATCGATGGCCATGTTGAGCAGCTCGGGATACCAGACTCTTCGTGCCCAATCCGGAGCCACAAGAATGACTTGGGCCCGGTCGTGCTTGATCTTCAGCACTCTGGGCAGAAGTGGTATAGGCGGAAAGGCGTATAGAAGACCGCAACTCCACTTGCAACGAAAAGCGTTGCCTAGCGAGTGCCGCCTTGGAAATTCCAACGCGCAGAACTGCTGACATTGCGCGTTCTCTTCGGTGGCAAATAGATCTAACCAAGGCTCTCCCCACTGCTGAAAGAGACCTTGCACCACCTCCGAGTGAAGACGCCATTCGTGATCCATAATTAGGGCTCCCGGTTTTATGGTATTTATTTTTTGGCCATTTCCGTCTGTATTTATCCATATTTATTTTTTGGCCATTTTATCTGTATTTATCCATATTTATTTTGTGTTTTGCGTATAAATGAAGTTATAAAACTGTACATTTCCATATCTATTTAACTGATAGACGCGGACTCATACTTTGATGTCTGTTGTGTTTTAGCTATTTTAGCTGCCAAATATTAAATGACAGTACATCCACTAGCATTATACCATAAGTGTATATTGACATATGCCGTTATTTAAAGAAATGTCATCCTTTTTTTTAAATTTCCCATGCTGTCCATCTGTTCAGCTGCTGGCCTATAATTCATGAAAGACAGCACGGAAAGTCACTTAAAAGAAGCACAATTTTCTGTATTTATCCACTTTTAAAAAATAAATGCAGACAGAAAACACATTGTTTTCTGTCTGTATTTATCTGTAAAAATCCGTAAAAACGGAAAACAGGGAGCCCTATCCATAATGCACCTGCGGCTGAGTTCGTCCGCTCTGGCGTTCAGTGAACCTGCCAGGTGTTGAACCACCAGAGATATGCCCTGATGTTCCAGCCATGTCCGGAGGCGGAGGGCCTCTTGACATAGGGTCCACGACCCCACCCCGCCTTGTTTGTTGCAGTACCACATAGCGGTGGTGTTGTCCGTGAACACCTGCACTACTCTTCCCCGTACAGAGGGAAGGAATGCCTTGAGTGCAAGATGGATCGCCCGAAGCTCCAGAAGGTTGATGTGGAGCCCGGACTCCGCCGGAGACCAGAGGCCTCTGATCTCCGCCACTCCCGTGTGGCGACCCCATCCCAGAAGGGATGCATCTGTCACCACTGTATGATCTGGTTGGGGAAGGGAGAGGGACCTGCCGTTGACCCAATCCTGGTTCGTGAGCCACCACTGCAATTGTCGTGCAGTGCCCTCCGAGATCTGGACGTAATCGGACAGATTCCCCTGATGCTGTGCCCACTGGAACTTCAGGTCCCACTGCAGAGCCCGCATATGCCACCTGGCATGATCGATCAGCAGGATGCAGGAGGCCATGGGGCCCAGCAGCCTCAGGGTCATCCTGACCGAAAGCCAGGATAGGGGCTGAAAGATCAGAATCATAGCCCGAATATCCCGGACTCGCTGTTCGGGAGGATAAACCCGAAACCGCGTTGTGTCCAGAACCGCTCAGATGAAGAGGAGCGTCTGAGAGGGGGTCAGGTGTGACTTCGCACGTTGATGGAGAACCCCAGCGAATGCAAGAGGTCGGCCGTAGTCTGGAGGTGGGAGACGACAGCCTGGGGCGAGCCCGCCTTCAACAGCCAGTCTTCGAGATAGGGGAAGACTGGAACCCCTGATCTGCGCAGATGAGCTGCGACCACCACCATCACCTTCGTGAACACACGAGGGGCACTGGTAAGGCCAAAGGGGAGCACGGTGAACTGAAAGTGCTCGTGGCCTACCATGAACCGCAGGTAACGCCGGTGGGCCGGCAGGACGGGGATGTGAAAGCAAGCGTCCTGCAAGTTCAACGCTACCATCCAGTCTCCAGGGTCTAGGGCAGAGAGGACCTGAGCTAACGTCAACATTTTGAACTTCTCCTTCCGGAGAAAGCGGTTGACGTTCCTGAGATCCAAGATAGGACGCAGGCCTTTGTCCTTCTTGGGCACGAGAAAGTAGTGGGAATAGCAACCACGACCTACTTCTGGGACAGGAACTCGCTTGATGGCTCCCTTGGCCAAGAGTGCCGAAACTCCTGTTGGAGAAGGGCCAGATGATCCTCCGACATGCGATGGTACTGAGGCGGCATGGCGGGAGGGGTAGTCTCGAAGGGGAGGGACTAGCCCATTCGGACTATTGGCAAAACCCACCTGTTCGACGTGATGGTGCGCCAGTGGGGGAGGTGATGGCGAATCCTGCCGGCCACTGGCGTTTGGTGGCCCTGAAAGGTCGGACTAGGAAGGTTTGGAGGCTGCTGCAGAGGGGGCTCTGGTGGACTGGCCCGCCCGCTGGCCCCCAGAACAACGGCGGTGGGTCCCACGTCCCCGGCCGCGCTGGGGCTGAACAGCTTGCGTCGGCCTGTGGCTCTGGGCGGGACGTGGCGGGGCACCCCTTCCGTAGCCACGAAAGGGGCGAAAGGCAGACTGCGCAGGGCGGGTGGTGGAGAGGGCCAAGGACCTGGCTGTAGCCCGAGAGTCCTTAAAGCGCTCCAGCGCGTTGTCTGCCTGGTCGCCGAACAGGCGACGGCCATCAAAGGGCATGTCCATAAGAGTGGATTGGACATCCCCTGAAAAACCAGTCGACCTCAACCAGGCGTAGCGTCGAAGGACTACCGACGTGGAAATCGTCCTGCCTAGTGAGTCGGCGGTATCCAGCCCACAGTGGATGGTAAACTGCGCTGCGTCTCTCCCTTCGGCAACTGCCTGAGAGAGTACGGCCCGGCCTCCTCCGGGCACTGAGGCAGCCCTTGCGCAACCGTGTCCCACACGGAGTGGGTGTAATGACCCAATAGACATGCGGTGTTTACCGACCGCAGTCCCAAGCTGGAGGAAGAAAACATCTTCTTCCCAAGATGGTCCAGCATTTTGGATTCCCTATCAGGTGGAGCGGTAGGGAATGTGCCCTTGGAGGTGAAGGCTTGGACCACCAAGCTCTCAGGGGTGGGGTGTTGGGAGAGGAAAGTGGGGTCGCCCGGGGCCGGGCGGAGGCGTCGGGCAATCATCCTATCTACAGGAGCCCCTGTGTTGGGCCTGGACCAGGTGCCCAAAAGGATGTCTGTTAGGGCTTTATTAAACGGCAGCAGGGGCTCCGAAGAGCTCGCTGCCGGTTGAAGCACCTCTGTCAGGAGGTTAGTCCTGACTGCCACCGTAGGTAGCTCGAGGTGGAGAGCCTCGGCCGCCCTACGCAACACTACTGCGTACGACGCTCCCTCCTCCGTAGCCACGGTAGGAGGAGACAACATGCCAAGGTCTGGTGAGGTATCCAGACCACTGGCTTCCCCCAATTCTTCTCTCCAGTCTGGTTCATAACCTAACTGGTCGGTTAAAGGGTCTCCAGACCCCTTCCAGCCCTCCTCCCTCTCCTCTGGCTGCCAATCTGGTCTCAAAGAGCCAGGGTAGAACAGGGGCACAAAAGTACTCGTCGGCACCGGTCCGGCTCCGTGTCCACCTCGAGGAGGAGGCCGGGGTCGGCATCGGCTGGGGACACAGCCGACGCCAGTTGCGGACGTGGTGCCGGTGGAGGTGTCACAAGGTCGACCAGCGCCGATCCGGATCCAGGCCTGGATCCAAGGGGGCCCTGCAGTGCCGAGGCCGGAGCCGCCAGCGTCGAATGCCCAGGGCCCCCAGCCGAGTCCGCGAGGCCTCAAGGCGCGCCGGCGGAGTCGGGCTGCCCAAAGATGGCATGCATCGCTTCGTAAAACTGACGAAGCTGGGCAGGGGTCGCTCTGGGTCTCGGGAAGGGAGGGAAACCCGGAGTCCGCCCTTCGGGTTCCGCACGCGAAGCCGCAGGAGGGGCACCACCCGCATCCCTCGTCACGTCAGGCGATGGACGGGGAGAAGTCGAAGAGCGACGATGCTGCTTCGACTTCTTCTTGTGCTTTGACTTACCTGACCCCGAGTGCAAAGACTTGGATGAAGAGTGATGATGGCTCCGCGACCGGTCCCTCGACCTCCTACGCGACCGGGACCTCGAACGGTGCGGAGCCGACTGCCGGGCCTCGAGAAGCTTTCGGGACCGCTCCCGCAAAGACTTCGGATTCATGGTCAGGCAGTCGGAGCACGACTTGGGGTAGTGGTCGCGCTCCAGGCAGAAAGAGGCATGTGCGGTGCGGATCCGTCACCGACATCAGTCGGCTACAGAAACCGCAAGCCTTGAAGCCGGGCATCCCTCGTGCACCAGGAGTCGATGGACTCAAAAAACGATGTCGACAAAGGTCGAGAAAAAGTCAGTCAAAAAGTGACTGGGGGTACCGCTCTCTCCTGATCTGCGCTTGCTGGCGCGGAAAAAGAAAGAACTGACGTCAGCGCGTGAGGGCGGCGTCTATGTAGCTACCGCGACGTCATCCCGGCGACCACAACACCAACGACGAACGGGGAGTTGACCGACGCCACCTTCCGATGCGCAGGGATACTGCTGACGAAAAACTTTCCGGATCCAGTCTGACGCCTGGGGGTAATTCTAAGGTAAGGAATCTATAACTAACTGTTTCTTTCAGATGTTTGTGAAAACCTGAACCAACCTCCCCTTGGAGGGTAGCAAGGCTTTTAATGCCAAGCGTATCGCTCTCCGCTCCAGCAAGTTTAAGTGAAGCGGAGACACTGCCGGAGACCAAAGTTCTTCGATTTTCTCCTCTCCTAGATGGCTGCCCCAACCCAGAAGTTACACATCCATCACCACTGCGAGATCTGGGTGGGTAAGGGAGATGAGTCTGCTGCTGACCCAATCGTGGTTCGTCAGCCACCCCCACAGATCTTTTGCAAATTCCTCCGATATCTGACCAAGGTCGGAGATTCCCCTGATGATGTACCCACTCGGATTTCAGGTCCCACTGCAGATTCCACATACACCAGCAGGCATGCTTTACCAGCGGGATGCAGAAGGCCACGAGATCAAGCAGCCTCAAAGGCAGTCTCACCGAAATCCAGGATAGAGGCTGAAACATCAAAATCATAGCCTGAATATCATGAACTTGCCACTCTGCAGGGTAGGCACGGAACCGCAGTGTCCAAAATGGGTCCAATGAAAGGGGGAGTCTGAGAGTGAGCCAGATTTGACTTCAGCATGTTTATAGTGAACCCCAGTGAATGCAGGAGGTCAGCTATAGCCCGGAGGTGGGTGAACACTGCCTGGGGTGAGCCTGCTTTCAAAAGCCAGTTGTCAAGGTAGGGGAAGACTGGAACCCCTGACCTCCGCAGATGGGCTGCCACCACCACCATCACATTTGTGACCACCCAAGGGGCACTGGTAAAGCCAAAAGGGAGCACAGCAAATTGAAAGTGTTCTTGGTCCACCGTGAAGTGCAGGTAATGCACATGGGTCGGCAGGATGGGTCTATGAAAAGATGCACTCTGCAAGTCCAGTACTATCATCCAGTCTCCAGGGTGCATGGCAGACACCACCACCAGTTCCTCATACCAGTTATCGGCCAAGGGCTCTTCCAAGGGGGTCGGGATAACCATAGGGATCTTCAGATCTGACCTACACGTATCCCCCAAAGGGCCTGTCAGTGAAGGGAGGCACTGTCTACGACCTGGATGGTCTTGGTCCGGTCAGAGTCGATGTCGGTCCAGCTACATATACGAGTCGGGTATAACGATGGGGTCTGCGCCGAATAGGGGCGTCAGAGTGCCCACTGGAACGGATACCAGGGAAGGCTGGGGACTCAACACCGGAAGAGCCCAACAGACTCCGAGGGTGAACCCACCTGCGAAAATCCAGTTGGGGCACCTGCCCAACCAGTGTGGCTTTAAGGGGCTCCAGAGGGGCTGCCCGTTCAAATATGAGATGCATCGCCTCATAAAACTCTTTAAGCTGGGCGCGGGTGCTCCGGCAAACTCTGGGAGACGCAGAGCAAACAGAGAATCCGTAGCTGATGTGTGGGAGCAGGGCTTAGATTTGTAGCGTCGTTCCTGCACCTCGTCCGATAACTTGGACTAGCATGGCACAGCCAAAGGCACTTCAACTTCTTAGATTTTTGTCTAATGGGACTTACCCAACAATTTGGAACGCGGCGAAGACTGGTGGGTAACAACTCTAAGAGCAAGCCTGGGACCTTGATCGGTGCAGAGCTGTCCGGTATAAGGCGACCGGAGGCTTAAGGCCACATTCCCAGATTGGAACCCCCTCAGGGTTCATGGCTCGACAGTCTGGGCAGGCCTAGAAATTGTGGTCCGGCTACAGGCAACACAAGCAAACCAGGTGGGGATCTGGCAGAGACATCTGCCTGAGACAGGATCAACAGGGTTTAAATCCCACAGGTTTTTCAGGGGACATCCCTAACACACTGGGAGCATAGCTCCAAAAGAATTTTGACAAAAAGTCAAAAAATGTAGCACAAAAATGACTGGGGTAGCTCTCCCTGGATCTGCGCTGATTGAGCGGAAAGAAAAAAAACTGCTGTCAATGCGCTGGGGTGATGTGTATATATAGGCACTGCGAACGCCACTTCCAGCACTGATGATGGCGACGCAAAGCTGATAACGCCACCTACAGGCACGCCGAGTTACTGCTCATGATTTTCTGGATCCAGTCTGACACCTGGGAAATATCTTAAGGTAAGGAATCTGCAGCCATCACATTAAAATTAACAAGTAGAACAAATGGTGATTAAATTAATACAAAAGGGGATTGTTTCAATGGGTAAGAGACTGACATTCAGAATCAGTTATTCAAAGTTAGTCAATAAATTCACATGGCCCACATTTAACTTTAAATGTTTGATGTATTGGTCAGTGATCTGTTTGTATGGTAGTCTC